>OX369294.1:5841997-7073519 GCA_947284805.1 Coleophora flavipennella | reverse complement strand
ACGTCCACTCTGTTTGCCGACCCAATAGCAATTGACGTTTATTTTATTCACTGAAGCTTATTTAAGTATGCAACCATTGCATTATTCATTACAATGGGACTATCGCGAATATCGGTCCGCCATGTGTTTATGTGTGCGCGTCTCATTTACGTTAGCAAGCTAAGCGGTTTTAGTGGCGCCTGAATGTTTATACATACCATGAGGCTCGAATGTTCAAGCGGTATCAATGTTTGGAAATGTGCTTTTAGCTGCCAATATTAAATTTGAATCCATTTCGTAAATTTTTTTCTCAAAGTGATCCATCTTGAAAATGTTATATTCGGGGGTTGTTGGTTCCAGTTTGCCAGCTATCCATACTAAAGGAGATATATTAGCTTTATTGGGTAATTCTTTACGTACTACATTAAATTGTTCGGCAGAGGGAACCAAGTCCCATACAAAAATGGCACTCGTTAGGGTTTGGCTCATAAGACCCTCTGATGCATCTAAATGATATTGAAGAGCGTATTGTTTAATTTTATAGTCTTTAAACTTTTCAAAGTTTACTGGGTTCGCGGACCAATATACTAAATTTTTACCAAATAAACTAATTCCTTCGAAATAAAAACCCTCTACAAATTTATCCCCCACTCGTATTAGGTATACGGCAGTGGGTTGTTCATCGGAAACGCGCACCAAGGCATTGGCTTTCCAACCATTGTTGGCCGAAAGTTTGTCCTGTACAAACGTAACTGGTATTACCGAAGGATCGCACGATTGACAATATTCAATATTGTTTTCATCTTTTGCCAATTTTCCACCTGTACCAAGGGGTTGTCTGGTGAAAACATCAACGGAACACGGCTTTTCCAGCATAAAGCTCACCACCTCTTCAGATTCTACACAGAAATCCTCTAATGAATATTTGTGTACAGATGAACCGTCTGGTGTTGGGTCGAGACTTATATCCTGCAGTTTGGACATTTCTTTTGGGACCCACACTCTATCACCGGGTTTCAATACTACGTTTGAATTTTTATGCACTACATAGGAATACACATCGACACACGTCATCCCATCGACCCGTTTTGAACCCTTTGATGTGCACGGATCAAATTTTTTAATCTCAATCTTTTTGTGGGGCGGTCTTTTGGGGTTGGTGTAGCTAAAATGAATAAAAATTGCCAAAATCCAAAGCAAGACTCCTAAATAAGTTGCCATCATCTTACAACTACACATACTACTACTACTCAAGCAATTGTTGATCGATTGAGAATTGCGATAACGCCTCTATCGCACACAGTGGGCAACATTCACAAAGGCACTGGTACAGGTCGGCCGAGCCGGACATATACCACTTACCGACATTAACCGTAACATATATACCAAATTTCAACTCACTCGGTCCAGTAGTTTCCAAGTAAATTGGCTGTGACAAACGGACTGACACACAGACACACGAATGATCCAATAGTGGTTCCGTCTTTACCTTTTGTGCTACGGAACCCTAAAAATGTAAACTTGCTATTGAAAAAGTTTTCGAGTAGATTTGATTATAATCACCTTCAATCAACGGTTTTTGAACCAAAGAACCCCGTACCAAAAGTATGGAAAATGTGGTTTCAGTTAAATATTCTGTGATTTTGATATAATATAGATTTTAACGTCCTGAACAAAAGTCTCTATGGGGGCTACCACTGTCGCCGAGTCCCTTTCAGAGTTACGACTGATTTAATTTGATTTGATTTGAAATGAACCCATAATAAACCGAGTTTGAAAGTGTACATGTGTATCTATGAAAATATATGTAGATAAGATTTAACTAGTAACACTATTTTTCTTTCATTTTACCCGTTATTGATAGTTTGTTTTGTCTGGTACAGTCTACTGTAAAAATATGGGTGCATTAAAATGCACAAAAATATGTTGCAATGATCTGTGTGTCGTTGTAATAAGAACTTCGTAAAATATTTATGAAATGATTTATTTTGCACTTGAAAAAGACACTGGAGGTGTCATATTACTGATATTACTGTCACTGTGACAAGGTGCGAATCGATACTAGAGTCGATTTACTTGAGGGTACAAAATCAGTGACTTGTTCAGGACGTTAAAATCTATATTATATAAAAATCTCAGAATATTTAACTGAAACCACATTTTCCATACTTTTGGTACGGGGTTCTTTGTTAAACCCTTGTAAGATACTCACATCTCCTAGGTGCATTCTTGTAATGAAACGTGATTTCCAACTCAGCAGCACTTTTTTCTGAACCTCCGATTGGTATAATGTAGAACCTCCCGATGCTGTATCTATGGAAGAGACCTCTATCCACCCTGGACTGGTTAAGGCTGATCTCCATGGGCCCGATCCTCAGCTCCAGGGTCGAGCAGTTGTTCTTTGACTGAAGGTCACTGGAGTAGTGGTATGCTTGGTACCATTTTCCGTAAAACTGGAAAGAGGACCAAAACGAACTATTTTAGTTTTTTTTCATTAGCATCATCATATCAGCCGAAAAACGTCCACTGCTGGACAAAGGCCTCCCCCAAGGACTTTCACGACGACTGGTCCTGCGCTGCCCGCCTCCATCGGCTTCCCACGATCTTCACCAAGTCGTCGGTCCACCGCGTGGGAGGCCTGCCTACACTACGCTTTCCGGCGCGCGGTCGCCGCTCGAGAACTTTATTGCACCAACGGCCATCTGTTCTACGAGCTATGTGCCCTGCCCACTGCCACTTCAGTTTAGCGATTCTGTGAGTTCTGTCGGTTACTTTGGTTCTTCTGCGGATCTCCTCGTTTTTGATTCGATCACGCAGAGAAACTGCGAGCATAGCACGCTCTATTCCCCTTTTTGCGGGGCCCATAGTAAGCGACCATTTCTCAGTTCCGTAAGTCATCACTGGAAAGACACAATGGTCAAATACCTTAGTCTTGAGACACTGCGATATTTGGGACGTGAAGATATTGCGAAGCTTCCCGTACGCTGCCAAGCCGAGTTGGATTCGTCGATTGATCTCTTTCTTGAAGTTGGACCTAGTAGTTTAATTTTTTTACTTAATTTTATTTATTGTTTAAATCTACGACAAATGTTAATTAAAATGTTTAAAACCAACTCCCTGCCTAGTAAAAGTCAAAAGGCCCTTCCCGCAGAGCCCCCTGTCTAAACGTACTAGATCGTTCAATAAGTCCCAAGACTCACTAACAAGAAGGCGCATATATTAAAAACTCTTTTAATTTTTAGAAAGTACTGGCAATCAAATGATATGTGTATTTTTTTTAAATTGAACAATAATTAAAGACAACTTTTGTAATTTCGGAAACAATGGAAAAAAACGAGCTTCGCGTGTTGAAAAAACATTATTTTTTTATTGGGAAAAAATACTGCTCAAGTATAGCAGTGGCTTATAAAATGTTATCCGGAATCTGCTCCATCTAAACCAATCATTTGTCGGTAGTATGCCGATTTCAAACGCAATCGTTTGGACACAAATGATGCTGAACGCTCTAGTCGTCCAAATAGCAGTGACTGAACAAAACATTAACCAAGACCTGAAAATCGAGAAAGAAGATCGGAAAATAAAAGTGCGCGAGATAGCTGTGATAGTAAAGATTTTAAGTGGTAGTGTTTGCACTATATTACATCAAAATTTGGCCATAAAAAAGCTTTTTTCCAAATTGGTGCCGCGTTTGCTAACAATTGATCAAAAGCAACAACGTATCAATGATTCAAAACGCTGTTTGGCACTATCCTTCCTTACTTAATATTATAAATGTGAAAATGTGTTTGTTTGTTACCTTTTCACGCTTCAACGCCTTGACCAATCTTAATGAAATTTGGCATGCAGGTAGTCTGTGTCACGAGGAAGGACATAGGCTACTTTTTATCCCGTGAAAATAGCATAGCCCGATGCAGTTACTGAGGGAACTGAAATTATACTCTTTTTTGGTTAATTTCTTTAACATTGCAACGGAACAATGGATTGTGTGATATTTTGCACAGAGATAGTTGAGGGGGTGGGAAATGACATGATTTACTAATAAGCTATCCTGATATACTTCCCGAGGGATCTGGAGAAAATGCATGTCCACATAAAAGCTACTTTAATATAAATGAAAATGATTTTTTACATCGGTATGTGACAATGGATAAAACATGGATTCACCATTTCACTTCTGAATCCAATCGGCAGTCAGCAGAATGGAGAGCGGCCGGTGAAAGCCTTCCGAAGCGGTCTAAGATACAAATCTACCGGCAAGGTTAATGCCTCTATATTTTGGGATGCACATGGAATACTCTTCATCGACTACTTTGATAAGGGGAAAAATATAAACAGCGAATATAATATAGGATTATTGGTACGATTAAAGTACTAAATCGCGGAAAAACGACCTCAAATAAAGAAAAAAATTATCTTTCACCAGGACAATGCGCCGTATCACAAATCCATGGTAACGATGGCGAAGCTAAACGAATTGGGCTTCGAATTACTTCCCTGTCCACCATATTCACCAGATCTTGCCCCCAGTGATTACTGGCTGTTTGCAGACCAAAATAAAATGCTCCAGAACAAGAAATTTGATTCAAATGGTGAAGTAATAGCAGCAACGGAGGCTTATTTTGAAGTCAAAGATAAATCGTTCTACACACATGGAATAGAAAAGTTAGAAAAGTGTTGGAGAGATTGTATCGCAGTTGAAGGATTATTTTTATATTACGTTGATAAATAAAAAATAATTTTATCAAAAAAAAATATTTGTATTAGTATTTAGTCTCGGGACTTATTGAACCAAGTATTTTGGTATATTTATTATTATCAGTGTATCTGTGTGCCTGTATATGGCATCGTAGCACCCAAATTGATTAACCAATTTTGATATAGTATTTTTGTTTAAAAGGCGATTTGATTGAGAGTGTCATAAAATATGATTGATGAAAATTTATTCAGCCGTTTGAAGATAATTAGTTTTTTCTAGTCGATGAAGAGATAACAGCTGCAAAAAGACTTGAACTGCGGCGTCGCATGCACAAAAGGATAGTTCATTAGTCGATAATGGAGGAGAGGGCAGAGTTCTTTTAAAAAATAGAGAAGTCCACCAAAAAATTATTGTGTATCAATATGACTTCTATATTACTGGCGTAATCTGTGTTATGTATTAAAACTGATATGTAAAAAGAAATCAACGTGAAAAATGGAATTGGACAGTTTTGATGATGAGAATTGGAATTAAATGACAATTTCAAATATAGAAAACCAATGACAAAAAATAAAAAAAAGATAAAAAAGCAGGTTGGAAATAAAAAAAACAAAAAATTGACTTCGTCACAGGACGCCGTCCAAATAGCCGACTGATACAAAGTGGTGCAGGACAGAAGAATGTGGCTTGATCTGGTGGCAGAGGCCAATAGCCAACGAAGTAAATAAGTATAAATTAAACAAGTATGATGTCGTGGAAATACTTGGGGGAGGCTTATGTCCAGCAGTGGACGTCCTTCGGCTGATATGATGATTAATGGCTTTTGGAGCGAGCTAGTACAATGACTTTTGGAGCGAGCTAGTCGGAATTTTCCTATGCGATCGAATCATAAATGAGACCGAAAGACGTAGCAGGCCTCCCAACCGGTGGACCGACGAACTGTTGAAGGTCGCGCGAAGCCGCTGGGTGCGGGCAGCGCAGGACCGGGGCGTCGTGGTAATCTTATGGGGAGGCCTTTTTCCGGAAGTGCGGGCGTGTTTTGGCTGGTATGATGATGATGAATGGCTTTGTCATTTGCGGGTCGTGTTCCGATGAACAGAGAGCCAGTGTGAAACATTTTGATGATCTGATCCTGCCCGATTGCTTTCAAGAATATGTATTCAGCGCATTCTTCTCCAAAATGTAGCAAGAAACGACCGCAGAACAGCAAATAAATCGGACACGCTTGCTTCGGCAAACATGCTAAACGCACTGCGCAGAATCTTGTCATTTTCATAATAATACGAAGAGCGTCAGTAGCATGTTATTGTACTTTTATGACAGTAGATGACAGCTTTTGACGTGGAGATGCCCCTCACATCTGTGAACTAAATTTTTAACCGCCCTCCAAAAAGACTAGGTTCTCAATTCGTGTATCTTACGCGACTTCTTTGGTAACCTTGAAACGATTTTGCTTTTAAGTTGGTCCTTTATAAATTTTATCAAATTCGACAGTATGTTTTTTTTTCGTGTGTCTTACGCGATTACGTCGCTAAACGTAAACCGATTTTGCCTTTAGGTTGGTCCTTTATAAATTTTATCAAAAATCTGTTTAGTTCTTTTTTTTGTTTCATAAAAATGGCTAAAACAAAAAAAAAAAAGCAAAATAATTGTACTAAGTTGTTGCGATTGAAGTCGTTTTTCAACGTGTTAAGCGGTCTCCGGGGCTTTTGCCAACTATCTTATTTTGCCTACCTTTCGAACCGTCAGTACAACCATTCCCATTTTGAGTAATTTTTCATATATTCATACTAGTTGCTACCATATCGCCAACTCTCCCAGTTTGCCAACTTTTTCACTTCATCATATTACCTACTTAATTTTGCCAACAAATACATTTGTTCATATAAAATTTCTCTTATCGCCATAATTAACAAGTTATTGTAGGTAACTTTTGTGTTTTATTGTATAATGATAATTTGATAATGCATGCATGACTGGAGAACAGTATTGAGACAAACCTTATTAAGGTTTAACAATACTGCATAATGTTTTGTTAACATGTAATTTTGTAACGTAAATAAATAAATAAAATAAATAAAATAAATAAAATTAAATTCTCTACAATCGATAATGAAAGTAGTTTCAACTATGATCTGTTTTCATTACATTGACTTATGATGACCTCTTTTTAACTGATAATATACTTCATCATGAAAAAAAGGTAAAAAAAGGCAAGGTTCGAAAGGTTTGGTCGGTGGTAGGGCATTTTCTAAGCCCGCCTGGCTAACTACCACCATCTTATCTAAGTCTTGCCGCCAAACATCAGTGTTAACAACATTGATGTCTTCCGGCTTGAAGATAAGATAGTCAGTTCTCCATTGCGTTGGAGAATCTTGGTAAGCCCGCTTCCATCTTCGGCATCATCGTCACTTACCATCAGGTGAGATGATGCCAAGGGCTCACCAATTGTGAATAAAAAAAAAGGTAAGCAAAATAATAAAGTTGGCAAAAGCCCCGGAGACAATTAAGCGCTTTCTAGTATTTATTAAAAATAAAATTGTTGACGTAAAATACGTACATCTTCCAATCTGAAATTCTCTTGAAGTTTCACATTCTCTGGACATTTTCCTGGAACAGTAAAATAACCGAGCACCTCGTATATTAACGTAATAAACGTGATTAATCTGATCATTTTTAATACCAAATATTTGTATTTACTAAATACAAAAGAAACAAATGAACATTACTAAAGACTCCAACTAACTGGACGCCCAGACGCACACACTACACAGACTATACATATATGGTTGTTTATCCAGAATGTATTAAATGTCAAAGTTTATCATTGTTTTTCATAGACATGATAGTAAAATGAACTTGTATGACACTGATTTCTCAGGACATAAATACAAAACTATCCTGTTTGTGGCATCTAAAATATTAAGACTTCCATATTCTATAAACATACTGTTTTCAGGTAACAAAAAGCATTTTTAGTGATATTTTTTTTTTAACGAGTACAAAGCCCAAATAAATTGTGCAGCCACGCCGTACACACTTTCTCGCGAAACCTTGTGACTAAGTCACCTTTTTTGTTTATTTTAAGATCTGTTTTGTACTCTTTTTTTAAAGTTTTTTCTTATTTTTTTCATTTTTTTTACTTCTCGGCTGTTTTTGTCTTGCAATCCTGCCCTTCATATCTCATACCTTTTTTTGTTTTTGAGTAATGTTTTATTAAATTATGTTTTGGTGGTTAAAAAAAAAGTTTTTTCAAGTTTTTATAATTTGTATATTTTTTTTTTAACTAGTGTGTACAATAAAGAGTATTTATCTTATCTTATCATTTTGCTAAGTAATTTGGACCCTGCCCTACAAGTCCTCTATAAGTTTAGATGCGGAACGGAGGGCGCGTCAAGCATTCGACCGTCTAGCATACAAAAATCAACAACAAACATTACAAATGATCATCATATCAGCCGAAAGACGTCCACTACTGAACAAAGAACAAGGGTTTCCACATTGACTGCTCCTGCGCCACACGCATCCAGCGGCATCTCGCAACCTTCACCAGATCGTCGGTCTTTTTTTTTATTCTCAATTTGGTAAGCCCTTGGCATCATCTCACCTGATGGTAAGTGACGATGATGCCGAAGATGGAAGCGGGCTTACCAAGATTCCCCAACGCAATGGGGATCTGGCTATCTTATCTTCAAGCCGGAACACATCAATGTTGTTAACTTGATAAGATGGTGGTAGCTAGCCAGGCGGGCTTAGAAAATGCCCTACCACCAAGTAGGAGGCCTACAGTAGTAAGTACGCTACGGCTTCTAGTGCGCGGTCACCACTCGAGAACTTTATTGCCCCGACGGCCATCTGTTCTACGAGCTATGTGCCCCGCCTACTGCCACTTCAGTTTAGCAATTCTAAGAGCTATGTCGGTCACTTTTTTTCTAACACCTTGTATAGTAAAGATAGTGTACTAATTTCAGCCTTTAATACTTTTACCTACTTATTTGGTATTTTTCCGACTTCAAAATACATAATATTATGTATTTTAATTTATGGCACCTATCATTTGTTAACCTCCTGATGACCCTAAGTTGAGATGTGTTCACACTTACTTAACTTAGGTCGGTATTTTTCTTATACTAAGTAATTTTAACAGCATCCGTGGCGTAATGGTTAGTTCATTCGCTTCCCACCAGATGGTAGCGGGTTCGACTCCTCAAACTTTGTAAGACTCGGTTTGGTTGGTGGTAGGGCATTTTTAAGTCCACCTAGCTGGTCAACACCATCTTACCTAAGTCTTGCCGCCAAAAATCAATCTTAACAACATTGCATTGAGGAATCTTGGTAAGCCCTCGCATTCGTCTTCGGCTTCATTCTCGCATCAAGTGAATGGTGCCAAAGGCTCATTGTGGATAAAAAATGTTACTTTTCCAAACAAGCGGCGTCCCCCCGGCAAAATTTTGTCACCTAACGGCGTTACGTAACGCTACGGTTTGTCTTATAACGTATTGTATTTTATTTGTTTTTAAACCATGACATCCTTACTATTACCTGCTATAATATTATAAACGCGAAAGTTTGTATGTATGGATGTTTGTTACTCTTTAACGCAAAAACTACTGAACGTATCTGGATGAAATTTGGTAGGTTGATAGATTAGGACCTGGATTAACATAAAGGCTACTTTTTTTCCACGCTCACGGAGACAGTCATAGAAACTATGTTCTCGCGAGCGGAGCCACTGGCAAAATCTAGTGTAAAATAAAGATTTTTAGAATGGAAATTTAATCGTTAATTAGTTGTTACAGCATTGATACAAAAATACTGAGAAATCCTCGGAAATCCGCTGCGCGACCCACCCCCGGTAATCCGGCGAAATTACCCCCGGCGGGGTTCCATAAAATGAAAGGTATTTGGTGGGTGTTCCATTAATTGAAAAGTTTAGGAACCCCTGGTCTAGGGTAATGAAACAAAAGTGTTGTATACTGTGTTTCGAGTTCCCACAAGAAGTCCGCGAAAGCTTTAACAAAAGTGCTATCATTTTGCTAGATTGTGTAGTTTAAGTTAGTTTGGCGCTTGCGCACCTGGTGGTGGCCCCTTTTCATATATACGCTAGAAGGGCTTAACCTTGAAAATTACCTTTTTTCCATTACTTTATATTTTAAAAGCTTTTGCCCGTGGCTTCGCCCTCATGGACATCGTTTTTATGACTGTCTTTAAAGGTTGAGTGTCGAAAAATGAGAGCGTGGACATAAGTTTTCTTCAGATCCCTTAGGAACTATATCGGGCTATTCTGATTAGCAGTATATGTAACTTTCCACCCCTCAAACAATTATATACAAAAATCACTTCAATCCGTTGCTCTATTGCGACGCCGACGTTCCGTTATGATGTTAAGGATATTACCAAAAAAGCAAGAGTACTTTTCTGTTCTCTCACAAACTGCATCGAACTATGCTAGGATAAAAAGTAGCCTATGTCCTTCCCAGTGACACAGGCTACCTGCATATCAAATTTCATCAAGATTGGTAGAGGTGTTGAAGCGTGAAAAGGTAACAAACACATTTTCACCTTTAAATTATTAAGTATAAGGATTTGGGGAAGTAGCAGAGGTAATATTTCCTTTGCGCAGGGCTGACGTGCTCAATTAAATGTCCAAAAATCACTGCAGGCCAATATTGACTGTGTTCAAGAGGGAGAAGCTTGGAGAGCAGTGATAGTGTTAGCGAACATGATAGCCACGTGTTTCCATACATACTTCGCTTTGAAAACAAAAGAAGCAAAGAAGAACGAAACTAAATAAGTATTTGAAGGTAGACCACAGTCAGCCTGAAGATGACCCCAACCACTCCTGGCCTTTGTTCAGAGTTGGTCCGGCCAGGCACTGCCCGCATCCAGCGGCTTTTGTGAACTTTACCAGGCTTACCTACCTGTTCTGGTATGCGATAACTACTCGTGAACTTTATTCATTTATTTACACTTATGGTAAGTACACCAAAAACAATTTCGTAAAGCTAATACATAGGTATATTATATATAGTGTACAGTAGGCGGTCTTATTGCTAAAAGCAATCTCTTCCAGACAACCTTTGGTTACAGGAAAGCACGAAACACTTAATTTACAATATGGGCAGAGAAATAAGCAACTTATTTAATTGACTAAATAATAATAATACATGCTAATATTATTATTCTATACATATATAGTAACCATTATATAAATTTATATATATATGTACATGTATTATATACAAACAAATAAATATTATATACTAATACATATTTAAATTTCATAGATAACTTTACTACCCCAAGGTTCAAAAATTAATGTGAAGTAAGATAATCTACACTAATTTAGATCTACAGATGGCATTTGGGGCAGTAAAGTTCTCGATTGGCGACCGCGCACCGGAAAACGTAGCTTAGGCAGGCCTCCAACTCGGTGGACCTATGACCTGATGCGCAGAGCCGGTCGTCGTGGAAATCCTTGGGGAGGCCTTTGACTAACAGTGGACGTCCTTCGGCTGATATGATGATACTAATTTAGTACTTTGTCTGTCCACACGTGTGTTTTTGTTGCAAGTACTACTAATCTAAATTTACCCAGAGGAAGGATGTTTCACATTACAAGTTAACCTGTATAGGAGTTCATATTTCAAATGGAATAATTCACATTGTGAACCGGCTTTACATCTTCGCATACAGTCTTATTGGATAATTATCGCGTAGGACGATTCAGTTTGAGCATTCGATATTTAAATCTCACACTGACCAGTAGGTTCGAATTTTAAGAAATATAACACAATGTTGTTACTTATAATCTGTGGTTGTTTTGCAAGTGTCTTCGGGGCAGAATTTACTTTGTTCGGGGAATGCCCGGATGTTAAATTGCAGGAGAGTTTGAACTATGAAAAGGTAAGTACTGTTCTTTAAAGCGGATAAAATTATGATTTTAATGGTTCCGTAATCAAACTAGGAACCTATATAGTTTTGCTATGTCGGTCTGTCTGTCCATCCGTATGTTACAACCGTTTTGCTCCAACACAACTACAGCTATAAAGCTGAAATTTGGTATGTGAAATAAAATCTGTAAAAAAATGTTTAAGGGTACCTCATCTTAAAATTAGGGGTGATTTTTATGGTTCAGAAGTCAACAAGGTACCCTAATAGTTTTGCCGTATCTGTCTGTGCGTCTATCCGCGGTTTAGCTCAGAGACTATTACAAAAGCTGTTGTTTGACATGGGTATAAATATTAATCACGCCGACAAAGTGGCACAATAAAATTTAGAAATATATTTTTTTTTTGTTATATCCCCTACATTTAAAGAGTTGGTGATTTTTTTTTGCTGGCATACCCTATCATGTAGGGTATCGTTAAATAGATCTTTAAAAACTAACTGAGGGGTTTGCTAGAACCATTTTTCAATTCAGGCATCCGGTTCCGTGATATTAAGCTTTAAATTGTTAATTTTTCTTAGAGGCAAGTGTCCCCATACCAGCTAAACCTGGCTTTTTAAACAATTTTAAACAAAAAAACCGATTCCAAAGGAATAGTCGCCACTACGATTTTCGGAAGTTACCTCAATTTCTCTGGGATGCCATCATCAGATCCTGGTATATATATATATATAAATACAGTCGAATTGAGAAACCTCCTTCTTTTTTTGAAGTCGGTTAAAAAAAATGACACATAAGCGAATTATTCATTGTTATTGTCGATTAGAAAGAAACAATTATCTAATCTTTTAAAAACATCCGATATTTATCTAAATATCTACATTTTATTAACTAGCAGCCGTCCACGACTTCATATCATCATATTCACTGATTCAGCGAGCTGACCGCGCAATCAAATAAAATAATATTTAAGGAGATATTGGTACAATTGGACTCTTCTATCTTTGGCACCATTTTCACTGAAATTATACTAAGGGCTTACCGATTGTGGCTTTTTTTTATTCATAATTGGTAAGCCCTTGGCATCATCTCACGGTTTTTTTGTTTAAAATTGTTTAAAAAACCAGGTTTAGCTGGTATGGGGACACCATACCAGCTAAACCTGGTTTTTTGTATGTATGTATAAATTCTTTATTGCACACAAGGAATAATATTTTAAACAATTTTAAACAAAAAAACCGACTTCAAAAGCACTAGTCGCCACTACGATTTTCGGAGGTTGCCTCAATTTCTCTGGGATGCCATCATCAGATCCTGGTATATATATTATATATATAAATTCAGTCGAATTGAGAAACCTCCTCCTTTTTTGAAGTAGGTTAAAAAATATACGACACATAAGCGAATTATTCATTGTTATTGTCGATTAGAAAGAAACAATTATCTAATCTTTTAAAAACATCCGATATTTATCTAAATATCTACATTTTATTAACTAGCAGCCGTCCACGACTTCATATCATCATATTCACTGATTCAGCGAGCTGACCGCGCAATCAAATAAAATAATATGTAAGGAGATATTGGTACAAGTGGACTCTTCTATCTTTGGCACCATTTTCACTGAAATTATACTAAGGGCTTACCGATTGTGGCTTTTTTTTATTCATAATTGGTAAGCCCTTGGCATCATCTCACCTGATGTTAAGTGACGATGATGCCGAAGATGGAAGTGGGCTTACCAATATTCCCCAACGCAATGGAGAACTGGCTATCTTATCTTCAAGTATAACATATCAATGTTGTTAACACTGATGTTTGGCGGCAAGACTTAGATAAGATGGGGTTAGCTAGCCAGGCGGGCTTTGAAAATGCCCTACCACCAACCATACTGATTCTACAAAGTTAGAATCCGCCGGTATCAAACCCACGACCTCATGATGTGAAGCTAATGGACTTAACTATTGCGCCACGGAAACGGTTAAAACGGTGTCGCATTTCCGCTGCATACTATTTGAGAAACTTTTGTTACTGTGAAGATTTTACCCTCAATGTACCAGTAGAAGTATAACTTTAAAAGACCTGAAAATGATCGACATCCATAGCTTGTAGAACGATCGGCTATTTCTAGAAGTCCTGGAATGGTGACCGCGCCCCGGAAGACCTAACATACACTGGCCTCCCATTTGGCGGACCTATAACCTAGTGGAGGTCCCGGGAAGTTGCTGGATGCAGGCAGCGCAGGATAGGTCGTTGTAAAAATGTTTATGGGAGGCCTACGCTCAGTAGTGGACGTCTTACGGCCTATAATAATGATGATGATGATCAAGCGTAGACGCAACGGATTCTTTAACCATTTCCATTCTTCTGCTTATTATTTTATATGCTTGTTAGGGTTCCGTAACCAAAGGGTTCCAACGGGACCCTATAACTAAGACTCCGCTGTCCGTCCGTCTGCCTGTATTTCATGAAACGTCATAGGTAGATAGTTGAAGTTTTCACAGAGTGTAACAACAACAAATAATAATAAAAAAAGGAAATAAATTAAAATTTCAAGGAACGTACACGAAAAGTGTTGTTGTATTTACTTGTACATTGGTGCGGAACCCTTCGTGTGCGATTCCGACTCGCACTTGGCCACAGATTACTAATTAGTTACTTGGCTGGCTTTATTTACAACTAGCCGTCCGCCCGCGGCTACGCCCGCGTTGTTTTCGATTTTCTTGTGGGAATAAGACGTTTTTCCGGGATAAAAAGTAGTCAATGTTCTATTCCAGGACGTAACCTATATGTGTGCCAAGTTTCATCCCGATCCGTCAATTAGTTGAAGCGTGAAAGAGTAACAAACATCCATCCATACATACTTCCATACATACAAACTTTCATATTTATAATATTTGTAGGATGTACACTTTATTGTAAGTATGAAGTATTGATGAATTGTTGAAAAATAATAAACAACGTGACATCATAGTGTTTCCTATCTGTTAGACGATAATAAAGTTATTTTAGATAGTATTTTATTACTAATTAAAAATAGATTATCTTCCTAACTTTATTATGTTAGGTTAGGTAGGTACTTGCTACCACAGATAAGAAAAAAAATTGTGCCTTCTACCTACTTATCGCGATAATAATATAGTATCAATTAGCCTGCCTTTCTTGTTTCATCGGTGTAATTGTTTTTCATCACTATAACTATTTAGATAATAATCCTACTAAATGTGAAAGTTTGTATGTATGGATGTTTGTTACTCTTTCACGCTTCAACCACTGGACGGATCGGGATGAAACTTGGCACACATATGGGTTAGGTCCTGGAATAGAACATAGGGTACTTTTTACCCCGGGAGAACTTTTTATTCCCACGGGAAAATCGAAAACAACGCGGGCGTAGCCGCGGGCGGACGGCTAGTTATCTATGTAATTGTCATTTTTTAGATACCCAGGTTATGAATTTAAACCTTTACTTTTTTTTAAATTAAATTTGAATCAATTTTTAGGGTTCCGTACCTCAAAAGGTAAAAACGGAACCAATATAGGATCACTCGCGTGTACGTCTGTCTGTCTATCCGTCTGTTACAGCTAATTTTCTCCGAAACTAGTGGACTGATTGAGTTGAAATTTGGTACACGTATGTAAGTCGGTGGCCCAAAGTAGGTTGTGTCATCATCATATCAAACGTCCATTGCTGGACAGAGGCCTTCCCCAATGATTTCCAGGACGACAGGTCCTGCACTGCCCGTGCATCCAGCGGTTTCCCGCGATCTGATGATAATGATGATGATGTAAGCAGGTGGCCCAAATACGGTTGTGTAACTTAAATTAATTAAATTTTAACTTGGGGGCCACTTTTGGGGGGTAAATTAGAAAATATAAAAAAAGTTTTGCAATCTATTCCGCCTGAGATATCAATAAAAGGGGTTGTTGTCAGAATTTCAAATATATTTAAATTTATTTAAGAAAATAGGCGAAACTACTGGACCTAATATCTTGAAAAAATCATAGTATATGAAATTGAATGCAAAGATGGCTAGAAAAGGAAAACCTATAAGAAAATCTAGTCCTTCCGTTCCCACAGGAAAACCAAAATTTCCAAATTTAAGAATAAGTAGACCCCTATTTACCTAGAGCAAAGTATGTACGAGAGGTCTCGTTCTGTTGGTAGTTATTATTTTAGTGCGGAACCCTGTTTGTGTGACCCCGAGTCGCACTTGGCCGGTTCTTTTTGATCTAACTTCTGGCCTGTTACTCTTCTATCTTCTAGCCTTTGTCCAGCAGTGGACGTTTTTTGGACTGGTATGAAGATTATCCCAAAAAATAGGTTAAAAACAGACCAAGTGACTCAGGACAACCTACTTATTACAATCAATCTATTTATCACATCACACTAATATTATAAAGGCGAAAGTTTGTGAGTGTGTATGTTTGTTACTTCTTCACGCAAAAACTACTAAATGGATCTGGCTGAAATTTGGTAGATAGACAGATTAGGACCTGGATTAACACATAGGCTACTTTTTTCACGCTCGCGAGCCGCTTGCGTCTCGCGCACTGCTCACCCTCGAAAAGTCAAAGAAATGTTGTCCACGCGGGTGAAGCTGCGAGAAAAAGCTAGTTATTGTAATAATTGGGGTTTTTTTTCAGTTTTCAGGCATCTGGTACAATGTGGCTAGCTACGTAAGCGATGGTCGCGCCATCTACGATTGCTCGACCTTCGAATTCCATGAGGACAACATGGGATTCACTCTGAAAGAGACTTATGTTGTAGAAGAAAATGGTAATAGAACCCAGAAGTCGTATCACGCCAGGGTAGACCCAACCTTTGATGCTGGAAATAAGGCCAAATTAATTGTAAGCCACGAAGATGGTGGTAAGTACCTTGGAAATGCATAGAAATTAAAAAAAAGTCGGTGTTGTATCACCGTTTGGTCGTCATATCAGCCGAAGGACGTCCACTGCTGGACATAGGCCTCCCCCAAGGATTTCCACGACGACGGGTTCTGCGCTACCCGCATCCATCGGCTTTCCGCGACCTTCACCAGGTCATCGGTCCACCGAGTGGGAGGCCTGCCCACGCTACGTTTTCCGGTGCGTGGTTGCCACTCTTTGAGAACTTTAGCGCCACAACGGCCATCCGTTCTACGAGCAATGTGCCCCGCCCACTGCCACTTAAGTTTAGCATTTGGTTTTCCTGCGGATCTCGTCTTTTCTGATTCGATCACGCAGGGAAATTCCGAGCATAGCTCGCTCCATTGCCCTTTGGATATGTCTTAGTAACCAAGGCAACCAAGAATCATTCAGTCTGTCTCTGTATTATCATGTCAAAATGTTCTTTATTTCGTAAACTGTTTCAGATAAAGTCCTACAATTTCCTTTTGCAATACTCTCTACCGATTATGACAATTACGCGATTGCTTACACCTGCCGAACTTTGAAGAAGAAACAGAGAATGCATTTTGGTAAGTATTTTATAAACCTGCACACGCCTGCGAAGAAACTCGAAGGTTGTGTGTGAAGTCGACCAACCCGCACTGGGCCCGCGTGATCGACTAAGGCCTAATCGCCCTGATTCAGGGTAGGCTCGAGCCCCTCGGTGGGGACTTATATGAGCTGTAATGATGAAGTATTTTTAAGAGCCAGTGACTCTTACTTGTTCATCTATATTTACGAAAGGAAGAAATTCCTATTTACTGTATAGGCCACGTTGCCAGAAGAGACTCAGATAATCTTGAAAAGCTTATTATGTTGGCCAGAGTAAAAAGGAGAAGATCTTGAGGTAGAAGGTACTCTGCTGATTAGACTAGATCAAGGCCGTACTTAATCAGCTCATTACTTCCGCCCTCCGACGGGTTGAAGACAGGGACTCTTGGCGCAGAGTAACTAAGACCACCAGCGTTGCCCGCCAACAGCAACAAGGACCGACATAGTAGACATGACCTTCAAAAAATAAAGAGTTTGACGAAGAAGATGAAAAGAAATTCACTCTATCTGTCTGTAGAACAAGTTATAGAGTGGGGAGGGATGACCAGCTTTCAGGAGCTCCACACACCAAATGCTATATATATATTTGTTCATCTTAACCCCCATGTTTCCAGCGAATAAATGATTTGAATTTGAATGCGACGCGCGGGGCTGCTTTTTATATAGTGTGTATTGGATAGGGTTACCGATATTTTCATGGGATGTAACACACAATATTTCAACGAAAAACTCGTCCTTAGGGGGTTGCATCCTCCTCCCCTCAAAATGGCAGCCATTTTGATTTTTTTTTTATGTAGATGTTTATGAAAAATATGTTTTCTCTTGAATTAAAAATAGTCTCATTTGAAAGTCAATTATTTTTTTCTGGTGATCCACATATAAAATTAACTGAAACATTTAAGGAAAAAAACGCTAAACACGTTTAAAAAAACCGACTTCCATCGCAACAACTTTGTACATTTTTGCATCATTATTTTTTGTTTTTGTTAATTTTCTAATAAAGTACTACACCGATTTTGATAAAATTTATATGGGACTACACAGAATGTACTAGCTTTCAAATAAAAAAAGAATCATAAAAATCGGTTCACCCTGTCAAAAGTTCTGAGGTAACACACATAGAAAAAATTCCGAATTGAGAACCTTCTCCTTTTTGAAAGTCGCTTGAAAAGACAAAAAAAACAGTTTAAAAAAAAAGGAAAAAAAATATTATTCTTTTTTTGAACCTACTGCAAAAATTAGGTCATTAACGTGTTTTTTTTTGTTCTTAATCAATAGATTTTAGGCTAAGCTACAAAACAACACTAAATTATCTACCTTTAGTTACTTACGCAATGATGCAAATTGATGGTTAAGAGACACTTGTGCGGGGTTGTGACAATCATTTAATAGTAATTTCACAACTATTTAACATTTTCACATGTTTTTAACTCAAACACTGCTTATAACAATTGTTCAAAGTGACTGCCTCCATTCTGCAGACACGCTGTAGCAATTAGTAATCTGTGCTGTAGCTCTCACTACAACCTGATGTGTATGTGGCCCTTCTGACCATTTCCAAGTATTCATCATAAATTGGCACACCAAGTAATAATTTAATGGTACATAATTTGTTGTCATTTTATAGCTTAGTTTAAAATCAATCGTTTAGGAAGAAAAAAACAAGACGTTAATGACCTCATTTTTGCAGTAGTTTCAATAAAAGAAAAATAATGCAATATTATTCTTGCATTTTTTTGCTTTCAAATTTTTGTGTTTTTTTTTCTCAAACGTTTTGGTTAATTTTATATGTAGATTACCAGAAGAAACAAATCACCTTGTAAATAAGACCATTTTGAAATCTTTACTACGCCTAGTCGACCAACACCGCACTTTCATTGTCAATGAAATGTGGTGTATTATATGCTCTTTGCTCTTAAAATATCGGTAACGCTAACCGATACACACTGTATAGACAATCGTGCCCAGATGAGCCGTGTCACACCATGCATTGTATAAAATAGACCCATAATAATTGACAAAGCTAAACACGAACATGATATCCAACTTCAAGCGCAGGAACTATCATTTTGCTAAATTTTATTTTGTTTTTGCTAATTTTACGAAAAAAAAAATGTACTTTATTTGCCCCCAATTTCGACCTTATCCAATAAAAAATCGGACTACTCATTAAAACTTTATGCGTTGCTCATACATAAAAATACTACACTGGTTGACTTGAGAAACTCCTCCTTTTTTTAAGACAGTTGAAAATTCGCCATCCGTGTAGCCGTGCTACTACGCCGCTCTGGGTGTGTAGTGCTCCTTACACTAATCTTTTGTGTCACCTTCTTCTGAGGCACAAATCTCTTTCTTTTACGATCTGTAGTTGACCACGCTCTTGACTAATAAAGGTTGCAGGACTAGACGCTAACTCTTCCATCTAAACTTTTCTAACTCAACATTTTTAAATTCTAATATTTTCTTACAGTATTCACATGGGTTCTATCAAGGACGAAAGGCAAACTAGACGCTGAAGTACTGAAGAAAGTGGAGGATGCTCTGTCAAAATATACAGATTTGGCTGAGCACAGACAATCCTTCGTCTTCAAGGATTTCTCCAATAGTAGCTGTGGATACGCCACCAAATATGAAACTGATCAATTTACTGGCAATTTTTGGTAAATGTAGATCAATAGATCTTTTGAGACTTTGTAATTTTATTGATCTGTGATGAAGTTATAAAAGCTATTAAAAATTTTATTGTAATACATATGTAATCTCATTATACAAGTACAATTGTCACACCTAGGTAAAATAAACATTAAGTACATATTCATTTCATCTCATATATTCATAAAACGATTGGTCCACCGGTAACTGGTAGGAAAATTTGGTATTTTATTTTACAGCGGGAGGAATAATTTTGAACAAAAAAAACCGACTTCAAACAGGAAACTAAGGTTCCCCTTGATTTCTCTGGGATGCCATCATCAGATCCAGTTTTCCTTATCATGGTACCTCCTTTCCAACAAAAAAAGAATAATGAAAATCGGTTCATAAACGACGAAGTTATCCGCGAACACACAGTATATACTTAAAAAAGGAGGAGGTTTATTAATACGATCGAATTAAGAAAACTCCTCCTTTTTTAAGTCGGTTGAAAATGATTTCCTAATAACATTGTATGAATAAAGTTTATGATCTTTATTCGCTCACACAATTTTTAGGGAGGCACCTTTGATTATTTACTGTCTAATTAAGGGCGGCATGCAGCTGCCGTCTGACACTAAAAAAAAGCACTTGAAGAGTTTTGTACCATTTCGTTTTCAGTAATAACGTAAAGACTTAAGATTTTTGTTTAGTTCTCCCTGTAAACTGTAAGAGAGGCACTATATTCCCAATTTTTATTGAAATTTTAACTCAGTCGTTCCCGACTTAATTTTAAAATTATAAAATATATACATAATTGTATAACAAACCCTGACAATTACCCTTAGTTAAAACTAATTAATTACCTATATCCTCACATTATGAAGTTGAAAAAAAAACTGTCTAATTTGTTCCCTTGTAATGAAATGTGATGTATTACATGTCATTAAAATATCGGTAACCCTATCCGATTGACACTATTGCTCGTATATATTATTATTCGTTTAACCGAATTGCGTGGGATTTTATTTCTTACTCGTTTAACTTTGTTAATATATTTTATTTTTATTAAAAAATTGAGTGCGTTTGGCTGCACCTCATCTGATGGTAAATGCCGATGCAGTCGAGAATGTAACATTTAAGCTCAAATAGTGCGTATTCACTCACGCCTTGAAAATTCCTAAATCATACCAATCGAGGAGCACGGCAGGGAATTCCACTTCTTGGCCGTTCGCATGATGAACGGTGAAGCAGAACGCGTCGTGCATAAATATGAAACATTAACACAAAGGGGTGGAATTGCCCCCCAAGCCTGGTCGTCCGATGATGGAATAGAAAGATGGTATGAGGTCGTGAAGCTCCAGGGCACAATCTCCGAAACGATTGCTGTAGAACACCGATAGGCAGTTGTTTTTGCGGCGATGCTCTCAGTTTTGTAACGTGTTTGATACAAATTCCTCGTCGCCAATTAGTTTCCTAGCGAGTTGGTCGATATAATCCAAGGCATCTAGCTGGTAATGAGCAAAACAAGCTGACCTATTTTGCGTCACAGAATCATTTTGACAGCATTAGAGATTTACAAAGTCGGTCAGTCAGTGAGTCAGTGATGACCATTAATCTTATAAGTAATGCAATGAAAGATGTTATTTATTATTCTAGTAAAATTTTTATTTAAACCAATAAGTAGCGTACAACTGCCTTTACATAAAGTTTTAATGCTATCTACTTATCACACAAGATTTTTTGGTTTGATTGAAAGATTAAAAAGATATAAGGTGTTTTTTTATGCGATTGTTATTAAGTATAATTAGCGGATCTTAATCTGTACGAAAATTAGTACTGGTTATTGTAGTAGAATAATACAGAAAGAGTACAATCCTTTTTCAAAAACTTTTATCTCCATAAACTCTGAAAAGCGATTGTAAACTTTTTGCTGGCAGAAAATGCTTTGCGACTCGATATACAATCTCATTTCTTCTGTTCATTTATGATACCACGTAAGTCTTCATCAGTCTTTAGTGTTTCGGCATTTCTGTGATGCTGCTGGAACTAGTAAACTTGCAGGCTTCGTCTGAGAAGTCATTGACGACGAGTTTAGTGGAGTCCAACTCTTTGGAGTGAGCTTTGAAAAAGTTGTCAACGGCTGTCTTCGCATCACCTTCCAACTTCTTGGTCCTTGAGAGGACCCAAGCAGAATCTGTTATAAGAAAAAAATGATAAGTATTGGTGAGGTTTTTGAGTGCATCTGGTTTTATTTTAACAGAATCCACGGAGACCGAGCGTTGCTCTGAGTCTCCTAGGCATGTAACGCTATCTACTGTTGAGTAGCTAAACTAAAAATATTATTTTGTGTGTGAAAACAGGGATGAGACATATCGAGATAAATCAATACCTGAAATTAAAATTCAATCTTAGTACTTTAAGTGAGCATTTCTTGAATGCACACATACAAGAAATGCTAAGATTAATAACTCTTACTAAATGAATAGGACATGCTTACTGTAAAAAACGAGACCTACAGTACTCGCATATGATGTGTAACATGTGACAAAATACTTATGAAATTAATAAATTATCGGGTCGTACATTCACGGGCCGACCCTTCGAATAGTAGTATGTCATCTTTGCCTTTGCCATCACACTAGGCGGAATGGCTATGACAACCTTAGTTTTCGAGAATTAAAAAACGTTCGCATTTCCTGTTACACATTTCCGTCCCATTTCACGAAATAACTCTCACAAATTGCAGGAAAGCGAGATGCTAATGCGAATGCTTTTAGTTTTAGATATATAGGTAACCTTGCCATTTATAGACCGATGTGTGGCCTGGACGACCAACTAAGTTCGGAATGAAAGAAGTATTCACTCACCTTCGTGTGACTTCTTCTTTTCGTCGTACTTGCAATTGTAAGCGATGGCATAGTTATTGTAATCAGTGGCCAGTATCGAGAGTGGAGACTCCCTTGTCACAGCTGAAAGAGAAGAAAATGAAGAAGAATTACTTTTAATTTTCGAAAACAACTCATCATATCAGCTCATATACGTCCCCACCGAGGGGCTCGAGCCTACCCTGAATTAGGGTGATCAGGCCTTAGTCGACCACGCGGGCCCAGTGCGGGTTGGTAGACTTCACACACAACCTTCGGTTTCTTCGCAGATGTGTGCAGGTTTCCTCACGATGTTTTCCTTCACCGTTAAAGCAATCGGTGAGTATATGTACGTAAGTTTCGAAAAACTCATTGGTACATTGGCCCTCCGGATTTGAACACGGCACCTCAAGTTAGGAGGACTGAGTCGTTACCGGTTGAGCCACCGACGCTTCGAAAACAACTATCGTGAAGTAATACCTCCTCAGTACATACTTACATAATTAACTCGTAGTCTACCTGATTTCTGAGGGAGTTTCGAAAAGTTTGTGTAAAATTTTACTTTTCTAACTACGAGTTTACTCCACACAGTTAGTAGATAAGCCTCTGGTTCGTAACATGCGAAGGGAACCTTGCTGTTATCTTATCTTATCTTCATAAGTGGGGGCTGCAGTTGCAGCGACACTTCGACCTAATGGGATCTTTTGTGTCAACCTATATAACCTTTAAACTCTAACCTAATCGAAGATGTGCTGCATCAATGCAGCAATTCCGCTGATTGGAAGGTGCTTGTAGTCCCCCGGTTTTGGGTAGCCATCACCTAGGTCCTAGGTGATCAATGGAACACTTACTGTGTCACTGCGATGTCCTGGCTAGCAAGCATATGTACTTGCTAGCCAGGACATCGCAGTGACACAGTAAGTGTTCCATTGATTCTTTATCTTCACAACAGGCCTCGCAGGTCGGGTCATTCGTCAGGCCGATTTTTTCCAGGTGTGCGTTTCCGGAAAACTGGCCCATCAACGCTCCTGTTACAGCTCTGACGCGGGTCCTGCTTTTATTCCAAATGTACTTCGTTGCCAGTGTGGTTACCTCCATCACCATCGATGAAAAGATTTGAATGTTTGTGTCCATCCTTGGATAGTCACGTCAATTTGTGTCTTCCATCGGCCTGTTCGTTTAATGCCCTTATAATAGTGTTCGTTGGTAGCCCTATCCCTGTTTTTTTTTTAATATTACTGTAAAAAAGCTTTAGATAATAACAAAACTATATCGTTCTCCTTCTACGTCTTACTTGAAATAAAGCAAGTTAGTGAAGTTAGGCCTATTTTAAAGACTGAAAATATAGACAGCCAGAGATAAGAATGTGGTCTAGAAATTAAAAAAGTGGTAAAGTAAAAGCACGTGTGAGGTAAAATCAATTTCGTGCACACTTGACTAGCATATAAAAGACTACTTTTTAAGCAACTGTATTGAAAAGTTTAGTTAAATATTCAGTTGGAGGGAAATTTAGTGACCAAATAATACCTAGTTTAATCACCCCAATTCATATTGAGGAGGCGAATCATATTTTAGTTTTGTGTGCGAGTTGTTACATTACTGTTCAATATGCAACACTTTTTTTTTCTCAGCAATAGACTTTTGTAATTTTGTTTGTGGATTTTGATTTTATATTACTTGAGGCTTTAAAAAGCATCCGTGGCTCAACCGTCATCCGTAATCCGTCCTTGTAACTAGAGGTACCGGGTTCAAATCGGGACTGCCAATGTACACGTACATATACTTACCGATTGCTTTAACGGTGAAGGAAAACATCGTGAGAAAACCTGCACACGCCTGCGAAGAAACTCGCAGGTTGTGTGTGAAGTCGACCAACCCGCACTGCGCCCGCGTGGTCGACTAAGGCCTGATCGCCCCAATTCTGGGTAGGCTCGAGCCCCTCGGTGGGGACGTATATGAACTGATATGATTACATGAGGCTTTAAGATGCCTCAATCCGAGAAGGTTGATACTTGTTAAAATAACATCGATTCATTTTAAGTTAAAATTAATAGGGGCTTAAACTCGGCTGTTATGTTGAAACCGAACGCCCAGTTCTCGATTTCTGCATGTTTTTATTACTATTCTATACTTTCAAATATGTTTTAAAAAATGTTATAAGTTTATTTATATTTTACGAGTTTATTTTATATTTTTTCCATAGTGATAGCTATAAACATTCTTTCAATAATTTGAATTAAATATTGTCATTTGACCTATCTTAAGGTCTTAACGCCAGAGTTCAATATGCAACACTTCTTTTTCTCAACAATATCCTTTTTACTCGTCTCCTGTGATAATGATGAACTCTAAAAAATGATATCTTACTTAACACAGGCCTTACCTCCGAAGTTCAGAGAGACAACCAGCTTGCCAGCATTGTTCGCGTCATCTGCTTTCTTTACGGTACCCTCGACGTATTGTTGGACGCCGTCAGCCACGGTGTGAACGTTCTTGACCTTCACCACGTCTCCTTCCATCTTGTACTCAGCTGAAGAGCATTTCCCGTTCTTCTCAAACTCATGGGGGTATTTGGAGATTTCGTACCATGTACCAGTGTACTGCAAGGAAAATACTTGGGTTGTAGATTTGGTGAGTGTAACTTGCGTGATTGCATCGATTACACAGGTTAACTAACAATTAGCTAGGTCATTACTCATTAGGTATTGTCGATTGCCTAATATAAGTATCCAGGGTCACAGGATGAGGTTTAATTTTTCTCAAACTGTGATCAAGATTTTTTAATAGTCCTAGTTTTATCATATCAGCTGAAAGACGTCCACTTCTGGACAAGGGCCTCGCCTAAGGACTACTTTCACGACGACCGGTCCTGCGCTGCCCGCATCCAACGGTTTCCCGCGACCTTCAGCAGGTCTTCGGTCCACCGCGTGGGAGCTTACTACCAAATTAAGCGATATAGCTCGCAGAATCGCTAAACTGAAGTGGCAGTAGGCAGGGCAGATAGCTCGTAGAACAGACGGCCGTTGGGGCGGTAAGGTTGTCAACTGGCAACCGCGTATTGGAAGACGTAGCGTGGGCAGGTCTCCCAGGTGTATACCTAGTTTACATAACAGAATATCCGATAAACATACAAATCTACAAAAACTAAATGATTCTGCGCCAGGACTTTTTGAGATAAGTTAAACCTTATCTTGTGAACCTGAGTAATAAATGTCTTAGGCAATCGACTGTACCAGGATGAATTCTACAGTGCACCTGGATGGATTCTACAGTGCACCTGGATGGATTCTACAGTGTACCTGGATGGATTCTACAGTGTACCTGGATGGATTCTACAGTGTACCTGGATGGATTCTACACTTTAACTGGATGGGTTCTACAGTGTACCTGGATGGATTCTACAGTGTACCTGAATAGATTCTACAGTGCACCTGGATGGATTCTACAGTTCACCTGGATGGATTCTACAGTGCACCTGGATGGATTCTACAGTGCACTTGGATGGATTCTACAGTGTACCTGGATGGATTCTACAGTGCACCTGGATGGATTCTACAGTGTACCTGAATAGATTCTACAGTGCACCTGGATGGATTATACACTTTACCTGGATGGGTTCTACAGTGTACCTGGATGGATTCTACAGTGTACCTGGATGGATTCTACAGTGTAACTGGATGGATTCTACAGTGTACCTGGATTGATTCTACACTTTACCTGGATGGGTTCTACAGTGTACCTGGATGGATTCTACAGTGTACCTGAATAGATTCTACAGTGCACCTGGATGGATTCTACAGTGTACCTGGATGGGTTCTACAGTGTACCTGGATAGATTCTACAGTGTACCTTGATGGATTCTACAGTGTACCTGAATAGATTCTACAGTGCACCTGGATGGATTCTACAGTGCAACTGGATGGATTATAAAGTGTAACTGGATGGATTCTACAGTGTACCTGGATGGATTCTACACTTTACCTGGATGGGTTCTACAGTGTACCTGGATGGATTCTACAGTGTACCGGAATAGATTCTACAGTGCACCTGGATGGATTCTACAGTGTACCTGGATGGATTCTACACTTTACCTGGATGGGTTCTACAGTGTACCTGGATGGATTCTACAGTGTACCTGAATAGATTCTACAGTGTACCTGGATGGATTCTACAGTGTACCTGTAAGAATTCTACAGTGTACTTGGATGGACTCAAAAGTTTGATAATACTTATTGGCAATACAGGTAAAGCCGTTTGTGCCCGATCAATTTCAATTTCAATATTTATTAATAATTTAAAGCAAATTACAAGTCATTTTAAACATAAGATTAGTCATAAGTTTTGTTATATTTTATTTCAACCTAATTAAATGTTAATGGGCAAGGGTCTCTTTTTGAACTTGGGAAGGTTAGCATGGCATGGAGCCTAGTCCGCATTAATGGAAGATACTCGTCTGTTTGTCTGACCTTTTAAGAGCTGCATCTTTTGTATTATGACACATAATATTCTGAGAAAAAAAATTCTCAAAATATATGTGTCATATTAAAGGGGCTCACAAATAATAAAAATAAAAAGTTCAAAATCAAAGAAAGGTCCCCAATACAAGAAAGATTTTCGTTTTTGCTCTATCGTAAAAACGTGAATTCATACAAGCGTAAATCATAAAATCATAATGTGTCGAGTGCGGGGCAGCGCCAATAGCATCCTGGCTATGTTTGCCAGTAGACTGGATTGCGCAATTGTTAACCACTGCTGCTTGGTTCACGTTGCCAATGACAGTCGTGATATTGTAAATAAATTTCATATAATGTAAATGTAATTGTGTATATTACTAACACTAGTCTAAGACCTAGAATAAGTCACTAACACTATTGTGATCCATTGTTGGTCGATAAATAAATTTTATTATTATTATTATTATTATAATGTGTAAAGTAAACAATGAATTTTAAAAACCGGCCAAATGTACTTATACTTAGTTACTTCGTCAATAATTTTTCTTACGCTCTCATTGATGTCTTTTGTTTGAAATGAATATGACTGTAAAAGCGTCGGTGGCTCAACCGGTAACGACTCGGTCCCCCTAACCAGAGGTGCTGGGTTCAAATCTGGACGGCCAATGTACCACTGAGTTTTTCGAAACTTACGTACATATATTCACCGATTGCTTTAACGGTGAAGGAAAACATCGTGAGGAAACCTGCACACACCTGCTAAGAAATTCGAAGGTTGTGTGTGAAGTCGACCAACCCGCACTGGGCCCGCGTGGTCGACTAAGGCCCAATCGCCCTAATGCAGGGTAGGCTCGAGCCCCTCGGTGGGGACGTTTATATGAGCTGATGTGATGATGATATGACTGTATCATTGTTGTACTCGTATAGAGAGCTGTGGTGGTACGGAACCCTCGGTGCAATATTCCGACTCGCAATTGGCCGTAATATTATTACAAACGCGAAAGTTTGTAAGAATGTATGGATGTATGTTTTTTACTCTTTCACGCAAAAAATACTCAACGGATCTGGCTTGGTAGGTAGACAGATTAGGACCTGGATTAACACAAAGGCTACTTTTTGCCACATTGCACTTCGCACCCTCGTAAAGGCATACAAACCTTGTCCACGCGGGTGAAGCAGCGGGAAACAGCTAGTGTACGATAAAGATAAATAATGTATTTACCTACACCACACCTTCTAACTCAGATTAGCAAATTACCTAACAATCCTTTTGAAGTCACCGACAAAAATGACTAATAATATCACGTACCTAGGTACCTACTAAAGGCTGATCTAAACATTTTATTGTCACTGTCATGGCTAGCTATTGGTCTGACGACGACGGTCCAAGGCTACGATGACCTTCACGGATGATCAGACTCCTATTGACTCACACTGAAGAGGTATCGACTCCAATTTGTTGTATCAATTAGCGCGATTAGATCAACAGTGTCACAGCCGGAACCATGGATTTTATGCCTTTGAATGCCCTTGAATCTCATTTAATAAAGAATTTTTTTCGGGTATTGTCAAAGGCTATTCAATATCTATTGTTTATCGATGCGATAATCAATTAAATTGCGGTCAGTTGCGCTTTTTTTTGTGACAACATCGGTCGCTTAGGGTCTTTAAAAGCCCGATATTAGGGTCGAGATTTTATGTATTTTTAATGTTAGTCATTATTTATTTATTTTTATATTTTTAAAAGCGTAATAAAGTTTTAAATAAAACCCTTAATGTGGTTTTACATCACTTTATTGATAGGAATTTTTTTTTTACAAATAATAATCATCATCATCACATCAGCCGAAGGACGTCCACTGCTGGACAGAGGCCTCCCCAAGGATTTCCACAACGACCGGTTCTGCGCTGCCCGCATCCAGCGGCTTCCCGCGACCTTCACCAGGTCTTCAATTGGGAGACCTGCCTACGCTACGTTTTCCGGTGTGCGGTCGCCACTCGAGAACTTTACTGCCCCAACGGCCATCTGTTCTATGAGCTATGTGCATAAATAATAGTAATAATATTATTTTTTTTTATTTTTTTGCACTAATTGATAGTTATGTATGTTTTAGAAAGCTACCCTGAGGTACAAATTTGTATCTTTACTATGCAACAAAATATATCAGTTTTTGTAAACATCGGACTTTTAATGACCCCACGCGACCGAACGCGGGTTAAGAATTTTCGTGAAGTAAAGTAAATAATATCCGGCCAAGTGCAAGGGCAATGGAGCGTGCTATGCTCGGAGTTTCTCAGCGTGATCGAATCAGAAACGATGAGATCCGTAGGAGAACCAAAGTAACCGACATAGCTCTCAGAAATGCTAAACTTAAGTGGCAGTGGGCGGGCACATTGCTCGTAGAACAGATGGCCGTTGGGGTAGTAAAGTTCTCGAGTGGCGACCACGCACCGGAAAGCGTAGTTTAGGCAGGCCTCCCACTCGGTGGACCAATGACCTGGTGAAGGTCGCGGGAAGCCGCTGGATGCGGGCAGCGCAGAACCGGTCGTCGTGGAGATCCTTGGGGGAGGCCTTTGTCCAGCAGTGGACGTCCTTCGGCTGATATAATGATGATGGACCATGCAAAATTCCACCGAAAATTAGTTTGAACAAGATCTAGTAAGCAGTTTTTTTTATTACGTCATAAATCGCAAACCGCAATTTACCTATCATTCAATCAACTCAAATATAAAAAAGTGAAAAATGTGTTTTTACCCGACTGCGCCAGAAGGAGGGTTATGTTTTTCGAGAGTATGTATGTATGTATGTATGTTTGTATGTATGTATAATTGTTTGGCACGCTCTGCAGCCTGAACGGCTGGATGGATTTTGGCTTGAGAGGTGTCGTTAGATTCGTATTTACTGTGAGAATGACACTGGGTAAATCAAAATAAAAAAAATACAAAATGGCGGGTTTTTGGCGCCAAATTCAAATGTTTGACACGCTCTGAAGCCAGAACGGCTGCAGAATATAATAATATTATTATATCAACTGATAAGTTAATAATCTGCGTAATCTTAATGTGTACCTATATAGGTTACTACACAAACTCATTCAATAATAAAACTAAAAAATGAATAAAATAAAATACGGTAATTTAAAAAACTAAAAAACCCGACTGCGTTTCTGTGTAATATGTAAATGAAAAACCCTAAAACAAGAAAGTCGTCATACCCGATTGCACTTAACTTAAGAAAAATTGTAGCAGTCGGGACCCATTCTAGAAAGTCAGCCGTGTAGTCAGTATATTGGAGTAATCTGCAATGTAATATAGGTATGTGCTCTCAATTCACTGTGCCTCCATTTCTAGAATGGGTCCCGACTGCTACAATTTTTCTTAAGTTAAGTGCAATCGGGTATGACGACTTTCTTGTTTTAGGGTTTTTCATTTACATATTACACAGAAACGCAGTCGGGTTTTTTAGTTTTTTAAATTACCGTATTTTTTTTAAAAAACGTGAAGATACTAGCGCCATCTAGTATGATGGTACGGAACGCCATGTGTGCGGTTCTAACTCGCACTTGGCCGGTTTTTTAATCTTTAATTATATTGGTTAGGTGATTCAAAATACTACTTCGAAGTACTTACTTACAAAACAAGAATTATATCGAATGAATGCAACAATTCTTCACCATCATAGCCTTTTCTAACGATTTATATAACAAAAATTCTTATAAATTACTAACTTTTGCCTGCATGGATATTATTTTTTGTACAGTATTCGAGGTTGCACGGTGCGCGAGCCGCAAGCAGCTCGCAAAAGTAGCGTTAAGTTTTCTTAGATCCTCGGAAAGATAAAAAGTATCCTATGTTGTTTTCCGCTACTTTAGCTATATGACTTTCAGTTCAGTAGTTTCAGCGGCAAAGAGTAACAACAGACAGACAGACACACTTTCGGATTTACAAAATTGGTAAGCATAAGAATACTAACTACTGTACACGTTATCTTTAAAATTCCACAAAAAAAAACACTTACCGCTGTTACGTTGAAGTTTTCCATCGGCTTCAGACCAGGACACGCTCCATCCTGGACGACGCTCGCCGACGCCACGGCCAGAAAAGTCACCAACGCAAGTCGCAGCATTTTAATCAAGGTCTGATAGGCAGGTTCACTCTTCAGGGGTCTGATGAACACTGGTGGACAAGCCAACGAGCACGCTTTTATAGTGGAGGCAGCAGAGGTCACGGGCACGCCGACTTCATTCGATTTGATCGGATTATTCAATTGATATAACGAGAGTAATCTGTGGACGCCGGGGTGGACAATTCTAGAGACCTCCCGCAGAATCCTTTGTAAATTATGTGCAAATAGATAGGTTGTTAGAAATGCAGTTAAAAGGCATTGTATACAGGTTGTAACAAAATTGGTGTGGGTCCCGTTAACTGGGGCTTCTACTCATTATACTGAACAACTTTTGTTCTACGACTTTGCTCAAAAGGTAAAAAAAAAATTACTGTTCATACAAATCGATCAGCTGATCGACCGATTTTGTGCATTTTATTTTAGTACTAGCTGTCCCGGCGAACTTCGTACCGCCTTACATTACATTACACTGCCCTGCCCTACCCTACACTACCCTACACTACACTACACTACCCTACCCTACACTACCCTACCCTACCCTACATACACTACACTTACACTACCCTACCCTACACTACTCTACACTACCCTACACTACACTACCCTACCCTACACTACACTACCCTACCCTACACTACCCTACCCTACCCTATCCTATCTCTCAAGTTGGATCGAACTGCACATGGTGTGCGAATTTTATTATAATCGGTTAAGTGGTTTAGGAGTCCATTGAGGACAAACATTGTGACACGAGATTTATATATATTAAGAATAGACGGTCCAATTTTTCTTTTTGATAATTGACTATGGGTTCTTTGGAGAAAGCTGTTCAGTATTAAGAGTAGAACCCCCAGTTAACGGGCCCTACACCAATTTTGTTACATCCTGTATAGGGTGACTTTTAATTATTTATTAATAGCAAAGGATATGAATGTACTCGTAATTACAAACAACTTTCCCAAAGAAACTACATGTCAAATAGGAAAGTTGTTCAGTATGATGAGTGGAGGCCCCAGTTAACGGGACCTACACCAATTTTTTACATCCTGTATAATTATAAAAATTAATTTAATAACAAATAGATGGATGGATTTATTATAAAAAAGGATATCTACTCGATACTGAAAAAGCGTCGGTGGCTCAACCGGTAACGACTCGGTCCATCTTACCAGAGGTACCGGGTTCAAATCTGGACGGCCGATGTACCAATGAGTTTTTCAAAAACTTACGTACATACTTACCGATTGCTTTAACGGTGAAGGAAAAACATCACAGCACACGCCTGCGAAGAAACTCGAAGGTTGTGTGTGAAGTCGACCAACCCGCACTGGGCCCGCGTGGTCGACTAAGGCTTAATCGCCCTGATTCAGGGTAGGCTCGAGCCCCTCGGTGGGGACGTATATGAGCTGTAATGATGACTCGATACTGTATTCTAATTGTAAATATAATATTTCCTTTCGAAAATTTTAGGAGAATTTTTAAAAAGTGGCCAAGACCTTCTCAAACTACGCGCAAAGTAGAGTTCTGTAATCTTTTCAAGAATTAAATGAAAATTTTAAAAAACAAAGTTATTTTTGCAGTTGGTATAGAACATTTTGTTTAGGAAATATACGAACAATTTTACAAATTCAACTGCACGTCTTAAGTTGGTCGACTATTACTCTACAAAATAAAAACCTACTAAGCCGTTATAACTTTCCCTTTGAAATAATCATGTAATTTTATATAATTTTAACCGCCTCCGTGGTGTAATGGTTTGTCCATTCGCTTCACACGGAGGTCGTGGGTTCGATTCCCGGTGGGGTCAACTTGTAAGACTCGGTTTGGTTGGTGGTAGGATTTGGTGTAGGATTTTCTAAGCCCGCCTGGCTAGCTACCAACATCATATCTAAGTCATGCCGCCAAACAACAGCGTTAACAGCATTGATGTGTTCCGGCCTGAAGATAAGATAGCCAGATTTTCATTGCGTTGGGGAATCTTGGTAAGCCTACTTCCATCTTCGGCATCATCGTCACTTACCATTAGGTGAGATGATGCCAAGGGCTTACCAATTGTGAATTTAAAAAAATACCCTACTGTTTTCAATTATTTTCAGATTTTCAGAAATAGTGGGATAGATGGTACGGTGTGGAAACATGTAACTCCAAAAAAATTATTACTACTATTATTATTACTTATTAACTTTATTTTCTTTTTTTTTATTTTCTTTTTTTCATTTTATTTTATATTATGTAACGTGGTACGCAGTGCTGTTATTTGTTCTTTTTTTTCTCTCGGTTTATTTCTTATATTTCGCATGCGCTGGCACATAGCGATCTATGTGTCATCTATGTGACATATGATCATAAATCCGATTTCTATTCAATATTCAATATTTTCACTACTACTTTTTTTTTGGCTTTACAATATTTATTTAACTAATGGGGGCGGCCACCTAAACAAGTTCATAACATAGTCGATAATCAAAATTATGATGAGCCTATACTATAGATAAATCAGGAGTTTGGCTTCCCATACAAATTGTAAATAATTGATCAGTAAATTTCCATTTTTGTATGAAGAGCGTAAGAGCGTATTTACAAATTCGTTTCCAATACAAACTTAAAATTACTTTTTCTTGACAATCTTACAATATTTTCCAATTTCAAAATATTCCCTACTTACGTAAATGGCCAAAAATCAGGATTTTGGCAATTCGCTTATAAAATAATTAAAATACGCGAATGGCCAAAAATGTGTGTGTGGGCCTTTTGCGTTTTTGGCACCTTGCGTCGAAACCGACATAATTAATTATATTTATAATTCGTTGGTGTGTTCGTAATTTAATGTGTATAATGCTTTTCTTATCCTTGTGTATTTACTTTTTAGGTCTTATATTTTTATCCTACACTTCTACAATCATCATTAAACGTTAATCTGTGAGCAAATGTACGTTTTTCAACCCACGCCCAACCTCCCTACCCACCTACTATGTGCTACAATTAAACCCTTTGAAGTTTTGAAAAATCTCATCATCATCATATCAGCTCTACGTCCCCACCGAGGGGTTCAAACCTACCCTGAAGTAGGGCGATCGGGCCTTAGTCGACCACGCGGGTCCAGTGCTTCCGTTTCGCCGCAGGCGTGTGCAGGTTTCCTCACTATGTTTTTCCTTTACCGTAAGAGCGTCGGATAAACGTACATATAAAATCTTAATTCGAAATCACATTGGTACGTGGCAGGATTCGAACCACGATTGCCCGGACAGGAGGCGGCGGCCCAAAAACGCCACCGACGCTCCGAAAAAAAAATATGTAAAATCTATTCATCGATTTTCCGCACGATAGGGTACGTGTACAAACATCCCCACTTTTAACATGTAGGAGAGGTACAAAAAAAATATTTTTGGACATATTTTATTCTTTAACACAGATTTTTATATTACCATACTAAATTGCAGCTTTACAGCTTTAATCATCTTTGAAGCCGTTCTGGCTGTGACATACCGACGGACAGACAGGCAGACAAACAGACATGGCAAAACTATAAGGATTCCTAGTTTGACTACGGAACCCTAAATACCCGCCAAGTGGGAGTCGGACTCACGCACCGAGGGTCCGGTATCACCACACCTTAACATAAGGAACGCTAAAATATAATTGATTTATAATATAATAAATATCATTATTTTTTATGGCTTTAATTGTATTTTTGATCAATGGTTCATTCAATGGTTTATACAAAATTCATCAACGAACGCTACAGATTAAAATGTTTTCTGTTTACTTTAGTTCGGGATCTTAAGAGCCTGCTTGAGTTCATATATCCCATACAAACGTAGTATTTGATTCATTTGTTAACCAAAGAACCGATTTTGAAATAATTTTATATCGATAATCGGATGACGTGTATCTGTGTCAGTACCGCATTACTTTTTTGAAAAACGAAACAGGAATCCATTTTTAATCAATAAACTTGTTTTTAAGGTAAAAGACGGAGAACAAGTTTATTGGTATTAAATGAATTCCTATTTCGTTTTTCAAAAAAGTAATGCGGTACAGACACAGATATACGTCACCCGATTATCGATATAAAATTATTTCAAAATCGGTTCATTGGTTAACAAATGAATCAAATACTACGTTTGTATGGGATTTATGAACTCCAACAGGCTCTTAAGCGCGGGTACAACACACACACACACTTGCCAGTTTTTTTTTATTATTTGTTGATTTACTTTAGAATTCACGCAAAGTTTTAAGCTTATATGTATTACCATTTTTAAGATTGAGCAAACACAAACACAAAACCTTGAAAAATCAATCATTATACTTTATTTTCTAAGGAATCCGCCATAATATATAGTAACACATGTTATGTAAAAAAAAAACAATATGCTACCAATCACGGTTCAAAGGATATACAGAAGCCGGACGTAGAAACGGAAGGGTGGCGTAGGTTTAGTAATACGGTCTCGTTGGCACCCTTACAAAAAACCTTGCTAAATTTAGTAAAAAATGCAAATTGAAAACAATAATTAGTAATTACCTACCGAATTTGTGGGACCATTCATCTAAATATATCTAAATCATCATCATCATCATATCAGCCGAAGGAAGTCCACTGTTGGACATAGGCAATATCTAAATATTGTGGACGAATGATGACTAGACTATATCTTAGCGTTCACAACAATCTTTAAGATAAAGCAAATTGGGAATAAGTTAAGTAAATTCAATAGGAAAACATTAGTTATAAAATTATCTGAATTCGCTAACATGTCATGTAGTAACTCGTATCTAAACAGACTAAACTTCGATATCATTACCAGTTTTTTTGTTATGTGACGATATTAGGTCAGTGGATGTTAAGGGTTATCAAGATAGTTGATGCTTTTTCAACCGACTTCAAAAAGGAGGAGGTTCTCAATTCGACTGTATGTTTTTTTTTGTATGTTTGTTACGCGATATCTCCGCCGATTGTGAACCAATTTTCAAAATTCTTTTTTTATTTGAAAGAGTATACTCCCGAGGGGGTCCCATTGTCACCAACTCAGGATCTGATGATTGGATCCCAGGGAAATCGAGAACAACCCTCAAATTTTATAGTCACATATTACGTGTTGCATGTTTTTCCTAAAACTATTCAAGTTTTGGCGTCTATTAGTCATCATCTCATGTTAATGAGCTGATGAAGGAAGGTACAACTCCTTAACAGTTAGGAGTTGGAGGATAATTCTTCAAATATTTTGCGTAGATATATAGGTAATTAAAGACCGATACTTGTATTCTTTCAGGTTAGTAGGGTTCTGTAGTATTTATAATTTTACTATTTACATATACAGGTTGTAACATAAAGGTGTGGTGATACTTTAATGTGGGCTTGTACTTATCAAACTGAATCACATTTGTTCTGCAAGTTTGCTGAATTCGCAATTTTTTTTTTCGTACAAAACGGTTAGCTGTTTAAACGGTTTTGTATGAAAAATCCAATAAAAATTTCGCGATTTCAGTAAAGTTACACAACAAAAGTTACTCAGTTTGATGAGTACAAGCCCACCTTAAAGTATCACTTTACATCCTGTATAAAGGGTTATCAAGATAGTTGATGCTTTTGATTGTAGGTTTTTGGTGGGACATTGCATCAATCATTATAATCTTATTCTTTCGAAACTGATCGCTGACAACTTTTAAAATGCAGTTTTATTTGTGTTGTGTATAATTAGTGTATACCAAAAACCGGCCAAGTGCTAATCGGACTCGAGCATAGTAGGGTTCTGTAGTATTTATAATTTTACTATTTACATATATTATGTCAGTGGATGTTAAGGGTTATTAAGATAGTTGATGCTTTTGCTTGTAGGTTTTTGGTGGAACATTGCATCAATCATTATAATCTTATTCTTTCGAAACGGATCGCTGACAACTTTTAAAATGCAGTTTTATTTGTGTTGTGTATAATTAGTGTATACCAAAAACCGGCCAAGTGCTAATCGAACTCGAGCATAGTAGGGTTCTGTAGTATTTATAATTTTACTATTTTCATATTAAAGGGTTATCAAGATAGTTGATGCTTTTGATTGTAGGTTTTTGGCGGAACATTGCATCAATCATTATAATCTTATTCTTTCGAAACGGATCGCTGACAACTTTTAAAATGCAGTTTTATTTGTGTTGTGTAGAATTAGTGTATACCAAAAACCGGCCAAGTGCTAATCGGACTCGAGCATAGTAGGGTTCTGTAGTATTTATAATTTTACTATTTACATATATTATGTCAGTGGATGTTAAGGGTTATTAAGATAGTTGATGCTTTTGCTTGTAGGTTTTTGGTGGAACATTGCATCAATCATTATAATCTTATTCCTTAGAAACGGATCGCTGACAACTTTTTAAATACAGTTTTATTTGTGTTGTGTACAATTCTTGTATACCGAAAACCGGCCAAGTGCTAGGCGGACTCGCACAAAGTCGGGTTCTGTAGTATTTATAATTTTACTTTATATATTTAATGCTATTTACATTTTTTTTCAGATGTCCTGAAATAGCGGTTTAGCTGGCTGGGGGGGGACGGACGGACGGACACTTGACTCTAACAAAAAAGATCATTTTAATGCTTAATATTTTGCAAACCAATGCTAAAATTTAAAAAATGGTTTTATCAAACCTTAAGTACTTAGTCTTGAAAGACCTATTATACGATACTCCACACGATTGGGTAATCCACGAAAAAAAATTCACTATCTCTTTACGTTTAGGAGATTAATACTACATTAAATGTACTACATCAAATTTTGAAAAGACCTATTCAATCATACTGGAAGAGATCGCTTGTTAGCCATAAGACCGCCTATATGTACAACTTCCTTAAACATTGTATCTTTTTTTTGTCCTATGTTGCGCAATAAAGTGTTTTCAATCAATCTATCATACCTACTCGGAAAAAAAATCCCTATTTTACATGTATCGTAGGTTCGTAGGTACCCTTATTTTTTTGTTCCTTGCAATTCAAATTTAACTATATCCAAACTACATATTTCGGTAAGTGCAAAATTACATGAAATTCGGGTGAACTTGTAAAATTTATATACCCCGTTTTGTATGTAAAACTAAAAATCGGACTGACAAACTCAAAATCCAAATCAAAATAATTAATTTTAAATAGGTGTTTACACACACTTTTAAATAGTCAAACAAAACTTATTGTATATTACAAATAATGTCATGATTCAGATTACAGTCTTAGGTAATGGTTTTTGTTATAGAATCAACATATACATCTTTTTCATTTACATAATCTATTATTTTATAATATCCTCTAGAGCACAAGCATTTTTTGACATGAGTCTTGAATGCAGAATCTTATACACTGCCCCACAAATGATTTTTTAACCTTACTCAGTATCGAAGAGACTATATGTATTTTATTTACATTTCTTAAATTCAAAGTATGCCTGTCACTGATTTTAGGAAATAAATGCAAATTATTACGAACGTACATGATATTTTTTTATTTTTTTTTTATTCACATTTGATAAGCCCTTGGCTTTGCAGACTTTGTTACCCACCACAGACTGTAACTAACTGATGAGATGAACCGCATCGTTCCATCAATGTGCAACAATTAGAGCGTAAACTCTAACAAAGGCGGCACAAATCAACGCACCGTGCATTGCATTGCAGCTACTTGAACTGCCATTAGTGCATCTGATCCCCACACAGAGTAGTGGAGGCGCTGCTGGGAACGATTGACATATCAGTATACTGATATCTCAATCGGTCCCACCTTTATATTATTATAACTCAAGTCATTAGTTTTGTTTAGATTACGTAGCTGGAATGCAATCTCATATGACTTATCCCTAAGAGATAGTATACTTTCACATATAGTGCTTTACCGCCTCCGTAGTTCAGAGGCAAAGTTCACTGGCTTTACACAGGAGGTCGCGGGTTCGATTCCCGGCGGGGTCAATTGTAAGACTCGGTTTGGCTGGTGGTAGGGCATTTTCTAAGCCCGCCTGGCTAGCTACCACCATCTTATCTAAGTCCTGCCGCCAAATATCAATGTTGATATCATTGGTGTGTTCCGGCATGAAGATAAGATAGACAGTTCCCCATTGCGTTGGGGAATCTTGGTAAGCCCGCTTCCATCTTAGGTAACATTGTCACTTACCACCAGGTGAGATGTTGACAAAGGTTTACCAATTGTGAATAATAAAAAAAAACTAGCTTTTGCCTGCGGCTTCGCCCGCGTGGACATAGTTTTATGACTGTCTTTTAGGGTGAGTGGTGCGCGAGCCGCAAGCGCGGACATGAGTTTTCCTCAGATCCCTCAGGGATGATATCGGGCTATTCTGATTAGAAGTCTATGTCACTTCCTACCCCCTCAACCAATTCTATACAAAAAACCACTTCAGTCCGTAGCTCCGTTGCGATGAGTATTCCCCAGATTCCTCGGGAACCATGTCAGGATATGCTCATTAGTATATTATGTCATTTCCCACCCCCTCAGCCATCTCTGTGCAAAAAATCACACAGTCCATTGTTCCGTTGCGATGTTAAAGAAATTAACCAAAAAGAGTATATTTTAGTTCCCTCAGGAACTGCATCGGGCTATGCTATTTTTACGGGATAAAAAGTAGTCTATGTCCTTCCCAGTCACACAGGCTACCTTCAAACCAAACTTCATCAAGATTGGTTAAGGTGTTGAAGCGTGAAAAGGTAACAAACAAACACACACATTTCACATTTATAATATTACTTAATTGAAAACGCTAAACACGTTAAAAAACCGACTTCCATCGCAACAAATTAGTACATTTTTGCATTATTATTTTTGGTTTTTGTTAATTTTCTACTTCTATACAGTTCTTTTCTAAGTACTACACCGATTTTGATAAAATTTATATGGGACCACACGGAAAGCACTAGCTTTCAAATAAAAAATTTTCATAAAAATCGGTTCACCCAGTCAAAAGTTCTGAGGTAACAAACATAAAAAAAAACATACAGACGAATTGAGAACCTCCTCCTTTTTGGAAGTCGCTTGAAAATTATAAAATAGTAAGGATTTACCGTTTCTCTACCTGATTGTCACTTGAGCCGTTGATATTTCATTCCCAAAGACGAAATAATCGTCATCATTGCTACACATCTAGTATTTTCCTTGTGTTTTGGAACTACCTACAAAGTGAATTAAAAATGTTCGTTTCAAAGTCATTCCACAGATTACTAAATAGTTACTTCGTGTCATTCTTCTTGCTTTGCGTTTCATGATTAAATTCTCTTTGATTCTGCTCTGCGATAAAATTTGATTTTGAAATAACAGAGACTTTTTGTCAATGAAATAAAAACAATTGATGACCGTTTAAACGAGTTGTTGTGCAAAATATTATTTTAAATTTTAAAATGCTGTGATTTTCCTTTTTTTCAACAAGACCTTCTGTATTTATCAGGGGGTTTTTCCACCCTGCCCGTACTCCGCATCATAACAACCCTGAGTCACTGCTGAGTCTTCCACCAGCATATATTTTGCCGCTCTCTGGGCAACCTGCCGCTTACCCGAAGGGAAGTAGAATCCTTACTACTAACTAATTTTAAAGCCCATCGATATTGCTTATCATTTGTGACCAAGCACTACTACTGCCCTGTAAAATACTATTACCGGCCACCAAGCGCTGCTGCTGGTCTGCAAAACTTCCAATCTCCGTCTCTACTTTAACAATTTAGTATTAAATTTAAAATTATTAAGAGTGTTGTATACCCAAAGTGATTTCTACAACTTTGAGGTAATTCCGACTACAAATTATTTTCTCCTTTTACGTTTTAGGTTTTTATTCGGTAATTTTTATACCCAGGGGGACGATCGATCGTTGCCAAACCAGTTTTTTTAATTTTGAAATTTTTAAAATGAATCAATTGCAATTTGTCAACTTAAGTCAATTTTATATTAAGGTTATTCCGAACCCCTAATTTTGACGGTCATCCATTGTTAGCACATTTATCTATTTTTAAATATTATTAAATAAAAGTATTCTATATTACCCCAAAAATTATTTTCTTTCCGAAATTCATATTTAGGCTGCGATGAAAATTCTTCTGCGTATAATGTGGCGAAAGCATAACTGCCATAATATATTTAATTATTTTCGCTTCAAAAGGTAAACCTACAAAGATATGTCCAAAAAAGGAAAGGTCCTAAAATAGAGCCTTGAGGTACACTCATCTAAACCCAGGAACCAATTGATATCTTACGGTTTTATTTGTACTTTTTGTACCCTATTTACTAAATAAAATTATAAAAGATCAAGAGCCTTATTCTTAACACCTTAATAGTCCCGATAATAACTAAAATCAGTCAACCAAACCAAGGTACGGTCAAAGTATATATTAGTACTAACATACAGTATGGACACTCCCTGCGGCTCTCTAGATTGCGACCTAATCCTCTCGTCACCCAGGTTATAGTTTGGTTCTCGAATGTATAGGATTTCGCCGTGACTTTTTTTGCACCGTGATTTGTTTTTAGAAATGTAATTTCACAACCGGTGTATGCAGTGTCCGTGGTGTGGTACGGTGCCCAGTTTTAGGTGCCTGGCCGGCGTTCTTATCTCTGCTTGCCCCTTCGTCCAGTACGTTTGGCACTACATAAAACGAACAAATGGTATAATTCACAATTCTATAAAACAATAATTTGTGATCCAGAAATAATTAAAATTATTAAAAAAATAGGATATGATTGTACTTTAATTGACTTCAAAAAACGAGGAGGTGGTTATGTAATATCGTTAATTTATTACCCGACTTTTTATTTTTTAAAAGGACGGTAATGTTTTTCGAGTAGATTAGATTAGATTAATTTATTTCCTATAATCAATGTCATATTACAATAAGGCTTATTAATTATTTAGTCAAAGTATACTATGATCGCCGGAATATGAGTAGTAATAAATTATAAAAGACAAAAGCCAACCATAAAAAGAAAATTAAGAATAAAATACATTAATAACAATGTCAAATTAATGTCAAAAATAGTTTGAAAATAATGTCAAGAAATACGTTATAAATCTAAATAAATAAATTGAAAATTAAATGAAATACATATGAATTTACCAATGTTATACAAATTAAAATTAATATTTCGTGTTAATATATTCATATGTCGTGTTAGTATATGTATGTATATGTGTATGTATCAATGTCTTTTTCTTTGGCTGAGCCGGATGGATTTTGAAGTGCGAGATGTCATTAGATTTATCTTGATCCCGAAAGTGGCACACAGAAATTGGTGGTGACATAGGATACATTTTACCCGCCTACCCAAAAAAAGATCGATACCTAATGTTTTTATGCAGTTGGTTTTTTAAAGGATACACTTTCAGATTGGTCCCTAAAAATTTCATCAAAATCGGTTCTGTACTTTTCTAGGAATTAACAAAAACCAAACAAAATTATGTTTTTTTTTGTGATCGAATTCGATTTTTTAACGTCTTTAGCGTTGCCAATAATGGGCAGTCGGATAAATATAACAACCTACCATTTAAAGCAATCTGTTATTTTCTATATGTTGCGACATGACATGACAAAGAGCCAAAATAAACTTGTCACAAATAGTTGGTAGGGGCTAATAATGGAAAGTTTAAAGGAAGAGAGCGATTCAGTTTGGCCGGTTTATTTAGTAGCAATTGAGTAATAGCGGGCTTGTTGCCGCCCGGACGGGATCTCCTCGAAAACGCTCGTGCCTCAGATCAATGGCTTCTGCTAATGAGTTTCTTTGTTACCAGAGGAAGATTCTGTGTCACGTACATGGCCCCACTTGAGGTTCAAGTTCAAGTTCATTTATTTCTAAGCAACATACATTGCGTTGAAAAATTTTATAATTGTAAAATTAAAATAACCCCATCGAATTAAAATAAAATAAAAATTTAAAATTTAAACAAATAATTTCCCTACCTCAGATAACAAAAACATATCAAAAATAGATACACATCAAGAATACATTAGGTACTTATATCATGTCAAAGTTAAATAAAAATGAAGTAGATATAAATATATAATAAAAATAACCTACAAAATCAAAATAATTACAATAAAAATATTAAAACAAATCTTTTTCTTACGTTAAATAAACACACACCAAAAATAAATACATGTCAAGAATTAATTATTATTACATTATGCCATATGAAAATGAAGTAGCACGTTGTAGGTATGATGAAGTAGGGCATGGGTAAAAATACGTCCGTGCTCACAGATATTTAATGGTGGAAATAAGAGATGAAATATAAGACCTAAAAAAAAGTACACAGGAATTAGGAAAACATTACACACGTTAAATTATTATCATAAATTACGAAAAATAGTTGTTTAATCTTACCGACCGATGACCTGGTGAAGATTGCGGGAAGCCGATGGATGCGGGCAGCGCAGGACCGGTCGTCGTGGAAATCCTTGAGGGAGGTCTTGTCCAGCAGTTGACAATTTTGATGACGATGATAATGATAATGATATTCTTACCCTAAATGAATCTTAAAGAAAATATCAGGTTTCAGATAATTATTTTATAAAAAGTTTAGTGTTGAAAAATAATAATGGATGGAATTTGATATTGAATCACATGTGTGAAACAGATGACACATAGATTCTGTTCCAGCGCATGCAAAATAGAAGAAATGGATCGAAAGGAAGAATATTAAATAACAGCGTTACCGCGTTACAAGGTATATTCCTCCTCATACGGTTATGTGGTGAAAATGAGCCAAATATAGTGTAATAGGGTATTTAACAGTGTTTAAAATAAATTAAAAAATATTATTCACGAAACAGCATTTCTCCTACAAAAGCATAAAAACTTATTCATTTAACATTTTATTCTAAATTTAATTTTATATTTATAAAAATAACTATATTAGTTCGTCAAAGACATTGCCGTCACAAGTTTGTAACACGAACAATTTCAGAACAAAATGTAGTTTTTGACAGTTGATAAAAAGTAAATCAAATGACTAGCAGTCAAATACCGGATTTTCATACAGATAATTTTCTCAGCTACGTCTTATATGCTGTAACGTGGCTTTACTTCTCCATTGAGTCGTAAAGAAACATTGCTTCTCTGGAGTTCTATAGAAACTCTTTGGTTCCTTTATAAGCTTGTACTCAACAAAACGGTTTTAGTCCTTTCTTTTGATTAAGGTGTGGCATTTGTAAAACAGTCGTCTCTGTTTTTTACTTTACGTATAAAGAGTATAACATAAAAACCGACTTCAAAAAGAAATTCACTAAAAAGTATAAAATAAATATTTTTGAAAAAGAATACACGATATTAACCAATAATAACAAAATCAAAGGTAGGTACGAATCAAATAAGGGGCCTACAATTTTTTTTGAGGTTGGTGCCAGCACACAGCTACTTACCTATCAAATGTTTTAGATTCGATGGCTTTGCTGGCACCGACCTCAAAAAATATTGTAAGCCCCTAATTTGATTCGTATCTACCTTTGATTTCATTATCCTTTTTTGAAGTCAGTTAAAAATTACCTATCAAATGTTTTAGATTCGATGGCTTTGCTGGCACCAACCTCAAAAAATATTGTAAGCCCCTAATTTGATTCGTATCTACCTTTGATTTCATTATCCTTTTTTGAAGTCGGTTAAAAATTACCTATCAAATGTTTTAGATTCGATGGCTTTGCTGGCACCAACCTCAAAACATATTGTAAGCCCCTAATTTGATTCGTATCTACCTTTGATTTCATTATCCTTTTTTGAAGTCGGTTAAAAATTACCTATCAAATGTTTTAGATTCGATGGCTTTGCTGGCACCAACCTCAAAAAATATTGTAAGCCCCTAATTTGATTCGTATCTACCTTTGATTTCATTATCCTTTTTTGAAGTCGGTTAAAAATTACCTATCAAATGTTTTAGATTCGATGGCTTTGCTGGCATCAACCTCAAAAAATATTGTAAGCCCCTAATTTAATTCGTATCTACCTTTGATTTCATTATCCTTTTTTAAAGTCGGTTAAAAATTACTTATCTAATGTTTTAGATTCGATGGCTTTGCTGGCACCGACCTCAAAAAATATTGTAAGCCCCTAATTTGATTCGTATCTACCTTTGATTTCATTATCCTTTTTTGAAGTCGGTTAAAAATTACCTATCAAATGTTTTAGATTCGATGGCTTTGCTGGCATCAACCTCAAAAAAAATTGTAGGCCCCTAATTTGATTCGTACCTACCTTTAATTTGATTTCATTATCCTTTTTTGAAGTCGGTTAAAAATAACCACACTTTTGCACTATCAATTTCAATGTTTTACTTTGCTATTTTAAAAACTACATTTATAAGAAAAACATTTAGAAAATTGAACTGTGTATTCAAAACTAATAAAAATAAAAAATTTGGAGGCTTGAATCAGTCCCGCTTGCCTGTAAAATGTGTATCACTGTTTCAAAAGACGTTTTTTGATATATAAAAGTTAAAAATCGTGTTTTTGCTACTACTACTTTTAACCGCCTCCGTGGCGTAATGGTTCTTCCATTCGCTTCACAACAGGAGGTCGCGGGTTCGATTCCCGGTGGGGTCAACTTGTAAGACTCGGTTTGTTTGGTGGTAGGGCATTTTCTAAGCCCGCCTGGCTAGCTACCACCATCTTATCTAAGTCTTGCCGCCAAACATCAGTGTTAACAACATTGATGTGTTCCGGCTTGAAGATAAGATAGCCAGAGTTCCCCATTGCGTTGGGGAATCTTGGTAAGCCCGCTTTCATCTTCGGCATCATCGTCACTTACCATCAAGTGAGATCATGCCAAAGGCTTACCAATTGTGAATAAAAAAAAAACAAAAATTACATAAATAACATAAGAGAATCAGGTTACAAAATATCACTTTCATATGTTTTGTTATTGCTGGGAAAACCGAGATCTTTACCAGCACATTAGTAGGTAGTGGGTTTGATTCCCAGGGAAGTCTATTTTAATAAGACTCGGTTTGGTTAATAGTAGGGCATTTCCTAAGCCAGGCTGTATAACTACCATAAGTCTTGCTGCCAAAAATGTCCCAGCATTAAAATTAGATACCTAGCCAGTTTCTCATTTGGCAAAACTTAGTGAGCTCAATTCCATCTTCGGCATCATCGTCACTTACCATCAGGTGGCATGATGCCAAAAGTCTACTAATCTTATATAATTTGCTGGTGGTTGTAAGTTTTCTGTAGGGACCGGGCAGATTCCTGTTCGAATACAATCATCATATCAGCTCATATACGTCCCCACCGAGGGGTTCGAACCTACCCTGAATATGACAGACAGACTTTCTAGACAGATAAAGATTCAGGCTAGAAATATAAAAATACAGACTGGACGGACGGAGATTTAGGCTGGATAAATGAACAGAAAGACTAGATAGACCAACATACAGACATAACAGATAGTGCACAGATGTGTGGCGGCAACTACAGTCAACCGCCACTTAACACAAGCGAAGAGAGAACAAATAATTTAAAGAAATACTACATCTAGAACGCGCTATTAGAATTTCTTCAGCGCTGATTAATGATTATATATACAAGATACCAATCATCAACGATTGGTCCACGGCCGGACCCCAGGCATACCACCACGCCTGGCGGAGATATCTCCCTTTGCTCTCTTCGAGTAGGGACGCACAGGTCCTAAAGATGGATAGAGAAAACGACAACAGACTGAGCAGACGGAAATATAGATAAAGACAGATGGTTACTTTTGATAGACAGAAAGACAAACATGCGATGATGGGACTTCGGGTCGTAGTTAATAAAGTATAACGTCTCCGTGGTAGCTCGTATAATGACAATAAAATGTACTAATTATGATCTTATATACTACAGCTTAACCAATATGTCACGTAGGGTGAGGTGAGTCATTTACACACTACAAACAGACTGGATAGATAGACTGATGGACAAACCAGTTCGGACAGACAGATAAGCTGGGCAGAACTGCTTCTGCCCAACCTATCTGTCTGTCCGAACTGGTCTATCCAGGCTGGACCAAAATACTATAAAAGCAGTCAGTCTATCTAGACCAGACAGATAACAGCCATTGTTACAAATATTACCTAAATCATAATACTACCTTTGTTTAATTTTTTAAAAATCTTGCTTTTTTGTTTTTATTTTTTATTCATTGGCGATCGGCATTAGAGGTTATTAATTTATGCACACCCATAGATAGCATAAAACACGAGATTCGGGTCACACTCCGGATACTTCATACAACGGGCGAGAAATGACATTTCTAAAAACATACAATCTATAATTTCGAGAATCAAACTATTACCAATCTGTATCCATGTGGGTGACGAGGGGGTGAGGTCGAAATCTAGAGAGCGGCAGGGAGTGTCCATACTGTATGTTAGTACTAATATACAAACGTATTATATAATATACTTTGTTCGTGTGGTTAAAAGTTTCCGAACATACACCCTTTTTGTTCACGGAGGTGTACTTTCGCTGTTCTCCCTCTCTGTCTAACGTAGCTATTTGAATATTTTTACCCTTGTCTCCTGTCAAACAACCGTCCGGAAATTTTTTGAATTTTTTTTTATTGAACTAGAGATCTAGGTAGTTCTTTTATATGTGATTTTAGTACGTATCTATTACAGAATTAAAATAAATTGTACGGCAGCCGTACAAAAACTTTTCGTCAATTTTTTTCATACATTTTTTTATGTATAAAAATTTAATTTAAAAAATGAAATAATTTTGATAAACTCATATTGCATGATCAAATTTATATACTTACTCGTAATATATGACAATTCAATAGCTACAATCAGCACCATGTCATCATAATATTGCAATGTCACGAGATTTACACATGTATGCAAAATTTCAGCTCAATCGGTAACTGGGAAGTGGATCATATTTAATTTGCAAGATTTTATGACAAACATCGGGACAGGTGAAACTAAAAATAAAAGCTTCTAAAAATTGTATGAGTTGAAATTTTACTAAATATACCTATCTATACCTAATGGTCTGATATTCATAATCTCAGATTATACAAAGTAAATAAGCTTTTGAAGGAAGTTACAACTCCTTAACGGTTAGGAGTTGGACGATAGTTTTTTTTAATTTATTTTACAAAGATACGTAGGAACGTAAAGACCTAAGTGGACAGTGTATTCTTTCAGGTTATTAATGTGAGATGATGATGGAAGATTTGACTCCTTGACTTTTATGCTGCTGAAATGATGATGGAAGCCACAGGACTCTGTATCGGTTAATGAGACACATGCATTATGATTTGATGACATTCTATTGGCGAGTGGGTGATTGGATTGTGTGTAACGTTGTTAAATAGCATTATCACAAAAAAATAAAAAAATAAATAGAAGTTTAAAAAAACTATAAACCTACTTTAAAAATAAATTTACTCAAAAGTCTGAATTATTACTTTTATATGTAAACTAGCTTTTTCCCGCGGCTTCGGTCTCGTGGCAATAGTTTTTATGACTGTCTTTGAGGGTGAGTGGTACGCGAGCCTCAAGAATTTTCTCCTGATCCCTTAGGAACTATATCGGGCAATTCTGATAAGCAGTTTATGTTACTTCCCATCTCCATAACCATTTCTATACAAAAAAATCACTTCAATCCGTTCCTCCATTGCTATGCCGACGTGCGCGTGCGTGGAAATGATTTTCCCTAGATCCCTTGGGAACTACGTCAGGATACGCTAATTAGTCATTTATGTCATTGCCTACCTCCTAAACCATTTTTGTGCAAAAAATCGCAACAATCCATTGTTCCGTGGCGATGTTAATGAAATTAACCAAAAAAGAATATTTTTTTTAGTTCCCTCAGGAACTGCATCGGACTATGCTATTTTCACGGTGTAAAAAGTAGCCTTTGTCCTTGCCAGTGACAGAGGCTACCTGCATACCAAATTTCATCAAGATTAGTCAAGGTGTTGAAGCGTGAAAGGTGACAAACAAACAAGGAAACACATTTTCTTATTTATAATATTATCATAGTAAGGGTACACGTAATTAACCAACAATAACGAAAGCAAAGGTAAGTATTACGAATCAAATAAAGGGCCTAAAATTTTTTGGAATATTTTTAGTTGCTCATCAAACAACTAATCATCAATTAATTTATTTTCATCATTGATTTATAAAAAATACTGACTACACATTAAATTGTCTATGGACTACAGGTTGAGCGAGCGAAGCGAGCGATAATAGGTTCGGTTAGGTTTGATTGATTAAACCTTCGAGGAGCTTTTCAATCTGACTTACGAACAAAACAGTTTCGCTTAAACCAGATAAACGCTATATCTATAATATAATAAAACTGTAACGGGGCCGTGTCTGTACATGGAATATTTTTGGAAAATAATAACTGTGGTGGACATTACTAACGATACAGAGGCCAAAACAATAACTTTTGGAATTTTTGTCTGTCTGTCTGTCTGTATGTCTGTATGTTCGCGCATCACGCAAAAACTACCGGGCCGATTTTGATGAAATTTTGTATGGTGGTTCCTTATAGCCCGGGTTAACATATAGGATACTTTTTATCCCAGAAAATTCAAGAGTTCCCGTGGGAAAATCAAAAGTATTCATTTATAGAATGGCTCACCACGCAAATGTGGCTTAACCTATTACAATCAAATTTTACACGTTGATACCCTTATCGCGAACTGAAACTGGGACATTGTGAATCCCAAAAAAATTAGGTTTCCTACAGGAATGCAAAAAATTGTATCTTTAGATTGGCTCAACGTAACAATATGAAACCTTTACATTGGGATGGGGTATTTTGAACATCATTGTATAGTCGGGTATTTTTATCCCGGAAAACTAAAGAGGTCCCGTGGGAAATTATCTATCGATACTTACAATAATAGCAATAGAGTACTTTTTTCTATTTATTAGCTACACATACCAAACATTATAATCATAGTAGCAGAATGTCAATAGATGGCGCTGTAGGGATAATAAAACGCGCTTAAGTTGTATTAAAACATTAAATATTGTTTCATACTTTTGAGTGGATTCTTTTATGTATTTTTCAGCATACGCTACTTTAAACTCTGGAACTATGGTACGTAGCGATGTGTTTCATAGACGAACAGAGAGGTATTTTTTTACAGATTCCAATCGTGTAAAAAAATAAAAACACATAAATCGAGTTTAGCATCTTTTAACAGGAGGCACAGATATGGGAACTCTTCTGACGGCGACTATTTGCTCTCCGCCTGCAATATCAATATCTGTTAACCTCATCAATGTATTTGCGGGTCCATGGTGGAGGCAATTGGCCATCACTCAATGAGTTGCGGTCGTTGTTTGTGAAGATTCCCACGTCACCAATTCCTTATTGAACTCACTCGGAGGGCACTGGTCTCGGCCAGATGGAATATTCCATCTTTGATGCAGACTGATTCATTCGATCTGATGGCAAAAGGCCGGAGGGTTTAAACAGGTGCTATGGCAGAGAGGAACGTGTCTGCTTTGGGAAGCCACTTTTTCTGTCTCACTCCTCACCCGTACGATACTGCTGCTCAATTTGCGGCGAGAAAGAAGCATAATAAGTACTCGGTCTTGGAGGCAAATTACTGCTTTGTGCCGCTGGTCTGTGAGACAACCGGCTGCTGAACACTCAGAGGCCTTTGCCTTCACAAAGGAGATTGGCCTTCGCCTTCGAGAGAGGAGATGTGACGTGAGGTCCTACCTGCTGTTAAGGTTGTCTATTGCCATCCAGCGCGGCAACGAGAAGTGCGTCTTGGGCTCCTTTGGAGCTGATAAGACTCGAGGATTTGACTCATATTAATATTGTTAGGAAATTTTATTACTAGATTGATACCTATAATGATTTGAATTAGTTTTTTGATAATATAGGTAATGTGTTATTTCATCATATCAGTTTATATACGTCTCCACCAAGGGGCTCGACCTGCCCTGAGCTAGGGCGATCTGGCCTTAGACGATCACGTGGGCCCATTGCGGGTTGATTGACTTCACACATAAGCTTCGAATTTCTTCGCAGGCGTGTGCAGGTTTCCTCACGATGTTTTTCTCACCGTAAGAGCGTCGGATAAACGTACATACCAGTATGAAATCAATATTCGTATAGATATTGGTAAGTGGCAGATTCGAACCACGGCCTTCCGGACAGGAGGTAGTGGCCCTAACCGTTTTGCCACCGACGCTCTATATTTTATTTAAGATTTAGAAATCCTTATTTATAGTATTATAAATGTGAAAATGTGTTTGTTTGTTTGTTACCTATTCACACTTCAACACCTCTACCAATCTTGATGAAATTTAGCATGCAGGTAGTCTGTATCACTGGGAATGAAATAGGCAACCTTTCATCTGTGGAAATTATCATAGCCCGATGCAGTTCCTGAGGAAACTAAAACAATACTCTTTGTTCGCAAATTTATTTAAAATCGTAACGAAAAAATGGATTTGTGTGATTTTTAGCACAGAAATGAGGTGGAAAAAATATAATTTACTAATAAGTATATCCTGACATAGTTCCCGAGGGATCTGGGGACAACTGTTTTCTACGCTCGCGCACGTCAGTGGCGTCGCAACGGAGCAACGGATTAAAGTGTTTTTTTTGTATAGAATTTGTTAAGGGGGGGGGGGGGGGGAAGTGACAAAGACTGCTAATCAGAATAGCCCGATACAGTTCCTGAGGTACCTGGAGAAAACTCATGTCCACGCTTGCGAGCCGATTGCGGCTCGCGCACCACTCACCCTTCATAAAGAGTCATAAACGCTATGTCCACGTGGGCGAAGCCGCGGGCAAAAGCTAGTACATCATATTAGCCGACGGACGTCCACTGCAGGACATAGGCCTCCCCCAAGGATTCCCATGACGACCGGTTCTGCGCTGCCCACATCCAGCGGCTTCCCGCGACCTTCACCAGGTCATCGGTCCACCGAGTGGGAGGCTTACCTACGCTACGTTTTTCGGTGCGCGATCGCCATTCGAGAACTTTACTACCCCAACGGCCATCAGTTCTACGAGCTATGTGTGCTAGATAAACACTATATACTTGTAGGTAAATAGTGGTTCGCCACGAACCTAAATTGTTGCTTAATTAATTATATTTTGAAATAAGTATTTTGCTGAGCAATCAGTAACTTTGATGGGAATTGGGATTCTTTTATAATACAAAAAGTGTTTCCTTTGATTATTTTTTTTAATCCACAATTGGTAAGCCCTTGGCATCATCTCACCTTATGGTAAGTGACGATGATGCCGAAGATGGAAGCGGGCTTACCAAGATTCCCCAACGGAATGGGGAAACTGGCTATCTTATCTTCAAGCCGGAACACATCTAGATTTGCGTTTAAATACTACCCAATTTGTTTGAGGTCGGTGCCAGCAAAGCCATCGAATCTAAAACATTTAATTGCTAATGTAAGGGTTTAAGTGATGGCTAAATTTGAAAAACACTGGAAATAATTTAGCAACTGGTAATAAGTTGTTCCCATTTAGCTTATTAAATTAAACAAGTTTTTAGGCTATATAAAAATATATGTTGTATCTACGCATTATTATACTGGATGTTATGTGTCGTAGTAAATTACAAAAATAATGTATTTTAATATTAAAGCTCCAGAGTTATCGCAGCTGTTTTTTCGTTACTAATGTCATATTTGGGAATACCTTGCATGAGATTACGTAAATTTCAGGAAAATTCAAGAAAATTAACGATTCATAACAATTGGCTCATATGATCACAAAGAATATTGTTGTTCCATTTAATAGTACCTAGCTCCGGGGATTGGAACATGAAAAATATCACACTGGCACAAATGAGATACTAGTTACTTACACTGGTCACTAGTGAAGACCATAATTAGTGTCATAATAAGGTCAATAATCAAAAGCAAGAACTTTTTCAATAAAAATTACCATTGTACTTTAAAAACTGAATCAACAATTTCATTCCAAAACCCCTATTATAATAAAAAGATGCTTGAAATTTGGCAATTTTTGTCTGTTTTATCAGAGATTTGTTATCATAGATGGGTTATGCACTAACAAACAACATTTGAAAATCGAAGCCATTTACACACACAATGTTATAGGCAGTTCCCTTCCATTGCACCGAATGTTACTAAGAAAAGAGATGCCAATTGGCATCTTTTTTTTTGCTTCACTTTTTAGACGCATGTAACCTATCTACCTCCCCTTATATATAGCATATCTCTGTGTTTTATATGTATAAATTCTTCAGGTATTTAGAAGCGCGTCATTCACAATGTTGATAGCATATCGACGAAACCCTATAATTAGGATTTTTATCTCCTTAATAAAAAGTATGTTATCTTTAATAATTTATTTGATGTATCATCGCAATGGTATTTCTAGATCATTAAGGAAGTGTTAGTTTTTTAATAAAATTAATAGGTACGTTCAAAATGCATAATGTTATGTTAGTAAAGGAAAAATCTAAGGAATTGTTTTGATGATTTTCCGCATGTTTGCGCACTTTTTTGACATAACTAAATAAAGTAGAATTAAAAAAAAATCTGAGACTGATTCTGGCTTAAGTTAAGTACCTACTTAGACACTTAACCCAGAATCAGTCTAATATATTCCTACTTAGAAATAACTGAAATATGCATCGATTAAAAAAAAACCTCGTATTGTCTTTACAAACTTATGATTAGATTATTCAACTTTCAAACAGTAATTTAAAACGCTAAAAACGTTAAAAAAAAACTAGACTTCATTTACAAAATCGGCCAAGTGCGAATCAGAGCCGCGCACAAAGGGTTCTGTAACATCGTACTAGATGGCGCTAATTTCTTCACGTTTTTTGTATGGAGACCTCCCTTATTGTTTCACTTTTTCTAATTTTTAGTATTTTTTGTTATAGTGGCAACAGAAATACATCATTTATGAAAAATTCAACTGTCTAGTTATCTCAGTATATCACTAATTTCTTCATGTTTAAAAAAAACACGTTTTTTGTATGGAGACCCTCCTTATTGTTTCACTTTTTCTAATTTTTAGTATTGTTAAAGCGGCAACAGAAAGTTTCTTCATGTTTCTAAAAAAACTCATTTTTTGTATTGTATGGACTCTTATTTTTTCACTTTTTCTAATATTTAGTATTTTTTGTTATAGTGGCAACAGAAATACATCATTTGTGAAAAATTCAACTGTCTAGTTATCTCAGTATATCACTAATTTCTTCACGTTTAAAAAAACACGTTTTTTGTATGGAGATCCTCCTTATTGTTTCACTTTTTCTAATTTTTAGTATTGTTAAAGCGGCAACAGAAAGTTTCTTCATGTTTCTAAAAAAACTCATTTTTTGTATTGTATGGACTCTTATTTTTTCACTTTTTCTAATATTTAGTATTTTTTGTTATAGTGGCAACAGAAATACATCATTTGTGAAAAATTCAACTGTCTAGTTATCTCAGTATATCACTAATTTCTTCACGTTTAAAAAAAACACGTTTTTTGTATGGAGACCTCCCTTATTGTTTCACTTTTTCTAATTTTTAGTATTGTTAAAGCGGCAACAGAAAGTTTCTTCATGTTTCTAAAAAAACTCATTTTTTGTATTGTATGGACTCTTATTTTTTCACTTTTTCTAATATTTAGTATTTTTTGTTATAGTGGCAACAGAAATACATCATTTGTGAAAAATTCAACTGTCTAGTTATCTCAGTATATCACTAATTTCTTCACGTTTAAAAAAACACGTTTTTTGTATGGAGATCCTCCTTATTGTTTCACTTTTTCTAATTTTTAGTATTGTTAAAGCGGCAACAGAAAGTTTCTTCATGTTTCTAAAAAAAACAATTTTTTTGTATTGTATGGACTCTTATTTTTTTACTTTTTCTAATATTTAGTATTTTTTGTTATAGTTGCAACAGAAATACATCATTTGTGAAAAATTCAACTGTCTAGTTGGGTTATACCTAATAGGTTGATCGAGTTATCTCAGTATATCACTAATTTCTTCACGTTTAAAAAAAACACGTTTTTTGTATGGAGACCTCCCTTATTGTTTCACTTTTTCTAATGTTTAGTATTGTTAAAGCGGCAACAGAAAGTTTCTTCATGTTTCTAAAAAAACACATTTTTTGTATTGTATGGACTCTTATTTTTTCACTTTTCTAATATTTAGTATTTATTGTTATAGCGGCAACAGCAATTCATCATTTGTGAAAATTTCAACTGTCTAGTTGTCACGGTTCATGAAATACAGCCTGGAGACAAACGGACAGACAAACAGACGGACAGTGAAGTCTTATTAATAGGGTCCCGTTTTTACCCTTTGGGTATGGAACCCCAAAAAATGCAGCTTTAAACCGACGATGTGTTTTCTAAAGATTTTCAAACACTTAGTCCAGATCTTGAAAACTACTAAACCAACTTAATCCGATAAAAAAATATTTCGATTTCTAGTTTCCGCGTGCACAAACATACAACATACATATGGAATATCTTACCTTATGAAATTTGTCACACCTGTTTAAACCCAACTTATACTAAAACTATACGAATATTGTTCCAACAATATTAGGTACACACATACTCGCGAGTCACATTGATAACCTGCTTTTTTTAAGTCGGTAATAAAAGAGCATGTCTCGCAGTAGAGTTTTTACTTCACACCAGAGCAGCATCTAACAATATACCAAGTTCAAGTTCGGTTATATATGGAGTAAGCTTCCCAAATAGAAGCCTTGGATTCTATCGACGGACGCGCTAGGAGACTCACTGGCGAAACTCTCACTTGTAACCTGGAGCTTCGCGACCTCATAGCCCCTTCTCCATTCCATCATCAGATGACTAAGCCCGGAGGGTATTCCACTCCTTTGTAGTTAATGTTCCACCTATAGGCACGAAGCATTTTGCTTCGTCGTACATCATGCGAACGGCCAAGACGTGAAATTCCGTGGCGGCGTCTGGATTCCCCAATTCGTATAAAAGTGATCTTCAAGGCGAAATGACTTGAGTCTTGGCTGCATCGGCACTTACAACCGGGTAAGCCTAGCTTTTGTACTGACTGACAACCTATTTTTGTAGGTTATAAAAAAACAAAAATGTATAAGCCTAGCTTTTGTTCTGACTTACAACCTATCAAAATTGGTCCAAATCGGTTAACATTTAAGAGGTGAAAATCGTTAACGCCGTTTGTATGAAAAGTCGCAGCTTCACAATCCTATAAAGTACTTTTTTGGAAAATAACAAAAACCACAATGTATCTTAACCCACTTTATCCTAAAAAAAATTTTTCGCAAAATTTTGTATTTGAAACGTATATGCAACTTAAAATATAATAAAAAAAAGAAAAAATCTGATGATTTTTTTCTTTTGTTTGAAAAAATGTTGTTTTAAAACTACAGTAGTAACAAGAGGGTTAAATGTACTTGGTTGTTGCGAATGAAGTCAGTTTTTTTATATGAGTATGTATTTTATCTTAGCATTGACATGAGTGGTGCACGCTCACTTAAATGTTCGTGCTGACTGACTCTCTTGTTATACTTGTGACCGGGTGCTGTCCTTGTGAACTGGCCTACTCTTGTCAAAGGCATTAATGACATTCAATTATTTTAATGTATAACTTTCCGTGTCATGTTGTTTTCATGTTCTAATGACATAATCTGGTTTATTTTAACGATTGAATTTTGACTTTATTAACTAATTATTGTTTATTTCTTGATTTTTCACAAATGAAATTATGTTATTATTATTTTACCACCCCCTTGGCCTAATGGTTAGTCAATTAGCTTCACACCAGGAGGTCGCGGGTTCGATTCCGGCCGGCGGGGTCAACTTGTAAGACTCGGTTTGGTTGGTGGTAGGGCATTGTTACAGGGTGGTAAGTCTTGCCGCCAAACATCAGTGTTAACAACATTGATGTGTTCCGGCTTGAAGAATCTTGCTTCACACCATGAGGTCGTGGGTCTGATCCCCGCCGGGGTCTAACTTTGTGAGACTCGGTTTGGTTGCTTTTAGAGCATTTTTAAGCGACTTCCAAAAAGGAGGAGGTTCTCAATTCGTCTGTATGTTTTTTTTTATGTTTGTTACCTCAGAACTTTTGACTGGATGAACCGATTTTGACGTGATAACGTCTTATAATTCGATGGAGCCGGCTGCACGCACGAAAAAATGCGTCGTTACCATGCGTCGTTACCTCGCTCTGAGGCGTTCCGAAAAATGCGTCGTTACCTCGCTCTGAGGCGTTCCGTGAGGCGTTCCGTTTAAGGCTTTTTTCTTATGACGTTGTCATTTTCAACTATCGTCAGTAAACCGACTTTACAGACAACCGTTTTTTATGATTCTTTTTTTATTTGAAAGCTAGTGCTTCCCGTGTGGTCCTATATAAATTTTATCAAAATCGGTGTAGTACTTTAGTAGAAAATTAACAAAAACCAAAAATAATAATGCAAAAATGTACTAATTTGTTGCGATGGAAGTCGGTTTTTTAACGTATTTAGCGTTTTCAATTATCTAAGCCCGCCTGGCTAGTTACCACCATCTTCTCTAAGTAATCGACAAACATCAGTGTGGCGGTAATATTACAGATTTTCGTTAGTTTTGACGTCAATTACTCCTAAACGATAGAAAACCCAAGGTTGAAAAAAATACCCTTATTGTTGATGATGTTCCTTAAAGTCAAAAGCTATTAGATACACGATTGAGCAGTTTTGGCTCGATACTACACCGTTACTTTCAACTTTAGTTATGACTAAAATTTTGAAGTATAAATTTTAAAAATATACAACAACTAGCTGTCCCGGCGAACTTCGTACCGCCTTACATTACATTACACTGCCCTGCCCTACCCTACACTACCCTACACTACCCTACACTACACTACACTACCCTACCCTACACTACCCTACCCTACCCTACATACACTACACTACACTACCCTACCCTACACTACTCTACACTACCCTACACTACACTACCCTACCCTACCCTACACTACCCTACCCTACCCTATCCTATCTCTCAAGTTGGATCGAACTGCACATGGTGTGCGAATTTTATTATAATCGGTTAAGTGGTTTAGGAGTCCATTGAGGACAAACATTGTGACACGAGATTTATATATATTAAGAGATATTTCTTATGATAATACAAAGTGAGCAATGTTATTATTTTTTATACTTTCATTGTAGTTTTTAATTAAAACGAAAAACCATTGAAAAAGTAAAAAGTGTGGTTATTTTCTTTACTCTTTACACGTAACGACAGAGACAACTGTTTCAATCAGTACCTCTCCTTAACAGCATTGATGAGATCCGGCATGAAGAAAGATAGCCAGGTCTTCATTGCGTTGGGGAATATCGGTAAGCTTTCATCTTCGGCATCATTGTCACTTACCATCAGGTAAGATGATACCAAGGGATGAAAATTGTGATTAAAAAAAACTCAAATCAATTTAGGGGTAAAGAGCCTTTACTTTAATTCATCATATCAGCTCATATACGTCCCGACCGAGAGGCTCGAGCCTACCTTGAAGTATGGCGATCGGGCCTTAGTCGACCACGCGGGCCCAGTGCGGGTTGGTCGACTTCACACACAACTTGCAAGTTACTTCGCAGGCGTGTGCAGGTTTCCTCACGATGTTTTCCTTCACCGTAAGAGCGTCAGATAAACGTACAATATAAAAACTAAATTCGAAATCACATTGGTACGTGGCAGGATCCGAACCACGACCTTCTGGACAGGAGGCGGCGGCCACCGACGCTCTTTTCTTTTACTTTAATTACTAAGAGATAAATCATTATGATTACAGCTTAAGTGCAGTAGATAATGACATACACCAGGGCTGAGTCAGGCGAACCTGATTAGGTCCTAGGTAGATTTCGTAAAAGATAAAAGGATTCGATAAGATGATATATAAATATGAAATAAACTGATATAGCGGTCATTTAGTGGTTATTTTGGAAGTGACCGGTGGTGGAGCACAAATGATATCATCACGATGAAAGGAATAACGTTATTTTGTAGTTTGCTTGGACTTTTAGCTTTAAACCGTGCCCAAATAGTGCAGACTGGACAATGTGACGAAAATATACAGTTGGAGACGGACTTCAATGTTGACCAGGTAAAGTTTAAATCGCTTTAACTGTCAGCTGGTCTGTATATATGCACTGTTAAAAATTGGTATAATTTTACACAAATTATGTTATTTCTTGCAAGTAAATTCGCTAAGTTTATGCAAAATTATACATGAAAAGTAACTAAAATTGTTGAAAACAATTACATAAATATATAGGTGTACCCAAAAAGCTGTAAAAGTACATAAAATTGTGGAAACGTACATACTTTTAAGTACATAGTTACTTTTTAAGTACTTTTTATGTACTTTAACAAACAAAAATAATCACATAATTTATGTAAAATGACATAAATTTTTAACCGTGTATGAAAAGAGTTCCTGTTTTGTCATCATGATATTTCTTGGCACTTTAAAGATAAATTAAAGGTTGACTACATCAGCTAACCCAGCTCCTTCTTCTTCTAATAATTTAACAGCTAGGCTCTTGTCGGTGCAGCATCCATATCATCTCCTTCTAGAAGCTCAAAATTCTGGTAGTCTAATTGTCAATGATTCATGATGAATTCCGTCCAGGCCGACCTTGAATATTAACGTTCCCTTCCTTCAGGCGGATGCGCCATTTTCCAAAATGGCGGAAAATTGGCAAATTATGAAAAGTTTGTCAATGATTTTTTATTGACCTGCTTATGGAACTAGAAGCGGAATTAAATAACGACGTAAGTCCATAAATCAACCCAAGTCAGTAGCAACGCAGTTTTAATTATATTTGCTTACTTTAGAGCATAAGATCGCGTGTTGTTACCGGGGCCGATGGGTCCCAGTAATACTCAATAAAAAGAAAAAGTTACCGGGACCGATGGGTCCCATTAATCTTCAATCGGATAAACATGGTTCAGTTAGGAAATCTAAATCGATTTTCGAAAGTTTATTTGGATATTTTTTTTAATTAGTTGATAAAAAGTTTTAACGGAAAGTTGAAACATTTTCGTCACGTGCGAAACTTTAGTTTCGTGAGCAGAGGTATGATACAGGATGAAACAAAATTGGTGTAAAGCCTATTAACCGATCTTCTACTCATCATACTGAACAACTTTTTTCAAGAGACAAAAAGTCTTTTTTTAACCACCTCCGTAGCTCAGAGGTGAAATGCACTGGCTTTACACAGGAGGTCGCGGGTTCGATTCCCGGCGGAGTCAATTGTAAGACCCGGTTTGGTTGGTGGTAGGGCATTTTCTAAGCCCGCCTGGCTAGCTACCACCATCATAACTAAGTCTTGCCGCCAAATATCAATGTTGATATCATTGGTGTGTTCCGGCATGAAGATAAGATAGCCAGTTCCCCATTGCGTTGGGGAATCTTGGTAAGCCCGCTTCCATCTTCGGCAACATCGTCACTTACCACCAGGTGAGATGTTGTCAAAGGGTTTATCAATTGTAAATTTAAAAAAAAGACTATAACTAACTATGTAACTTTACTATTTTTTTTTATTTTTTTTTAATTTTGATCGTCGAAAACCTTTTTAGGGTTCCGTACCCAAAGGTTAAAAACGGGCCCATATTACTGAGACTTCACTGTCCGTCTATCCTTCCGTCGTGTCACCAGGCTGTATTTCATGAACTGTGATAGCTAGACAGTTGAAATTTTCTGTTTATTTCTGTTGCCGATATAACAAAAAATACTAAAAAAACAGAATAAAACAAATATTTAAAGGGGCTTCCATACAACAAACGTGATTTTTTTTGCTCGTTTTTGCTCGATATTGATAACGACTGATAACCTGTTGGTAGACGCTTGAAATATTCACAGAATATTTAGTTATATATTTACATTAAAAATGAATAATTAAATTTATATTTGAGGGGGGCTCCCATACAACAAGCGTGGTTTTTTTGCTAATTTTTGCTCGATATTGATAACGGCAACAGTTTGATGCTTGAAATATTCACAGAATATTGGTTGTATTATTCACTTTAAAAATAAATAATTAAATTAAAATAAAACTAATATTTAAGGGGGGGTCTCCCATACAACAAGCGTGATTTTATAGATAATGGTACGAAACCCTTCGTGCGCTTGTATGTTTCATTGAAAAAGTAAAACACAAATGGGCTGGTAGATATCGAATTAATTTTTAACCCGGGCTTCTGAAAACATGTCATGGACATGGATCTCTTAAATAAAATAAACTATAATAACAAAAAAAAACGGCCAAGTTCGAGTCAGAATCGCATACATAGGATTCCGTACCATAACACTAGATGGCGCTAGATTCTTCAAGTTTCAAAAGAACTCGTTTTTTGTATGAAGACTTTCACTTTTTGTAATGTTTAGTATTTGTTGTTATAGCGGCAACAGAAATTCATATTCTGTAAATATTTCAACTGTCTAGTTATCACGGTTCATGAAATACAGCCTGGTGACAGACGGACAGACAAACAGACGGACGGACAGCGAAGTCTTAGTAATAGGGTCCCGTTTTTAACCTTTGAATACGGAACCTTAATAAGCTTTCATTAACAGTTTATTCAATACATCGTTTTAGTTGCTGTGCCTTAAGGGTTTAAGATAATGTTCGCAATTACTCAAAGATAAGATAATTTAACATTGCACATTTACCTTTGAATAAAAATATTGTAAGATAATTCACTTTTTATCACGCTTTTATTAGCCTCACCTGTATGTATGTTTGTAACTGACTTAAAGGTACTCGATTTTCACACACATTGAACGGACAAATTTAATTTACCATTTAGTTTGTACGTTTATCAAGAGTCAGTGAAAATACAATATTTTCATTAGTTTATTTCATTATCCTGAACAAATTTTTTTTTTTTTTTTTTATTCACAATTGGTAAACCCTTGACAACATCTCACCTGGTGGTAAGTGACGATGTTGCCGAAGATGGAAGCGGGCTTACCAAGATTTCCCAACGCAATGGGGAACTGGCTATCTTATCTTCATGCCGGAACACACCAATGATTAAAAATTAAAAATAGTTAAAAAAAAAACTCAAAAACACGTTTTTAAAGCACATCAAACTAAAAATTGAAAAATAATTTTTAATGTAAGCTGAAAACAACAATGAACGAAAAATACTACTATTATTGTGAAAAAAGCGTGGGGCGCTTTGTGCCAAATTTTTCGTATATCGGGCAACCCACGCTTTTTTCACATTAATACTTGTATTTTTCGTTCATTATTGTTTTCAGCTTTTCACTTTTTAGTTTGATTTGCTTTAAAAGCGTGTTTTTTTTTTAGTTTTTTTAAACTTTAGGGTAAGGAAAGGTATATTGGTGGTATAGACAACTTGGTGACATTTTTTCAAATGTATCTCGAAAAATGCTCGAGCGGACAATCAAAACGGAAGACATATGATTGTCTTCCTCGCACTTGTGTAAACTCGCTAGCGCTGTCTTGTAAACGAGCTTCTACAGGTAATTATGTGAGATACATTTGAAAAAATGTCACCAAGTTGCCTATACCACCAACATACCTTTCCTTACCTTATGTAACGTATTAATAAACAATATAAGATAAACTTATAATACGGAACATAATGTAAACAGTATATAATTTTAGTGAAGAATTGGTAATTTTCAATATAAACATTTCCTTAGATCAAATGTTACGAACTTACCAAATGAAAAACTGTGATCGTATACGAAAACTATATTTTTTGATATCTGAGTATGCAAAATATTTTAGAATACTTGAAAAAAGTACTTACAGTACAGTAAAAGTATTGGCTTCTGTATATTTCGTTTTACATCACCAAAATGCTGCTCTGTCACAAAAATACTAATATATAAGTTGTGTAATAGCTAGATAAAAAGTAAGAGTATTTTAAACCAATATATCTCCTTATCAAGTCTATCTCCACTCTTCACCAAGATAAATAGGTACCTGTATAGAAAGATAGGAGATAGATATGATAACAAAATAACGGTGCAAAAACAACTTATTTGTTGGAAATTTCGTTATCTTTTGAGCCCTACCCCAATGTAGATGTACATGTCCACGTTAGCAATCTATATTAACAAGCGCTAAAAACGTAAAAAAAAACGACTTCAGTCGCAACAACTAAATAAAATTTTGCATATTTTTTTTGTTAATTTTCTAAAAAAACTGATTTTGATAAAATATATACTTAACCGACCTAGTAGCATACCCTACTAAATTAAATATTTTTAAAAACCTATAAACTAGCTTTTACCATTGCATTGTCACGCGATATACATATGCATGCAAAATTTCAGCTAAATCGGAAACCGTGAAGTAGGTCAAATTTAACTTGCAAGATTTCATTACAGACACCGGGACAGGTTTTTTTTTATTCACAATTGGTAAACCCTTGACAACAGGTGAAACTAAATATAAGCTTGTAAAAAGAATTATGAAAACCGGTTCACGATCTGCAAAGATATCTACAAACATAGGAAAAAACGTACATTTGAATTGAGAACCTCTCTTTTTTGAAGTCAGTTGAAAAGAAATGGCATCAGTCGTAACTCTGTAAAACCTGCGTGATAACCTATAGAGGTTGATAGCAAGCAGTTTTATCACTATCACAGTTTAACCGCCTCCGTGGCGTAATGGTTAGTCCATTCGCTTCACACCAGGAGGTCGCGGGTTCTATTCTGGGTGGGGTCAACTTTAACCCGCCTGGCTAGCCACTACCCTCTTATCTAAGTCTTGCCGCCAAACATCAATGTTAGGAGCATGGACGTGTTCCGGTTTGAATATAAGATACCCAGTTCCCCATTGCATTGGGGAATCTTTATCAGCCCACCTCCATCTTCGGCATCATCGTCACTCACCATCAGGTGAGATGATGCCAGGGGCTTACCAATTGTGGCTTTAAAAAAATAATCTAAGATGTATGTAAGTATGATAAATTCACATAAGGGTACATAGCTCGTAGAACAGAGGGCCGTTGGGGCAGTATAGTTCTCGGGTGGCGACCGCGCACTCGAAAACGTAGCGTAGGAAGGCCTCCTATGCGGTGGACCGACGACCTGGTGAAGATCGCGGGAAGCCGATTGATGCGGGCAGCGCAAGACCGCTCGTCGTGAAAATCCTTGGGCGAGGCCTTTGTCCAGCAGTGGACGTTTTTTGGCTGATATTATTATGATGATGATGGTGATAAGTTCCAGCAGGTACATGAAATTAGTGTTTTAGGTAATTGTGTCGTTATCGTGGATAAGATTAACATAAAAACTGATAATTATCGGCCTTGACTTGTTATCACAGTGCGTTTAATACCACGACGTGATATTGAATAATTGAAAACGCTACACGTTAAAAAACCGACTTCCATCGCAACAAATTAGTACATTTTTGCATTATTATTTTTGGTTATTGGTAATTTTCTACTAAAGTACTACACCGATTTTGATAAAAATTATATGGGACCACACGGGAAGCACTAGCTTTCAAATAAAAAAAGAATCATAAAAATCGGTTCACCCAGTCAAAAGTTCTGAGGTAACAAACATTAAAAAAAAACATACAGACGAATTGAGAACCTCCTCCTTTTTGGAAGTCGCTTGAAAAGTATAATTAAAGTAGCCATAGATACAGGTGACTTTTTATGTATCGGAAAGCGGTAAATGATTACTGTAGATGGTACTCATGAGGCTGAAAAACTTTCGTCAAGGAACCCATAAAATTTTATAATATTAAGGCTCCTCCGTCCATAAAATTAGTTACTCCATTTACGATGTTTCAAACATCGAACGAAATAGCTTGGAAATAAAGTTCTTGTCAGCTCGTACTGCAACGTGGCTGTTATACGTCAATGGCTGCGGACGAATCGTGAGAAAATGGTCGTTTTTGAATCATTATAAATATAATTGAAAACGCTAAACACGTTAAAAAACCGACTTCCATTGCAACAACTTAGTACATTTTTGCATTTCTATTTTTGGTTTTTGTTAATTTTCGAATAAAGTTCTACACCGATTTTGATAAAATTTATATGGGACCACACGGGAAGCACTAGCTTTTAAATAAAAAAAGAATCATAAAGATCGGTTCATCCAGTCCAAAGTTATGAGGTAACAAACATAAAAAAAAAACATACAGACGAATTGAGAACCTCCTCCTTTTTGGAAGTCGCTTGAAAATTAGCAGAATTTCCAAAGTGTAAGAAAACAAAATAATATTGTTTTGTTAAGAAGTTCATAAATTATCATAATGTTTCGATTAAAATTATATCAGTTCTATGGTTACTACTAGAAATAAAAAAGGTGCATTAGGATACGGTTTTTTCTTTATTTTTGTGTATTAAAATATAATTCGAGAAAATCTAAATCACTCTTCATATTCTGTATATTACAAAACGATATTTTATAGATAAAAACGCTCAAAAAACGTCTTTAGGCGCGTTGGGCATTTTTGAGACAGGAAATACTCATTGAACTCGTGACACTGTAACCGACATGGTACCAGGAACACTCGCAGGGTCAAGACTTTGTCAACCTAGTCGTTCGCCAGGAACACTCGGAGGGTCAAAACTTATAAAATTGTAAAAAGTGTTAACTTCTGTCGGCACTCCCAGAGTGCTTTGGTTTTTGCCTTTTTAGTACTTTCTTACTGCTTCGTCGCGTCGTCGTTCGCTATCGTTCTCTCCTCAGTCGCTCGAAAGTAAAACGGTCAAAATTTTTATTTGTTTTCGGAGCACAATGATGAGTGAAGTTATGTAATTTTTTAAAGCGACTGCAATTGATTGAAAACGCTAAACACGTTAGAAAAACCGACTTCCATCACAACAACTTGGTACATTTTTCATTTTTATTTTTGGTTTTTGTTAATTTTCTAATAAAGTACTACACCGATTTCGATAAGAATTAAATGGGACCACACGGAAAGCACTAGCTATCAAATAAAAAAGAATCATAAAAATCGGTCAAAAGTTCTGAGGTGACACACATTAAAAAGAACCATACAGTCGAATTGAGAACCTCCTCCTTTTTGGAAGTCAGTTGAAAATGAGTTTATGTTTTGGGCTGTTTAAGAATGACTAAAAGCATTATCTCTTTAAGTGAACCGTATACCTACCCTCAATTAAAAAAATATTACTAACCTAGTGTTATAACGGACTTTAAAAAAAGAAGGATATAAGTTCAACCCTTTTTTATGTAATAATAATTTATTGATATATTTTATTTTATTTTTATTTATTACGGAAAACTAGGTTACATTATATGATCAAACATTTAGAAGATATGGAACATTGAGAAGTTTTCGCCTTTAGGTTACAGATAAGCTAGCTTGACGTACGCCATACAGTTCGAACAGTAACAGTACAACAGTAATATAAAGAATAATAGTACAACAAACATAAACCTTATAAAAAAAGTTAAATCAGTTCTTAGCAACAATAAAATAGAAAGAAAAAGTTAATAATATCCTAAAGTTAGTTACGTTGTTTGAGATTGAGAACCAAAGAATTCGCTATTGTATACGCGTTTTAAGGTATTCGGACTAATGCAAAATATATCAAAATTGAAATTGAAGACTAGGTCATTCATAATGCCTGGTGCACGCAGTAAATAGGAGTTGCGCCTATAGTTAGTTTGACATTGGGGAATGTAGAAGACCCTAGGATGTCTTTGATGAAAAGCAGGTACATAAAAATTAAGTGAATTTACTAGTTCAGGACAATCGACCGTACCATTTAATATTTTTAAAAGATACACTGCATCCATCAGCTCTCTGCGATGAGCAAGGGGTAGCAAATGGTGCCGCTTACATCTTTCTAAGTAGTCAATGTCATATTTACCACATTTGTACTGGATATATTTAAGAAATCTACGTTGGATTCGTTCAATTCTTTCGTTGTAACATGCGTATTGGGGATTCCAGACTTGCGATCCGTATTCAAGGACACTACGAACAAACGAACAATAAAGAATTTTAATAGTTTTTATTTCTTTAAAATTATAAGAGCTTCTGATTACAAAACCTAATGACTTGTTAGCTTTAGAAATAATAGAATTGATATAGCAATCAAATAGAAGTTATGTAGGTATTATGTAGGTATGTATATATATAATTATTTATTTTATAGTCCGAGTAGGTTCTATTTATCAAGTATAATATATATATTACCATATTATGGTATTTTATTTGTTAGTATCTAAAAAAGTGATAAAAACTTAATATATTTTTTTTTAAGTTTAAAATTATTATTTAATTATTTTTTATGTTGTTGTTGCTCGCGTACTAACTGTCTCCTTACTGTTTCTCCGATGACTGGGTTGTCTGTTAGAAATCGCTCTCAGCGATAAGACCGCCTAAATTGTATGTCTCTTAGGTGTTTATTAAATTTTGTATATGTATTTATTCGTTTTGATGTACAATTCAGAATTATTCAGAGTTTGAGTTTGAGTTAACTTCATGTTACTTAATACTAATTATATATCTTTGCAATATCTTACAACTCGATCTCAACTTTCAGTTCATGGGCACATGGTATGAAGTCGCACGCACCCCGAGCAATACTCTGACAGCTGACTGCTCCTCTATTGAGCTTACCAACGGAGCAAACGGTATCATCAGCTTCTATAACTCTGCCGTTAACAAAAACTTCTTCGAAGAGTACACTGGAGTGGTTACCCAGGGCGTCGGAGCTAGATTCACTGTCACGTTTGATGGTAAGATGAAGAATGATAACACTCATAATAATAAATAAATATTCTAGGACAAATCGCACATGGTCATGTAGCCCCAAAGTAGGATTCCGTGTGTTATGGGTACCAGAGACCGATATACATACTTATATACGTTTAAATACAGAGTAAACTCTATATAGCGACACTCGAGGGACCGGGCATTTTGTGACGTTATTGAGAGTTTTGGTTATACAGAGAGAAATTAGCGTCAAAGTAAACCAACTGGAGCCAAAAAAATTTGACGTTTCAAAATTGAAGTGAATCGTTATATCGAGTGACGTTTTACAGAGTTTACACTGTACATACATATATAGATATTTAACACCCAGACACAGAGCAAACAAATCTGCTCATTACACAAATGTTTGCCCTGGGTGGGGATCGAACCCACAACCCTCGGACCAGGTAGTCAAGAGCACAAACCACTGAGCCACCCAGTTGAAGATCACCTGAGATGTTATTGAGACCAATGATGAGCTTTCAGCAGGGTTCGAAGTGTTAAATAACATTGATAGTTTTTTTGATAAATATTATTGATAATTATCGATAACTGTAACGTTGATAATAATCTTATTAATTATAAAATTAATTGCAAAAACATAACAGTAATAATATAAGTAGTTATATTTGATATAACCCTGGCGCTATCTCTTGCCATGTTTATCAGAACACGATTTCGCGTTATGTGACTTGTTGAAACGTGTCAAACCTCTAACTCAGAAAAAAAGTTATAAAAACGAAATTTTTGATTAATAATAATGATGATGATGATCTTTCCGACCGATGTCGGTCATGGCGACTTCGACTCCTATTCGGTTTGCCGCGCGTGCGCTCGAACATGGTATAGGTAGCCAATCTTCGCAGCGAAACACTTCGCGCAATGAGGGCATTTAAGTATGCCACCCTCGTAATTGTCGCAGGTGGTCGGGCCTTTAACTGGTCGCATTTGGTATCAATAAAACTTAAACAATTTAAAGTTATTTTGTTATTTTTTTCTACATAATATTTTTGTATTTTCATTTTAAGTAAGAAATTAAAGAGACAAAAAATAATAATCAACGCCGAAAGTTATCGGATAATTATCATGATATATTTCAAAGAAAACAATTGATCATTTCGAACCCTGGCTTTCAGACGCAGATGCGATCTTTCATTCCTTAAGTTTAAAAAAAGGGAACCTCAGAATATGAGATTCACCGTACAGAGCCTTTCGACGCGTAGTACCTAATTCGAAAAAGCCATGGGGTTTCGCGAAATGTATTTTCTTTACACGCAAAGCATCAGATTCTCAGAACATCAAATACGCTTAGTATCATTATGCAAAATGCCAAAGAATAATGGCGAAATCCATACATTATTTGACCCGGTCTACATTTGCCAATGTATAAAAATGAAAAATACAAAAAACTATCCACGTTTAACTCAATAACGTAATACTTTAACAATTATGACTATCTAAACCGGAGAAAAAAAGATATTGCCATTTTTAGATTTTTAGGTTAGGTTACCATTTTTAGGTTACGTAGGTTTTTATCTATAATTCCTATCGTACATTTTGAGAAAAAAATATTTTTTTAACATTAAAGTGAAACAAGGAATAATTCTTCAAAATCGGTGAGGTGTGCAGCTATATGGCAACACTGGCTTTCATTTTACATGGCGGGCCTACAAAGATAATGGCTTCAGTCAACTAAACATCCAAAAATAATTAATAATAATCCTCCGGTAGATATAAACATACTGACATCATAAAAAATCAAGCAAAAATATTTAACATATTTCGGTTTTAGTCTTTTTTATATACATTTTACTTATGTTGGGTCAGATCTCGCCGTTATTCTTTGGGAAAATACCATTTTCTGCTAACCATGTGGGAGGGCGGGGGGGAGGCAAATCAGATCAAATCAAAACATTTATTTCGGACAACATAATCCATAGAGTGTTAGTACAAGAAGACATTAGGGTTAGTAAGGTTACACAAATTAAAATTACATAACAAGCAGCCTTACCAATTGCCACAAGATAAGGCAGTCGGGTCGGCTAGCCACAACGCTCAGGATGCCGTTGGCGCTGCCACGAACACGGTTCAGCAACGTGGCTTCTCTCTTTCTTAAGATGGCATAAAAGCCATCCGTACGAGCTTCAGCAAACATGCCTGATGCGCTGCAGTACCTTGGCAGCCCCAACAGCATCCTGAATGCGTTGTTATATTGAACGCGCAAGGCGTTGATTGTCTTCTGCGTATAGTTGACCCACAGACGCTAGGCTCTTTGACTGTTTAATCAATCAAACCTGACCAAACCTATTAACGCTCGCTTCGCTCGATCATTTACAGATTTTTAGATAAAACTAATTGTGGCCTATTTTTTTTGGTTGCGCGTAAGCGTCGGTGGCTCAACCGGTAACGACTCGGTCCATCTAACCAGAGGTACCGGGTTCAAATCTGAACGGCCAATGTACCAATGAGTTTTTCAAAAACTTACGTACATATACTTACCGATTGCTTTAACGGTGAAGGAAAACATCGTGAGGAAACCTGCACACGCCTGCGAAGAAACTCGAAGGTTGTGTGTGAAGTCGACCAACCCGCACTGGGCGCGCGTGGTCCACTAAGGCCTAATCGCCCTGATTCAGGGTAGGCTCGAGCCCCTCGGTGGGGACGTATATGAGCTGTAATGATGATGATGATGATTTTTTTTGGTAACAGTTTTGGTAACTAGCGTATTTGGTACTATGCGTAGGGTGTGGTAACTAATGTAGTTGGTGTCTTGTGAGTTTGTCACTTTACGAACTTGGTATTTTGCCAAATTGGAGTTTTGCGTAATTGGACATATGCGTGCACTTTGCGAATTTGGTACTACTACGCGTCGAAACTTCACAGAGGCATTACTTGGCCGACAAAGAACATCATCCTATAAGTTCCTAATAAGTTCTGGCCTCAAATGTCCAATTCCTTAAATGTCCATTTTCCTCGAATGTCTAATTTCCCGAATGTCCATTTGCTCAAAGGTCCAATTCCCGGAAGGTCCTTTTGCTCGAATGTCTAATTCCCGAATGTCCGTTTATCGAATGTCCATATCACCATGGAAATAGACCTACTGCTACAACAACGGGTACTGGGTTTCACGGTTTCAATTCTTGGTGAAACGTTAAATTATTCTTTTTTTGGTTTTTTTTTATTAATTCTATATAACACACAAATAAAACTATAATTATTATTAACTAGCTGTTTCCCGCGGCGTCACCCGCGTGGACAACGTTTCTATGACTTTTCGAGGGTGCGCAGTGCGCGAGTCGCAAGCGGCTTGCGAGAGTGGAAAAAAGTAACCTATGTGTTAATCCAGGTCCTAATCTGTCTACCTACCAAATTTCAGCCATCAGATCCGTTGTGTAGTTTTTGCGTGAAAGAGTAACAAACATACATCCATACATTCTTACAAACTGTTGCGTTTATAATATTATAGTAGGATTGTTAGCGACCGGTTTTGGACATCATAAATGGTAGTTTTATTTTTGTAATGTAGAAATAGTGATAAAATTTAACAAAAAATTGGTAAAAATCACCCCGCATTTCTACTGTATATATATTTTTATTTTATTACCAGCATTAGTGACACTAATTTTTCTTACAGGTTTAAACACAACTAGTGAATTTCGTATTCTAAGAACTGATTACACAAACTATGCTCTAGCTTATAGATGCGAGAACTTGGATACCACGCAGAGAAGCGGTAAGTGCTGAACTTTATTTCAACCTGTAAGTAAACTAAACAAATAATTTCATAAATCTTAGATTTTGTTGGGTCTACAACTATGTAATAGCATTTTTCAATCATCGTCACCATATCAGCCGAAGGACGTCGACTTCTGGACAAAGGCCTCCCCCAAGAATTTCCACGACGACCGGTTCTGCGCCATTCCCCGACCTTTACTAGGTCATCGGTCCACCGAGTGGAAGGCTTGTCTACGCTACGTTTTCCAGTGGACGGTCGCCACTCGAGAACTTTACTGACCTAACGGCCATCTGTTCTACGAGCTATGTTCCACGTCCCCTGCCACTTAAGTTTTGCAATTCTGAGATCTTTTCGGTTACTTTGGTTCTCCTACGGATCTCCTTGTTTCTGATTCGATCACGCAGAGAAACTCCCGAGCATAGCACGCTCCATTGCCCTTTAGGTGACGTTGATTCTTCTTATGAGGCCCTTAGTAAGCGACCATGTCTCAGTTACGTAGCATTTTTCCATAATAATTGCTAGCTTAAAATTTGACAGAACCAATTATTATTGAAAAATGCTACGTAACTGAGACATGGTCTAAGTGATATTGGCCCCCGCGTTTTCTTTATGTGCCGTAAATAAAACGCGGCGGCCAATATCACCTGCTCATAGTTAATCCATAATCTTAAAAACGAACAAAGATACAGCTCTGGAATTATTTTACAAATTAAAGGCTGAATAATAATAGATTTCACTCAAATAAGGAGAGGTAAGGTAAACAGACAGGTAAGGTAAAAAACAAACCCGGTCAAGTGCAAGTAAAATAGAGTAAGTCCTACTATTTACAAGTTTTTTTTAGATGTACTGAAATAGCGGTTTAGCTTGTAGAGGACACTTTACTAGAACAAAAATTATCACTTCAAAGTCAAATATTTCGCAAACCACTAGTTGTTTTAAAAGACCTATTTAACGATACCCCACACGATAGGGTAGGTTAGCAAAAAAAAATCACCCCCTCTTTATGGGAGCTACAATAAAGAAAACTCAAGATTTTAATTTCAAGACTTTGTCGGCGTTATTTAATATTATGTTATAAACTTGCCAAATTACAGCTTCCAAGTATCAATAGTCTGTAGCTAGGCCGCGGAAAGACAGACGGACGGACGGACGGAAAGACGGATAGACAGACATGTCAAAACTATAAGGGTTCCTTGTTGACTCCGCAACCCTAAAAATGAGGGAAAATAAGTTTTTATAACCCCCGACGCAAAAAAATGGTTTTATTAGTTTAACGTGAGTATCTGTGTGTCGATCTGTGGCATCGTAGCTCCCAAACGAAAGGACGGATTATAATGTGTCTTTTTTTGGTTTGAAAGGTGACTTAATTGAAAGTGTTCCTAGATACGACTCAACAAAATCTATTCAGCAGTTTAAAGATCATCAAATCTACATTTTATTCTAGATCTTAAAACATGGCAAACCTTGACCTGATCTTGCAGCATCACTCAACTCCTCACAACCTCATATCAGATGCACGATGTTTCGGATCATTAGAATAGTCAGGTTTTAGATACAGGTGAGAACCAAAGTAACCGACATAGCTCTCAGAACTGCTAAACTTAAGTGGCAGTAGGCGGAGCACATAGCTCGTAGAACAGACGGCCGTTGGGGTAGTAAAATTCTAGAATGGCGACCGCGCACCGGAAAACGTAGCTACCTGGTAAAAATAGCGGGAAGCCGATGGATGCGGGTAGCGCAGAACCGGTCGTCGTGGAAATCCTCTTGGGAAGCCTATGACCAGCAGTGGACGTCCTTCGGCTGATATGATGATGATGAATAGGTTATAGATACATCAGGTAAATAAAAGGTTCTCGGGAGCATTTAAATTTTTAATACTTTTTTTCTCGTTTTCAGTGTACATTTGGCAAATCAGCAGAACTTCAGCTCCACTATCGACAGAAATCCAAACCCTTACCAGCACGGCTTTACAAAACACACTGAACATTAATGCTAATGACCTAAGATCTATACAACATACTGAAAACTCTTGTCTCAGGTTACCGGTCATAGCGCTAAACGAACCTGTTATTTTTGCTGGTCAATGTGATCCCAATATCCAAGCTGTGCAGAACTTTTCTGTTGCCCAAGTAAGTGTGTCATTAAGAGAACGTTTTTATATAACCATCCGGTGAAATTGAATGGTCAGAGTGAAGGATATGATAATCTTAGGCGTAATAATTAAACCGTCAATCTGGTGAAGGACGCGGGAAGCCGCTGGATGCGCGCAGCCCAGGACCGGTCGTCGTGGAAGTCCTTGGGGGAGTCCTTTGTCCAGGAGTGGACGTCTTTCGGCTGATATGATGATGATATGTATGTATGTGAGAAATGTCTGTTTCTTTGGTTGAGCCTGTAGCCTTAACGGCTTGATGGATTTGTATATCATCATATCAGCTCACATACGTCCCCAACTAGGGGCTCAAGCTTACCCTCAGTTAGGGTGGTCGGGCCTTAGTTGACCAAGCAGGCCCATTGCGGGTTGGTCGACATCACACACAACCTTTCAGTTTCATCGCAGGCGTGTGCAGGTTTCCTCGCAATGTTTTCCTTCACCGTAAGAGCATAAGATGAACGTATCAAATCGAAATCCGAAAACACATTGGTAGGATACGAACCGCAACGTCCCCGGCAGGACAGGAGGTAACGGCCCTAACCATCACGACACCGACGTTTTTTTACCTGTATACCTTCAAGCTATTTAGCTACAAGTTTCTTATTATTTCTCTTTACAATTTTTATGTCTAAATTTCAGTTCCTGGGACAGTGGCTTGAAATAGCGAGCTATTACTCCGACAGTGCGTTAGGATCATGTTCAAGAGCACAATACAGCTTGGTCGGTGATGCTGTTGAAGTGGTGAACAGTCAGGTGATAAACCAGGCTTTATTCACCATTTCTGGTACCGCCTCAGTTGCCAGTAATGACCAAAGTGGAGTCCTGAATGTTGAACTGAATGTGTTGCCTGGTGGTGAGTATTAATGATAAATCACGGTAGCTACAACATTATCTTTACCCACATTATCAGACTTACTGAATTATGTTACAAATTAGTTCAATTTTGATTAGATATATCAGTGTAATTAAAGAATCGCAGAAATTTGTTATGACACTTACTATAAGTAATTTTATCATTATATTATAATCCGTTTCAATTATCTTTTTTTTTCATCTTACAGTAATCGCTCAACAAACACTCTATATCATCGCTACTGACTACGACAACTACGCAATCTCATATTCCTGTGAAAATGTTACTGATAGCACAAAAAGAGGTAAATAATTTAAAATGAATAATATGAAACAAGAACTATGAGTAGCAACTGTCGGTTAAAGGTTAAATTTAATTTTCTTTGTAAAGTTTTTAGTTGGATCATTGGAAGATCTCCAACCTTATCTCCGGAAGCCCAGTCAGCAGTAGAACAAGTGATAGAGTCGACCGCAGATCTGTTCTGGGCATACTTTGAAGACACGCCTCGAAGTGCTGAAGACTGTTTCTACTTCCCCGAACCAGACTCTTCCCAAAGTGTTGTGTTTAGAGGACAGTGTGATGGGACCATCCCTGCTATGGAAAACTTTGATCCAGTTAGGGTAAGAATATAGAAAACAAATATTTATATTTCTACATATGAGTTACCCTATCAAGCTAATGGTATCTTAACACAGTTTCTTCCTTAACTTAATTTATCCTTTCCAATTTAACAGTACACGGGACTCTGGCATGATATTGAGTCTTACCCCTCTGAGTTCCAAGACGGATCTTGCAACAATGCCTTCTACACACTAAGGGATGGTGTAGTCGATGTATACAACACTCAGGTCATCAACCAAACCTTGGACACTATCGATGGTCTGGCGGTCATCGATCCAGAAGCTAATGGGACCGGAAAGTTGCTTGTTACCTTCCCAATAGCTGGCACTAATTGTAAGTATTTTTTTATTGGTATCATCATCAAACATCTATAAAATTGTATTCTTCTTATTTTATTTCGTACTTTAAATACATGGTAAACAAGAATGATTTCTCTACAACCTTGAATTTTTAAAATTTAATTAGGGGAAACCTAGTTATATTAATGTTTTATTGTAAATCACACTCTCAACCTCAGACAGAGCATTATTAAATAAATAATCACCTTAGTTTTTATTGTTTCGGTACAAATAATAAAACTTTATTTTAAATTTCAGTCAATATAACTACAAACTACTGGATCCTCTCTACGGACTACGAGAGTTATTCCTTGGTTTATTCCTGCACCAACCTTGACGAAGACAGTAGACTTGGTAAGAATATAACTATAAGACGTGTCCAGAAGCAAATAGTTGTGGAAATCCTTGGTGAAGGCCTTTTGTCTTTCAGCTGATATGATGATGGTGATGATAAGTATTTCTGAAGGTCAAAGTTTTAAATTAACCTTGAAAATTATAATAATTTTGAAAATCAAATCATCTAACGACTTACCATCTTGACATAAATGCGTTAAAAAAGGGCTAATGCAAATAACTACTAAACCCTGTGTAATAAAGTTATAATTTAAAAGCAATGCCGACAGATATTGCCATCATCACATCAGCTAATATATACCACCGAAGGGCTCGAGCCTACCCTGAATCAGGGCGATCGGGCCTTAAATGACCAGTGAGGGTTGGTCAACTTCACACACAACCTTCGAGTATATTCGCAGATGTGTGCAGGTTTCCTTACGATGTTTTTCCTTCACCGTAAGAGCGTCGGATAAAAGTACATTGCCGTAATTTATGTAAACTAATGAACAACTAAAAGATATAATACATAAAAAGAACTGAGAACTGAAAGTAGATGATAAGAAAAATATCTAATTTACTGACCTAATAACTAGAAAAAATATTTACAGTGTTCGGGTGGAAGCTCAGTAGAACAAAACAATTACCAGCAGCAGCTTCAACTGTTATTGCAAATATTATGGCAAACATAGACGTCTTCGACCAAAGGTATTTTGTGGCGAGGGATCATACTGAAGATGGCTGCTTCTACTTCCCTGAACCTCAAGCGGGAGTTCCAGTGGTTTTTCCTGGACAGTGCAACCAGAACCTTGGTGTTGTCAACAACTTTGACTTGCAACAAGTATGCATGATCTATATTATTTTTCTTGACTAATGAGTATTTACCAAATTAACGTTATTTTAAGTCACGAAAATTAGCCTAAATGAAATGTTAATAAGAATTTTATTTACTCTTGACAGTTCGCCGGCGTATGGAACGAGGTAGAGGCGTATCCTAAAGAGCAACAACAAGGCCAGTGTATTAACCACCAGTTTAATCAGACCTCGGCCAACACCCTATCTTTCATCAACAATCAAGTTATTGATCAACTCCTACAGACCAACGAGGGCAGTGTCGTCACCGCTGATGGCAGCGGCAGGCTAGAGCTCACTATCTCCGTAAATAATCAGAGTAAGTTAATGCCTTTTACTTATTTTTTATTAATTATATTTAACATCTGTACTTTTCTAGCATATTCATCCATTGCATACCAAAATATCAATAATTTATTTTGATGTCACAAAAATCTATTTTTCTCTAAGAATTGTACCCATACTCATAAATATTATGTATTGTTTCAGTTATTGTAATACCCTACTGGGTAATAGCAACTGACTATACTGACTATGCGCTGATTTACAGCTGCTTGGACATCGATAGTAATTTCAGAGGAGGTATGTACAAAAACTTGCGCCTAGTTGTATTTTTTATGTACATCCGAGTATATTAAAAACTGCAATTCCTTACAGTGTGGAGTTGGAAGCTCAGTAGAACTAAGACCCTTTCTGCTGCTGCAAACACGGCTATCAACAATGCCATAGCCTCAGTAGAAGTTTTGGACAATCAGTATTATGAAACCATACCCCAAACCGACAGTGCTTGTTTCTATTTCCCTGAACTGGACCCTTCAGAAAGCGTTGTGTTTAGAGGACAGTGCGATGAGACCATATCTGCTGTGGACAACTTTGATCCAGTTAGGGTAAGAATATATTTTATCGTAACAACTGGGAAAGGCGAGAATATTGAAATATTTTCCTCACCAATCCTCGAATACTTGCGAGTGATTAAACCCGGCAAGGGTGGATTGAAAGGCTTAACTAATATAGAAATTAAATCATTAATCACAAGGTAATAAATGACATACAAAACGTAAAAACACTAAAACAAATAATTAAATATAATAAATAAATCAATATTTTTATTAAAATCTGGAGTATTTCAAAGAAAAGGGGAGTGCCGGGGAAAGAAGGTGCCGGGTTTTAACGCTCGCGATTGTATATTGACATTCTGTTACTGATTAGATAATACTTCTTACTTTCTCTAAGAAACTTGTTTAAATTAATACTCAATATTCTATCATCTGTAACTTTCAGTACATGGGTCTCTGGCACGACATCGAGTCCTACCCTTCTGAGTTCCAAGGCGGATCTTGCAACAATGCCTTTTACACACTCAGGGATGGTGTTGTCGACGTATACAATACTCAGGTCATCAATCAAACCTTGGACACAATCAATGGTTTGGCGGTCATCGACCCCGAAGCCAATGGGTCCGGAAAATTGCTTGTTACATTCCCAATAGCTGGCACTAATTGTAAGAATGAATTCTTTTTTTAAGTATCATCATCAGACAGAAAATATTTTTTCTACTTATTTCCGCACATTTGTAATAATTGGCAAGTTTGTATGCTTTCTTAACTGCCATAAGTTGCTATTTAGTTTCGAGAAATCAAGTGTTTTTTTTATTCCCAATTGGTAAAATGGTAAGCCCTTGGTATCATCTTACCTGATGGTAAGTGACGATGATGCCGAAGATGGAAGCGGGCTTACCAAGATTCCCTAACGCGATGGGGATCTGGCTATCTTATATTCATCAATGATGTTTGACTGCAAGACTTAGATAAGATTTCGGTAGCTAGCCAGACGGGCTTAGAAAATCCCCTACCAAGAACCAAACCGAGTCTAACAAGTTGACCCCAACGGGAATCGAACCCGCGACCATGTGGATGTGGTTTTTGTTAGTGTTTAATAACAAATTCATCACACTCTTCAACTCAGAGCACTTTATACAGTCAGTTATTTTCATTTTTACAAGCTTTTATTTAACTTGCAATATACGTATGTTTGTTGGGGTGGAATCTTGCAAGTTAAATTTGACCCACTTCCCCGTTTCCTATTGAGCTGAAATTTTGCATGCATATGTATATCACGTGACAATGTAATATTAGAAGCTTGTACCTAAAAGTTTTAGGTTTTTAGTTTTTTATTATTAACTATCAACAAAATTATATAACTTTATCTATAATTTCAGTCAACATAACTACAAACTACTGGATCCTCTCTACAGACTACGATAATTATGCCTTGGTTTATTCCTGTACCAACCTCGACGAAGACAGTAGACTTGGTAATTATAACTTGTTACTGAGTATACTATTTTTTAAGTTGTGGTACATGTAATGTCACCACTGTCCGTACGGTATATATTTCTACACTGTTCCTATTAGGTATAAATAAACTGTCCTCCGGTAAATCCAATGTCCTGATCTACCTAACGATTACTTTCACTCCTTAAGGTCATAGGAGGATTTTCAGTGAAACAAGATTAAAACGTTTTACCTTGTATTGTTACACAATAAAAATGTATGTTTTAATTCTACTAGATAGGTTAACTAGAGCGCGGATGGGAGGCAAATGCCGGCTCTGTATGTAAAACGGGTGAGCTTCGCCTTGCTACAAAACGTGCTGACACTCCCTACAAAGTTAAAGCTTTTAAACTTCGAATAACTGTCCTTCAAATTGATATGATTTTTGGAAAAAAAAATTAGAACGAACTACCATGCTTTACAGAAATCCGTTATGTAAAGTACTGATACAAAAGGAAATAGCTATGGTTTTTGGAAAATTCTTCAACGAACTATCTTGCTTTATGTAAATGCGTAAAATAACAATACAAAAGGAAAAGTTTAAGTAATGACATGCCTTATAATTAATCTGTAATATAATATTATAAATCTATAATACATATTTGTCATTTTTTATGCATGCCAAACCGTAAAATTACATAATGATGTAAAAATTTAAGCGTAAATTGCAGGAAAAACGTTAGGTATCTCAGTTAGTTTCGTCGTCGTGCGTTAAGACCAGGTATTGATTAGAACAGTTAAAAAAAAAAAAAAATTTTAAAATTTAATCTGTTTATTTTTTTTGAGTTACATATAAAATAAAAAAGACAACATCAGAACGCTAAATCTAATATTAAGATTGTGTGCGCCTGATGGGTCACACTACACACACGGGTTAACTTAAACACTAAAAATAATAATAATAATGCGCGTTTATAGCTAAATTGGATGCTGCCCGACATCCGCTAATACGGGGGAACTGTCCGGGTGCACCTCCGAACCATGCAGAAGTAATTTCTTTAGATTATTTTTTATTTGTTTAGGGTTTTTGTCATGTATATGATTCGTGACCCAGTCTTTAGGTAGTTTGTTTAAGACATTGGGCAGGGTATACACCCAGACCCTTCTCCCGTATTCATTATTACATTTTGGCAAGTTATACATAGGTAGGTACGAAAGGGGTCGAGACCCATCTGGTCTAGTTTTTTTATCTAGGCTGTTTATGTTACATGCATACTCACACAACATAGCACATGTTACCTTATTAAAGATATTCATTACACCACAATATTCAAATAGACCTTCATAATTATCTTTGTGTTTTAGTTTGATTTTTCTAGGGACTATAGTTTTGAGCAATCTCAGTTGTAGATCACATATTTTTTGTAAGTATGTTTTGTAGGTTCTACCGTAGCTGGATAGGCCATAACTAATTACAGAGTCGGCCATTGACATGTAAAGTAATCTTAGTGTAGTGTATGGTAATTTATATTTAAGTATACATAACTTTGCCATAATTGCTCTCAACTTATTGCAGATATGGTCAATATGCGGGCCCCAATTAAAGTTATGGTCTATTTTTAGTCCTAGGTATGTGTGCACCAAAACGTTTTCAAGGGGGTCACACATACAATTATTTGTTTGTAGATGCATACATTTGTGTTCATGGGCTACAATTCGTGGTTTAGATGCCGTCTTTAGGTACGGAGAATGTATGTGCATGAGTTTAGTTTTTTGATAATTTATAGAAAGGCCCATATCATGTGCCCATTCACACAGCTTGTTGAAGTCGCTTTGCATGAGTGTCTGTGCAGTTATTACATTACAGTCTGCTGTAATCATACAAGTATCATCAGCAAACTGGAACACAGAGGCGTGCTGGAATATGTTGCACATATCGTTTACATATAAGAGATACTCAGTTGGGCCTAGTATGGAACCTTGGGCCGTGCCACACATGGTTGGTGTTAGCTCGCTCTGATCACCGGCAATGCTAACTGTGGTGAATCTATTTGTGTAGTAATTTTTGAACCACTCCAGCAGTGGTCCCTGTATTCCATTTTGCTGCAATTTATTATATAATGTTGAATAATTTAAGGTGTCAAATGCCTTACTGAAATCGATCATAACAACAAGGACATGTTTTTTATTGTTTAAATGTTTGTTAATTTCATCAGTAAATGAAGATAAAAGTTGAGCAGTATTTTTTTTACTTTGGAATCCAAATTGTTTATTATGAATTATGTCATTGCTTGACAAAAACTTACTTATGTTTTGACCAAAGTATTTTTCTATGATTTTGTCAATGCAGGATAAAATTGTAATTGGTCTGTAATTATTTGTATCACAGCGGCTACCCTTTTTATGGATTGGACGAATAATTCCTATTTTTAATTTGTCCGGATATAAAGATTTAGATATACACAAGTTAATTAGATGTGTTAGCACAGGTGTTATTTCCCTTGAAATAAATTTTAAGTCCTTAGCACGTATCTTGTCATATCCAGGGCTTTTTTTATCGTCAATACTGTTTATTATTTTAAAAAGTATTTCTTCTTGAATTTTATTTATTCTTAGTGTAACATTCGGGGTGTTAATATATAAGTTTTTATCAAGCAACGGTATATCACAATGGTTAATAACATTTTTGACATTTAAATCGAAGTCGGTTGCAAACTTGTTACACAAAGTTTTTGGAGCTAACCCAAAAGACTTAATCAATACATCATCAATTGCTTTCACTATTTTCCCAGTCAGCCTGTTAATTAATTCCCACATTTTTTTTGGGTTGTTAAAATTAGTACAAATATTTCTTTTAATGGAGATGTTTCTGGTTATATTTATTATTCTATTTGTCCTATTTCTATAACTATTGTATATTTGTTTATTTATTTTGTTACTTTCATCTTTTTTCCATATCTTATATAGTTCCTTTTTTTTGTTACACATTTGAATTAAACTATCAGTTATCCAACTACATTGATTTCTATTATTATTACGTAACTTTATTGTTTGATTACATTTTTTATAAATTACATCAAATTTTTCAGTAATAAAATTTAGCACATCGTTGGGGTCTGTCATTGAGTACACTACGTTCCAATCAATTTTACTTATTTCCTCCCTTACTTTGTCATTATCAAGTTTAGTTATTGTTTGAAATTTATTATTTGAATCGGTAGAACCAATGACAGCCAGTCCTTCGATGTAGTGGTCTGCTAGAGCGTTACATACAACAGCTGACCGGAGAGAGTGGCCGCAGCGGCCGCGACCGCTGCGGCCCCCCGTCCCACCCCCAGGCGGCTGCGTGTCACGAATAAATATATGATCTATACAGCTTTTTGATATTCCTTTAGCACTAACTTCTATTCTTGTGTACTGGGTTATACAACATTCAAACCCTAATTCATATAATGTATTTAAGTAACTACTTACAACGGGATTATTCACTTTTATGTCTATGTTAATATCACCAACCAATATACAGTTGCTCTTGGTCGATATATTCGATAAATGACGTGCCAGATCACTGATAAATTCACGTTTGTCTTTTTTTGGAGGTCTATAGATTGCACAAACAAACAGCTGATACCCGTCACTTGTACTCACTTCACCCATTAAGCATTCAAAATATAAAGAAGTAGATCGCTTTTTTGTAAATGATATTGATTTGTGTGCGTACACTATCACTCCGCCGCCTTTTCTATTTTTTCGTAATTCTGTGTGCATTGTATAATTGTCAATTTCAAAAAGTTTCTTGGTTATGTCCGATAAGTTTGCTTCAGTAATAATTATTAAGTGAATTATTGCTGGGCTTGTAGATATGAGGTATTCCAGATGTGCGTGATTTTTTATCATAGATCTAATATTGGTGTGAAATAATAATAATTTGTTATGGTTCGCCGGTATGTCACAAGTAAAATCATGCCATGAACTCTGGTTAGTTTCTGTTATTCCGAAACTGGATATATCCATAAAAATATAGAAGTCTTACATAGTTAAATCAATCGATTACAGGGAAAATCGATCGGCAGTAAAATTAATTAGAAGTGGAGTACCTGTGTTCACTTTTGAGATTCCTTGGCGATCCTCTCCACATCGCTGGCGGACCTTACGACGTGGATCTTGCTGTCACCTTCGGATATACGAACCTTAATCACTCCATTTCTACACCAGACATATTTGCATAATAATTTTTCTTTTAGCTCAGTTTTGGCTTTCCATAGTAGAAAAGAAGTCGTTGGCGTCAGCGATTCTCTCAAATATACCCTGGTATCTGCTTCTCCTCCTACGTCACGGGAGCTGATGGGGGCAGAGGCGCGCGCGGCGGCCAACCAATGATCGCGGCCGGCGGCGTCGCGCAGACAAACAACGATCGGCGCAGCTGTTTTGGCGCGGGCGGCTTGCGCTGAATCAGCGCGAACGGGTTTTTTTTTACGATAAATTTTGATTATGTCTTCTGGTTTCTGATTCAATAATTTACACACCGTAATTACTATTTGTTTCACATCTTCGTTATCCTTTTCGACTATGCCACATATTTCAATTTCGTTTTGTGACAGGGATTGTTCAATTTTATTCAATTTTTGTTCGGTAACTTCGTTTTTCAGGGTCATGTTTTTGCACATATTCCTCATGTCAATGCATTGGTTTTCAACTGTTTTAATCCTTTCTTCGTATGCTTTAATTTTCAATTCGTAGTCGTCAATTTTTTTTAGAATGAAATTCGAGGGTGGACTGAAGCTCTTTACGAATGACTTCTCGAACTTCCCTCCTTATTTGGTATAAGATGTTGTCTTTTTGCTTCTCTGAAAGGCTCCCTGTGCCTCCCACCTCAGTGTCCGACTCATCCTCGGGATCAGGGTCTGGTAAGATGCATGAGATGCGTTTTGGTTTGAGGCCTCCTGTGCACTTATGACATTTCCAATCGACGGACACAGTAGTTGCAAGGGCGTTTAACTGTTCTACTGTTAACGATGCACAAGAGCCATGTTGCCACCTAGTACAACTGCTACACTGCACTCCCGGGGTCTTTTTTGAAACCACTTTCGAACACTTCGTGCATTTAACCATAATGGCGGATGCGCGGGCGCGCTAGTCTCGGGCAGCGATCGAACGAAGCAGGTGCGCGCGTCTTATCGGTACCGCGGTGCGCGGGTGACTGAGTTGCCTTAGTATTTTTCTTTACGTGTAAAGAATAAAGAAAATAACCACACTTTTTCAACGGTTTTTCGTTTCAATCAAAACTTACAATGAAAGTATAAAAAATAATTACATTACTTACTTTGTATTATCAGTTCAGTTCAAGCCAAGCCAGCATTACTGCAGGAAGGGGCGGGGACCCAAGAAACCAGAGGGGGGCGTAGATAGGATAGGAGTGTAGGTCGGCGCAGTCAGGATGAGGAGCGATAGGGAATGCGTTGGGGAATCTTGGTAAGCCCGCTTCCATCTTCGGCAACATCGTCACTTACCATCAGGTGAGATGATGCCAAGGGCTTACCAATTGTAAATAAAAAAAAAAAAAAAAAAAAAAAAAAAGGAGTTTGAACCAGCCCGAATTCAGAACATCTAAGTCAGTATGGGGAGTATAAGTATAGGGTCTCCTCTTCGATTCCGTGTCCATTGGTTTATTGTAAGGTCGGTGTATCATCGGATCACGATCATAAAAACATAATGTGGTATATTTGTAACGGTGTGACCTATCTTCGGGATTTTTTTTCTATCGAGCCAAATTGCTCAATCGTGTTTCTAATAGCTTTTAAGGAACATCATCAACAGTAAGAGTTTTTTTTCAACCTTGAGTTTTCTGTCGTTTAGGAGTAATTGACGTTAAAAAATAACGAATTTCTGTAATATTACTGCCTTAACAACCCATAAAATTCCCACTGCTGGGGCGAGAGTCCTTTACCAAACTCAGGAAGGTTAAATCATACCTCATACACGGGGGCCAAGTCTGGATAGGTGGAGGTTGAAGATCCAGCGGTGAGCTATAAACGTTTTCAAGCTGCCTATGAGGACTCTGACACGCCTTAAAGCAACCATTTCCAACGGCTAAACGTGCATTGCGAAGCACGAAAACGGTTAAGGCAAGTGCCACTAACAGTCATAACCGTACAGATAATGACGGTGATACTGGTCAGTTAACCTGCATGATCGATCCGATCACTAAAATTGCATTGAATACGACCACTTCAAGTTACTTACCTATAAAATTATTCTATTATTTTTATTAAATATTTACAGTATTCGGCTGGAAGCTCAGTAGAACTAAACAATTATCGGCAGCAGCTTCTACTGCTATTAACAATGTGGTGGCAACCGTAGAAGTCCTCGACCAAAGGTATTTTGTGGCGAGGGATCAAACTGAAGACGGCTGCTTCTACTTCCCTGAACCTCAAGCGGGAGTTCCAGTAGTTTTTCCTGGACAGTGCAACCAGAATCTGAATGTTGTCAACAACTTCGACTTGCAACAAGTATGTAGTATGCTCTGTTGTACATTATTATTTTTCTTGAAATTTTCTTATCTCAACTGTTTGCATTTGTTTTTTTTTTAATTCACAATTGCACAGTAAAAGCTTTAAACAAATAAGTGAATTTAAGTCAAAATTCAAAAGTTATTATAAGGCATAAAGGTTAGCTTGAATTATGTGCTTAAAAACTATTTAACAGTTCGCCGGCGTATGGAACGAGATAGAAGCCTATCCTAAAGAGCAGCAACAAGGCCAGTGTATCAACCACCAGTTTAGCCAGACCTCGGCCAACACCCTGTCTTTCATCAACAATCAAGTCATCGACCAACTCCTACAGACCAACGAGGGCAGTGTCGTTACCCCTGATGGCAGTGGCAGGCTAGAGCTCACCATCTTCGTAAATAACCAGAGTAAGTTCACGCATACACATTTATTCCTAAATAAACCTCTATTCACATCTTCACGTTACTAAAATATAATTTTATCCAAGGATAAACACACACACAGTATACACGAAAGTGTCACGTCCTTATTGTCATGTCCCGCCTGAGCCGAGCTTGCAAGCGAGAGCGTAGAACAAGCAATATAGAGGCACGATCGGCCTAAGCGTTCGGCTTGTGACACGTTATCACGTAAAATTATAGTCAAATTAAAACAAATGAAAAAAGAATTCATCCACACATCAATAATTTAATTTGTACTAAGTTTTCTCAATAAGTATTATTATTATTATATCAGCTCATATACGTCCCCACCGAGGGGCTCGAGCCTACCCTGAATCAGGGCGATTAGGCCTTAGTCGACCACGCGGGCCCAGTGCGGGTTGGTCGACTTCACACACAACCTTCGAGTTTCTTCGCAGGCGTGTGCAGGTTTCCTCACGATGTTTTCCTTCACCGTTAAAGCAATCGGTAAGTATATGTACGTAAGTTTTTGAAAAACTCATCGGTACATTGGCCGTCCAGATTTGAACCCGGTACCTCTGGTTAGATGGACCGAGTCGTTACCGGTTGAGCCACCGACGCTTCGCAATAAGTATGCCTACCTTTTATAAATAATGTTATCTATTGTTTCAGCTATTGTCATGCCTTTCTGGGTAATAGCAACGGACTATACTGACTATGCCCTGATTTACAGCTGCTTGGACATCGATAGTAATTTCAGAGGAGGTATGTATGAGTACCTACGACAACTTGTCCTTGTTCATATTTTTTATGCATATCTGTAAATAATAGACTCGTAAACAACCCATAAACTTCCCCACTGCTGGAGCACGGGTCTCTTACTGGGAATTTTAAGCCAAGTAAGGGCATACTCAACACATGGGCTTCAAGTCAGGATCAGTGGATGTCGTACGGCTAGTGGCGAGATTCAAGATTCAAAATGTTTATTCAAAATAGTTGGTTACACACAGAGAAGAAATCCGTCATGGTCATCCCAATTAACAAAAACTACCTTTGCCATAAGTTTTCTGTCACATTGTGGCCCATTCTTGTCATCATATCAGCCACAAATCGTCCACTGCTGGACAAAGGCCTCCCCCAAGGATTTCCACGACGACCGGTCCTGCGCTGCCCGCATCCATCGGCTTCCCGCGACCTTCACCAGGTCATCGGTCCACCGCGTGGGAGGCCTGCCTACGCTACGTTTTTCGGTGCGCGGTCGCCACTCGAGAACTTTACTGCCCCATCGGCCATCTGTTCTACGAGCTATGTGCCCTGCCCACTGCCACTTCAGTTTAGCGATTCTGTGAGCTATGTCGGTTACTTTAGTTCTCCTGCGGATCTCCTCGTTTCTGATTCGATCACGCAGAGAAACTCTTCCGTATGGTTCCCGGCTAAGAATAGGACCATCCCATCTCTTCCAATGGGTGTCGTAAGAGGCGACTAAGGGACTTAAAACCGGAGGATGGGCAGCAGCGTCTTTCCGTGCATTGCAACACACCTGCAATCAAACTGCGATCGCCAACCCGCCTGCCAAGCGTGGCGATTACGGCAAAACCCCCCCATTCTTGTATACTAAAGTTAATAAATTGTTGGATATTCTGCATTGCTTTAGATATGTTTGCAAAAAAGGTCAGATTGTGGTTATCAGAAATTCTTTATTTCTTTATTCAAAATAGTTGGTTATGTTTATTAATACGTTCTGATAGTCATAAAATAGTTAACCATGATGTCATATGTAAAAAAATAAACAATCATTAGTTGTTATCAACGTCAAAGTACAATAATTGATTTATAGAAAAACAAACACTTGAAAACAATATGCACGAGAAGTTATACATTAAAATCATTGAATGTTTCATTAATGCCTTTGACAAGAGTAGGCCAATTCACACGGACAGAACCGTGTCACGGGTATAACGCGAGAGTCAGCCATCACTCCCCTCAACCATATTAGAGGGAAAGTACGACCTGGCTTCCGATACTTCACCGTCCGCACGAAAATATTTTTTTTTTAATTTCTTGAAATTACAGCGTTAAAACTACAGTAATCATTTTAGAAAATACCAAGTTCATAAATTCAAAATTCAAGCCAGTAAATTTCAAGTTCGTAAAATTTAACAAAATTATTCAAATTTTAAGCAAGCATGCACCACTAATCCATCCACCCCACAGTTAGAAGTTTTTCAACCACCTATAAGGCATCTGACACGGCTTAACGACTGCCATCTGGTGATAGCGATCGTATAATAAATAGGAGATTAAAAACTTTAACTCCTTACAGTGTGGAGCTGGAAGCTGAGTAGAACTAGGTCTCTTTCTGCTGCTGCAAACACGGCCATCAACAATGCCATAGCCCCGATCGAAGTTTTGGACAATCAGTACTATGAAACCATACCCCAGACAGACGATGCCTGTTTCTATTACCCTGACCAAAGCGTTGTCTTTAGCGGACAGTGTGATGAGACTATTCCTGCTGTGGAAAACTTTGATCCAGTTAGGGTAAGAATGCTTAAATATTTTACCCACGAAGCCAACATCTTAATATTCTATTTATTTCTTAAAGGAACTTGCTTAAACTTTTACTTAATATTTAATACTTTATAACTTTCCAGTATATGGGTCTTTGGCATGACATAGAGTCTTACCCCTCTGAGTTCCAAGGCGGAACTTGCAACAATGCCTTCTACACACTAAGGGATGGAGTCGTTGACGTATACAATACTCAGGTTATCAACCAGGCCTTGGACACAATCAATGGTTTAGCGGTCATTGACCCTGAAGCCAATGGGACAGGAAAATTGCTTGTTACCTTCCCAGTAGTTGGCACTGATTGTAAGAGTCGATTTTTTTAAGTATCAAGTTTTACTCTTCTCATTTTACCGTTTATATTCAATTATTGGCAAGCTAGATTGCTCTTTCTACCCCTTTAAGTAAGTTTATATTACTGGTTTCGTCAGAGAACTTTTAAATAGGTAAATACCTTTTTTTAATTTTTAACATATTATCATCAAAATATATCTTTTTTTATAATTTCAGTCAATGTAACTACAAGCTACTGGATCCTCTCTACAGACTACGATAGCTATTCTTTGGTTTATTCCTGTACCAATCTTGACGAAAACAATAGACTTGGTAAGAATGATAGTAATAACTTAATTTTTACGCCGCATATCCAGGCGTTAACCGTGCTTCTGGCCAGTTAACCTGCATGATCGAGCAAACAATGAAATTTCGCTGAGCTGCGACCACTTCAAATTAGATTACATATCTTGCTTACCTATAAATTATTCTATAATTATTAATTACTTATAAAAATGTTTACAGTATTCGGCTGGAAGCTCAGTAGAACTAAACAATTATCGGCAGCAGCTATTACTGCTATTGACAATGTTATGGCACCCATAGATGTCCTCGACCAAAGGTATTTTGTGGCGAGGGATCAAACTGAAGATGGCTGCTTCTACTTCCCTGAACCTCAAGCGGGAGTTCCAGTAGTTTTTCCTGGACAGTGCAACCAGAATCTGAATGTTGTCAACAACTTCGACTTGCAACAAGTATGTAGTATGATCAGTTGCACGTTATTATTTTTCTTGAATTTTTGTACCTCGAGTAACACAAACTATGTTTATTTGTATTTCGTACAATAAAAGCCTTTAACGAATAAATAACAAATGAATTTTAAATCAAAATTTGAAAGTTACTATAAGGCTTGATCTTTTCGTATCTCTAAGAGCATATCTTCTCTAATATGAGAGCCTTGTACTAATAAGGATTTACGAAATGAAGATGATATTAAAATGAGCTTCAATAAAGTGCTTATAAAATTTTGTATACTCCAACAGTTTGCCGGCGTATGGAACGAGATAGAAGCCTATCCTAAAGAGCAGCAACAAGGCCAGTGTATTAACCACCAGTTTAGCCAGACCTCGGCCAACACCCTATCTTTCATCAACAACCAAGTCATCGACCAACTCCTACAGACCAACGAGGGCAATGTCGTAACCGCTGATGGCAGTGGCAGGCTAGAGCTCACCATCTTCGTAAATAACCAAAGTAAGTTAACGTCTACCTTTTTCTTCTTTGTATACATCTATTCACACTGTACATTTCTAAAATATATCAATTGATAGATAAACTATTATCTGCAGACACACTTTCACACATACAGATACAAAAAAAACACATTAAAAATATAAGACATAAAACATAAAAATAAGAAAAACAGAGCCAGTAAATACTTACAAATTTAACCGGCTGACAGGCCAAGGGTGAGTTGAACTCGCGCACAGAGGGTTCCGGTACTATCACACCTCTCCACACCAGTTCAGCAATATCAAACAAAAGACATCCAAGCGCACTAGATATTTTTTTTATTTTTTTGTAATTCAGTTTGGAATCCTTCGCGCGATTATGAAAGTAAATCACTTATAGTAACACATTTTAATCTGTAAAATTTCAGCCGGCCACCTATTCGCTAGGTGCGAAGTACTGGGTAATATAATCGATCGCAGCGCTCATAGTGGCCAAAAATAAAAATAATGTTGGCGCTGTCATCTGTCATATATCATAGTAATCTGCTTAGACCTGCTTACCTAATTTTAATAAAACCGGGTCCATAAAATAATACTCTTTTCGATCTGAAAACGATATTTAATTTATCACTAGCGATACATGAACATATATATATGTTTATTATTATTGAATAAAACTAAGGATGCATCCGATACCGATACCGATATTACAATAAAACTACTACAAAAAATTAAGTAAACCACCCCTGACATATTCAAAAGAAAACACACTTTTTGAATAAATTTTACTTACCTCATTTGATTTGTATGACCAAAAATGATTTTACAACCCTTTCTCCACCCAAATCAAGCGATACCTTTGGAAATAACAAAATAGATAATTTTGGATTATTATAATTAAATGTCAAAACGTCAGAGCCAACAAAGTTGCGGACGCTAGGTGGCGTTGAACAAAAGAGCAAAGAACCAAAAGACTACAGCACAGTTCTAATAAACAGCCTTTGAAAGGTCGGAATCCACTCACCTAGCACGCCTCCAGCAGTTGGTCGCACGTAAACTGGCGCTGCCAGCTGCGCCATTTTGTTTCAAGTGGCGGGGCCCTTCGTGGGTGGTCGCCATTATTGTCAAGGCTTAGAAAAACAAATATTTCGCAATGTTTTTGTATGGGAACTATATATAAAACTTATATCGATGAAATCGACTTTAACTGACTGCCTGACTAAAATATTTGTGTATGAAATTATGTGAGAAAAAATTCAACAGTCTAAGCTAAAGATAGGGTAAGTAGGTATTGCACTTGAACCTAAAAAAATGTCAAATATGAATTCTACAATAACAATTCTTAATACAATAACATTGTATTGCTTACCCGGTTTATTGGAAATTTCAACAACACAGAGTTTTCTATGCAAAACAACAAAACAATCACTAAACAATCACTTTTAACACCACGTACGCGCGCCGCCCGAGCGCAGCGGAAAGCACTGACTGATTCGAAGGAGATTTCTATCGAAAATCATTCACCGTTGGCTTTTTACTCATTCCTAACTCTATCCTAGTCTTACCCAGGAGCTTTAGCAAACGTTAGACGCACGCAGCGATAGTTTTCGCTCCATAATCAGGTATGAAGTGAGTCACTTCCCGCGAACAGGGCCCCGTCCAGCAGCCGGACGCTGCCAGATGCGCAAACTCCCGCGCGACCGACTATCGGTTGCTTGCCAGATGCGAAAAGAGCAAAAGTAAGTCCGTGCCAGGCGAGTGGATAGCAGACATACAGAGTAGGCTAGTTACCTTAGTTAGATAGTTCATTTTAAAGACATCAATGCGAGCGATAGGTTTTTTTCATTCAGTTCGGGCTTCCCAGCGCGAGTACGATCAATCGATCATAGATGTTTACAAAAGTAGTACGACTCAATTTAGGCTGGTTTTTATTATTTATTGTTTCATCATCATCATCGTTTCAGCTCATATACGTCCCCACCGAGGGGCTCGAGCCTACCCTGAATTAGGGCGATCGGACCTTAGTCGACCACACGGGCCCAGTGCGGGTTGGTCGACTTCACACACGACCTTCGATTATTTATTGTTTACTTTAGGATTTGTATTATAACCATACCAAGTTTCACGCTTGTGTAATACTGTTTTTACTATAGAGCTAAATCCAAATACCTTAAAAAACCGGTCAAGTGCGAGTCGGACTCGCGCTCCGAGGGTTTCGTAGCACCACACCAAACTACACAACTATGACAATAATCATCTTTACAGATTATATACGTCCCCACCGAGGGGCTCGAGCCTACCCTGAATCAGTGCGATTAGGCCTTAGTCGACCACGCGGGCCCAGTGCGGGTTGGTCGACTTCACACACAACCTTCGAGTTTCTTCGTAGGCGTGTGCAGGTTTCCTCACGATGTTTTCCTTCACCGTTAAAGCAATCGGTAAGTATGTACGTAAGTTTTTGAAAAACTCATTGGTACATTGGCCGTCCAGATTTGAACCCGGTACCTCTGGTTACATGGACCGAGTTGTTACCGGTTGAGCCACCGACGACGCTTGACAATAATACCGATACACATTACAAACATAACGATAGAAATGTGTTTTTTTTATTCAGTTCGGATTCCTTGGTGCGAATATGACTCACAGCTGGCCGGTTTTTATTATTTGTTGTTTTATTTCAGGATTAGTACTATAATTACACCAAGTTTCACGCTTGTACGTATTGCCGTTTTTGCGATAGAGCTAAATCAAAAATACATTTAAAATACCTATAAAACCACGTTTTTTGTACAGGGTGGGCCTTAACTGTGTTGACGTTTTGTTTTGTCTATAAATCATAAACCCGCAGAGGTACGCGTGCGGGGGGGTGTCGTTAGACGCGCCATTTCGTGGAATTTTTAGTCGCCATGGATCCGTTCTCAGGAGCGCAACGTGCGTTTTGTGTTCGCGCGTATTATTCAAACAATAATTCTCTGACGATTGCTAGGCGAATGTACCGCGCTCACTTCACTAACACGTTGAATAGTCTCCGGGGTCCGCACTGACTTTGGGCGGCCTGTGTTAATGATTCTTACCGTAGAACCGGTTTCCTCAAACATTCTAATCCATTTACGAATTGAATTTGCGCTTGGTGCTTCGCTGATGTCCCGTAATTGGAAGTGAGCGCGCACAGTATGATCTGGACCCTCAAAATTCATCATCATCTTTTTATTGCAAAATCTGGTCGATTTTATCATAAGAAATGCGAGAGTAGAACACCCATGTGGCAAAAATAAGTAGTTTTGGAAATATGATTTTTTTAAAATCTTTAAATTTGTAACCCGATTTTACTAAAATTTGAAATAATTAAAAAACCGTAAAAGATTTTTAAAATTTGTTCAGACAAATAATGTTAAGTTATCAATTACCTACGCATTCGTGCAATCAAAACAGATCTTGCATCATTTATTTCGATTTTATTTAGGAATTTCTGATTTTCGTTTTTATTTTTTTTCTCGAAAAGTCCATGATATTATACGGTGATTTTTGGACAGGAGGTACTTTAGTAGTTCTTCTACACCTACTAAAGATATCACGTTATAATTCCATGGACTCTTCAAGATAAATCAAAATAAAAAATTATGTTAGGGCTGTCACTACAAAAACAAACTAAAAACACAATATTAACTTCTATTTCGACAGTTTTTTAAAAAATAATTAATTTAGGTTAATTTCTAAAAAAAGCTTATCTTTTAGTGACAACGCTAGGGTTGAAAAACCCGAATATAAATTGTTTTACATATATCTTGAAGAGTCCGTGGAATTATAACGTGATATCTTTAGTACGTGTAGAAGAACTACTAAAGTACCTCCTGTCCAAAAATCACCGTATAATATCATGGACTTTTCGAGAAAAAAAAATAAAAACGAAAATCAGAAATTCCTAAATAAAATCGAAATAAATGATGCAAGATCTGTTTTGATTGCACGAATGCGTAGGTAATTGATAACTTAACATTATTTGTCTGAACAAATTTTAAAAATCTTTTACGGTTTTTTAATTATTTCAAATTTTCGTAAAATCCGGTTACAAATTTAAAGATTTTAAAAAAATCATATTTCCAAAACTACTTATTTTTGCCACATGGGTGTTCTACTCTCGCATTTCTTATGATAAAATCGACCAGATTTTGCAATAAAAAGATGATGATGAATTTTGAGGGTCCAGATCATACTGTGGCGCGGTATCGTCAGAGAATTATTGTTTGAATAATACGCGCGAACATAAAACGCACGTTGCGCTCCTGAGAACGGATCCATGGCGACTAAAAATTCCACGAAATGGCGCGTCTAACGACACCCCCCCGCACGCGTACCTCTGCGGGTTTATGATTTATAGACAAAACAAAACGTCAACACAGTTAAGGCCCACCCTGTATAAGGACCTTCAACTTTATTTTCCACTTTTTTTTTTTTTTTATAGCGGCAATAGAAATATATATTCTATGAAAATTTCAACAGTCTATTTGTTTCGCATTAAATATAGCTCGCTGACAGACAAACTGACAAAAACAGAGTGTAGGCTGAGGGTTAATAGGGTCCTGTTGGTCACCCTTTTGGTGTACGGAACCCTAAAATACTTGTTTATAGTATGGTTCAAAAGATACGGCCTTTCAAAGGTCGGATAGACTGAAAAACGTAGTGACGGACGGCCAGACGTTATAATCAAATCAATACAAATAAGAAATGAATTCTTCTTTTATACGTCTATAATTTTATTTTGATGTAAGAAAAATCTATCTCTTTATGTAGTGAACTTAGGGATGACGAATGCTAGTCATCTGAGTTACTTTTTATCACCTGCCAAATACGAAATTTTCTTTTAAAAATGTTTGAAATACCTAGGCGTGACGTCATAGTTTAACAGCGTCTTATATGTGTACTCATTTTGTGATTTTGGTGAATTAAAAATCGAAGACTTGATGGAAAACAAAACGAGTAAGGTTTTCCCAAGTTTAAGTAGGAGGGCAATTTAGTGATCAAGAGTTCATAATTTATTTCTCATGCTGTCGTCATCCCTATTATTATTTTTTCTATTGTTTCAGCTATTGTGATTCCCTTCTGGGTAATAGCAACGGACTATACTGACTATGCCCTGATTTACAGCTGCTTGGACATCGATACTGATTTCAGAGGAGGTATGTACCCATGACAACTTTTCCCTGTTTGTGTATTTTTAAAATATAACCATAACCTCTTAGCTGTCACGCTGTTATTAGGCCACATCCCCTTTGTCTGTCGCACCCGGGAGCCGGAAATTCGACAGACAGGATTTTTTCCGGCAGCCGAAATTTGACAGACAAGGTTCTGGGCGCGTTTAATGGATTTTCGGTGAATCTAAATAAAATATTGTGTGTTTTCATTTAAAATATTATTATATTAAGGGTGTTTTACTTATTTCTTTTCAAATACTTTTATGTTATGATAATTGATATTATTGGCGCTAATTTGACACGCCGTAAATTGTTAACAACGTATAATTCTCCCCACTACATATGGCTAAGGCGTAATGACTGCCTTCTAGTGATAACAACCGTATAAATAATGAAAGATTAAAATTTTCAATTTCTTACAGTGTGGAGCTGGAAGCTGAGTAGAACTAGGTCTCTTTCTGCTGCTGCAAACACGGCCATCAACAATGCCATAGCCCCGATCGAAGTTTTGGACAATCGGTACTATGAAACCATACCCCAGACAGACAGTGCCTGTTTCTATTTCCCTGAACAAGGTTCTGTGTTTGGCGGACAGTGTGATGAGAGTATTCCTGCTGTGGAAAACTTTGATCCTGTTAGGGTAAGAATGTTGAAATATTTTTCCCATCAAGCCAATAGTATATTAACACTCTGTTTCTTTCATTAAGGAACGTTTTACCCGACTTCGAAAGAAGAAGGGTTATGTTTTTCGAGTGTATGTTTGTATGTTTATTTCTTTTGCACACCCCGTAGCCTAAACGACTTTATGGATTTTAGAGATCAAGGTTTCGTTATATTTGTCTTGATCCCGTGAGTGACATAGGATATATTTTTATCCGATTAGCAACGAAATAGAGGTAAAGTTTTTAGGCAGTTTGATTTTTAAGTAATTCCTATATTTATTTAAAGTATTACTTGTACTTAATATTTTATGCTCTATGATTTTCCAGTACATGGGTCTCTGGCACGACATCGAGTCTTACCCCTCTGAGTTCCAAGGCGGAACTTGCAACAATGCCTTCTACACACTAAGGGGTAGTGTCGTTGACGTATACAACACTCAGGTCATCAACGAAACCTTGGACACGATCAATGGTTTGGCGGTCATCGACCCTGAAGCAAATGGGACCGGAAAATTGCTTGTTACCTTCCCAGTAGTTGGGACTGATGGTAATAATGTATTCTTTGTATCATTATCAGGCTTAACCGTTATTTAATTTTTCTCATTTTACCGCATAATCTCAATTAATGACAAGCTAGATAGCTTTCTAAATCTTCACCAGAGCACTATCAAATACATTTCTTTCATTTTTTCAATATTGTCAACAAAATTCATCTTCATAATATCTGCTCATATACAGTCCCCACCGAGCGTTAAATTATTATACTTTATTTTAAATTTCAGCCACTATAACTACAACCTATTGGATCCTATCTACGGACTACGATAGCTATTCCCTGGTTTATTCCTGTACCAATCTTAACGAAAACAGTAGACTTGGTAAGAATAATAATAATAATTTTACTTTTGCTCAGTTTACTAGTACCTTGAAAAGTTTAAGGTTTTTTAATAATCCTTCTCATTATTGTCAGTTTTAAAATGTAAAAATATCCAACAGCCTACTTTGCTTTAAATGCGTTAAATAAAGGTCTGTTTCAAATGGAAATGGCTTAGCACATGGAACGCCGCGCCGTGTAATAAGGCTTTAATTTATAATGACAGGCAAAACGTCTAAATTAATTTTATCTTCGTTTTTTTAACAATCCATAAAGTCCCCAATCCCACTGCTGGGGTTAGATTCTCTCCCAAACTCGAGAAAGTTAGGCCATACTCCACACACAGGGGCCAAGTCCTTAATGGTGAAGGTTATATCGCTAGCGGCCTAACTACTAGAAGACCATCCAGCGATAGCAACCGGCACCAACGGCTTAACGTGTCTTACGAAGCACGGAAATGTTGGAGATAACAGTCAACTCATCCAGATAATGACTGTGCTTCTAGTGAGTTAACCATTTCACGAGCATTGGTAATATGTTTGCCAGGAATGCTGTGTCAATATTAATCTGTATTGATGTAGAATAAGGTTCAGTTGTCTCTTGTTCGCTGTAGTTGCGTTGCTCTTTAAAGGATTAACCTTAGTGGTCGACCCAAACACGGCAATTTCACTAAGCTACGACTGCTTAAAGTCAGTTTAAAAATGTTAGTTAAGTTGAATACTTGCCTATAAAATTGTTCCATTATTATTAATGACAAAAAATTTATTTACAGTATTCGGCTGGAAGCTCAGCAGAACGAAACAGTTATCGGCAGCAGCTTCTACTGTTATTAACAATGTTATGGCACCCATAGATGTCCTCGATCAAAGGTATTTTGTAGCGAGGGATCAAACTGAAGATGGCTGCTTCTACTTCCCTGAACCTCAAGCGGGAGTCCCAGTGGTTTTTCCTGGACAGTGCGACCAGAATCTCAATGTTGTCAACAACTTTGACTTGCAACAAGTATGTGTGATCTGTTTTATTTTATTTTCAACCGATTTTCAAAAAAGAGGAGGTTCTCAATTCAACTGTATGTTTTTTTTATGTGTGATACCTCAGAACTTTTGACTGGGTGAACCGATTTTGATTATTCTTTTTTATTTGAAAGCTAGTGCATTTCGTGTGGTCCCATAAAAATCGGTGGAGCACTTTATTAAAAAATTAACGAAAACCAAAAATAATAATGCAATAAAATGTACTAAGTTGTTGCGATGGAAGTCGGTTTTTTAACGTGTTCAGCGTTTTCTTTTATTCTTGATCTTTTCGTATCTCCAAGAGCATATCTTCTCTAACATGAGAGCCTTATACTAATAAAGATTTAAGAAAGGAAGATGATATTACAATAAGCTTAAACAAAGTACTTGTAAAAATGTTGTATACTCCAACAGTTTGCCGGCGTATGGAACGAGATAGAGGCCTATCCTAAAGAGCAGCAACAAGGCCAGTGTGTCAACCACCAGTTTAGCCAGACTTCGGCAAACACCCTGTCTTTCATCAACAGCCAAGTATTCTTCGAACAACTTCAGACCAACGAGGGCAGTGTCGTCACCGCTGATGGCAGTGGCAGGCTAGAGCTCACCATCTTCGTTAATAACCAGAGTTAGTTCAAACTTTAAATTTACTTCTTTTGTAATAGGTACATTTGCACTTTCTAACCGACTGCCCAAAAGGGAGTTTAATGTTTTGGGTGTATGTATGATGTATACTTGATACTTGAAATGTGCCCTGCGCTAAAGAAACGAGGATAACCATGGATGATCACTGTAAATGAAGATCTGAAGAATGCGCAAATGACACCTTAGAGGACAAAGGATAGAATAGCCTGAAAAAAATTAGTAAAAAAAGAGCCAACCCCAAATAATGGTAATAAGGCTAGGCGAAGTGAGAGATAGAGATGTATATATGTATGTCGGTTTCTTTGGCTGAGCCTGTAACCTAAACGGCTTGATTGATTTTAAAGTGCGAGGTGACGTTAGATTAATCTTGATCCATGAGTGACATATAGAATACAGTTTTACCCTACTGCCAAAACAGAGCGTTACTGTTTTATGCAGTCAGGTTTTTAATTGTTACTTCTTCACAAAATGCTGAAATTTGGTTGGTAGACAGATTAGGACCTAGATTAACACATAGGCTACTTTTTTCACTGCGCGCTCCAACGAAAAGTGATAGAAACGTTTTCCATGCGGGTGAAGCCGCGGGAAACAGCTACTTAAAAAAATAAATACCTAAAGTAATAAAAATAAGGAATTGTAAAGTAATAACTGATGTTTACTTTTTAAAAAGAACATCATCTAAATGATGACCCTCCCTACGACGGCACTCCTCTATCCGCGAACAGAAATTATTGAAAATTTTCTTCAGTAATGCTGGTGTAATTGCTTTGTGTTTGAGGTATCCCCACAAAAAAGTCAGGAGGCGTCAAATTTGGATCAGGAGGGGGCGATGGAATGTTATCTCTTTTCGAAATCAGTCTGCCTGTGAATATCTGTTTCACAACCACCATGGAGGCATTTGAAGTGTGACTGGTAGTTCCGTCTTGTTAAAATCAAGTCCTAAAATTATCTCTTCTTGATGTTTCAAGTTCTGGAGCCAACAAACCTTCTAACATCGCAACATAGTGTTCGGTATTAACAGTGACGTTTTTCCTCCGCCTATTTTCAAAGAAAAAAGGACCAATTGATCGTCTGCCCTAGATTGCTGCCTTTACCGTCACTTTAGGACTATGCAGTGATTTCTGGTGTTTGAGTTTGGGATTCTCACTGTTCCAATAACTACAATTTTGACGGTTTACAAGCCCATTCATATGAAAATGGGCCTCGTCAGAGAAAACCATATTGTCAAAATTGTAAAATTGATTAAGAATTTCATTAGCTAATGCGAACCTTGCTCTTAAGTCACACTCTTTCAGTTCTTGTGTTAATGGCAGCTTGTATGAATACAGTTTAAGATCCAAGTTTAAAATTCGTTGCAAACTTCGTCGCGATAAGTTCAAAACAGACGATCTCTTGCGAGTTGACACTCGTGGATCTTCTCGTACAGACTGCATAACTCTCTCAATATTGTCTACGGTCCTAGACGTTCTTGGACGACCTTTTGTTTGTGGTTGAAACGTTGAACCAGTCGCTTCAAAATGCTTGACCCATATTTAAATTAAATTAGCACTCGGAGCTTCACTAATTCGCCATAGTCCATATTCAGAACAATATAATCGCATAGTAACAATGTATAAACGACAGTTCTCGTAAAATGCGCGCACGCAAAGTGCGCGACGCTTCCCGTCGAAGTGACTTAAGGTGACTAAAACTCCTTTAGCGCGCCTACCTAATGTAGAACTTTCTACCCCGCAAAAAATATGATGCAATAGGCACGAGCGCCACCCTGTACAATCTTCGAAAAATTCCTATGATAATTATACTACAACTAGTTAAACTTATCTTTTGTTTCAGCTATTGTGATGCCCTTCTGGGTAATAGCAACAGACTATACTGACTATGCCCTGGTTTATAGCTGCTTGGATATCGATAGTAATTTCAAAGGAGGTAAGTACATCTTGTATTTATTCGATACTATTAAGAATATACAGGGTGGAATAAATGAATCGTACCTGGAGGGAAAGTACCCTAAACATTAAGGATATCAAATGTTACTCGAAATACCTTTATTTAAAAAAATAAGTAAAACTACAAGATTTTTGATATGAATGCTATCGATAGCCTGGAATGGAACCGACAAAGTGTGGATAAATAATAAAATGAAGATAATAATTAAAGGAGACTTTTTTATTTTTTTAAATAAATCGCACTGAATTCAAATATTTTTGGAAACTCACTTATCTTGGCCGTAAATCAAACCGACAAAGTGTGAAAAATAAAAATCCTATATATTTTATGATACATACTATAAGTATTAATCATACTTAAGCATCAATAATTTCTTCTTATAAACTTTGTGTCACAAATTAAAGGTCGACCGTGAAATTCAGCATTGCCTTATTGTGCCGAAAATCTTTTAATACAGTTCTAAATGAAAATATATATTTTTTTAATTAACTCTATATTCAATCTTATTATTTTTCACATTTTTCCGGGAATTTCTCAAAAAAAAATACAGAAATGTTTCCTTTGAATAACATTCGATGTTTTTTAATATTTAAGGTACTTTCCCTCCAGGTGTGGGTTTTTTTTCATTCTGTATAAAAAAGTAAAGAATAGATAAAAAAGAAGAATAAACAAAAGATTAAAAATATACATCTCCTTTACAGTGTGGAGCTGGAAGCTCAGTAGAACTAGGAATCTTTCTGCAGTTGCAAGTACAGCTATCAACAATGCTATATCCTCGATACGGATTCTGGACGATCGGTACTATGTACCCATACTTCAGACCGATAGCGCTTGCTTCTACTACCCTCAGCCTGTGCCAGGTCAAGCAGTCACTTTCAGAGGACAGTGTGATCCAGATGTCGCGGTTGTGCAGAACTTCGATGTTGCAAGGGTAAGTTTCTGGAATCCTTATTATATAAATCCAAAAGTGTGTCTCTCTGTTTGTTACTTTTTCAAGATTAAATTACTAAACCGAAAATTTAATTATTTATGGAAGCGTATAGAGTGCCGCTAGTGGTATCGTATTACGATCGGTTACGATGCCGTAAGCTTACGGCACACTATTACATAATTTTAAATAGCCGTAACTGGTAACATAGTGCAGTCAGTTACAGTGCCGTAAGTTTGCGGCTTACTAGCCGCGCTCAGTTCGACTTCGTAATTTTCTTAAATTTGTCCTTTTTCTAAATTGTCACTTTCCTAACTCTTCACCTTTTTAACCTTTTTCTGGTACCCATGGGGAGGTAAAATCAATCAAACCTGACTGAACCTAATATCGCTCGCTTGGCTCGCTCATTTACAGTTTTTAATCAAGTTTTATCTTAAAAAACTGTGAATGAGCGAGCGAAGCGAGCGATATTAGGTTCGGTCAGGTTTGATTGATCATACAGTCAAAGAGCCTCGCTTCGCTCCCCCCGATGGGCAGCAGAATGCTTCGCAGAAGAAGAAATCATCAATCAAGAATATGGTGACGAGTTAGGAAAGTGTCAAGTGTGAAAACAAGACCAGTTAAAAAGGTGACGAGTTAGGAAAGTGACAATTTAGAAAAAGGACAAGTTTAAGAAAATGACGAAGTTGAACTGAGTCACTAGCCGGCCCGACATTTTTTATAGCCGCACGGAACATCTCGTTATACTGTAGTACTGTAGTTCTGGATTACAATTGATCAATTTATGCGGACATACCTTTTTCATTGTTTCAATGTTACGTGCATCACGCTCCAACTGTACGAAATGTTCCTTTTCATACTTTTCAATATATGAATCTAAATCCTAACGACGTAAATTCAGTCTTTATAGTGTTTTTTCTATTATACCACACATTCAAAACAACGCCAATCAAGCCGGTAACCTAACCTCAAAAAGTCAACACACGAGCATGAAATAACAAATGACAGTGCTATTCAATACAAACTTTACGGCTTTTTAAACGGTCGCGTTATTTCGCCCTGCATACTCCTTACGGCAGATTAGACGGTGTCACTATTATGCCGTAAAACTTACGGCTCCAGAACCGAGTGCGATAAAATGCCGCTTGCGGCACTCTATACACTTCCATTATTTATTTATTTCCGTGGTGTCGCAAAAAGGAAATGTCTCTTACAAATGGAAATATACCACTAACAACAAATTGGAATTTTTCTCATCCTATTCGTCATCACTGGCGAAGAATAGGATTTTTTTCCTATTCGTCATCTTGGGAACAAGGCCAGTAGCTAGTAACGATTGGGAATAAGCGTTGTACTATGTTAAACCAAGATATTGACTAAAGTACACGAGGAAATCCGAGTTTTAGTATGGTGATAGTACGATATTATTGAAAAGAGTTTGGAACTCTACTTTGCAGTGTTATCTAACGATGAAAATATTATTTACAGTATTTAGGCCTCTGGTATGACATCGAGCACTACCCGCAAGGTTTCCAACGAGGCTCTTGCGCCACTGCCCAATACAGTCTTGGACAGAACGGAGTGGACGTCTACAACACCGAAGTAGTGAACCAACAACTTTCTACCATCAATGGAACAGCTGTGGTGGCCAGCACTGACGGTTCAGCCAAACTGACAGTAACATTCCCCGTTGAAGCTGTACCTGGATGTAAGTACAAAGTTTTCTTTTCAGTCAACCTATCTGTAACTTGTTCAACGCCCTTCGAGGTTGTCACTACCATAGTGTAGCCTCGTATTGGTTACGGCGCGAAGTTCAAACTTTTCAAGCGTTTTTTGAGAATTATTACTCCATGTTTAACAAGTTTAACCTGTTTTTCGACAGTCTTACATTGTTCTCTACCAAATTAATTTACAAATTTGAAACTCCTTATTTGAGATATTTTGGCGATAACCTTAAAATATAATATTTTGTAATTGTTCCTCATAATATCCAAAATAAGGAGTTTAAAACTTGACAAATTCATTGAAGTTGGTATTAAATAATGTAAAGTTGTCGCAAAACAGGTCAAACTTTTTTAAATATTAAACATCGAGTGATAATTCACGAAAAACCTTAAAAATTCTCGCCACAACCAAAACAAACAACCTTATGAAACTTGTTTACTAAGAAAGAGACGAAATAGTTTAAAAACAAAGGAAAAAGCGCTCCGCTTATAACTCCTTTACTCTTCTACATATATCACTACGAAAACAGAACGTTAATTTTTTTACGAATTTATTTAAAGAAATGGGTAAAGCAACTTTTAACATACTTCCACTTTTTTTTTTCAGTGACTATTGACAGTCCTTACTGGGTGTTAGCCACTGACTACGATAGCTATTCTCTTGTCTACGCTTGCACTAACACTGATGAAGATAATTATAGAGGTAAGAAATTTTCAAGAAGAAATTATCGACAGATCTCGAATCTTATAAACTTGATATTAAATTATCACAACCACTCTCCTCTGAGTCATTGTTCATAATAGGCTGTCTTCAAAATGCTCAACTTTAAATTCTAAATGATTTGCCTAAATCGAAGAAAGATTTTTATCCTACTAAAAGTGGTTCTTCGTTACATGGCAATTATCATTTCTCAGAAACTTAAAAAGTATACAAATTTCATTATCAAGTTTAGTAGATTCTGGATCAAACATTCAGCGTTATATTTTGTCAGTGTGGTTTGCCCTCATAAAGTGCAAATCATAAATTTTGCCGATACATGCTGCTTTTACTTTGAATTTATTTGCACTTACCTTCAAGTTCAAGCCGTATAGCTCTTGGATTAGAATAGGGCTATCCCATCTCTTCCCGTGGGTGTCGTAAGACTAAGGGAGTAATCTGGAAAATGGGCAGCAGCGTTATATTCGCGTAATGTGCCACCTCGTCGCATATTGCGATCCCCAACCCGCCTGCCAAGCGTGGCGATCACGGCAGGCAAAGACTTGTCTTTTGTTTGAGATTAGTACCGAGTTTAAACTCGGATTTAGACTTGTAGCACATAGGATTAGAAGACAAAAATTCACTACTAAAATGTACCTTCTTTTCACAGTCACGGTATGGAAGTTAAGTAGAACCCAGAGCCTCACTGCCAACGCCAATACAGTCATCAACAATATAATGACCCAAGTACCAGTGATTCGTCAACAGTACTTCGAGGAGACAGGCCATAGTGAGGCAGACTGCCGCACTTACCCAGACAACTTTGGTGGCCCCGTCTTTCTTGATGGTCAGTGCCCTGCTGCCAACGAAGTGGATGTAGTCACCAACTTTAATACAGCCTCGGTAAGTTTATGCAATGGATGACACAAGCTGGAGTTAATACGGCAATTACAGTAACACAAATTAGTTTGAAAACAATAACCAGCTTGCTTAAAATATACCTACCCCGTGATATTTAGGGGATTAATCGAATGACACCTCGACTTGCAAAGTCTGTATAGCCGTTTAACGCTTCTGCCTTTGCCAATAAAATGGACATCATACTGACACACACACTGGAAAACATTAACCTGCTTCTTGGGTAGTTGGGTACAAAATACAAAAAAAACTAAGATAAAAATATTATTAAGTATTTACATAAGAACTGAACAACGTAAACCGGCTTCTTAGGTAGTTGGGTTAAAATGACGAAAAAAATGGGATAAAAAAATGTTATTTCATCATCATCATATCGGCCGTTAAACGTCCACTGCTGGACAAAGGTCTCTCCCAAGGATTTCCACGACGACCGGTGTTGCGCTGCCCGCATCCGTAATCTTCGCCAGGTCGTCGTCGTACGCTACGTTTTCCGGTGCGCGGTCACCACTCGAGAACTTTACTGCCCCAACGGCCATCTGTTCTACGAGCTATGTGCCCTGCCCACTGCCACTTTATTTTAGCGATTCTGTGAGCTATGTCGGTTACATTGGTTCTCCTGTGGATCTCCTCATTTCTGATTCGATCGCGTAGAGAAATTCTGAGCATAGCACGCTCCATTGACATCGTTTCACAACAGGAGGTCGCGGTTTCGAATCCCGGCGGGGTATACTTTGTAGGACTCGGTTTGGTTGGTGGTAGGGCATTATCATAGCCCGCCTGGCTAACTACCACCATAATCTTATCTAAGTCTTGCCACCAAACATCAGTGTTATCAGCATTTATGTGTTCCGGCCTGAAGATAAGATAGCCTTCCATCTTTGGCATCATCGTCACTTACCATCAGGTGAAATGATTCCAAAGGGCTTATCAATTGTGGATCATAAACAAACTCTTGTAATAAAGCAGGTGTTTCACTTCCGAACAGTGCATATATATCGACACTTCAGTTTCTAAGTACACAACTTCATCTTTCAGTTCGCCGGACTGTGGCACGAAGCAGCTCGTTATCCATCAGAGATGCAAACCGGCGAATGTGGCTCCACCACCCTGCAAACTTCAGTCGCAAACTCCTTTACCATCACCCAGGCCAATGTCGTAGACGAGCGGTTGAGTCAAGCCAGTGGAGCTGGAACAGTTTCTGGTGACGGCAGAGGTGTCATTACTGCTGAGCTGACCAATCCTAGTACTGGAGGCAAGTTTTTTCTTTAGCTTCCAAATATTTTTAGCATAAGAACAAAATTAAATAGAAGATCAATATTGTTCCCCTTTTTTTTATTACAAATTTGAGTGCGTTTGACGGAAACTTAGCTGATGGTAAGTGATTATGCAGTCGATGATGGTACACACAAACTCAAATAATGCCTATTCACTCTTGCCTTGAAGATCTCCAAATTATTGGAATCGGGAAACACTTATGTAGGCAAGGAGTTCCACTTCTTCTTTTTCCGGGTCAAATCTTGCAATCGATTTTAAAACTCTCTTGACACCAAGAGATCGCTGGTTCGATTTCCAGCGGCTTCTAACTTTATAAGACTCGGTTTGTTTTCTAGTAGGTCATTTTCTAGGCCCACCTGGCTAGCTACCACCATCCTATCTGGGTCTTGTCATCAATCATCAACATGTTAACAGCATTCATGAGTTCTGGCATGAAGATAAGATTGATGAAATGATGCCAAAGGCTGACCAATAGTACTTACTTACTTCACTGGCTCAGCGACCCAAAGAGGATCTTAGCCTCCAACAGCAAAAGTCGCCACTCGTCCCTATTCTGCGCCTCCTCACGCCAGTCGGGATGCTGAAGGGCGCTCAGGTCCTTTTGCACCTCATCGTTACAGGGGTACCTGGGATCCCCGACTGGACGTTTTCCTGTCTGACCAATAGGTAGTGGTTAAATGAAATTGTTAAGCTCTACAACTCAACTATTTTAATTTCAGCCTCTTCCACACTAACTCTCTACGTCTTGGCTACAAACTACGACGATTATGCTTTGGTCTACTCTTGCAGTAACGTGAACACCACTAGCAAACAAAGTAAGCTCTTTTGTACTTGTATTATTTCCCATTCGACCAACTACTTTACAATCCAGATCGAATATCATTTTTACGATTTTCTGCTTTAGTTTACAGCTGGAAGCTCAGCAGAAGTCGTGATGGACTTTCTCAAGCAGCCAATGAAGCTATCAGTGTGCAAGTTTCAAACAACGTCGACTTATTTGAAGGTATCTATACAGGGTGTTAAAAAATCACTATTGAAAACTTAAGGAGTTACTTAGTATCAAGAAAAGAATACAAGAAAATATATGTTGTGAAAAAACTTAAAACAAAATCTTTCAAAGACAAAAATTGGTTGTACGTAGGGTTTACCTGCCCGTGTGCTCGAGATCGTAGGTATACCTTCGTAAAACAATTTCCGTCTTTACGCATTCCAAGTGTTTATGATGCCTACTGCTTTTCGGGTCAACGAACTAACGCCCAGCTGTTCGTGTGTTTGCGTATAGTTTACGATGATGGTTGGTATGAAAATGGTGATTTTTTTAGGCATGGTTTTTTGTCCTGTATTCTGTAGTAAATACAGATTAACGTCTTCAAATTATTACTCATGATTTTTTTAACGCCATATGCAATATTTGAATGTATGTCCTCTTCAAATTGTTGAGCTAAAATTTGGTATGAAACGTATTCCCGGTGACAATAGATCGTTGGTATTTTGAAATCGAGCTGATGATGAACTACGAAGGTGAAATCAAGTACAATTATTTTCATTCAAACCATAAGAAATACTTTGCCTATCAGCTCGGACTTTTTAAAAATTTGGAATCATTGAACTCAAAAACTCTTTTCAAACAAAAGCTTGTACCTAAAAGTTTTGAGGTTTTTCGAAATAAGCTTAATTCCTTTAAAAGATTTAATAAAACATAAATTCACGATCATATTTGTTTCAAAGGTTACTACGAAGATGTTGACCAAAGCAACGATGCCTGCTTCTACTATCCTGAATTTGACACTCTGCCAGAAATTATTGAGCTGCCTGGACCTTGCGATAGTACTATTCGAGGAATTCCTAACTTCAGCGCTGCTGATGTAAGTATCTAATAGGATTCAACTACGGTTTTTGTAACCTCTTGTAAAACAGTTTGATATCATCATCGTGTTTGTCTCTTAAGTAGTTAGTTACCAAATGATTCCCTTCGTTGATTTAATAAATGTTATACTTATTTAAATACCAGCCAAGTACAAGTCAGACTCACGCATCGAGGGTTTCTTCCACCACACGTCTCTTGACATGTGCAACTGTTATGTCTCTAAGTTTTTAATACAAGACATCAACGAGAGCGACAGAAAACAGTTATTTTTTATTCAGTTTGAGATTCTTAGCGGAAGTACATACAACTCATACGCGGCCAGTTTATTATTATTATTATTTGTAAGTAAATCCGCCATAATAACACTTATCATACTTTTTCAACCGTTGTAACGTACCTAAAACATCTGTGGCGGCAACTGCAGTAACCCGCCACTGAACGTTAACACAAGCGACGAGGGAACAGAAGAAATACGACACCTAGAACGCGCTATTAGAATTTCTTCAGCGCTGAGTATATATACAGATACCAATCATCAACGATTGGTCCACGGCCGGACCCCAGGCATACCACCTCGCCTGGCGGAGATATCTCCCTTTGCTCTCGTCGAGTAGGAACGCACCGTTACTAAATTGGTGACCCCGACGTGATACTCCATCATCAAGCCTCCAGCCGGTAAAGCAAGCCTCAGCAGCTGCACAGCAGTCACATCGCACTGAAGTTAAAACAGGACCATCGCAACCCGAGACGTCGAGTTTCCTGGCCTGCTACTTCACCTTCGGGCACCAGCAAGTTGTCGGCAGCTACACGCTAACTCTGCGCGCATCACCTGCTTCCCTTGCCATGACGCCTGACGGCCAGCCTTCATCCCGACTCACCGTGGACCTGGCACACTGCACATCGACCCGACTCAACGAGGTCGACAGCACCCGCGACCTTAGACTGCCAGCTCTCATTGGATCGACCTCCGGTCTCAGAGGGGGAGTGATGTGGCGGCAACTGCAGTAACCCGCTACTGAACGTTACAACAAGCAACGAGAGAACAGAAGAAATACGACACCTAGAACGCGCTATTAGAATTTCTTCAGCGCTGAGTATATATATACAGATACCAATCATCAACGATTGGTCCACGGCCGGACCCCAGGCATACCACCTCGCCTGGCGGAGATATCTCCCTTTGCTCTCGTCTAGTAGGAACGCACCGTTCCTAAACATCCGTTATGAAAATCTACGCCTAAATAGCTCGTTAACTTTGACCATGATAATTACAGCTGGCACATGCAGGCATAATGCGTTTTTTTTTTTCAAATTATTCCACAATTGATAAGATCAACTCACCTGATGGTAAGTGACAATGAAACCGAAGATGGAAGTGGGTGGAGATGGATGTTTGGCGGCAGACTTAGATAAGATGGTGTTAAAATATTTTTGTAAAGCCAGGCGGGCTATGAAAATGTCCTACCACCAACCAAACCGATTCCTACAAAGTTGACTCCGCCGGGAATCGAACCCACGACCTCCTGGTGTGAAGCGAATAGACTAACCATTACGCCACAGAGGCGGTTAAAAGATACAGCCTTTTAATGGCTTAGTAATAGGGTTCCGTTCGCAATCTAGGTTCAGAACGCTAAAAGATTATATTTTATCAGTAAAATAATTTTAAATATATTTGCAGCCATCTTTTACACAATAAAGCTACTATACAAACTATCTCATTTTCTCCTTGTGTTTTTGGGCCCTAAATCTAAATGTGAAAATATCCTGTCATGAATATGTGGCAGGCAAAATGTATGATTAGTCATTTTACATACGGTCAGGAAATTTGTAATAATACGTCCGTATGTAAACGGTCAGGCAAAATGTAAAATTCTGTACACACAGACACAGATTTTCAATAGCAGAGTCAGGCAAATTGTCAAAATGCAGTACGGCAGATTGTAATTTGATGTTGGGCTCGATCAGGTTTGATTGATTTAACAGTCAAAGAGCCTCCCCGCCCTTGCCATTACAAATTTCGCTGACATTATGTATAATGACGAATCATACAGTATTCCTGCGACATATATACTTAAATTCATATTGTCTGTACTTTTATCTTTTATTTCAAGATCTTTCATATCATTGAATTGTATTTTTGTCCTTATAGTACCTGGGCCTCTGGTACGAAATGGCAAGCTACCCGCAACTATTCCAAAATGGCGACTGTAGCCGGGCCGATTACAGCCTTGGGCCAGATGGAGTCATCGTTTTCAACACTCAGGTGATCAACCAGACCCTGGACATCATGACAGGCTTAGCTGTGGTCGCTTCTGATGATGGAACTGGAGAATTGAGCGTTACTTTTGTTGTACAGGGTGGTATGTAGACATTTTACTGTTTATTCACTATAATTTATTTTTGTTTCAATCTGTAGTTTCGACAAGTTTTAGTATTAGCAATCTTAATTTGTGAATCATTTTACTTTATGTAAAGTGCTTAAAAAGCATCGGTGGCTCAACCGGTAAAGACTCAGTCCTTCTTACTAGATGTACCGGGTTCAAATCTGGACGGCCAATGTACCAATGAGTTTTTCAAAACTTAAGTACATATACTTACCGATTGCTTTGATGGTGAAGGAAAACATCGTGAAAAAACCTGCACACGCCTACGAAGAAACTAGAAGGTTGTGTGTGAAGTCGACCAACCCGCACTGGTCCGCGTGGTCGACCTAGGCCCGATTGCCCTGATTCGGGGTAGGCTCGAGCCCCTCGATGGGGACGTATATGGAAAGTGCTTAATGCTTTTTCAAATCATAGAACTATTTCATTTTCTTTACTACGTTGATTGATAGCTTTCTAATTTATACGAGTACCTCCCTTTCCGCAACTGTATCAAATTGATAAGAAAATGATAATACAAAAAAATAATTTTCTTTTCAGTAACAAATGTTGCTAACTACTATATCTTGGCCACTGACTACACCGACTACGCTATTGTCTATAGCTGTCGGAACTTAACCAATGGAAACAGCCAAGGTAATCAACATAAAATCATCTGGACTATGATTTGACTTGATAGAAAGAGAAATGCTATCCATTGCCGTTCTAACCTATTTTAAAATTTCAGTGTCCAGTTGGAAGCTTAGTAGAACTAAAACCCTTAGCGCTCAAGCCACTACTGTCATGGACGGCATAGTTCAGAGCACCCGAGGACTTTCAGAAGACTATTACGCTACTACTAGTCAGTCTGATGAAGCATGCTTCTACGTACCAGAGTTGAATGAAAACGAACTGCCAGAATTTAGAGGAACTTGTGATGAAAATATTACTGGTGTACAGAACTTCATGATTGAATCGGTAAGTCGGTTGGCTTGGTTAATTTGTTTAAAGTACCTAATATTGAAAACCAAAATATACATTATGTAGATAGAATAAGGAACAAGTAAGTGAGTTATGAACGAGTATATCATCTTAATCATCATATCAGCCGAAGGACGTCTACTGCTGGATATAGGCCTTCCCCAAGGATTTCTTTGACGACTGGTTCTGCGCTGCCCGCATACAGCGGCTTCCCGCGACCTTCACCAAGTCATCGGTCCACCGAGTGAGAGACCTACGTTTTCCGGTGCGCGGTCGCCACTCGAGAACTTTACTGGCCCAACGGCCATCTGTTCTACGAGCTTTAAGAGTATATGTCGCAAGATAATAGCAGAAGCCATTTTGTTATTGCTTTCTTAAACGGTTAAACGTTTAAGAAAGCTACGGTTGTTATATTTAAAATTCCGTTGATATTTGTATTTTCAATCAATGATAAATTATAAATGTTTACATTATGATAGGATGACTATTTTATGACTAAGTTTAGCCATCTATCTATATCTTACGGTTCATAAGACAATGCCTCTATAAATCGGACAGACGGACAGAAGACAGCGTAGGTAATTATAATTATTATTATATCATTAGATCGGGTCCAGGTACGGTATATTGAACCTTAAAAAGTACTACTTGATTTAAAAAAGACCAATTCAATGATCACCCCTTACGAGATAGTTTTTCGTGTGCTTTTATTTATGTGGGAGGCACCCCAAAAAAATTGTCTCGTTGATTGTATAATTAAATTCTCAACAGAGTTTTTTAGGACCCTTCATCATCATCATCATACCAGCCGAAAAACGCCCACTGCTGGACGAAGGCCTCCCCCAAGGATTTTCACAACGACCGATCCTGCGAACCCTTAATCGTTTTTAATGAAGAATATTCTGTTTTGTACGCAATGTGTGTGAATCCATAAATTAACGCTTAAGTTCTACATAATTATCATGTTTTAAGTACACCAGAGATAACCGTACCTTTTCATATTACTTCTAGTACTTAGGCTGGTGGCATGAGGTTGAGCGCTATCCCTCTGACAACTCAGCTCAATGCTCCAGCTCGGTGTTCCAAGTTGCTGACAGTGGGTACGAGGTAGTGGACACCAGCGTCTCAGGAGGTGTCGGAACTTACACCACAGTCCCCATCGTTGCTTCCAACGATGGCAGACTGAGGAGAACTTACCCTGATGGAAGAGTTGTTGGTACGTCTTTAACCGTATATTGTTCCGATAAATACCTAATTTTGCAAACTTTACAGCTTCCTATATAACTTAACTTGTTATCAATATCGTGAGATCATAACACACTTATTTAATTTGCAGACACATGGGTTTTGGATACTGACTACGAAACGTATTCCCTGCTGTATTCCTGCGAGAATATTATACGGAATGGTGAAGAATACAGACGAGGTAAATTTACACCGAAATATCTCATCTTCTTCTGATACCTTTTTCAAACCTATATCAATGAATACTATTAACCTAAGTAGTTTCATTTTGTAATTCTCGAACAGATATCAATTCATTTTAAGACATAACCTGTTGTCATTAAACATCACAAAAAACATTTGTTTTACAGTGTGGAGTGCAAAACACAGCAAGGAGCGCAGCCTCACAAACGCGGCACAAAACGCTATGGCGCCAATCATAGCTGCCAACCCTGTCTTAGTCAGCACCTTTTACCAGCAAATCGACCAGTCAAACCAAGCTTGTTTCCACTACCCAGAGCAGACCGGCCAGCAGATCATCTTGCCTGGACAATGTGATGATAACATCCCCGTCATGATGAACTTTGATGTCATAGCAGTAAGTATCTGAATTGACCAAACACAACCGTATTTGTTTATTGACAACCCTAGTCATGAGTTTAGGTCTCTCTGAGGGTCCAGTCCGGATTGGTGGAGCTGCAGGACTAGTGGCGAGCCCTGTTTTCCAAAGTTTCTACGCCGCCAAAAGGCATATGACATGGCTAAACAACTTTAACCTAGTGATAGATACCGGCACTAACGGTTCTTTGCGCATTGTGACCACGCAAATCGCACTCGACTGCGACCACTACTATCAATAAACTTTTATGCCATCATCTCAGAGTATTTCATCATGATTCACGATAGAAGAAAAATATTTCTTTGCGTTACTTGTATTATATTATCACTGCTTCCTATCCTTCTTTCTTCAAAAATCTTAGTACTAAAACAGATTTTTTAAATACTTACTCTTCTATTTTTTGTACTAAGAAACATGGTACCAGATCGAGAAGTACCCTCAAATTCAAGAACTTATCATAAAAATTTTATGCCATCATCTCCGAGTATTTCACCATGATTCACGGTAGAAGGAAAATGTTTCTTTGTGTTATTATAATATCACTGTTTCCATCATTCTTTCTTCGAAAATTCTTAGTACGAAAACAGATTTTTATTTACATACTCTTCTATTTTTAGTACTCAGGAACATGGTACCAGATCGAGAAGTACCCTCAAATCCACGAAATAGGTGAATGCACGGGTGCAAGATACGCCCTTGATGAGTCTGCCGGCGTCGTCACTGTCCTCAACTGGGAGGTCGTCGATGGCATCCTGGACACCATTGAGGGTACTGCTGTGCCAACGTATGACGATACCAGTGCAAGGCTAACTGTTACCTTGCCTGATAGGAGCGGTACAAGTGGTGAGTGGGTTGATTTTTTATTTGTGCAACAATTAAAACGAGATTATCTAGTGTACACTTCTGTCGCTTTTTGATGCCACCTTTGATCGCTCTTGACCTGATGAGAGCCTGCATTACCATCTGAATTGCTTATCCACCGGCTAATGCTAGTATAAGATAAGATGAGCGAGACTTAAAACCTTGCCAGCCCATTATTATCGGCTATGCTAGGATGAGATGAGATGAGAATCATCATATCAGCCGAAAAACGTCCACTGCTGTACAAACCCGAGGATTTCCACGACGACCGGTAATGCGCTGCCCGCAGCCATCGGCTTCCCACGATCTTCACCAGGTCGTCGGTCCACTGCGTGGGAGGCCTGGCTACGCTACGTTTTCTGGTGCGCGGTCGCCACTCGAGAACTTTACTACCCCAATGGCCATCTTTTCTACGAGCTATGTGCCCTGCCCACTGCCACTTCAGTTTAGCGATTCTGTGAGCTTTGAGAAAGAATGACGTGTCTATTCTTAACCGACTAATCGACCAAAACATTGCGGCTCAGTAAGAATTGAAAATTGAAATTATAAAAAGGGTCGGTGGCTCAACCGGTAGCGACTCGGTCCATCTAACCAGAGGTACCGGGTTCAAATCTGGACGGCCAATGTACCAATGAGTTTTTCAAAAACTAACGTACATACTTACCGATTGCTTTAACGGTGAAGGAAAACATCGTGAGGAAACCTGCACACGCCTGCGAAAAAACTCGAAGGTTGTGTGTGAAGTCGACCAACCCGAACTGGGCCCACGTGGTCGACTAAGGCCTAATCGCCCTGATTCAGGGTAGGCTCGAGCCCCTCGGTGGGGACGTATACGTGATGATGAAGAATTGAAATCTTGGCGTCCTTTCTCCACCGGCTTTGTGAGGATAAGATGAGATGAGCAAGAAAGTCGTGTCGATTCTTGACCGGCTAGTTGGCCAAAACATTGCGCCTGAGTAACAATTAAAATCTTGGCAGCCCTTCTCCACCGGCTATGCGAGGATGAGATGAGATGAGCAAGAATGTTGTGTTTTCTTGACCGTCTATTTGGCCAAAATATTGCGGCTGAGTTAGAATTAAAATCTTGCCGGCCCTTCTCCACTGGCTATTGGAGGATGAGATGATATGAGCAAGAATTTCGTGTCAATTCTTGACCGACTAGTCAGCCTAAACATTCCCGACCCTTCTCCACCGACTATGCTAGGATGAGATAAAATGAGCGAGAATTGAATTCTTGCCAGGCCTAAACCAATGGTCATTGCTATCAATCGCAAGATTTGTATCCAGGCATTTTAAGCGCCTTGAAGCTACTCGTAATGGCCTTACTACCTTCTAGTATTCTACCTATTCTATTATGTTATATGTAACACTTTGGTTTCCCACTATGATAAGGGTACATTTCCTATGCTCACTCTAATTACCTGTATAAATGTATGAATATTTTAAACTTTTTTTTTAGTTTCAGGCACTGTAACATTCCCGCTCTACGTGTTGACGACTGATTACGTCAGCTATTCTCTAGCGTACAGCTGTGTTAACGTCAATGATTTCCAACGAGCAAGTAAGTATTTTACATTGTTTTGTACATAAGGTGTCTTATGTATAATACACGAAGCTTCATAAAAATTCAAAGGAACGTGTGATGTACACTTTTTAGCGAGTCTAGGAAAATCCCGCCATTACTTGACCGCGAACATTTTATCGCTGGAAGATTATCGCTGCATCAGTTAGAAATTTATAGATCTATACACATAGCTCAGCCATCTGTCATCTTTTACAATAAGAGTTAACTGATTCAAAACTTTCTGATTTTCCACAGTTGGCGCTTGGAAGCTTAGCCGCCAGCGTACCATGCCTGCCGACGGAGACACAGCCATCACTAACCACCTGACGACTCGCGAGGAGCTCCATCAGCCATACTTCCTCCAAGTTGCTCACAACGAAGACTGCCTAGAACCTAGTGGCGCTTTCATTGCTAAGAGCAGCGCTATCGTGATACTAGTCTGTGCTCTAATGCAACTATTGTTTTAGTTATAGGGTTGCACAAGGTATTTATATAAATTAAATGAATTAAAAATACCTTATAAAAATACCTACCTCTGAATTTTGGTTAGGTTGTGATATAAGTACCTTATTTATTTTTAAATTTAACTTATTATAATTTATTTATTTTTGTAAATCAGCTGTTTCATTTGATAACCCTGATTCAAAAAAAGGCAAAGTTAAAAACTTGACAACTGAGAATGACAGTGTTCACTATTGTGAGCTGGTTCCAGACTTCCAGAGACACGTCGACAGCGCGATAACTATAACTTATGTACATACATAGCATGTGATATTCAAAGCCCTTCCTTTTAGCGTTGGATTGGTTGCTGGAATTTGGAACGGAGCCGCCTACACGATAATCTCCTAATGACCTCCTCTTCATTAAGCATAAATCACAGCTATATTTACATTGGATATCTCCTAAAACGAAAAAACCTTTTTGTTCCTAACTAAAATGTGTTTGTTTGTTACCTTTTCACGCTCTAATACCATGACTGATCTTAATGAAATTTGGCATGCAGGTAGACGAGAAAAGACATAAGCTACTTTTTATCCCGTGTAAATAGCATATTTTTGTCAACCTTATGATGACATTTGGTATCTAAAACAAGGAAAAAAGGTGAGTGTAAAAGTTACAAACGCGATCTTACAGAATCTATGCATAATACGAGTACAGGGTAATTTAAAAAGTAATCAACAATTTGTTTTATTTCGAGGTTCTTGTGGGAGTTGGATTGAAGCAACACGGAGGATAATACTTTAATCGTTTATTCCGTACCGAGGTAATTTACATTTTACAACGTAGGTGAGCCTATAAATTAAAGCGCCACAATAGCTTACGATCACTCTAATATTCCTAAATGTGTCTAAAGGTCCAGCAGTTCAATGGGTATGAAAGCTGTTGAGCGCTAGAGACAGCCCTAAGCAAGGATACAATGTCTTTTTTTTTCGAAAGGACAAGCTTGTTCGCCGTTGAGGCCTTTACAACTTCACCGGGCAGGGGGAGGCGAGTACGGAAGGCACTCAACCTAGTGCAAAGCAAAAAGATGCGCCCTCAGCTTAGGTCGTTGCTTGGACGTGGGAGGATCGGAGAGAAGCGGCCTGGTACATGCCGATAGCGCTGGTAAGCGACAGAAGCGGGGGGATGCCGCCCTCGCCAGTGAGGGCAGAATGTCGGTGCAGTGTTTCTCTGTGGGTTAGTGGGCGAGGTCAGGGCAGCTACGGCTAGCGTGATCGGGTCGTCGGGGTCAGTGAGTACATGTCTGGGGCGTCCGGAATTACGCATATAAGATGGGCAGACTTGAAGTATCGGATGGAGGAGACAATGTCAAACTACTCAGTCTGCTAGTATAAAATAGTTTCACAAATCGTTAGCGCGTTGTAAACTACTGGTGCTGCCATCTGTTGGCAGGACGTGGAACTATATTTGCGTTATAAGTGTAATTAAAATTTAAATCTAATAAAGGTAGAGATTCAATAAATAGATAAGTAACACTGGCTGAGTCAGGTAGGATTAAGGTAAGGTATAACTAGGATTAGTTTAGTTTTAGTGAAAGATAAAAGGAATCGATAAGATTATATTACTTATAAATATAAAATAAACTAACAAATCGACCTTTGAGTAGTTATTTGGGCAGTGACTGGCGGCTGTAACGCACAAATGATAACACCATGAAAGGAATAACATTATTTTGTAGTTTGCTTGGACTTTTAGCTTTGAACCGTGCCCAAATAGTGCAGACTGGACAATGTGACGATAATATACAGTTAGAGACGGACTTCAATGTTGACCAGGTAAATATTACAATTACTGTTATTCTAATTAGAATTAAAAAACTGGCCAAGTAGAGGGTTCGTACAATTTGAAAGTCAAATACAAAATATCACACTTGAAATCCATACAGTGAGACGCGAGTTCACTTCTAGGTACTAGCGCTATCTAATGGTGTTTTAGTGAAGTATTTTACATAAGTGAACGTATTATATTGAACTTACCACTTTATTTTCAATTGATAGAATTCTTATAGGTTTTCTTCTAATCTACAAGTAATTAACTATATTTAGTAATTTTTTTTTCAAAGTTTTAGGCTCAGTAGTTTCGAAGATCAGGGGTTAATGGTCAATTTTCGTCTTCTTTCATGAATAAAATCAAAACTATTTCATCATCATCATGTCAGCTCATATACGTCCCCACCGAGGGGCTCGAGCCTACCCTGAATTAGGGCGATCGGGCCTTAGTCGACCACGCGGGCCTAGTGCGGGTTGGTCGACTTCACACACAACCTGCGAGTTTCTTCGCAAGCGTGTGCAGGTTTCCTCACGATTATTAATTAACTATTTATTTAACAAAAATATGTTTAAGATCCTCATAACAAACCCTTTCATTTGATATTACACAGTAAGGTTTGCAAAACTTTTTTTTTAGATTTCCTAATTTGTCCTCAGAAAATGACCCTTATTTTTTTATATTTATTTACACTGAACATCTGTATTTGAGTCATAGGATTATATAATCCTACAAAATTTCACCTGATTTTGTCAAGTAGATTCGGAGCAAATTGGCTGTGACAGACGGACGGACAGACAAACAGACGCATGAGTGATCCTATAAGGGTTTTGTCTAATTTTATACGGAACCCTCAAAAGATCAGTTGTAATATTTTTAAACGACTTCAAAAAAGGAGGTTTCTCAATTCGACCGTATATATTTTTTTTTATGTGTGTTCGCGGTTAACCTCGTCTTTTATGAACCGATTTTGATGATTATTTTTTTGTTGGGAAGGAGATATCCCAACGGTGGTACCATGATAATGAAACCAGGATCTGATGATGGCATGCAGGAGAAATCGAGGGGAACCCTAGTTTCCTGTTTGAAGTCGGTTTTTATTTTGTTTATTGGTGCTTTGAAAATTTATTAATGGTTGGCTATCTCAGTCCTGCAGAAACACAGAAGGTTCTCAGAGCTTCCCAATTTGTTAACCGACTTTAAAAAAGGAGGTTATTTATTACAATATTATATATTATTGATTATTATTTATATATTATATATTATTGACCCGCGTGTGTGTAATAGGGATGACGAATGCTAGTCATCTGAGTTACTTTTTATCATATGTCAAAAACGTTATTTTGTTCTAAAAATGTTTGAAATACCTAACCGTGACGTCATAGTTTTGCAGCGTCATTTATGTACTAATTTTATGATTTTGGTGAATTAAAAATCGAAGACTTGGTGGAAAACAAAACGAGTAAGGTAGGAGGGCAATTTCAATTATTGCTTACACAATATTCAGTGTGCGAAATTTCGTTATTTACACATTTCTCAAAAACTAGAAAATTTGTTGCTAAATATATTTTTTAATTGGTTTAATTAACGATATTTCAACTTGGAACCAGTGCCAGTTTCATAAAAATCGTTCTAGTAGTTTTCAAGATTTGGACTGTTAAGTGTGTACCAAACTCTGGAAAACACGTCAATTTTGGGATGTATGTCGGTTGCTCTTAACGTTTTTATTTTCAGTTATGTTAGTGATTGCCAGATGATCATTGGGGTATAAAGTTCTGGAGTGGCTACCGCGTACTGGAAGATGTGAACCAACTACCCGGTGAAGGTCGTGGGAAGCCGCTGGATGCGGCCAGCGCAGGACCGGTCGTCTGGAAATCCTTGGGGGAGGCCTTTGTCCAGCAGTGGACGTCTTTCGGCTAACATGATGATGATGATGTTGATGTTAGTGACAAAAAATTTCTGTTTATAAGAATCAACTAAATTAACAGATTTCCTGAAGGAGCATTTAATTTAATTTCGAAGATGCATTTGGATTTTTTATTGAAATCACTTGATTGAACTGATTAATTTTTTTTTTAAATGTACCTAATGAACGTGGAGCCAAATAACAACGTGCATCTTCCTTTTACAACATCGTTAACCGTGTTTCTGCACAACTGACAAAATGAAGTCATTGAAATGAAAAATCAGTTTATAAAATATCACTTCCATATGTTTTGTAATTGTGGAGAAAAATCGAGATCTCTGTCACCAAAATTTCCAATTCATCGTCTCAACAATTAGGAAGCCCTTGGCATCATCTCACCTGATTGAAATTATTCTAGCTTGCATTGCAATTAATACCAAAGTAAAACACTAATGCACAGACAGATATCGACGTTTGTAATTTATAATAGGGATGACGACAGCATCAGAAAGAAATTATGAACTCTTGATCACTAAATTGCCCTCCTACTTAAACTTGGGAAAACCTTACTCGTTTTGTTTTCCATCACGTCTTCGATTTTTAATTCACCTAAATCACAAAATGAGTAACATAAATGACGCTGCAAAACTATGACGTCACGCCTAAATATTTCAAACATTTTTAGAAACAAATGTCGTTTTTGACAGATGATAAAATGTAGTCAGCATTCGTCATCCCTATTCATTTTAACACATTATAAATTTACATCGCATGCAATGTATGAATTGGATTGGCGCTTGCGCTTGAGATTGACATTACAGAACAGTGGCCTAGTTATTCAACAATATAGAAAAGATATTACTGTAAACAGTAAGATAACCTGTTTTTCAATTGAAAACAAGATAAACTTAAGATTTGAATCAGATGTGAATATTTTTAAGTATCTACTAATCGTATACTATCAATAGCAATATCCTTATATATAAAATTCTCGTGTCACAATGTTCGTTCCCGTACTCCTCCGAAACGGCTTGACCGATTCTCATGAAATTTTGTGAACATATTGAGTAGGTCTGAGAATCGGCCAACATCTATTTTATTTTAGAGTAGGGTAGTGTAGGGTAGGGTAGGGTAGGGTAGTGTAGTGTAGAGTAGGGTAGTGTAGTGTAGTGTATGTAGTGTAGGGTAGGGTAGTGTAGTGTAGGGTAGGGTAGTGTAGTGTAGGGTAGGGTAGGGTAGTGTAGTGTAGGGTAGTGTAGTGTAGGGTAGTGTAGTGTAGGGTAGTGTAGGGTAGGGTAGTATAGTGTATGTAGGGTAGGGTAGTGTAGGTTAGGGTAGGGTAGTGTAGTGTAGGGTAGGGTAGTGTAGTGTAGACTAGGGTAGGGTAGGGCAGTGTAATCTAATGTAAGGCGGTACGTAGTTAGCCGGGACAGCTAGTTTGTATATATATTTTAATCACATTCTTGAAAACTGCTGTATGGATTTTTGGAGGCGAAAAATCGATATGGTTAGGTCTTATATCGAAAAATTTGTTTTTCCGAATTTTTACTCACATCTTTTTTTTTCCGTGCAATATTAAGATCAGTCACTTCACTGCACTATGTATATTTGCGATAGGCCAGTGGTCAAAGCGTTGAACTTTCTACTCGGAGATAATGAGTTTGATTCTCGGTCCATTCGAGTCTTTTTGTATTTTGTTACCTTTTTCGAGCAATGCTCGGTCGCCCATTAAAATCGTAGTACCTAGGTCAGCTATACATACAGGATGTAACAAAATTGGTGTTGGTCCCGTTAACTGGATTTTCTACTCGCCAAACTGAACAACTTTTGTTGTACAAGTTTGCTGAAATCGCAAAAAAAATTGAACTCTTCATACAAAACGATCAGCTGATTGACCAATTTTGTACATTATTGTATGGAGCGTCAATTTTTTTTTACGAACCGACTAAGGTTCCTTAGGGAAAGTTGTTCAGTATGATGAGTAGAAGCTCCATTTAACGGGTCCTATCCCAATTTTTTTACACCTGTATACGAACAAGGACTAACCGAAAAATGCACTGGCATCGAGATTTACGTACCGTTAGAACAGATTTTAAAAAAACTGATAGTGAACGTCTTACTTAACTACATTTTGCACTTTTATCACTAAAATGGCTATTAATAAAGAAACAAGAAAAAGTAATAAACAATTATGTGGAGTGTCTTAGAGTAAGAGTATTTTAAAGCAGTGAATCTTCATTATTATTATTAAGCCTATCTGCACTCTAGACACATCATTAAATAGACAACTACCTACATAACACAAAGACACCATAGAGTTATTGTTAAAAATACAACATTACAATGTAGAAACCGTCTACCGAAGAAATGTATTATAGTACTTATAATTATCTACTTGCCAAACATATATGTTTTTTTTGTATAAAGATGGAATATCTCAGTATTATTATTTTATTACCATACCCAGAGCGTCGGTGGCGTAACTGTTACGGCCGCTACCTAAAATCCGGGAGGTCGTGATTCGAATCCTGACACGTACCAATGTGTTTTCGAATTTCGATTTCATATGTACGTTTATCCAACGCTCTTACGATGAAGGAAAATATCGTGAGAAAACCTGCACAGCCTGCGAAGAAATTCGAAGGTTGTGAGTGAAGTCGGCCAACCCGCACTGGGCCCACGTTGTCGACTAAGGCCCGATCGCCCTTATTCAGGGTAGGCTCGAGCCCCTCGGTGGGGACGTATATGAGCTGATAAGATGACCATACCCAGAATTCAGGAGTGAAATGATGCAGGAAACAAGAAAAAAATAACAGAAACGCAAAAGGAATAACTAACTCCATTGCAGTAGGGGAAACTGGAGCGGAACGGAGTAGCCAGCTTTGGTTAATAGTTATGAGAGTTTAAATAAAAAAAAACCGTTATTTGACAATTTTTAAAGTTTTTAATTATTATTATATACTCCTGGTTTATTCTGCATGGAGTTCTTTAAAATCAAAAATTAAAATATTGCATGTTGCCTATTATTATTAAAAATGTTGTTTGGAAAAAAAAGTTAAATTTCCATTCGGCCCCACCCCTCGGGGCACAATGGGAAATGCACTCGGATGACGATTGGTTACTGATGAAAACACTGCCATTATCGTCACTAACTAGACTAGCACACCCCCAATGTGCCATTTTTTTACATATGCTACAAGAGCACCAGCCTTCATTGGGCTTGCAGTATGAGTCATGGCAATACAAGCAGATCGCATGTTCATCTTTCGAGCTTTCTTCATATTCAGTACGATTTCTTTGTTTCTTTGGGTTTACATATTGACGCACCATCTGACAATAAAATATAAATACCTATCAATCAATATGAGAAGTATAAATATTACCAGAGGCGAACAGGGTATACCCCATTTTGCCCCATCCATTGTGCCCCGACGCGCCGTTTACGTAAACATGCTTTTTATGGCTGTGTATTTGTCAGACTTAAGTTATCACTAGACTTTTAGTTGGTCAAAACTATGTTTAAATGAACACGTAATGTTAAAATTTGAACAAAAACAGTATATAGTGTAATTATCTGGGTGTTTCATGATAAACATTAGAAACTACAAGATTTTTCTACGACCTTCGATATTATCCAGCCTAACGCCACACCCTGAACACTTCATGCAACGGGCCAGAAATGACATTTCAAAAAAGGATTGACGGATCAAATAAAATGGCGGCGAAATCCTATACGTTCGACAACCAAACTGTAACCAATCTGTAATAATCTGGGTGAGGAGGGGGTGAGGTTGCAATCTAGAGAGCGGCAGGTAGTTTCCATACTATATGTTAGTACTAATATATATGTATACTTTGCTAACGCAGTCTCACACTGACAGCGGCTACTCCATTTGGCGCGGCACAGTGGAATTAACGTTGTGTGCGAAGTTCACGCATCTCAGTAATCTGTAGAGGGAATCCAGCCACTTTCCCATTCCGCCCCGGGTTCCCCTACATAAAATTAGGTATTTGTGAATTGACTCGTATCATTCAGTAATAATATTAAGTTAATGGATTAATCCACTGCTGTAGTAGGTACATAAAATTAGTGATTTACTCGTTACATTATCGTGGAAAAGATTAAGGTAAAAACCCTATAATGATAAATGTCAGCCTTGACTTTTTATCAAAGTAGTTTTTTATCATCAGGTGTTTAAACACAAGTGACACAGCAAAAACAATTATGAGACGCCATTTATCTATAAACTAGGAACCAAAATAAAAATAGTTTCGTCCTTTTGACAGGGCTATAATTATAAATTTTCATCATGTGCCTTACATGTACGTGTAATTTAAAATAAATTGTACAGTCACGCCGTACATACTTTCACACGTAGCCTTTGCCATCTGGCGTAGTCGGGTATACACAAATCGAAAATAATATTTAATAGCAAAGAACAAAGACTTAATGAAAAAATTACAAATAATTTGGGTTTATATGAAAGGTACCTAACTCAGATTTTTATCAGAATAATTAACTACTTAGTGCAGTAATCCCTATTAAGTCCTTGTTTTTCAGAGTATCATTAAAATTGTTAGAGCCATTTTCGAGAAAAAGTAATAAACAACGATTTTTATCGGAATAACGAACTAGCGCCAGCTGTTGTAGGCCTTGTAAAGTTATGGTAACGTACCTAGTGAGTTTCAACAAAATTGTTCTAGCCATTTTCGAGAAAAAGTAATAAAAAAACCTGGATTGGTATGGAGGTACCTTATTCCGATTTTGCTTGAAATATCTAACTACCGCCAGCTGTTGTAGGCCATGTAAAGTTATGGTAACGTACCTACTGAGTTTCAACAAAATTGTTAAAGCCATTTTCGAGAAAGAGTAATAAAAAAACCTGGATTGGTATGGAGGTACCTTATTCCGATTTTGCTTGAAATATCTAACTACCGCCAGCTGTTGTAGGCCATGTAAAGTTATGGTAACGTACCTAATGAGTTTCAACAAAATTGTTCTAGCCATTTTCGAGAAAAAGTAATAAAAAAACCTGGATTGGTATGGAGGTACCTTATTCCGATTTTGCTTGAAATATCTAACTACCGCCAGCTGTTGTAGGCCATGTGAAGTTATAGTAACGTACCTACTGAGTTTCAACAAAATTGTTCTAGCCATTTTCGAGAAAAAGTAATAAAAAAACCTGGATTGGTATGGAGGTACCTTATTCCGATTTTGCTTGAAATATCTAACTACCGCCAGCTGTTGTAGGCCATGTGAAGTTATAGTAACGTACCTACTGAGTTTCAACAAAATTGTTCTAGCCATTTTCGAGAAAAAGTAATAAAAAAACCTGGATTGGTATGGAGGTACCTTATTCCGATTTTGCTTGAAATATCTAACTACCGCCAGCTGTTGTAGGCCATGTGAAGTTATAGTAACGTACCTACTGAGTTTCAACAAAATTGTTAAAGCCATTTTTGAGTAAATTGAATTTATATTGTGGCGCTAAAAATCAAGATAGGGCAATTAATAAATAAAGAGTTACTTGAGTTTAAAAAAAATGGCTGGAGATATAAAAATAATATTGCCCTAACCCAAAATTTACCAAAACTCTTCCAGTAGTTTGGGAACTAGAGCACCGGACGGACACAGACACACGCACACATTTTTTTTTAAACGATAAGATAATCAATCATCATTAAAATCTCAACTACGATTTTTTTTGTCAGCAATACCTGTTTCACTCTTTCGTTCGTCGCTAAATATTACAAAAAAAAAACATTTGGGTTGTATGGGAAGTTCTTTTTTTAATTATTTCCTGGAATATTGAACTGCCTGTTGTAGTAAGACCTTGTTAATTCCCAGTTATTTACAAAGTTTCATTTAAATCGTTGAAGCCATTATTGGTAAAATATACAAAAAGCCTGGGTTTGTATGAGAGGTAACTTTTCCCGATTTTTTCTGGAATTAAGATATAGAGTTACAACTTATAGAGTTAAATCAAAAATTGTAGGCCATTTCTTATAAAAAAGGTGATTTTTTTAGTATGGTGGCAAACCTAAAAAAAACAAGATAGAAGCCAAACTTTTAAAAATCTGTAGTAGATAGATATATAATATCACTCGATCTCAAATTATACCCAAATCTGACTAATAGCTTAAGTGCTAGAGCACTGGACAGACGCACATATACACACACATTATCATATCAGCTCATATACGCCCCCACCGAAGGGCTCGAGCCTACCCTGAATTAAGGAGATCGGGCCTTAGTAGAACACGCGGGCCCATTGCGGGTTGGTCGACTTCACACACTACCTTCGAATTTTCCTTCACTGTAAGAGCGTCGGATAAACGTACAATATGAAATCTAAATTCGAAAACACATTGAAACCACGACCTCCCGGACAGGAGGTAGCGGCCTTAGTCATTATGCCACAGAGGCTCTACACACACATATCTAAACATTTTTGATTATTAGTGTTCCGTACCCAAAGGATAAAAACGGGACCCTATTACTAAGCCTCCGCTGTTAGTTCGTCCATCTATCACCAGGCTGTATTTGATGAACCGTGATAGATAGACAGCAAATTTTCACAGATGATGTGTTTTTGTTGCCGCTATAATGACGAATACTAAAAATTTGAAAAAAAGAAAAAATAAAGGGTCTACATACAAATAACGTGTTTTTTTCTAAACATCAAGAAACTAGCGCCATCTAGTATGATAATACGGTACCCTATGTGTGCGTTTCTGAATCGCATTTGGCCGGGTTTTTTTATTTTTTAGATTCCATTACTTAGTGTAAGACATTTTATCCCCATAACAATATATACATAATTTTTTTTCGCATCACAATACCTTCTTCACTCGTTCGTACCTCGAAAGTAAAAACATACGCAATTATGTTATCTCCTCACGACATTCTCAAACCAATCTCAACTTTTAGTTTATGGGCACATGGTATGAAGTCGCACGCACCCCGAGCAGCACCCTGACTTCAGACTGCTCCTCTATTGAGCTTACTAACGAGAATGGTATCATCAGCTTCTACAACTCTGCTACTAACAAAAACTTCTTCGAAGAGTACACTGGAGTGGTCGCTCAGGGCACCGCTGGAGCTAAATTCACTGTCATATTTAATGGTAAGATTTAAGAAATAACACAAAGAGCCACAGATGAGCCAAGTTGGGTATATTATCACTTTCATCAATGTACATACTCGTATATACCATAGATAATTTTGTTAAATCAAACAATCATTTATTTCTTAAAGCAGGAGACATTCATTCCCGTAATATTAGAAATCCAGATCGATTGGTTTATGAAGTGACACCTTTGACCACAATGCGCCAAAAAAATTGTCTTGCAATGTGTGTCAAAGTATATAATGCACTTCCAAGTGAATTAAAAATCTTACCGCAACCACGCTTTCGTAAAAACCTTAAAAAATGGCTAAAGGAAAAAATATTATATTCAATCAAAGAATTACTTGAACCAAACACTTGATTATTTTGTTGATGTCAAATTATGATAAGAATACGATTTTCATTTTCATTTTGTTTTTTACCTGAATGGCATAATTTATATTTACTTTTTTTTTTTGTATGTCGTACAAATGACTAAATGTCCTTAACCTCACTATGTTTTGTAAGATCTATTGTATTTACCACATTTACAGCAATAAAATATATTTATCTTGATCATACATGATGTAGCAATCCAAAAGAATTCATCTGAATTCACATCTGAGTAACACAAAATTTTATATAGCAGGGTGTAACATAAAGGTGTGGTGTTACTTTAAGGTGGGCTCGTACTCATCAAACTAAGCAACTTTTGTTCTGCAACTTTACTGAAATCGCGAAATTTTTATTGGATTTTTCATACAAAACCGTTTAATCAGCTGACCGATTTTTACGAAAAATCCAAAAAATTATTGCGATTTCAGCAAAGTTGCAGAACAAAAGTGGGTCAGTTTGATAAATACAAGCCCACGTTAAAGTATCACCACACCTTTATGTTACACGCGTATATTTAGTATCATCATTACAGCTCATATACGTCCCCACCGAGGGGCTCGAGCCTACCCTGAATCAGGGCGATTAGGCCTTAGTCGACCACGCGGGCCCAGTGCGGGTTGGTCGACTTCACACACAACCTTCGAGTTTCTTCGCAGGCGTGTGCAGGTTTCCTCACGATGTTTTCCTTCACCGTTAAAGCAATCGGTAAGTATGTACGTAAGTTTTGAAAAACTCATTGGTACATTGGCCGTCCAGAATTTCCTGTAGTAGCAGTAGTTCGGTTGTTAGTCCGGTTGACCGAACTAGTGCAACTTCTCAGTGGCAATATTTTTAACCCGGTACCTCTGGTTAGATGGACCGAGTCGTTTCCGGTTGAGCCACCGACGCTTTTTTAATATTTAGTATAAGGCACGCAAAACATAGCGCTATTGATCTAATGATGATGATGTTATTGATTATAAAAGAAGATAAAATAGCAGACCCAGATGCGCTGTCAAGTCCACCCAATCTTAGAAATAATACCAATGAAATTTATCTCAATAATCATATTACTACTCAATTTTCAAGACCGAAAAAGAGCTCAATGCCACATTTGTTTTTCATTGCCAGTATTAAAGCGCATATAAAAAGCGTCGGTGGCTCAAAGGCAACACTCGGTCCTCCTAACCAGAGGCCCTTGGTTAAAACCCGGACGGCCAATGTACCAATTAGTTTTTCTAAACTTACGTACATATACTTACCGCTTGTTTTAAGGATGAAGGAAAACATCTAATTCCAGATGTGTATGAAGGTCGCGTTTTTAAACGTACGTAGGTACGTACGATATGAGAACTGTATTAATGACATTTAATTTTCTTACAGGTTTAAATACAACTAGTGAATTAGGGATTCTAAGTACTGATTACACAAACTATGCTCTAGCTTATAGATGCGAGAACTTGGGTACCACGCAGAGAAAAGGTGAGTATTGCACTACAATTATTTTTTTACAATATTAATTTTATCCTGCTATCAACTAGCAACTTTTATTTATAATATTGTAGAGATGAATTTTGAAACGACACATAGAAATAATTTGCGATTCACAATCACCTTCACTAGTTTTTCCAGGATCTTGAAGAATAAACGTACAGTTCTTGAATTAGTTATTGAATAAAGCACTAAATCACAACGGATTATTTATTCAACCGCGACGTAATGTTAGCCCATTAACTTCACATCGGGTTCGATTCCCGGCGGAGTCTAGTAATAATCGATTTGCTTGGTAGAAAAACATTTTCTAAGCCCTCCTGGCTAGCTACCACCGTCTCATCTAAAACGCTACCAAACATCAATGTTAACAGCATTGATGTGTTCCAGCTTGAAAGTAAGAAAGCCAGTTCCCCATTGAGTTGGGGAACTTGTTAAGCCCGCTTACATCTTCGGCATCATCGTTTAGGAATTCGTGAATAAAAAAAGGAAAGGTTGACAGAAGCTCCCAAGACTTAATTTAAAAAATACCTGAAAAGGACATGGGAGTATTTTTTGGTTTATTTTTTTTTTCATTTTAGTGTATATTTGGCAAATTGGGAGAACATCAGATCCACTATCGACAGAGATCCAAACTCTTATCAGCACCGCTCTACAAAACACACTAAACATTAATGCTAATGAACTAAGATCTATACAACATACTGAAAATGTTTGCTTCAGGCTACCAATTATAGCACGAAACGAACCCGTTATTATACCTGGTCAATGTGATCCCAACATTCAAGTTGTACAGAACTTCTCTGTTTCTCAAGTAAGTATCACTGAGAGAACGTTTATTCGATTGCCTTACTATCATCATCATTATCATATCAGCCGAAGGACGTCCACTGCTTGACATAGGCTTCCCCAAGGTTTTTCACGACGACCGGTTCTGCGCTACCCGCATCCAGCGGCTTCCCGCGACCTTCTTCGCACCCCAAGCCCCGCTGTTACCGTGACCGCTACCAGAGCCAGGAATAGCGGGGCTGCTGGACTAGCCCGTTTTTTTTTTGTTGTGTATATCATTGGGGGGTGTTACCGTAATCGCCACGCTTGGCAGGCGGGTTGGCGATCGCAGTGTTGTTGCAGGTCAACTGCAAGTCACGGAAAGGACGCTGCTGCCCATCCTCCGGTTTAAGTCAGTTAGTCGACTCTTACGACACCTATTGGAAGAGATATGATGGCCTTATTCTAGGCCGGGAGCCATATGGCCAGCCGTGCCTTACGATAGACTATTAAAAACTTTAGTCATGAAATACATTTTGAAAGTAAGACACTGTCACCTGCTTACCTTGACTGACTCTGTGGCTCAGTGGTTAGTGCCCTTGACTACTGATCCGAGAGTCGTCGGTTCGATCCCCACCCAGGGCAAGCATTTGTGTGATGAGCAGATTTGTTTGCTCTGTGTCTGGGTGTTAAATATCTATATATGTATGTTTTTAAACGTATATAAGTATGTATATCAGTCTCTGGTAACCCATAACACAGGGAATCCTACTTTGGAGCCAGATGACCATGTGTGATTTGTCCCAGAATATTTATTTATTTATTTATTTATTATTTTACCTACTAGGAAATCCCATAATGATTCCTTAAAGTGTACCTTACTGTACTTCTTTACTATTTACTTTAAATATGTTTTTTCAGTTCCTGGGACAGTGGCTTGAAATAGCGAGCTATTACTCCGACAGTGCGTTAGGATCATGTTCAAGAGCACAATACAGCTTGGTCGGTGATGCTGTTGAAGTGGTGAACAGTCAGGTGATAAACCAGGCTTTATTCACCATTTCTGGTACCGCCTCAGTTGCCAGTAATGACCAAAGTGGAGTCCTGAATGTTGAACTAAATGTGTTGCCTGGCGGTGAGTAACAAATAATCTTATATCACAGTAGCTACAAAATTATCTATACCATACTTCATTACCAGACTACTAATGTTACCAGATAAGTCCAATAATTTTGATAATATGCCGTAGGAATTTGTTATGACTGTTGCTATCAACAATTTTATCGTAATTTGTTTAAATTATCTTCTTTATTTCTTACAGTAACCGCTCAACAAACACTCTATATAATCGCTACTGACTACGACAATTACGCAATCTCATATTCCTGTGAAGAACTAAGCAATAACACAAAAAGAGGTAAATATTTTAAGACAAGCAATAGAAAACCTAGAAATATGAACACTATAATTTAATACCTTAAACTCTTGACATACCGAACTGAACGGAGACATGTGGTCGCTTATTATGAGCCTTATAAGAAGGCTCAAGATCACCTAAAAGGCGATGAATCGGGCTATGCTCCGAGTTTTCCAACATGATCGAATCAGCAATAAAGATATCTGCAGGAAAACTAAAGTAACCAACAAAGCTTACAGAATCGCTAAACTCAAGAGGCAGAGGGTGGGGTACATAGCTTGAAGAACGAATGGGCGTTGTGAGGTTTTAGGATGGTGGCAGCCCACCGGGCGACAAAGCGTAGACAAGCCTCCCACTCGGTGGACCGATGACCTGCTGAAGGTCGCGGGAAGCCACTGCATGCAAGCAACGCAGGACCGATCGTTCCCAATTCGGTGCGCGGTGCGTCTTCTAGTGCGTGGTCGCCACTCGAAAACATTAAAATTCCATCAGCCATCGGTTCTACGGGCACATAGCTCGTAAAACAGATGCCGTACAGTGCGCGGTGCATCTTCTGGTTACAGGTGACCACGCAACAGAAGATCAAGCGTAGGCATTCATCTATTGGGTAGACCGATGACCTAGTGACAGTCGCATAAATCCGATGGATGCGTTATGCGCAGAAACGGTCGTTGTGAAAATCTTTAAGGGAGGCCTTTGATCAGCAGTGGACGTTTTTCTTGACTGATATATGAAGTAGAAATTTAACCATTTTGGTATTGCCTCACTTTAACATTTTTTGTACAGTATTTAGTTGGATAGCTGGAAGATCTCCAAATCTATCTTCGGAAGCCGAATTAGCAGTACAACAAGTAATAGACTCGAACGTAGATCTGAACTGGGATTACTATGAAGATACGCCTAGAAGTGCTGATGATTGTTTCTACTTCCCTGAACCGGATATTTCACAAAGCGTTGTTTTTAGAGGACAGTGTGATGAGACCATCTCTGCTATGGAAAACTTTGATCCAGTCAGGGTAATAATTTATAAACACTATTAGGTAACTTAAAACACTTTTATTTCATTTAAGGAAAATGTTTAAAGTACTACTTAATTTATCTTTTATTAGTACATGGGTCTCTGGCACGACATCGAGTCATACCCTTCTGAATTCCAAGGCGGATCTTGCAACAATGCCTTCTACACGTTAAGGGATGGTGTCGTCGACGTATACAATACACAAGTCATTGACCAAACCTTGGACACTATTGATGGTTTGGCAGTCATCGATCCTGAAGCCAATGGGACCGGGAAGTTGCTTGTTACCTTTCCAGTAGCTGACACTAATTGTAAGAATGGATTAATTATCAATATCAGTCATATCCTCGCATAGTCTTAATTCATAATAGGCTAGAATGCTTTCTATCCTGCCTAGAAATATTATGAACCCAGTGTTATTGATGTTTTATTATTCATCACCCTCGTTATTTAGATAACTTTAATTGATAATGACTACAGCTTTTCATTGTTCACATATTGCTAACGCGAATAGTATAACATAATTTAAAATTTCAGTCAATATTACTACAAGCTACTGGATCCTCTCTACAGACTACGATAGCTACTCCTTGGTTTATTCCTGTACTAACCTTGACGAAGACAGTAGATTAGGTAAGATCATAACTAATTTTTTGCAAGTCATCATCATATCAGCTCATATGCATCCCCACCTAGGGACTTGCGCCTACCCTGAATTATGGCGACACGAAATTTCACAAGTACCTAAATACAAAAGTAAAAAAAGCAATAAGTGACTGGCGCCAATTGTCATTTATTAACATGTAAAATCAATTAATGTATGACAATAGACAAATTTAATAAGAAGGCCTAATAAAATGGTTCAAAGCAACCCAGTAGGGCAATGGAACAAGCTATGCTCTGAGTTTACTTTCGTGATCGAATCAGAAATGAGGACATCCGTATGAAGGAGTACCAAGGTTACCGACATTGCTCACAGAATTCTTAAACTTAAGTGGCAGTGGGTGGGGCACATAGCTCGTAGAACAGACAGCAAGTGGGGCAGTAATGTTCTAGAGTTCTAGTATTTTAATTTAGTTAGTAAGGTGACGTGATGAAAGTCGCGGAAAGCCGCAGAAAGCGTCTAGCACAGGATCTGTCATTGTGGAAATCCTTGAAAAGCCTTTGTCCAGCAGTGGACGTTTTATGGCTAATATTATAATGATGAGACATTCTAAAGATATTACAGTTCTTGAAACTAAACTAAAAGCAAAACGTTCACTGCGTTACTTTTTTAACAAATTCTCAAAATTGTTTACAGTGTTTGGCTGGAAGCTCAGTAGAACAAAACAATTATCTGCAGCAGCTTCTACTGCAATTGATAATGCTATCTCAAACATAGATGTCCTCGACCAAATATACTTTGTGGCGAGGGATCAAACAGAAGATGGCTGCTTCTACTTCCCTGAACCTCAATCTGGAGTTCCTGTGGTTTTTCCTGGACAGTGCGACCAGAATCTCAATGTTGTTGCCAACTTGGACTTGCAACAAGTATGTAATATCCATAACATATATCTTTATAATTATAGCTAGAGATAAATATTTTATCTTTTTACTTAGTACTAGAGGCTCGTGGGGTTTTTTTTTTATATACAGACCTTGTTCGTTACGAACACAACAAAAAAATTCAAATCGATCGAGCACTTCTCAAGTGATACAACTAGTATCTCATCTGTGGTGATACTTCTTCATACATGTGGCAATTGATTTTATGTCTAGATATATGCAGATTTCGTATCGATTTTAGGGTTTCGTAAACCCAACGGTATTGATAAGCCTCCGCTGTCTGCCTGTCAGTCTGTCCGTCCGTCAGCGGGCTGTATTTTATGAACCGTAATAAGTAGGTGGACAGTTGAAATTTTCAAAGAATGTGTATTTTTGTTGCCGCTATAACAAATACTAAAAATTTTAAAAATATTTGAAACAAAATTAAATCAATTTTTGAAACAATATATAGAGTAAAACAAGTAAATACTTAAAATTAACAGTTTACATATTACTGTATGTGCGATAGGAGTGTTGTTGTGAGTATGTGAATGTGTGTGTGTGAGAGAGAGATATGGTCACTTATGATGTCAACAAAGAAATCATGTTCCCTAACGCAGGGAAGAACTGGCGGTCTGTAGCTGGAGAATCTTGGTTATAGCCATTACCAAGATTCCCCAACGTAATGGTGAATGCTGTTAACACTGATGTTTGTAGGCAAGATTTGGATATAAAGATAGTTGTAGAGAGCTAGGCGGCTTTAGAAAATGTCCTTCCACGAACCAAACCGAGTCTTACAAGGTCAAACTCCACCGGGAATTAATATACATATTATTATTTTATTATCTTATCTATCTATTTCTATTAATATAATAAAACTGTAACGGGGCCGCGTCTGTACATGAAATATTTTTGGAAAATAATAACTGTGGTGAACATTACTAAAGATATAGAGGCCAAAACAACAACTTTTGGAATTTTTGTCTGTCTGTCTGTCTGTCTGTATGTTCGCGCATCACGCAAAAACTACCAGGCCGATTTTGATGAAATTTTGTATGGTGGTTCCTTATAGCCCGGGGTAACATAAAGGATACTTTTTATCCCGGAAAATTGAAGAGTTCCCGTGGGAAAATCAAAAGTATTCATTTATAGAATGGCTCACCACGCAAATGTGGCTTGACCTATTACAATCTAAGTATACACTTTGATACCCTATATCGCGAACTAAAACTGGGACATTGTGAATCCCAAAAATATTAAGGGTTCCTGCAGGAATGCAAAAAATTGTATCTTTACATTGGCTCAACGTATCAATATGAAACCTTTACATTGGGATGGGGTGTTTTGACCATCGTTGTATAGTCGGGTATTCTTTATCCCGGAAAACCAAAGAGGTCCCGTGGGAAATTAGATCTATCGATTCTTACAATAATAACAATAGAGTACTTTATTCCCCATATTAGCTACACATACCACACATTATAATCATAGCAGCAGAATGTCAATAGATGGCACTGCAGGGATAATAAAACGCGCTCAAGTTGTATTAAAACATTATTTACAAATATTATTTCATACTTTTGATTGGATTTCTTTTATGTATTTTTCAGCATACGCTACTTTACACAACTCCTCTGGAACTATGGCACGTAGCGATGTGTTTCATAGACGAACCGATAGGTAATTTTTTTCAGATTTTTGATTTTTTACCATTTTTTACTCACCTGGAGTTGCAGTCAAACGCACTCAAATTTTTAATAAAAAAAAAAAAAAGATTCCAATCGTGTAAAAAAATTAAAAACACATAAATCAAGTTTAGCATCTTTTAACAGGAGGCACAGATATGGGAACTCTTCTCACGGCGACTATTTGCGTGTGGCAGTTGCTCTCCGCCTGCAATATCAATATCTGTGATAGGTTCACTCAATCAATGTATTTGCGGATCCATGGTGGAGGCAATTGGCCATCATGCACTGAGATGCGGTCGTTGTTTGTGAAGAGACCCACGTCACCAATTCCTGAATGACCTCATTCGGAGGGTACTGGTCTCGGCCAGATGAAATAGTCCATCTTTGATGCAGCCGCCGGGCTTTAGTCGATCTGATAGCAAAAGGCCGGAGGGTTTAAACAGGTGCCATGGCAGAGAGGAACGTGCCTGCTTTGGGACGCCACTTTTTCTGCCTCACACCTCACCCGTACGGTACTGCTGCATTGAGCAGCAAGAAAGAAGCATAATAAGTACTCGGTCTTGGAGGCAAATTACTGCTTTGTGCCGCTGGTCTGTGAGACAACCGGCTGCTGAACCCTTAGAGGCCTTTGCCTTCATTAAGGAGATTGGCCGCCGCCTTCGAGAGCGGAGACGTGACGCCCACTCCGGGTCCTACCTGCTGCTAAGGTTGTCTATTGCCATCCAGCGCGGCAACGAGAAGTGCGTTATGGGCTCCTTTGGAGCTGATACGACTCGAGGATTTGACCCATATTAATATTTTTAGGAAGTTTTATTACTAGATTGATATAATGATTTGAATTAGTTTTTTGATAATATAGGTATATGTATTATTTCATCATATCAGTTTATATACGTCCCCACCAAGGGGCTCGACCTGCCCTGAGTTAGGACGATCAGGCCTTAGACGATCACGCGGGCCCATTGCGGGTTGATCGACTTCACACATAAGCTTCGAGATTCTTCGCAGGCGTGTGCAGGTTTCCTCACGATGTTTTCTCACCGTAAGAGCTTCGGATAAACGTACATACGAGTATGAAATCGATATTCGTATAGATATTGGTAAGTGACAGGATGCGAACCACGGCCTTCCGGACAGGAGGTAGTGGCCCTAATGGTTACGCCATCGACGCTCTATATGTTATTTAAGATTTAGAAAATACTTACTTACTTACTTACTTAATATTATAAATGTGAAAATGTGTTTGTTTGTTTGTTACCTATTCACACTTCAACACCTCTACCAATCTTGATGAAATTTGGCATGCAGGTAGCCTGTATCACTGGGAATTAAATATTCTACTTTTTATCTCTGGAAATTATCATAGCCCGATGCAGTTCCTGAGGAAACTAAAAGAATATTCTTTGTTCGTTAATTTATTTAAAATCGCAACGAAAAAATGGATTGGTGTGATTTTTAGCGCAGAGATGAGGTGGAAAATAATATAATTTACTAATAAGTATATCCTGACATAGTTGCCGCGGGATCTGGGGACAACTGTTTTCTACGCTCGCGTACGTCGGTGGCGTCGCAACGGAGCAACGGATTAAAATGATTTTTTGTATAGAATTTGTTGAGGGGGTGGGAAGTGACAAAGACTGCTAATCCGAATAGCCCGATATAGTTCCTGAGATACCTGAAGAAAACTCATGTCCACGCTTGCGAGCTGATTGCGGCTCGCGCACCACTCACCCTCAAAAAGAGTCATAAAAGCTATGTCCACGCGGGCGAAGCCGCGGGCAAAAGCTAGTAATATAATAAAACTGTAACGGGGCCGTGTCTGTACATGAAATATTTTTGGAAAATAATAACTGTGGTGGATATTAGTAACGATACAGAGGCCAAAACAACAACTTTTGGAATTTTTGTCTGTCTGTCTGTCTGTCTGTATGTTCGCGCATCACGCAAAAACTACCAGGCCGATTTTGATGAAATTTTGTATGGTGGTTCCTTATAGCTCGGGCTAACATATAGGATACTTTTTATCCCATAAAATTCAAGAGTTCCCGTGGGAAAATCAAAAGTATTCATTTATATAATGGCTCACCACGCAAATGTGGCTTGACCTATTACAATCAAATTTTACACGTTGATACCCTTATCGCGAACTAAAACTGGGACATTGTGAATCCCAAAAAAATTAGGATTCCTACAGGAATGCAAAAAATTGTATCTTAGGAATGACTCAACGTAACAATATGAACCTTTACATTGGGATGGGGTGTTTTGACCATCATTGTATAGTCGGGTATTCTTTATCCCGGAAAACTAAAGAGGTCCCGTGGGTAATTATCTATCGATACATACAATAATAACAAAAGAGTACTTTTTTCTATATATTAGCTACACATACCAAATATTATAATCATAGTAGCAGAATGTCAATAGATGGCACTGCAGGGATAATAAAACGCGCTTAAGTTCTATTAAAACATTAAAATATTATTTCATACTTTTGAGTGGATTTCTTTTATGTATTTTTCAGCATACGCTACTTTAAACCCTGGATCTATGGTACGTAGCGATGTGTTTCATAGACGAACAGAGAGGTATTTTTTTACAGATTCCAATCGTGTAAAAAAATAAAAACACATAAATCGAGTTTAACATCTTTTAACAGGAGGCACAGATATGGGAACTCTTCTGACGGCGACTATTTGCGTGTGGCACTTGCTCTCCGCCTGCAATATCAATATCTGTGAACCTCATCAATGTATTTGCGGGTCCTCGGTGGAGGCAATTGGCCATCACTCACTGAGTTGCAGTCGTGTTTGTGAAGATTACCACGTCACCAATTCCTTAATGACCTCACTCGGAGGGCACTGGTCTCGGCCAGATGGAATATTCCATCTTTCACGCAGCCGCCAGCCGGACTTTAGTCGATCTGATGGCAAAAGGCCGGAGGGTTTAAACAGGTTCTATGGCAGAGAGGAACGTGTCTGCTTTGGGAAGCCACTTTTTCCGCCTCACTCCTCACCCGTACGGTACTGCTACTCAATTTGCGGTGAGAAAGCCGCCAACACAACGTACCCTCACGAAAGCAGATGCACCACGTAAAAACCTGTCGAAATCAAAGGTAAATCACACTGTTCCGCCATTGAAACTCGATGAGCCCCGATATCAGCCCACAACAAAACTTGGTGTGGCCACGAAACTTGCGAGCAAGTCAGTATCAAGCACCCAAATGCATAATTTAAACGATGACAATCCTGACACCGATGACGATAGTCAGTGGCAAGTTGCTCAAAGCAAACGTAACCGAAAGGTAAAAAATCCTATCTTAATCGGTGCAGGTGCAAAAAATGACGAATTGCAGACTGTGGAAAATCTGAAATATATACAAGCATGGTCGTTCAAACCTGACACCACAGCAGACAACGTCCTGAAGTACTTGAAGAAAATATCAACATCGGATGAGTATGTAGTAAAAAAAACGAGAAATAAGAACAAAGAGGCATGCCTGTTTTGTGATTGGTATACCAGAAAGCCTTTTTTCAACCATAAGTTCGCCGAATTCATGGCCCCAAGGCGTCAGAATCACAGACTGGTTTCTCGGTCGGCCCCGCGCTACAACGCGGGGCACCCCCACCTCCGCTAGCACGAGCGGCAGCGGCGACGCGGCGCGCTCCCACTAGAGCTCGCCCCACCACCACCACAGGAGACCCGCGCGAGCTGCGCGGCCGATCGCCGCCGTCCTTGACTACGCACTCAAATCGTGACTCACAGGTATCGCCAGTTGCAGCGGTTGAACATACACCATTAGAATCGCTAAAGGTTTGTCACCAGAACATCTGCTCGATAGGTAAGAAAACGCAAAGACTTGAAGTACTCCTACAGGAAGAAATGAAGTGTGACGTGTTAGGAATTACAGAACACTGGATGACTGAGGAAAAATTAAAATGTATTAAAATAGATGGCTTCCAGTTAATTTCTCACTACTGTAGAAAGGAAATCGGTCACGGAGGCTCTTGTATTTACGTGAGGGATGAAGTGAAAGCCATCGAAAACTTAAATATACATAATTTATCAAACGAGCTCTACTGTGAAATTTCGGCAATTGATTTAATTGACTACGATATCTCTATAGTTTGTATTTATAGGACTAACTGTAAAGTTACTTGTACGGATTTTTTAGTGTACTTAGAGCGTCTTTTAGATTACATAACCAGTTGTGGAAAAATATGCGTGATAGTAGGTGACACGAATATTAATACCAAAGACGAGAACCGAATTGAACAAAAAAAACTCACGGACCTCTTGTCTGCACATAACTTCAGAAATGTTGTAAACTTCCCAACTCGAGTAACCAAGACGTCAGCCACCAGCTTGGATCATCTATATTTTAACGGCCCACGAGGAATAATAACCACCTGTCCCATTATTTCAAATTTGAGTGATCACCGCGCTGTACTTGGCACCATGAAAGTACAAAGGGTTACCGCGCCACCACCGCACCAGCCTGTACGCAGCTTCACTCGCGCAAACAGAGCAAACTTTGACCTCGCTATACAGAGCGTGGACTGGCCGGATATCATTAACAAACATGAATCCCCGGAGGACTTAGCGATGACTGTAATAAATATAATATCTTACAAGTACGTAATATGTTTTCCACTGAAACGGCGAGTATATAAGAAATCTGATAATTGGATAGATGACGAAATAAAAGACTTAAAGTATACTTTATTTGACCTTATAGAAATTGGCAAAAAGTTCCCCGCAAATGAAACTATATCAAATCGTATTATCGACACAAATTCTAAATATGTAAACTTACTCTGTTCAAAAAGAGCACATTACTTCACAAACAAACTCAACTCTAGCAGAAACGCCACTAAAGTCATGTGGCAAATCGTTAACAATGAAAGAGGAAAAAATTCTCGTGTTGCTGTTGACTTTACAGACGTCGCTAAAGACTCCGAAGGGCAACCCTTTAACACAAAAAAGGACGTTGTGGATACGATGAACGCTAGGTTTTCCGGAGCGGCCGCAGCGTGTGGCGCGCCGCCTGCGCTACCGCAGCGCGCCCTCGCCCACCTGCGTGCTACTCGCGCACCCCTCGACCGATCTATACGCCTTCCTCTATTTACCGCGGATGAAATATACCGCATTATTAAGTCTCGAGTTGCGCAGAAACCAACTAAAGATGTGTACGACATCTCTGTTTTATTATTAAATGATGTAGCGACGTCGCTTGCGCACACGCTTGCAACACTTTTTAATAAGTGCTTGAAACATGGGATATACCCCACCGCACTAAAAAAAAGTAAAGTGGCACCGCTCTTTAAAGGAAAAGGCAGTAGGGAAGCGATAGATGGATATAGACCTGTATCCATTATACCCATATTGGCAAAAATATTTGAAAATGGATTGTGCACAAGAATAATAACTTTTTTAAATGCGTCTAACATATTATCTGAAAAACAATATGCGTACCGAGCCGGCCTGTCAACTACAACTATAGCTCGAGATGTAGTGCGCTGCATGTTAGAAGAACGCGAACGGGGCCAACAGGTTGCGGTTATATGCTGTGACCTTTCAAAAGCCTTTGACGTGGCAGATCATGACGTGCTTGCTGTTAAACTTACGCATTATGGTTTTAGACACTCAGCACATGCATTGCTATGTAGTCTGTTGAGAAATAGATGTCAAATTGTGGTAGGTGATAACGGAAAGACCAAGTCAGACCCTGTTTCTACAACGATGGGAGTTCCACAGGGATCTTCAGTGTCGAACATCCTGTTCTCCCTACTCCTTAATGACCTTCCAGATACGGTGAGCTGTGGCGACATCTATATGTACGCCGACGACGTCGCGGCCGTGGTGACTGCGCAAAGCTCCGACAAGTTAGAGGTGCGGCTGAATGAGGTGGCAAGACAGCTGGCCGAGTGGTTTACCGCAAACGGTTTAGCGCTGAATTTGGCTAAAACTCACTTCATGCGTTTAAACCTTGCAGGAAGGGGCACAGACCAGCTGTCAGTAGCTGTTAATGGTACTCCAATCAATGAAGTCAAGTCCACAACGTTCTTGGGTTTTGAAATTGATGGCGGGCTCACTTGGGATTGTCACATCGACAAACTGTGTAGTAAACTGGGAGGTGCATGCTTTGCACTGTGGCGCCTAGCATGCACAGTCCCAAAGGATGTTGTGCGCACCTGCTATCATGCCACCGTTCACTCCCTAATACAATATGGTGCGGAGCTGTGGGGATGTGCTGCCGACTGGCAGCGAGCCTTCCGGCTCCAAAAACGGGCAATAAGGGCAATTGCGAAGGTGTCGCGGCTCACTTCAGCCAGACCATTCTTTGTGTCTCTGGGTGTACTTACCTTGCCCTGCGTAGTCATCATGCAAGTCGCGTTGTATGCTAGGCGTAACTTAGACGCATACACGAAACGAGGCGACAGGCACAGGTACGACACCCGGGGCGCGAGCAGGCTGGCGAGCGTGCCGCACCGGCTCGCGAAGTCCGCGCGGCTGACACACGTGCTGGGCGCGCGCGTATACAACCATCTGCCCCTAGACATTTCCGATGTGCCGAGTGAACGGATGTTCAAAAATAAACTTAAAAACTGGCTGATCGAAAAGGCGTTCTACACTTTAGACGAATTTTTTGCGCTCAAACTGTGATAAAATAATACATTATTATTATTGTTTTTACATTATTTCCTTTATTATTATTATGACTTTTTTGTAAGTATTGACTATTGTGATAATTTGTTTATTATTATATTATAATTTTTTTTTTGACGTGTAATGAATATTGCAAATAAAATATTATGAATTATGAAAGAAGCATAATAAGTACTCGGTCTTGGAGGCAAATTACTGCTTTGTGCTGCTGGTCTGTGAGACAACCGGCTGCTGAACCCTCAGAGGCCTTTGCCTTCACAAAGAAGATTGGCCTTCGCCTTCGAGAGAGGAGATGCGACGTAAGGTCCTACCTGCTGCTAAGGTTGTCTATTGCAATCCAGCGCGGCAACGAGAAGTGCGTCTTGGACTCCTTTGGAGCTGATACGACTCGAGGATTTGACCCATATTAATATTGTTAGGAAAATTTATTACTAGATTGATACCTTTAATGATTTGAATTAGTTTTTTGATAATATTTCATCATATCAGTTTATATACGTCCCCACCAAGGGGCTCGACCTGCCCTGAGTTAGGGCGATCTGGCCTTAGACGATCACGCGGGCCCATTGCGGGTTGATGGACTTCACACATAAGCTTCGAATTTCTTCGCAGGCGTGTGCAGGTTTCCTCACGATGTTTTTCTCACCGTAAGAGCTTCGGATAAACGTACATACCAGTATGAAATCGATATTCGTATAGATATTGGTAAGTGGCAGGATTCGAACCACGGCCTTCCGGACAGGAAGTAGTGGCCCTAACCGTTTTGCCACCGACGCTCTATATTTTATTTAAGATTTACAAATCCTTACTTTATATTACAAATGTGAAAATGTGTTTGTTTGTTTGTTACCTATTCACATTCAACACCTCTACCAATCTTGATGAAATTTGGCATGCAGGTAGCCTGTATCACTGGGAATGAAATAGTCAACCTTTTATTTGTGGAAATTATCATAGTCCGATGCAGTTCCTGAGGAAACTAAAACAACTTAGTTCGTTTTATTTAAAATCGTAACGAAAAAATGGATTGGTGTGATTTTTAGCACAGAGATGAGGTGGAAAATGATATAATTTACTAATAAGTATATCCTGACATAGTTCCCGAGTGATCTGGGGACAACTGTTTTCTACGCTTGCGCACGTCGGTGGCGTCGCAACGGAGCAACGGATTAAAGTGTTTTTTTGTATAAAATTTGTTGAGGGGGTGGGAAGTGACAAAGACTGCTAATCCGAATAGCCCGATACAGTTCCTGAGGTACCTGGTGAAAACTCATGTCCGCGCTTGCGAGCTGATTGCGGCTCGCGCACCACTCACCCTCAAAAAGAGTCATAAAAGCTATGTCCACGTGGGCGAAGCCGCGGGCAAAAGCTAGTAAATAATATAAATTTAATGCATGTTGATGAGACTTTTTGATTTAGGTATTTTATATTTGGATATCGATTTTTAGTTCGCCGGTGTATGGAACGAGATAGAGGCCTATCCTAAAGAGCAGCAACAAGGCCAGTGTATCAACCACCAGTTTAATCAGACCTCGGCTACCACTCTATCTTTCATCAACAATCAAGTCATCAACCAACTCCTACAGACCAACGAGGGCAGTGTCGTAACAGCTGATGGCAGTGGAAGGCTGGAGCTTACCATCTTCGTTAATGACCAGAGTTAGTCCATCCATACATACATTTTGCTTCATCATCATCATATCAGCTCATATACATCCCTACTGTGGGGCTTGAATGGAAGAATAGTGTCTCTATTACTGGTCCCTTCGTTCCGATCTCCGAGAATCCCTCACCTGGATATAAGTTGCCATGGTCGACCTGGAACTTACCTCGACCTTAACAGACTCCGGGCTCAGGTTGGCTGAAGTAAAAAAAACTTGTTCAGGTGGGGATTCATTGGAGATACGAACCTGGAGTGTAGGTGTGGTGCGGTCCCTCAAAGGATGGATCACCTCATAACGTGTCCTTCTTGCCCTGTCACCTGCACGCGGGACGATTTGATGCAGGCCACTGACAAGGCAATTTGCGTGGCTCGGTTTTGGGATGGGACTATCTGAGTTTGCCGTCGACTCGAAAAGAAGAAGAAGATGGGGCTTGAGCCTAACCTGAATTAGGGCGATAGGGTCTTAGTCGACCACGCGGGCCCAGTGCGGGTTGGTCTACTACACACACAACCTTCGAGATTCTTCGCAGGCGTGTGCAAGTTTTCTCGCTTGTGTAATACTTGCCTCCATTTACACTTAACTGACATATTCATTCATTCATGGGGATACCATTCTTAAAAACATCAATACTATGATATTGATTTCAGAACAATTAATTATTCTCATAAAACACTAATTAATATTATCTATTGTTTCAGCGATTGTAATGCCCTTCTGGGTAATAGCAACGGACTATACTGACTATGCCCTTATTTACAGTTGTTTGGACATCGATAGTGATTTCAGAGGAGGTATATAATATATGTATAACAACTTGTCCCTTATGGTATCCTTTCGATATCATTCATAAAGAATAGATTAAAGAATTCATCTCCTTTACAGTGTGGAGCTGGAAGCTCAGTAGAACTAGGTCTCTTTCTGCTGCTGCCAACACGGCCATCAACAATGTCATGTCCTCGATCCAAGTTTTGGACGAGCAATACTATGAAACGATACCCCAGACCGACGATGCCTGTTTCTATTATCCTGACTTTAGCCTCGATGAACCAGTGATCTTGGACGGCTTGTGTGATGAGAGTATCCCGGTGGTGACCGACTTTTCTCCAGCAAGCGTAAGATACCTTTGTTGTTTTCAATTTTAACTGCCCAATTTCTCTGTTACTTAGAATATGTAATAGTATTTTGTTAACAAAGGGATTAAAAACATCTTTGTTGTTTTCAATTTTAACTACCCAATCTCTCTGTTACTCAGGATATGTAATAGTATTTTGTTAACAAAGGGATCAAAACCGGATATTTAATAGTATTTTGTTAACAAAGGGATCAAAACCGTCTTTGTTGTTTTCAATTTCAACTACCCAGTCTCTCTGTTACTCAGAAAATGTTATAGTATTTTGTTAACAAAAGGATGAAAGACCTCTTTGTTGTATTCAATTTAAACTACCTAATCTCTTTGTTACTTAGAATATGTAACAGTATTTTGTGAACAAAGGGATGAAAGACATCTTTGTTGTTTTCAATTTTAACTACCCAATCTCTCTGTTACTCAGAATATGTAATAGTATTTTGTTAACAAAGGGATGAAAGACGTCTTTGTTGCTTTCAATTTTAACTGCCCAATCTCTCTATTACTCAGATTAAGTAATAGTATTTTGTTGACCAAGGGATGTAAGACATCTATTCCTGACGAATTTTTGTTAGAGCGCCTATTAATCGAATCTAAAAGAATGCCTGTAATCCGAGTTAAACACTCAACTTTTCATCCTTACTAATATTAAAAACGAGAAAGTTTGTATGTATGGATGTACGGATGTTTGTTACTCTTTCACGCCACAACAGATAAACGGATCTGTGCGAAATTTGGTAGGTAGAAAGATTAGGACCTGGATTAACATATAGGCTACTTTTTTTCACGCTCGAGAGCTGCTTGTGGCTCGCGCACTGCGCACCCCCGAAGACAGTCATAGAAACTACGTACACGCAAGCGAAGCCTGTGGCAAAAGATAGTTTATAATATTCCATAGACAATTTGCAAAGGTGTTCAAACTAGACGGAAAAAACAAACAGTTCAAAATGTTTTAAAAATGTTTTAAACATTTTGAACTGTTTGTTTTACAAATTTACCAAGGGTTTACCAATTGTTAATAAAAAAAAAAAAAATTTAAAAAAAACTGTTTTTCCAACCTTGGCTAGGTAACAATTTCTGCCAGGCAAACAGCTTCTGTTACCTAAAAAATCACGTTTATCCAGGCTACCATATTTTACATCTTTAATATATATAAATCTCGTGTCACAATGTTTGTCCTCAATGGACTCCTAAACCACTTAACCGATTATAATAAAATTCGCACACCATGTGCAGTTCGATCCAACTTGAGAGATAGGATAGGGTAGGGTAGGGTAGTGTAGGGTAGGGTAGGGTAGTGTAGTGTAGGGTAGTGTAGAGTAGTGTAGAGTAGTGTAGGGTAGGGTAGTGTAGTGTAGTGTATGTAGGGTAGGGTAGTGTAGTGTATGTAGGGTAGGGTAGGGTAGTGTAGGGTAGGGTAGTGTAGTGTAGGGTAGTGTAGGGTAGGGTAGGGCAGGGCAGTGTAATGAAATGTAAGGCGGTACGAAGTTCGCCGGGACAGCTAGTGCTTTTATAAATCTCGTGTCACAATGTTTGTCCTCAATGGACTCCTAAACCACTTAACCGATTATAATAAAATTCTCACACCATGTGCAGTTCGATCCAACTTGAGAGATAGGATAGGGTAGGGTAGGGTAGTGTAGGGTAGGGTAGTGTAGTGTAGGGTAGTGTAGAGTAGTGTAGAGTAGTGTAGGGTAGGGTAGTGTAGTGTAGTGTATGTAGGGTAGGGTAGTGTAGTGTAGTGTATGTAGGGTAGGGTAGGGTAGGGTAGTGTAGTGTAGTGTAGGGTAGTGTAGGGTAGGGCAGGGCAGTGTAATGTAATGTAAGGCGGTACGAAGTTCGCCGGGACAGCTAGTGCTTTTATATAACTTGCAATGTATGTATGTTTGTTCGGGTGGAATCATGCAACTCAATTTTGAAGCAGATATTTTCAACCGATTGAGCTGAAATTTTGTACTTACACACGTTCAGTTTGGATGACAATGCATGGTTAACTGTGTAACATCATTCTAAATCCAACATGGCGGCACACCCAAGAGTTTTTTTTTAATAGACTCCTACAATATAGGTATCTATCAAATAAAAGGGTTTGCTGACAAGAATATGAAATAATTGAATTTTTTTTTAAATAATAGCTTGTACCTAAATGTTTTTAGGTGTTTCGAAAATTATTTGTTTCTTATTTTCTTTTTCCATTGGCAGTTCGCGGGCCGCTGGATCGACGTTGAGAGCTACTATGACAACTACTTCGGCTCCTGCGGTGAAGCTATCTTCACTAACATCGGATCCAACTTTGAAATCACTACAAACCAAGTCGTTAACCAACAGTTGGTTAGCCAACAGAGGATCGCTTCTATCGCAAGCGATGGCAGTGCCAGGTTTACAGTCATAGACAATAACGGTAAATAAATGACGGCCAAGTGTGAGCTCTGACTCGCACGCACGGAGGGTTCCATACCACCGAACCTCTCTATACAACATCATCCTTACTAATATTTTAAATGTGATAATGTGTGTGTTTGTTTGTTTGTTACCTTTTCACGCTTCGACACCTTGACCAATCTTGATAAAATATGGCATGCAGGTAGCCTGTGTCACGGGAACTTTTTTATCACGTGAAAATAGCGTAGTCCGATGCAGTTACCGAGAGAACTGAAAAAATACTCTTGTTTTGGTTAATTTCCTTTACATCGCAACGGATCAATGGATTGTTGTGATTTTTTGCACAGAGATGGTTGAAGGTGTAAGAAATGACGTAATTTACTAATTAGCCTTGACATAGTTCCCGAGGGCTTTGGAGAAAACTAACTTCCACGCTCGCGCACGTCGGCGTCGCAACGGAGCAACGGGTTGAAGTGATTTTTTTGTATAGAATTGGTTGAGGGGGTGGGAAGTGACATAGAATGCTAATCCGAATAGCTTGATCTGGGATAGGGATCTGGAGAAAACTCATGTCGACGCTCCCACTCACCCCTCAAAGACAATCATAAAAACGACGTCCACGTGGGCAGAGCTGCGGGCAAAAGCTATATAAAAATAAACTTTTTTTTAAACCTATCACAAACGAACTAGGTAGTAGGTACCTCTACGAGTATAAAAAGTTTCAAATAAAATCGTAAAGGAAACCTGTAATCCTTAAAAAAATTGTGGTATATATACTGATTGCATAATCTAGGTATATTTTCGAAATTCATGTAACTAACCATTCAAATTGGATGCGGGCAGCGCAGAACCGGTCGTCGTGGAAATCCTTGGGGGAGGTTATTTCCAGCAGTGCTTTCGCTAATATGATGATGATGAATCAACCAATAATATTGGTTTAGAAACTTTATTCTCATCCGTCGTGCGTGACCTAAATACATTAAAACATTAAGATAGCACAATTTCACGAATATGAGCAGTTTTTTTTATTCACAATTGGTAAGCCCTTGGCATCATCTCACCTGATGGTAAGTGACGATGATGCCGAAGATAAAAGTGGGCTCACTAAGATTCCGCAACGCAATGGAGAACTGCTATTTTATCCTCATGTTATGTTGTTAACACTGATGTTTGGCGGCAAGACTTAAGATAAGATGGTGATAGCTGGCCAGGCTGGCTCAGAAAATGCCTTCCCACCAACCAAACCGAGTCTTACAAGTCTTACAGTTATTTAGTAAACTGAATGTTACACACGACGGATGAGAATTAAGATTTCTCATCTATTTAGATATATTACTGTAGATTTAATGCTGTAATTTCCAAAAATATATAAAATAAAAACAAATAAAATAATAAAACTGTAACGAGGCCGTGTCCTTACATGAAATATTTTTGGAAAATAATAAATGTGGTGGACATTACTAACGATATAGAGGACAAAAGCGTCGGTGGTTCAACCGGTAACGACTCGGTCCTCCTAACCAGAGGTGCCGGGTTCAAATCCAATGTACCAATGAGTTTTTGGAAACTTACGTACCTACATAATATACTCACCGATTGCTTTAACAAAACAAATACAAAAACATCGTGAGGAAACCTGCACACACCTGCGAAGAAACTCGAAGGTTGTGTGTGAAGTCGACCAACCCGCACTGGGCCCGCGTGGTCGACTAAGGCCCGATCGCCCTAATTCAGGGTAGGCTCGAGCCCCTCGGTGGGGACGTATATGAGCTGATATGATGAGAGGCCAAAACAATTTAGAATTTTTGACAGTCTGTCTGTCTGTATGTTCGCGTATCTCGCAAAAACTACCAGGCCGATTTTGATGAAATTTTGTATACTTTTAATCCCGGAAAATTCAAGAGTTCCCGTGGGGAAATCAAAACCTCCACCTCAAAACCTTATTGGTCGGTAGGTATCTACATAAATTTCAGAACTATTATGCAGGCAATTAGCTTAAACGATTTTATATGTAACTTTTTAGAGATTTTTCTAAATTTTATTATTTTGTAAATGGTTTATCTTGTTTTACTCGTCTATAGGTACGATTACATATCATCATATCAGCTCATATACGTCCCCACCGAGGGGCTCGAGCCTACCCTGAATTAGGGCGATCAGGCCTTAGTCGACCACGCGGGCCCAGTGCGGGTTGGTCAACTTCGCACACAACCTTCGAGTTTCATCGCAGGCGTGTGCAGGTTTCCTCACGATGTTTTCCTTCACCGTTAAAGCAATCGGTAAGTATGTATACGTAAGTTTTGAAAAACTCCATTGGCACATTGGCCGTCCAGATTTGAACCCGGTACCTCTGGTTAGAAGAACCGAGTCGTTACCGGTTGAGCCACCGACGCTTACATATAGTAAAACTAATAATAAAATTCTTACACTTTCAGAAAGCTTGACATACAACATTTTAACAACAGATTACGCATCATACGCTTTACTCTATTCCTGCGTCAACATAGACAATTCAAGTAGACGAGGTAAATACCATATAGGGTGTTACATAAATGTGCAACTCATCAAGCTGAACAACTTTTGTGCTACAACTTTGCTGAAGTTACAAATTTTTTTTCTTCATACAAATTGGTCAGCTGATTGGCCGATTTTGTATAGGAAGTATTTTTGTTTTGCGAACATATCATAGGTTTCTTAGAGCAAGTTGTTTACTTTGACGAGTGGAAGCCCCTTTAAAATATCTGCACCTTTATGTTACAGCCTGTATATCATCCAGCAAATGTTAATTAATGTTTAAAAGTATTACTGAAGAAGTCAAATTCGGCATTAAGGCGAGGTGTTGATTGGAACAGTTGTCTCCGTCTTTTCTTTACGTGTAAAGAGTAAAGAAAATAACCACACTTTTTCAATGGTTTCAAAAACAATCAAAAACTACAATGAAAGTATAAAAAAATAATAGCCAATAATTGTACAACGTCCTTAATCATTGTATCTTTTTTTTGATGATGATTGTTGTGCTTTCAATCAATCAATAACATTACTTACTTTGTATTATTATTACAAATATTGTTGTATTTTTTTTAAAATTTATAATTCTTAATAATATTGGAGTTGAAAATAACGGTGTAGACCTATGTTTGGATTTTTTTTCTATCGAGCCAAAACTTGTCAATGATGTTTCTAATAGCTTTTAACTTTAAGGATCATCATCAAAAATAAGGGTATTTTTTTCAACCTTGGGTTTTCTATCGTTTAGGAGTAAATTGTCGTCAAAAATAACGAAAATCTGTAATATTACCGCCTTAACCATAACACAATTTTCAGTAAGAGCACACAAGATAAGTCGGGAAAGGCAATTGGTGACATGGCAACAAGTCCAGATGGACAGTGTAATGACTAACATAGACGGGCTGGAAAATAGATATTTCAACGTCAGGGACCAAAGCGAAGCTGGTTGCTTCTACTATCCTGACCATGTGCCTGGTCAAGCAGTCACATTTAGAGGTCAATGCGACGCAAATGTTACGGTTGTCGAAAACTTTGATGTGGAAAGGGTAAGTTCTTTGAATTGTAGACAAAGAAGCAACGAAGCAATGGATTGTTATGATTATTAAAGTGAAACTTTTATTACATCGTCTCAAATTTTTTCATGTGTGTGTCGCGTAACGGTCGGTATGATCGTTTCGTTTTCTGTACCTTAGCTCCAAGACGAGAGTAGCCATGATCGTTTCGTGCTCTGTAAATGTCTATAATGTGAAAAAAGTTTCACTTTTACTGTGGTTTCATAAAACCACACACTCTTTTTTGCACAGAGGTGGTGGAGGAGGTGGGAAATGACATAATATACTAATTAGCATACCTTGGTCCCTGACATAGTTCCCGAGGTATCTGGTGAAAACTCATTTTCACGCCCGCGCACGTGGGCGTCGCAACGGAGCAAAGGATTAAAGTATTTTTTTTTTGTATAGAAATGTTTGAGGGGGTGGGAAGTGACTTAGACTGCTAACTAAAATAGCTCGATATAGATCCTAAGGGATTTGGAGAAAACCCACATCCACGCTCGCGAGCCGCTTGCGGCTCGCGCACCACTAACCCTCGAAGACAGCCGCGGCAAAAGCTATTATAGTAAACTAAGTGGCAGTGGGTGGGGCTCAAATCTTGTAAAACAGATAGTCGTTATAAAGGATTAAATATTAAGTATAAGTTTAAGTAGAACAGATAGCTGATGGGGTAGTAATGTTCTCGAGTGGCGACCGCGCACCAGAAGGCGTAGGGCAGGTAGGCCTCCCACTCGGTGAACCGATGACCTGGTAAAGTTCGCGAGAAGCCGCTGGATGCAGGCAAGAACCGATCGTCGTGGAAATCCTTGGGGGAGGCCTTTATCCAGCAGTGGACGTACTTCGGATGATATGATGATGATGATATGACACTACTCTTGAAACAGTAACCCTTAGCAACCTCTAGTCAAAGGACGTAAAAACTATGAACAACAGAGATTGTTGTTCGTAGCGTAAAAATTATTTGACTGTATGAATAGTTTTTTAGGGTACCGAAGTCAACAAGGAACCCTTATAGTTTTACCATGTCTGTCTGTCTGTCTGTCCACGGCTTAGCTCAGAGACTATTAGTTAGGTACTAGAAAGCTGTAATTTGGCTTGAGTATACATATTAATCACGCCGACTAGTGGTATAATAGCCTCGGTGGCTCAACCGGTAACGACTCGGTCCATCTAACCAGAGGTACCGGGTTCAAATCTGGACGGCCGCGGCCCATGTACCAATGAGTTTTTCAAAAATTTACGTACATACTTACCGATTGCTTTAACGGTGAAGGAAAACATCGTGAGGAAACCTGCACACGCCTGCGAAGAAACTCGAAGGTTGTGTGTGAAGTCGACCAACCCGCACTGGGCCCGCGTGGTCGACTAAGGCCTAATCGCCCTGATTCAGGGTAGGCTCGAGCCCCTCGGTGGGGAGTGGCGACGTATATGAGCTGATATAATAAGTGGTATAATAAAAACTTGAAAAAAAATTATATATATAAAGAGGGGGTGAATTTTTTTCATTGATGTATCACACACACATACATACATACATAATATAGAGTGTGTAAAAATTAGCGATGGGCCGAACATGGGTTTCACCGAATACGAACATCCGGCCGAATATTCGTTAAAACTTTTACCGAACCGAATATTCTGGGCCTAGTATTCTAGGCCCTGTTCTTTTTCTTCTCTACATAAATGACCTGCCAAACTCGTCTTCGGAGAATTGTATACTTTTTGCGGACGATACTACCATCATTGTTGATAGGAAAAAATATACAGACTTAGGCCCTGGTGTGAACCAGGCTATAGCAGACATCATAAACTGGATGGAACAAAATAATTTAAGCATTAATATGACTAAGACTAAAATCATGCAATTTCAGTCATATAATTCTAAGATATTACCAATCCATGTTCATCATAATCATACTACTGTAGAGCAAGTAGATTCCATGAAATTCTTAGGGTTGACTATTGACAAACACTTGAATTGGAAACAACACGTAGAAATAACTTGTCAGAAACTAGATCGGTTTGTTTATGCGTTAAAGAAATTAAAACAAACGGTATCTACTGAGGCTGCATTGACAGCCTACTATGGATATGTAAGCTCAGTGCTAAGCTACGGACTTATCATGTGGGGAAATTCTGTAGACGTGGAAAGAGTCTTTAAAGTACAGAAAAAGTGCATTCGAGTAATTGATGGAGCTTGGTTTCTAGATAGCTGCAAGCCCTTGTTTAAAAAATATAAAATACTGCCATTGCCCTGCATGTACGTCAAAGATGTCTGTATTTTTGTTCAAAAGCATTTACACTTTTTCAAAAGGCGTGGTGAAGTAATAGAGCGACAGACACGGGCTAAATATATGAACTTACTACATCAACCTCTTTGTTGCAAAGATATTTACCGTAGAAATATTTATAATATGTGTATTTTAATTTATAATAACCTACCTGACGAAATTAAATCACTTGACATCAAATATTTTAAGAATGAATTGACCAAATGGCTATTAGGACATTGTTTTTATACTGTTAACGACTTTATTAATTATAAGAAAAAATAAGAAAATTTAATCGTTAATTGATGAGATAATTGTATTTTTTTTTGATATATTTTTTGTAATTTTAACTATTTTAATCTGTTTTTTAATTTCTTTATGTTTGCACACCTGCCTGCAGGTTGAACACTAGCACTAAGAAAATAACAAGATCCTGTACCTACAGTGTTCTAGCAAATAAAGCCTTTTGAGTTTTTTTTTTTTTGAGTTTTTTTTTCGGCCGAATATTCGGTACAATCATCGATATACATGTACTTACTAGATTTTGCGATCCGAACACTGAGTTTGTTCGACTAAACTTGACTGCGGACAGTACACCTTACTTTAGTGTGGTTTCGACATTCAAGCTGTGTGGGCACGTACGGAGCGGTACTAAACTAATAATACCAAAAATAACTTGGATGTAAACAACACAATTCAGTTGTCAAGTAAATACAATTATTTGTTGGTCATGTGAATAAATAGCTTATACTTTTACACCACAACTTGCCACTTGTGAATTTTAAATACTAAACCACACCAGGCTTATTTTCTAATTGTGTAACAAATCATTTGTGTTTACGTTTCTTTTTATTGTAATTTCCAAAACCGTTTAAGAACTATATTTTTTCTGTTTATAGATAAACAAAACACTTTCATGTAAGTCAATGAAGATGTGAATTGTGATTTTTTAATGTAAATGTAATTAATGACAGTTTGAATTGATCTTAAATAATTATATGAGATGTCATATATATATTTGTCTTATATCTCAGTAGACTATAATTAAATTAATTAATTTCCTAACTCTTAATGTGTAGATTAAGTGATTGATCTCTGAAATTACAACCTGAAAAGTACAAACAAATTACTTATTTTCTTTATAAAGAACTATATTGGTTGAATAGAATAGGTTTAAACGTTTAATATAAATAAATATATTTTGCGACGCTATGCTGAGTAGAAACTAGAAAAAAATGTTATTCATAATCTACTAAACTACTAAGGTGTTGTGATTTGATTCAGCTATTCTTTTACCAACCTACTTTAATTAAAAATAAAGCTTCAGTGACGACAAAAACAGAAAGCTACACTCTAAAATACTTACCTCATTACACTGTACACTCAAATCATGATAATACACGGGTCAATAACAGTAAAAACTTTGAGTATCACTTTGCCGAATATTAGGTGATTCAGCCGAATATTCGGCCGAATATGAATATTCGGTAAAGCTGCCGAATATGCCGAATACCGAACATAAAACGAATATTCGGCCCATCTCTAGTAAAAATTGGTGTAGGACCCGTTAACTGGGGGTTCTACTCATCACACTGAACAAATTTCCCCAAGGAAACCCATAGTCAATTCTCAAAAAAATAATTGGACCCTCCATACTAAAATGCAAAAAATTGGTCGATCAGCTGATCGATTTGTATGAAGAGTAAAATTTTTTTTGCGATTTCAGTAAGGTCGTAGACGTAACAAAAGTTGTTCAGTATGATGAGTAGCAGCCCCTGTTAACGAGACCTACACCAATTTTGTTATTAGACTGTCAAAAACATAACCCTACTTTTTTCGTAGTCGGGTAGAAATAGCTGTGACATACAGATAAACATGGATAAACGGACATCATGGACTACGAAGTCCTAAATAAACACTTGACCATCTACGCTACGTGTACATAATACATAAACACTTGACCATCTACGCTACGTGTACATACTAAGAAATTAACATCAAACACTTGACCATCTACGCTACGTGTACATACATAAAAGAAAAACCTACCTTACGTTGTTACACGTGTTAAAAGTTACCTAACGTTGTCACGCGTGTCGTTTAGGTAAAAATCGTTCACTGAAGTAGCCGCACCTTTGATAAATGCCGCTTGCCGCTGCCGGCTCGTGTCAAACGCTTCGTCAAAGGGGCCGCCCTGAGTTCAATCGCGGCACCGACAAGGTTTAATCTGCAGGCGGCGCGATAGAACTCAGGGCGGCCCCTTTGACAGGGTGTTTGACGTGATCCGGCAAAGTGCAGCTAATTCAGCAAACGAAAAATAAATATGTCGTAGGTATATAGGTTTTTTTTTGTTTGGCCGTTGGGGCAGTAAAGTTCTCGAGTGGCGACCGCGCACCGAAAAACGTAGCGTAGTTAGGCCTCCCACTCGGTGGACCGATGACCTGGTAAAGGTCGCGGGAAGCCGCTGGATGCGCGTAGCGCAAAACCGGTCGTCGTGGAAATCCTTGGCTCGGCTGATATGATGATGATGATGAGGTTAAATTTAAAGTGTTGCTCTTAAGTTTAAAACAAACTATCTAGATCAGTTACCTACCTTAACAAAACTTCAGATTTGGCCCTCTTCAATGTACCAAAAATTATCCGCAGTACTTAGGCCTCTGGTATGACATCGAGCACTACCCGCAAGGTTTCCAACGAGGCTCTTGCGCCACTGCCCAATACAGTCTTGGACAGAACGGAGTGGACGTCTACAACACCGAAGTGGTGAACCAACAGCTTTCTACCATCAATGGAACAGCTGTGGTGGCCAGCACTGACGGTTCAGCCAAACTGACAGTAACATTCCCCGTTGAAGCTGTACCTGGATGTGAGTGTAATCTTTTTAAAAGCTTTTATTAACCTTGCAATGTTTGTAGTTAAGTATTTAACCGCCTCCGTAGCGTAATGGTTAGTCCATTCGCTTCACATCACTAGTTCGCGGGTTCGATTCCCGGCGGGGTCAACTTTGTAAGACCCGGTTTGGTTGGTGTTAAGGCATTTTCAAAGCCCGCCTGGCTAGCTACCACCATCTAATATAAGTCTTGCCGCCAAACATTAGTGTTAACAAAATTGATGTGTTCCGGCTTGAAGATTAGATAGCCAGTTCCCCATTGCGTTGGGGAAACTTGGTATCTTCGGCATCATCGTCACTTATCATCAGGTGAAATGATGCCAAGGGCTTACCAATTGTGAATAATAAAATTGTTTAGGTCAAATCTTGTAAACTGAATTTGACCCACTTACCTGTTTCCGACTGAGCTGAAATTTTGTTTACATGTTTAGTTTAGATGACAACGCATGGTTAGCCAAGTAACGTCATTCTTAATTCAATATGGCGGACTACTAAAGATGGCGTGTCAGTTATTTTTTATACATCCTTATAATTAGGTTATCAAATGAAAGGGTTTGCTGAGAAGAATACTAAATAATTTAAATTATTTTCAAATAAAAGCTTGTGGCGGCATCTGCATTACCCGTCACAACAACTGCGCATCCTACAGCTTAAGTCGAACCAAGCTATATGGATTTTACATAAGCACGTCGACAGATGTGACACTGTCACCCTATGAACACATCAAAAGAGAGTACAAACACCTACAACGCGCTATCAACATTTCCTTGCTACTAAGCATATTTCTACTGCCAATCATCCACGGTTGGACAAACGGCCGGTCCCCAGGCATACCATCTCGCCTGGCGGAGATATCTCCCTTTGCTCTCGAAGAGTAGGAATACACTGTTCTTACAAGGATATACCTAAAAGGTTTTTAAGTTTTTCAAAAATTATCACCTTATCTCTGTAAAGTAGTTATCTTCCACACATTATGTTTGAGTATGTCACTGTATTATTATATTTAACAAGTTCAGGTGCATCATTCTTCAGTTATTTATGATCTTTAAATGAATTCTTTACCACAATTTGAGGCTGATATCTCTTTGCTACTTTTGAGCCTGATATCTCTTTTTTACGACTTTTTACTGATATTTTTTTTGCGACCGAGCGCAGCGAAGGAAGATATTGTCGTCCTGTTTTTATTTTATTTTACCAAAATGTGTGTAATGTGTTTTATCTAAGTCTTACCGCCAAACATAAATGCTAACAGCATTGATGTGTTCCGCCTTGAGGATTATATGGTCAGTTCCCCATTGCGTTGGGGAATCTTGATAAGCCCGCTTTCATCTTCGGCATCATCGTCACTTACCATCAGGTGAGATTACGCCAATGGCTTACCGATTGTACATTAAAAAATCTAATATAAACAAAAAAAAATCGGTTGTCTGTAAAGTCGGTTTACTGACGATAGTTGAACGTGACAACGTCATAAGAAAATACTGATGGAATGGTTTCATAATATCGAAAGAATCACTACCTTTATCGCCGCAATTATCATTGCTATAAACAATTGACACCACATTCACTTTTCACTGCACTTCATACTTGACGAGAACATGTAAATGTATTGTATAGCAGCTGTCCACGCGGACGCATCGCTCACTCAAGTAGGAGAGAGACAGATGTCGAACGCTGCCGAACGCGGAGGCCAATTGTGCCTCTTTGTCGCTCGTTGCACGCTCTCGCTTGCACTTCAAGCCTGAAACGGAACGCCTCACGGAACGCCTCAGAGCGAGGTAACGACGCATTTTTTCGTGCGTGCAGCCGGCTCCATCGAATTATAAGACGTTATCACGTCAATAAAAATACAACAAAATACTTGAATAAAATTTATTGTTTAAATTTCTAATCAATTGTTAAAATTAAAATTTTGATTTTATTATTTTAATAATATAATTAATTTTTTTCAATTAGTTACTTAATTATTTTTGCAAATTTAATTGTAATTTGTTATAAAAAAGTAATATTTTTATATAATTCATTATAAGAATAAACAATCATTAAATTATTGTTTATAAGTCTTACATTTAAAATTTAAAATTTGGAAATATTATTTTAATAATATAATTATTATTATTATTATTATTATATCAGCTCATATACGTCCCCACCGAGGGGCTCGAGCCTACCCTGAATCAGGGCGATTAGGCCTTAGTCGACCACGCGGGCCCAGTGCGGGTTGGTCGACTTCACACACAACCTTCGAATTTCTTCGCAGGCGTGTGCAGGTTAATAATTATTAATAATTATTATAATATAATTATTTTTTTCCAATTAGTTACTTAATTATTTTATTAATATTATTTTAATAAACATTATTTTAATAATATAATTATTATTTTTCAATTAGTTACTTAATTATTTTTGCAAATTTAATTGTAATTTATTATAAAAAAGTAATATTTTTATATAATTCATTATAAGAATAAACAATCACTAAATTATTGTTTATAAGTCTTACATTTAAAATTTAAAATTTGGAAATATTATTTTAATAATATAATTAATTTTTTTCAATTAGTTACTTAATTATTTTATTAATATTATTTTAATAAACATTATTTTAATAATATAATTAATTTTTTTCAATTAGTTACTTAATTATTTTTGCAAGTTTAATTGTAATTTGTTATAAAAAAGTAATATTTTTAAATAATTCATTATAAGAATAAACAATCATTAAATTATTGTTTATAAATCTTACATTTAAAATTTAAAATTTGGAAACATTAAAATTTTCGTAAATCTAGTTTTTAAAAAGCCCGCCTCAATGTGTTTAATATAGGAGAAAATGTTCCCTTTGACGGATGGCTGGTCCAACCTGTCATTTCAGACACGTTGTTGTGATATATGGAAGATTTAATATTTATGTTTTAATTTTTTTAAATCATAATAACACTCGATAATTATTTCGATTGAATAGTAAAGTCATCGATTTTTTACTCATCGTGAAATAGTTGTGTTAACTTATTGTTTTAATTTTGTCAATTATAGCATAACCTATAATCGCTGCACTAGCGGACCGATGCTATTCATTTTAATGATGAAAGCACGAATATTCGACAATATATCACTGAATATATAATTAATATCGAAAGAATCATTACCTTTATCGCTGTAATTATCGTTGTTATAAACAAGAACAACACATTCACTTTTCACTGCACTTGATACTCGATCAAAACATGTAGATGTACTATAGTATAGCAGCTGTTCACACAGACACATCGCTCACTCAAGTAGGAGAGAGACGGATGTCGAACGCTGCCGAACGTAAAGGCCGATTGTGCTTCTTTGTCGCTCGTTCGCGCTCTCGCTTGCACTTCAAGACTTACACGGAACGCCTCAGAGCGAGGTAACGACGCATGACGGAACGCCTCAGAGCGAGGTAACGACGCATGAGTCATGTTTTTTCGTGCGTGCAGCCAGCTCTATCGAATTATAAGACGTTGTTTAGACACATCGCTCACTCAAGTAGGAGAGAGACGGATGTCGAACGCTGCCGAACGTAAAGGCCGATTGTGCTTCTTTGTCGCTCGTTCGCGCTCTCGCTTGCACTTCAAGACTTACACGGAACGCCTCAGAGCGAGGTAACGACGCATGACGGAACGCCTCAGAGCGAGGTAACGACGCATGAGTCATGTTTTTTCGTGCGTGCAGCCAGCTCTATCGAATTATAAGACGTTGTCACGTCAAAAGCAACATGCTTTGTCGGTCCGTCCGTCCCTTACGCTTTTCCTAGCGGCTGAACCAATAAAGCGATTAACATCAAATTTTGAAATAAAGAGTTTTATAATTATTTTCGAAGGATTCTGAGCGGCTTCAGGCTACCTGTCTCGGTGTCTCTAATGAAATCTTGCAAGTTCAATTTGACCCACTTCCTGGTTTCCGATTGAGCTGAAATTTTGCATACATATGTATATCGCGTGACAATGCAATATTAAAAGCATGTACTTAAAAATTTTTAGGTTTTAAGAAAAAAAAAATGCCTTTGCTACGCTACTAAAGCGTAATGTTTATTGTTGGTTTGTGTATACCAGACGGTAAAGGCTACGCGATAGAGCATGCACAGCATGGCTATACAATTTATTTATTTATTTCAGTGACCATTGACAGTCCATACTGGGTGCTGGCTACCGACTACGACAGCTACTCTCTTGTCTATGCTTGTACTAACACTGATGAAGAAAATTATAGAGGTAAGAAGTCGTCAATGTTGTGTGTGCGAAGTATGGAGTAAAGTGTTTTAGACGCACTGGTTGTACTTACCTAGTGGAAACCAGGATTTAGGCTTACATTACAAAAATGCGGTAAATAAAAACTATTTCGTCCTTGTCATTACCACTCCCTGGACACTTCATACAACGGGCCAGAATTGACATTTCAAAAAAGGAATGACGGAACGAACAAAATGGCGGTGAAATCCTATACGTCCGACAACCAAATTGTAACCAGTTTGTATCAATCTGGGTGACGAGGGGGTGAGGTCGCAATCTAGAGAGCGGCAGGGAGTGCCCATACTGTATGTTAAGACTAACACTTACATATACTTTGTCATTACACCTCAATATCTACTTAAATTAACGCTCTTTTCAACAGTCACGGTATGGAAGTTAAGTAGAACGCAAAACCTAACCCCGAACGCCAATGAAGTCATCGACAATGTAATGACAGAAGTACCAGTGATTCGTCAACAGTACTTCGAGGAGACAGGCCAGAGTGAGGCAGACTGCTTCTATTATCCTGACAACTTTGGTGGCCCAGTCCTCCTTGATGGTCAGTGCCCTGATGCCAGCGAAGTGGATGTAGTCACCGATTTTGATGCTGCCTCGGTAAGTTATGTAATGGGTGACATTATCATATCAGCTCATATTCGTCCCTACCGAGGGGCTCGAGCAAACCCTGATTTAGGGAGATCGGGTCTTAGTCTACCACGCGGGTCCAGTGAGGGTTGGTCACTTCACACACAACCTGCCGGTTTCTTTGATGCTGCCTCGGTAAGATATGGAATGGGTGACATTATCATATCAGCTCATATTCGTCCCTACCTGGGGCTCGAGCAAACCCTGAATTAGGGAGATCGGGTCTTAGCCAACCACGCGGGTCCAGTGAGGGTTGGTCACTTCACACACAACCTTCCGGTTTCTTTGATGCTGCCTCGGTAAGATATGGAATGGGTGACATTATCATATCAGCTCATATTCGCCGAGGGGCTCGAGAAAACCCTGAATTAGGGAGATCGGGGTCTTAGTCGACCACGTGGATCCAGTGCGGGTTGGTCACTTCACAACAACCTTCCAGTTTCTTCGCAGGCGTGTGCAGGTTTCCTCACGATGTTTTCCTTCACCGTAGGAGCGTCGGATAAACTTAGATCATCATCATTATATCAGCTCATATACATCCCCACCGAGGGGCTCTAGCCTACCCTATTAGTCGACCACGCGGGCCCAGTGCGGGTAGGTCGACTTCACACGCACAACCTTCGAGTTTCTACGCAGGCGTGTGCAGGTTTCCAAACGTACATATGAAATCGAAATTCGAAAACACACTGGTACATGGCAGGATTCCAACCACGACTTCCCGAACAGGAGGTAGTGGCCCTAGCCGTTACGCCACCAACGCTTTTCAATTGGTGATAGTCTGATGTAAAAACACAATTACAGTAACACATTTTTTTTTATTCAAAATTGGGGAGCCCTTGGTATCATCTCACCTGATGGTAAGTGACAATTATGCCGAAGATGGAAGCGGCCTTACCAAGATTCCCCAACGCAATGGAGAACTGGCTTCAAGCCGAAACACGCCAATATTGGTAACACTGATGTTTGGCGGCAAGACTTAGATAAGATGGTGGTAGCTAGCCAGGAGGGCTTAGAAAATGTCTTACCACCAACCAAACCGAGTCTTACAAGTTGACCCCACCGGGAATCGAACCCGCGACCTCCTGGTGTGAAGCGAATGGACTAAGTTCAGCAAATCTAAAAACGTACCTGCTCAAATTACACTCGGGTATTAAAATTTATATAACAACACCTCGCACTCCGAAACCAATTACGTTGTATAGGCTTCATACCCCATAAACATTGAACTTTTTCTGGGGTAGTCGGATAAAAAAATGTCTGAAAAACTTGTTCTGGAACTTCTGGATTATTTAAAAATTTGATAATTTCCAACTTTTCTATCGACATTCATTTGATTTAACTAATTAGGTATAATTTCAAAATAAATCCTATTGTCGTATATTTGAGCAGATATTAGAACAGATGTAAGAAATACTGCAAGGAAAACGAAAATTCAGTTTCTAGGTATATAGTACATATACACGATTGTACACTTTATATTCCAGTTCTCCGGACTGTGGCATGAAGCAGCTCGTTACCCATCATGGATGCAAACTGGTGAATGTCGCTCCATCACCCTGCAAAATTCAGCCACAAACTCCTTCACAATCACCCAAGCCACTGTCGTGAGCGAGCGATTGAATGAGGAAGCCAGTGGTACTGGAACAGTTTCTAGTGACGGCAGAGGTGTCATATCTGCTGTGCTTATCTATCCTACTACTGGAGGCAAGTTTTTTCTTAGCATACAAAATTTTTAGCATCTATCACTGGCAATATTATAGGTAAATCCTACTATTCAAGAGAAGATAAAAACAAAAGAGTATTGCAAAAGTTTTTTTCAATTCTCAGTTGGTAAACACTTGATATCATCTCACCTGATTGCAAGTGATGATGATACAGAAGATAGAAGCGAGCTTACCAAGATTACCTTACATTGTCGTTCGACGGCAAGACTTTGATAATAGCTAGCCAGGAGGGCTTAGAAAATGCTCTATTACCAACTAAACCTAGTCTTACAAAGTTAGACTCCTAAATCGAACCCACGCCCTCTTGGTGTGAAGCGAGTGGAATAACCACTACGCCACAGAGGCGGTACCAAAATTCTGATGACCTACTTATTGGGAAGTAGTTACCGCCGTCTATACGCATTTAAACCTCAGGGGTGTTATCAATTCTGTCCTAGTCTCTTTTCAATCCCTTCTTCAAGAGCCCACTTTGTAGCTCAATCTGAATGATTTATTAATATTTGTTACTTATATTTATGTTATTTATTTTCCTTTTTAAAAAATTGTATTTGTTTATTTAATATTTACAATTTAACAATCACTTTGTTTGATTCGTAGATCTTTTTAGAACCTATGTAATTCAATTTACAGTTACTGTGGTGGAGACAATAAATATGTTTGTCTTGGCCACAAACTACGACGATTACGCTTTGGTCTACTCTTGCAGTACCGTGAATGCTACTAGCAAACAAAGTAAGCTCTTTCATATTTGTATTGTTTTCCTATTGACAACCTTCTTTCTTACCACCTTTAGATTTTCTGTTTTAGTTTACAGCTGGAAGCTCAGCAGAAGTCGTGATGGACTTTCTCAAGCAGCCAATGAAGCTATCAGTGCGCAAGTTACGAACAACGCGGATCTATTTGAAGGTTAGTTTTTTTTCGTACCTAACAAATCCAATTTAGTAACACTGATAAAATAATAATAAAAACTTTAAAGAATTAAAAAAATGTAAATTCATGATCATATTCATTTAAAAGGTTACTACGAGAATGTTGACCAAAGCGACGATGCCTGCTTCTACTATCCTGAATTTGATACTCTCCCAGAAACTATTGAGCTGCCTGGACCTTGCGACAGTACTATTCGTGGAATTCCTAACTTTAGCGCAGCTGATGTGAGTTTCTAAATGGTTCCTAATAAGGTTTTCCCACAGTTTTATTAAATTAATGTTATGATTTTTTTAAACTGATTGTTATCTTTCACTGCAACACATCAAATTCATCAAAAAGTTTTCATCTAGGTATTTCGCAAATTATACTTCCTTTCCTTATTTCATCCCTTTATTTAAAACTATCCTGTGTAGCCCTATCATAATATACTCCATTTTTTATCATTTGTTTCTCTCTTTCAACACTTTTAATATCATTTTTTATCCTTAAAGTACCTGGGACTCTGGTACGAAATGGCAAGCTACCCGCAACTATTCCAAAATGGCGACTGTAGCCGAGCCGATTACAGCCTTGGGCCAGATGGAGTCATCGTTTTCAACACTCAGGTGATCAACGAGACCTTGGACACCATGACTGGCTTAGCTGTGGTCTCTTCTGATGATGGAACTGGAGAATTGAGTGTTACTTTCGTTGTGCAGGGTGGTGTGTACCTAAACATTCAGCTATCTATCTTCTTTTGTATTACAATATCACATCATTACAGAAATGTTTGCTTTTCAGTTACAAACGTGGCTAACTATTACATCTTGGCCACTGATTATACTGACTACGCTCTTGTCTACAGCTGTCGCAATTTGACTAATGGAAACAGCCAAGGTATTCAGAGCCAAATCCATCAAGTTTATTTTACTATACTTGCGACTTTGCTTGAAAGAACTAGAGGTGTTAAGCACCTCTGTCCATTGTCGTTCTAACCCGATCTAAAATTTCAGTGTCAAGTTGGAAACTTAGTAGAACTACAACCCTTAGTGATCAAGCCAATGCTGTCATGAACAACGTTATTGAGAACACACGAGGGCTTTTACCAGACTATTATACTACTACCAGTCAGTCTGACGAAGCCTGCTTCTACTATCCTGAATTTGATACTCTCCCAGAAACTATTGAGCTGCCTGGACCTTGCGACAGTACTATTCGTGGAATTCCTAACTTTAGCGCAGCCGATGTGAGTTTCTAAATGGTTTTTAATAGGATTTTCTCAAAGTTTTATAAAATTAATGTTATGAATTTTTAAAAGTGATTATCTTTAACTGCAACATATCAAATTCATCAAAAAGTTTTCATCTACTTCACAAGTTATACTTCCTTTCCTAATTTTATCCTTTTATTTAAAGCTATCCTGTGTAACCCTATCATCATATACTCTTTATATTTCTTCTCTATTTTAACGCTTTTAACTTAATTAAAATTTATTTTATCTTTAAAGTACCTGGGCCTCTGGTATGAAATGGCAAGCTACCCGCAATTATTCCAAAATGGCGACTGTAGCCGTGCTGAATACAGCCTTGGGCCGGATGGAGTCATCGTTTTCAACACTCAAGTGATCAACCAGACGCTGGACACCATGACAGGCTTAGCTGTGGTCTCTTCTGAAGATGGAACTGGAGAACTAAGCGTTACTTTTGTTGTTCAGGGTGGTGTGTACCTAATCATTTAACTGTCTATCATCTTTTATATTTTTTTTTTATCTTGACCTGTGGTTTTTTATTGAAATACAATATTATACCATAACACAAATTTTTGCTTTTCAGTAACAAACGTGGCTAACTATTACATCTTGGCCACTGATTACACCGACTACGCTCTTGTCTACAGCTGTCGCAATTTGACCAATGGAAACAGCCAAGGTATTAAGAGTCAAAACCATCTGTTTCTTTTACTTCACGTGCGACTTTGCTTAAAATAACTAGAGGTGTTAAGCACCTCTATCCACTGTCATTCTAACCCAATTTAAAATTTCAGTGTCAAGTTGGAAACTTAGTAGAACTACAACCCTCAGTGATCAAGCCAATGCTGTCATGAACGACGTTATTCAGAACACACGAGGGCTTTTACCAGACTATTATACTACTACCAGTCAGTCAGACGAAGCCTGCTTCTACTATCCTGAATTTGATACTCTCCCAGAAACTATTGAGCTACCTGGCCCTTGCGACAGTACTATTCGTGGAATTCCTAACTTTAGCGCTGCTGATGTAAGTTTTCAATAGGATTATCCTACAGTTTTTGTAACCTTTTTTCCACTATTTAGTAATCTCAACTTCATAATATTTTTATCGTTGATAATAGTTGATTGTTTGTTTTGATTCAATTGCTACCTATTTATCTTGTTCTCACTTCCTTGATGAAATCGAAACAATTGGGTATTTTCAAAAACTGTTTTTCTTGTCTTATCATTTACAACCGCAATATAACTAATTATTGTTTCACCAATAACTGCTTTGAATATAGCTTACTACACTTATAAACTCTTTTGGTTTTGTTTTTTTAGTTCCTATATGTAAACCTGAAAATATCCAGTGTAAATCTGTCATTACTATTTTAATTCAATTGTCTTTGTTTTCTTTCCTATTTTAACATTTTAGAAATTATTTAATTGTATTTTTTATCTTTAAAGTACCTGGGCCTCTGGTATGAAATGGCAAGCTACCCGCAATTATTCCAAAATGGCGACTGTAGCCGTGCCGAATACAGCCTTGGGCCAGATGGAGTCATCGTTTTCAACACTCAAGTGATTAACCAGACCCTGGACATCATGACAGGCTTAGCTGTGGTCGCTTCCGATGATGGAACTGGAGAGTTAAGCGTTACTTTCGTTGTGCAGGGTGGTATGTTAACAGTCTATTTACTTTTTTTTAACTGTATCAATATGTAGTTTCAATTTCAACATAAAAATTGTTGTGTTCTTAATTTCAATTTGAAGATAAAACTTTACTTAAGTACTTTAGTTTATAAGTATTTTAATGAACTCATTTTCTACATAGATTGATTGATAAACTTCTTAATTTCATATCTATCTGTTCGTAACAATATCAACCATTTAGTAAAATGGTAATTGAAATGGCTAACATAGGTAATTGAAATGGCTAACTCCTTGGTCCAGTGGTTAGCGCTCTTGTCTGCTGTGCCAAAGGTCATGGATTCGATCCCTATTCGTGTGTCAAATAGATTTGTTTGCTGTGTCTGGTTGTTTAATATCTATGTATTATGTATGTATTTAGAAGTTAAAATAAAATATGTTTGTATGACAGTCACAATCTTAATTTGGGGCCAGACGACCTTGTGTAATTTATCCCGGAATACTACCAGTTGTTATCATGGAATGTGATCAATTGATAACACAAATATTTGCTTTCTAGTAACCAACGTGGCTAACTACTATATCTTGGCCACTGACTACACCGACTACGCCATTGTCTATAGCTGTCGCAACTTAACCAATGGAAACAGCCAAGGTAATGCCTTTTTTGCAGCCAAAATGATCTGCTCATTTTACTTCATGTGTGACTTAGCTTGTTAAAAAGAGAGGTGCCAAGCACCTCTATCCATTTCCGTTCTAACCCGTTTTAAAATTTCAGTGTCTAGTTGGAAGCTCAGTAGAACTAAAACCCTTAGCTCTCAAGCTAATACTGTTATGAACAACGTTATTCAAGACACCCGTGGACTTTTAGAAGCCTATTACACTACTACCAGTCAATCTGATGAAGCCTGCTTCTATGTACCAGAGTTGAATGAAAATGAAGCACCAGAATTCAGAGGAACATGTAGTGAAAACATCACTGGTGTACAGAACTTCGGGATTCAATCGGTGAGATGATTGAACATTGGAAAGCTAAATGTAGATTACCGACGATGTAAGAAACGTACGTAGTAGACCATAGGTTGGCGCTGTCATAACGTAGTACATATACGCTAGAAATGGGCAAGGGTCAAAGAGTTGTCATTGGGTATAAGCTCTGCAGATACCCAACTTATTCTCTATACAGAGAATTAAGATTACTTTCTTCTTCTCATCTTCAAAGTCGCACCCCAACAGTTTGGGAATCGTGACCATCATCAAGTCAAGTCAGGAGTAGATTGGAGCCGGGTTAGGTACATTCATCTTTGCCTATCAACGGCGGTGTGGATAGAATCGCGCAGATTGAATTGCAGTTCTACTGACTACAAAATATTAAACTTTATATATTCATCTTTCTTCCAGTACCTAGGCTGGTGGCATGAGATTGAGCGCTATCCTTCTGACAACTCAGCGCAATGCATCAGCTCGGTTTTCCAAGTTACTGACAGTGGGTACGAGGTTGTTGACATCAGTGTCTCTAGTGGTGTTGGAACTTACACCACAGTTCCCATCGTCGCTTCTAACGATGGTAGACTAAGAAGGACTTACTCTGATGGAAGGGTTGTTGGTGAGTCTTAATTGTTTAGTGTTAGATCGAACGGGGATTACAAAGAACTGTCAAATATTTTTAAATCAAACAAAATTTTGGCCAATTCAGTAGACATAGTCATCAAGTAAGAAGCAGTTAAACTCAAACACTCAAATTTTTAATAAAAAAGAATAAAAAATCTTATGTCCGTATTGTTTCCGGCAACAGTGACAAGTCCTACGTACTCCACCACTTACCCTAACTTACTCATTCCCAAGATCGTAATTGTAATTAATTATGATGACGAAACACACTTCTTTTATTTACAGACACGTGGGTTTTGGATACTGACTACGAAACGTATTCCCTCCTGTATTCGTGCGAGAATATCATACGAAATGGTGAAGAATACAGACGAGGTAAATTGACATCTTTATATCTATCCTACTTTCAAAAACCTTTTTTAATCTAATGAACGACGCACCATCGAATTCAGTGGTTTCATTAAATATACCTTGTACTAGATTTCACAACACACCCTGTATTCAACATCACACACATCACTTGATTTACAGTGTGGAGTGCAAAACACAGCAAGGAGCGTAGCCTCACCAACGCGGCAGAAAACGCTATCGCACCAATCATAGCAGCCAACCCTGTCCTGGTCAGCACCTTTTACCAGCAAGTCGACCAGTCAAACCAGGCCTGTTTCCACTACCCAGAGCTGACTGGCCAACAGATCATATTGCCTGGGCAATGCGATGATAACATCCCTGTCGTGATGAACTTTGATGTCAACGAAGTGAGTAGCTATCTATCTAATTTGACTGAATGCAAACTTATTTGTTTGTTAACAGCACCACTTCTGGGAATGGATCTCTTCCCAAACTCGGGGAGATTAGACCATACCTACTCCACACACGGAGGCTAAGTCCGGATATGTGGAGGTTGGTGGAGGGCTAGTGGAGAATCGTATTGTCATAAAGCCTCTGACATGGCTAAACGACGGCCATTTAGTGATAGTATGCGGCATTAAAGGATTAATGTGCCCTGGGTGACACGATATCAGTAGTCAGTTAGCGAGAGCGCACTGATAACTTGCTTATTTTAACCGGTAAGACCGACAGGAAAACAGCAAGTCTAGATAGTCAGCTAGTCTTCTCACTGTTGTCAATATCTGAACACTATGTCTGTCAGATTGTAAAATAATAAAAGACACTTGCATTTTACCCGGTTTTCTTCCTAAGAAACATTCTTTCCAGTTGTCTTCTCTAGCGCGCCTCCAAAGGGGACAGATGGAACGAATTGTCGTGAGGGTGACAACTGGGATGTTGTTCCCAGTTGTCCCCTCTGTCACTAAGCGGGAGGGGTCAGATAGGAAGATTTGTCACCTCTGTGACACCTGGCTAAAAATCCCAGTTGTCAGCCCCGGTGACAGCGCTAGAGGGGACAGGTGGAAAAAAATCGGGTTCCCGAACCGCCAATTCTGCTGCTTTATTGACGCGACATAGTCAATCGCACTGAGCTGCGATCGCTTTTATCTTTATCGTCAACTTTTTATGCCAGCATGTCAAAGTATTTGACAATTAATCACAATCGGAGAAAATCATTGCCTCTATCCTTCTTCTCTAAGAAAATTACAAATGCTAAAAAACAACTTTTTTTTAATAAATTTTTGCTTTTTAGTACGCAGGAACATGGTACCAAATCGAGAGGTACCCCCAAATCCACGAAATAGGTGAATGCACGGGCGCAAGATACGCCCTTGATGAGTCTGCTGGCGTCGTCACTGTCCTCAACTGGGAGGTCATCGATGGTACACTAGATACCATTGAGGGTACTGCTGTGCCAACGTTTGACGATACCAGTGCAAGGCTAACTGTTACCTTGCCTGATAGGAGTGGTTCAAACGGTAAGTGGATTATTTGGAAATTATCTGTGTGAAGAAATAGGTAGGTAGTGTCTGATTGATGACTGAAATGAGATTCTGAGAGAAGTGCACACTTCAATTGCTTCTTTTTTTTATCCACAATTGCTAAGCCCTTTTATTGGTTGACGCCATCATTGTACGCTTCTGCCCTGGTGAGAGCCTGCGCTATTGTCTTTCTATGACACTAGTAACAATAAACCGATATTATATGTCTTAAGCATTAAGTAATGGATTTATTCCTTCTATGGAAACACTTACCCAAGTGCTTAACATGACATAACCGCCTCCATTGTGTACTGATTAGTCCATTTGGTTTACACCAGAAGGTCGTGGGTTCTATTACCAGTGGTGTCTATCTTTAAAAGACTTGGTTTGGTTGGTATGAGAAATAGGGCATTTTTTTAATTAAAAATTTTAGTGCGTTTGGCTGCACCTTACCTAATGGTAAGTGCCGTTTTTTTTTATTATTTACATTTGGTAATTCCTTGACAACATGCAGCCAAGGATGTAACACGCAAGCTCAAATAGTGCCTATTCACTCTTGTCTTGAAGATTCCTGAATTATACGAATCGGGGAATACAAACGCCGATAGGGGAATTCCACTCCTTGGCCTTTCGCATAAAATCAAACCAAAGCAAACAAAACGAACTGAACGACAAGAAATCCATGAACGAAGAAACAAACCGCTTTGTACGTAAAGGTGGAACATTAACGACAAAGGGGTGGAATCGCCCTCCGCGCCTGGTCGTCCAATGATGAAATATGGAGAGGGGGGAATGATTTCGTGGAGCTCCAGGGCACACTCTCCGAAATTAATCCTGTGGAACACCGATAGACAGGCGACTTTGCTCGAGGCTTTTGAGCCTGTTTGATACAAGTTTCTCGTGGCCAATGAGTCTCCTAGCGCGTCAGTCGATATAATCCAAGGCATCCAGCTGGTAACGAGCCGATCCATCTCATAAGTGAGGGCAGTACTCCATACATGACCAAACTTGAGCTTGGCGTAATATTATAAGCTGCTCCGGTATGAAGTCTCAACTTCGAGAGAATACCAAGCTTTTTGGCAGCCGTTTTTGCCTTAGATTCAATGTAGCTCCCGAAATCCAGATCCGATGCTAAATCTACGCCAAGGAGCTGATGGTCGGAGATGTGGATAGATTCATTTCGGACAGTAGGAGTTTGGGTAAAAGGACTCCTTTTCGCACTAAATAGACACGCCTGCATTTTAGAGGCATTTAACCTAACAAGATTGACATCGCCCCAGTCAGAGACTGCCTTGAATGTTAGGTTCACGCGCTCAATCATGATCTCTCTCTGAGATAGTATATCCGGACCCCTAGCTCGAGCACTAGACAAGTATCTCTCCGCAACCGTGCTGTCGTCTGCATACCCAAATATACCGGGTTTCAGCAGATCGTTAATATGCAGCAAAAACAAAGTTGCGCAGAGAACTGAGCCCTGAAGTACCCTGGCGTCAAAGCTCGCCTGACTACCACCACCTTATCTAAGTGTTACCGCCAAACATCAATTTTAACAACATTGCATTGGTATGTTCCGGCATGAAGATAAGATAAGATTGGGGAATATTGGTAAGCCCGTTTCCATCTTAGGCGTCATCGTCACGTACCATCGTCGGGTGAGATGATGCCAAATTATTAATTGTGGATTTAAAAAAAACTGCTTTTTGCTTGTAGCTGGGTGATTACAAACGAATGTATACAGAGTTGTATTAGGATATAGAATTCGGATTTTCAAGCAGATGTGTCACATTTTGAAGCAAAATGATATGTTATGTGCCAGCGCATGAGAAATAGATCTAAAGGAAGAAGGATAAATAACAGAATCGCGTTCCTATTTCCGCTTGTAGAAACGGTGTGTTTCTACTGTTGAGAACAAAGGGAGATATCTCCGCCAGGCGAGGTGGTATGCCTGGGGTCTGGTATTTTTGGTATTAATAGCGTATTCTAGATGTCGTGTATATTTTCCACTCTCGTTACTCGTGTTAAGGTTCAGTATTCTCTGAGTCGGGTTTAAGGGCCGCCAGGAGGCTCGAGTTTCCATACAAACATAGTTCCGATTTGATAAAAAAAACTACATGCCAGATTGAATCCAAACTTTGCAAATATATTGAGGAGACACAAATCAATGTTTGTAATTAGTTTTCGATGTATTAATATAAAACGGAAAAAAAATAAGAGCAGTTTCAAACTTTCAGTACAAAACTAGTTTAAGCCTTCGTTTAGTTACGTTAAAATTTTCGTAGTCGATGGAAACTAATTACAAACATCGATATGTGTCTACTCAATATATTTACAAAGAGTTCATTCCATCCGGCATGTAGTTTTTGTATTAAAGCGGAACTACGTTTGTATGGTAACTCCAGTCTCCTGGAGACTCATAAGGTGTCGCTACATGGTTAATTTTATTTTATTTTTATTTTTACTAACTTTTCGATAACAATTGAACATCGTATTTACTTATTCCTATGATTTCAGGCACTGTAACATTCCCGCTCTACGTGTTGACGACTGATTACGTCAGCTATTCTCTAGCGTACAGCTGTGTTAACGTCAACGATTTCCAACGAGCAAGTGAGTATATAGGCCACGAAGCTGCATATAGGACAAGTTACTATCATTTAGTACTAAAACACAGGGAGTAAATTGGTGTAGGACCCGTTAACTGGGGCTTCTACTCATCATACTGAATAACTTTCCCCATGGTACTCATAGTCAATACGGGAAAAAAAAAGTCGCTCCATACAAAAATGCACAAAATTGGTCGATCAGCTGATCGTTTTGTATGAAGTGTTAAAATATTTTTTTTGCGATTTCAGTAACCTACACCAATTTTGATACAACCTGTATATAAGGTGCTTCTAAAATATATGCCACGGCTGCAATGGGAGAAATAATACATTTATATCCGGAAATTAATCTTTATTTTTCCATACAAAAAAATTGTCATTTAAATAAATTGTTTTACTTGTATTAAGCCATCCCGTATTGCGTTAATGAAAACAGACAGCCCACGTGGTCAAGTGGTTGTTGCGACTTGTTCAACCGACCCGCGCAGCCGCGTCCGCGGCGCGGCGCTAGTGTGCACCCTGCGCAGTTAGTTCGCGTACTTGCTGGTTGCTCGCAGTCGAGCACGCAGTACCGACGCGAACGTTTTGTATGTACTGGTCTACCCGGACCAGGATATTCTGCCGAGTTACAAGAAGTGCTAGACTTTTTCCAGCGACACCCGACGCCGAGCACGAGCAGTGTTAAAAAAACAGACACGTTAAATAAAGTGCAAAGACACATACGCAAGCGTGCATACATATGTGTGTGTGCAACGCGAGGTCAATCAACTTGTGCAATAGTTTTGTACCAGATAGTGGAATAAATAATAATAAATGCTGTGTAATGTGTAAACTTTGAGTAAATAACTTGTAATTAAGGATTAACTTGGAAACACCCCAAGTTACTCGTTACGTGAAGTCCTGAAATCAGCCGTTTTAATAACTGGTAAGTTTGTGTATTCTGCGTTCCTACTTGACGGACGTGTTATGCAAAATGAAGCAATTTAGTATTTAAATTATTTTAATTTCTCAAATCATTCCGGGGCACGAAATTTTTTCACTATTGTAATCTATATGCATGACTCTTACTTCAATTGCAGCCGTGGCATATATTTTATAAGCACCTTATATACTTTGCCATCATCAATTCATCATACATACCACAGAATACCAACCAATATACAAAATGTATGCATAAGTCCCGTCATCGCACAGAAATTTACCTCTTGTGGCGTCACGAGCCGTGTGGCTCCCAGCTCAGATTAGGGCATCCCATCTCTTCCCGTGGGTGTCGTAAGAGACGATTAAGGGACTAAACCGGAGGATGGGCAGCAACGTCCTTTTCAAGTAATGTGCCACCACATCGCACACTGCGATCGCCAACCCGCCTGCCAAGCGTAGCGATTACGGCAAATCTCCCTAACTCAGACACACCCCGGACACTACATACAAACGGTCGTGAAATGACATTTCTAAAATCAAATGGCGGAGCAAACAAAATCACAACGGACTCCCATACGTTCCAGAACCAAACTATAACCAATCTAATTCAATCTGGGGGTGAGGTCGCAATTGAGAGAGCGGCAGTGAGTGTCCATGCTATATGCATATATACTTTGACTCGGAGAGGCCTATATCCAGCAGCGGACGTCTCATTGGCTGATATGATGGCGTCACGAGGTCATCGCGTGTCCTAATTCAAAAATTGATACTTATATAGGTTTAGTGAAGCTTATTTAGCAGAAAGCAATATGGTTCCACTACGAAGAGCATTCGTATTCGTATGCCACATAAATGTAACTCACATGAAAAAGTTTACTACAGCCAAAGTACTAACATACAGTATGGACACTCCCTGCCGCTCTCTAGATTGCAACCTCACCCCCTCGTCACCCAGATTCATTCAGATTGGTTGTAGTTTGGTTCTCGAACGTACAGGATTTCGCTGTGATTTTGTTTGCTCCGTCTTTTTTTTTAAGAAATGTCATTTGACGACCGTTGTTTGCAGTGTCCGGGGTGTGCTATAGCACACGTAAAGTCAAATTTTAGTCGGTTCTTTCGTCCTTTATAGGTTTTTTTTTCAGACATATTAAAACATTTATCATCATCATCATATCAGCTGAAAGACGTCCACTGCTGGACAAAGGCCTACCCCAAGGATTTTCACGACGACCGGTCCTGCGCTGCCCGCATCCAGCGGCTTCCCGCGATCCTCACCAGGTTGTCGGTCCACCGTGTGTAAATTACATTTTTACTGCCATATAATAAAATCGAGGTCGCAATTAGACCTTTCTATTGTAATAATACTTGAACAAATCAGAAATGAGGAGATCCGTAGAACAGAACCGTTCAAATTAAGTGACAGTAGGCGGGGCACATAGCTCTTAGAACAGTTGGCCTATAAGGCAATAAAGTTCTCGAGTAAAAACCACGCACCGGAATACATACTTTAGGCAGGCCTCCCTCCCACTCGGTACAGATTTCTATAATCACCAAATTATAGCTATATAACTGACATAATATAGTCTTTGAGAAAACGGCTGTGACATACCGATGAACAGACAGACAGACGGACATGACGAAACTGTAAGGATTCCTAGTTTGACAACGCAATCCTAAAAACTAACTCAAAACTTCGATTTTTCTCAGTTGGCGCGTGGAAACTTAGCCGCCAGCGTACCATGCCTGCCAGTGGAGACTCAGCCATCAGTAACTACATGGCGAATCGCGAGGAACTTCATCAGCCATACTTCCTCCAAGTTGCTCACAACGAAGACTGCCCCGAACCTAGTGGAGGTTACATCGCTAAGAGCAGCGCCATTGTGATACTAGTCTGCGCTCTTATGCAGCTGTTGTTTTAGTTGTAGGGTTGTACAATGTAGTTGTTTAAGTGGAAACAAGTTAACTTTTCTATTTATTAAAAAAATACCTGCCCACCTTGGCACTAATAAATGTAAAAATAATTATAGGTACTAACTTAATTTACTTTTAAATAAAACTGGTTATAATTTGGTCATTTTTATAACTAAATAGTTTGTTTTGATAACCCTGACTCAAAGCAAATAGTACAGTCACGTCAAAGTATAATACATATATAGGGTGACTTTTAATTAGTTCTTGATAGCAAAGGATATGAATGTACTAGTGATTACAAACAACTTTCCCAAAGAAACTATATGTCAAAAATGAAAAAAAAATTTTGGTCCTCTATACATTTTTGCCGATTTGATAACTTACGGAAAGTTGTTTGTAATCACGAGTACATTCATATCCTTTACTATCAAAAACTTATTAAAAGTCACCATTAGTACTAACATATAGTATGGACACTCCCTGCCGCTCTCTAGATTTCGACCTCACCCCCTCGTCACGCAGATTGATGTAGATTGGTTATAGTTTGGTTCTCGAACGTATGGGATTTCGCCGTGATTTCGTTTGTTCCGTCCTTGTTTTTAAAAATATTATTTCACTACTGTTGTATGCAGTGTCCGGGGTATGTTACGTTCTGCATACTTTTTCACATACCGAACCATTTGGCAGACAGATTTTTTAAATTAAATATAGTTTATTTTCACCAAATATAGTTTATTTTCACATTGCATGGCTGAGACAGAGAAATCGACATTAAATTATACGTTTGCTACCAAGCAAAGCAAACGGTATAGACTTCATGAAAAATCTACAAATTATCTTAGTTTTATATAGGAGTTAACTTAATATGTTTATTTTCTAAAATAACTAAGTAAGTACAGTTTTTTAGGTCTTATAACTCACTAAGTTTCATTAAAATCGTTATAGCTCGAAAAAATATTAATAAGCTTTATTTGTATTAAGAGTACCATCCGATTCTTTCTGGGATAATGGAGTGTAGAAGGCCATTTTAAGTTGTAGTAATGAACTTACTAACTTTTAGTAAAATCTTTACAGCCATTTTTGAAGAAATCAATTTTTTTCTGTGGATCGTGACAACCCTAAAAAATCACAATTATTAAAAATAATTATTAATTAAAAAAACAGCTGGATAAAAAAGTTTTAATTACCCAAATTGTACCCTGATCCGTTTATTAGTTTAGGCACAGATGAGATACTAGTTACTTCGGTTTAGGCGCTAGTGCACCTTAAGGACGCGGACGCACACACATACACAAGCACACACACACAAGCACACATGCGCACACACACACACACATACACTCACACACATGCAATATTTATATGTCCATGCAGTCCCTAAATGGGTGGACCGATTTCAATGCGGTTTATTTTTATTTGAAAATTTAAAAGCTAGGTTTAACCGAAATGGTTCTTGCCATGTTCAATAGAATTCCATTCAGCCATTCATGGAGATTGTCAGCTGCTCGCCGTAACGGTAAAATATAAGTGTAGGGGATAGTGCTTTAACAAAAATAATGTACATCATATGCACATATTAATACCCAACGCAAAAAGAGATGTGTTAGTTATAAGTTTGAAGCCTATGCACTGTTTACACGTATTAATTTTAAGTAAGTAGTTTTAAATAAAACTTCTGTCTTTCTAGTTTAGCCTGCTGGCATTTTAGAGTTAGGTTACTTAATCGAAAAATATAGTCGATTTATTCTACCTGTCCAATTAGTTACCTATCCAGTAATTCATTAATTTATATGACTTAGGCTCTTTTGTAACTTATTAAACACAGTAATTTAGTTAAAATAAAATGAAAAATATTAAAACAAGCATGTAACTAAACTTTAAAGAATGGCAGTTTTTGTCTTCTAAAAAATAATCTGTCCTCTAAATTACTACGTCAGTGGCTATTTATGGGACAACTAAAAGTGTTCTGTTTTGCCGACTATAATTTATGAAAACAAGCTTTAATTAATATGCATAACAGTTATCAACCATAAGTATAACAACGCACGCAACCCTGAAAAACCATTCTGATCTGAAGTAATCGTTATGTCACTGTTCTTAGGTGTCAAGATGGGGTGTAGGTGGGGCAAGGAGGAGTTGATACGCGCGAGCCGTTCGAGCGAAGCGAGCGTGCCGCGGCAGCGGACAGCGAAGCGCCAGAACTAACTTTGCTCGTTGACCTGGGTTGCGTTGCTAAGTCACATTTGGTTTTGACGTGAATACGTCTTTAAAATTACCTCCATAGGGATGCAATCCAAAAAAACTAATGATAACAAAATCGGGGGATACCTACAGTTTAGTGTTGTAGCTACATATCTATCATCTCCATCCAAATTTCGTTTACACCACTTGATAGCTAAAGAATCAAAGAATTTATTACGCTAAGTAAGGACTGTAACACATCGCGCGCGGGGGAGGGGGTAGCCCCGCCATTTTGAAGGTCATTTTGCTGCGTATCGAGATTTCCATTTAGTATAACTTTCGACTCGGTGACATTCATTCAAGTTTCAATCGTCAGCTCTCGTCAAAATCTATCGATTATATATAAAACATTAGTGTAAAATTGTAACTGTGATTATAACAAGGTGTTTAAATAAAAAAATAATATCAAAAAATATATAATGTCGGCCTATACGCGTCGAAAAGCCAAATCGAAATACAGAGATCGTATACGGTTGGAAAGGGCATCTCAACAGCAATCGAATGGTACCAATAAAACACCATATGATCGAGTCAAGCAGTGCCGGCAACGTAAAGTAATGAATGCGGCCGAGCGGATCAACGACTGTGCCAGTACATCTACAGCTGGGACGGTTGAAATCACGCAGATAATAATATTAATAATAATAATATTTTATATAGAAACTACATTTACCCGTTACGAGACGTATTCACGTTAAAACCAACGGCCGTGTGCCCCGACACAGCCCCACCCGTTTTTTTTTTGTTATGCCGCGAATTTAAAATTTTTCAAGGTTTTTAGAATAGAATAGAAAATATTTTATTTACAGCACAGTAGAACAATTTCCAGGTACAATTTACAAACGATAGAAATAAACTATAAAAATGTCTGTACTGTGCATCAAAACGGTACTGACTCAGCATGTGTTGCAGTATACTCTGCAGTTTTTCGTGAATTATTACTTTGTGTTTAACTTTTTAACAAGTTTAACCTGTTTTTCGATGTCTTACATTATTTTCTACCAACTTCAATGAATTTGTCAAATGAGAAATTCTTTATTTTGGATAATTATGAGGAATAATCACAAAATATATTTTTCAGGTTATCGCTAAAATATCTAAAGGAAATTTGAATTTCGCGCCATAACCAAAATGAACCCCACCATAACTCAAACTTGTTTTCAATTATAAGAATGGTCAGAAAACAGTACCTTTAGACGCTCTTAAGCAATTTAGAGAACAACTTGGTTATTTAGAAGAACAAAGTGCTTTTAAAAAGACGATGCGTTATTTATTAAGCATTAACTACTTCGCTACTTGTACGTGTAAACTTCTTTGTTTTAATATTTTAACCGCCTCCGTGGCGTAATGATTAGTCCATTCGCTTCACACCAGGAGGTTGTGGGTTCGTTTCCCGGTGGGGTCAAGTATATAAGATTGGTGGTAGGGCATTTTTATAGCCCGCCCGGCTAGCTACCACCATCTTATCTAAGTCTTGCCGCCAAACATCAGTGTTAACAGAATTAATGTGTTCCGGCTTGAAGATAAGATAGCCAGATCCCCATTGCATTAGCTACTAGGTGCATTCTCGCACAACGCGCAACAACGAAGGCGTAGCGGATCGCACGCCGCGCCGCGCAGTCTATAATATAAATAAAAACAATATATTTATAAAATTAATGCTGCGGAGCAACACGGGTCCTCTTCGTATATAAGAATAGATATTTACAGTTTTTAATGGCATACAGATGGTTTTTATGTGATAATTTTTTTTTAAAGTATGAAATTGATCTCTCGGAGCGTCGGTGGCGTAACGACTAGGGCTGCCGCCTCCTGTCCGGGAGGTCGTGGTTCGAACCCTGCCACGTACAAATGTGATTTCGAATTTAGATTTCATAAATGTACGTTTAACCGACGCTCTTACGATGAAGGAAAACATCGTGAGGAAACCTGCACACGCCTGCGAAGAAATTCGAAGGTTGTGTGTGAAGTGGATCAACCCGCACTGGGCCCGCGTGGTCGACTAAGACCCAATCGTCGTAATTAAGTGTAGGCTCGAGCCCCTCGGTGGGGACGAATATGAGCTGATATGATGATAAAACTAATCTGCAACAATAAAGACATGCAAAACGATTAACTAGTGAAAAAAATTATGAATTTAAACCTAGGTAGGTAGTTACACAATGGCTCTATATTTAGACTTTCAAATTTGAGACTATAGCAGTCAAATTTAAAAGCCAAGCAACCAATACTACGCCGTTGTCAGGAAATTTCTAATTGATGAATTCTTCATTTTTGGAGTTTAACAATTCACAAACATGGTTTATTGCTAAAGAAGCGGTTGCGGAAAAGAACGCTAGGGTAGGGTAGAAGTAGGGTTTGTTATTCCCCTCATGCTTTAAATTTTACAATTCACAATCTTTGCAAACACTTTGAAAACCACTAACTTCTAACCAGCCTAACTTGGCTCGACGGAAAAGTGGAGTTAAGTACTTTTTGTACGTGTGTATAATAAAACGTAACGAAAGATGAAGTACGTCCATTATACCTACCGTTCGTTTCACCTTAGTAGCAGACCTTAAACTACCAGTAGTAAAAAAGTTTGATAGACCTCTATGGTCGTTTAGTAGACTTCACGCGGGGCTATCTAAATGACATAGAGTCTCCTTCTGAAATAATAGAAAATCCACACTAACAGTCTAAGTTGTTTTTAGAAAAAACCCAACTTGCCCTGGGTACAGTTTATAAATGCGTGATAAATGCCCTACTGCTACCGGGTCTCCGACCGCAGTATAAGGCTACTACAAATACTGTCAAGAACTCCAGAGAAGATTTGTAATGCACTGGCGCACTAGCATTGCAAATCAAAAAAGAAATGAAGATGAATTAAGACTGTCTCAAGAAGGCTTATACCTAGAGACGTTAATATATTCTTTAAAAAACGTTCATTCATTGATTCGTTTCATTCATTGATTGAAACAATAACATACTCATTCATTCATCCAATAATTCATTCATTCATTTTCTTTTCATGAATTTGCGGAACTTGGATGGATTTTATATAAATCATAAGATTACCTATTCCTTTAGTTTAATTTGAACTTTGAAGCGTTTTGGTTTTACGATCGTAACAAAGTACAGCGATGTCGAGTAATGAGGAGATCACGGGCCCCGTCTCACAGGCCGATATTGAGGCCGCAGAGAAACTCAAAAACGGAGCCAACGAACTATTTAAAAGTAAGTTTACCCCTAATTCCTCTTAAAACACCCTTGAACACCTATTTGCGATGTATTCCTACGTAATTCTTGTCGAAAGTGACGTCAGAAGTAACTGGTCTGATCATAACCTCAAAATTTCCAGAACAAAATTACAATGGTGCTATAGATTTGTATACAAAGGCGATAGAGAAAAATCCGAATAATGCTGTGTACTTCGCCAACCGGAGTATATCCAACCTGAGGCTGGAGAATTTTGGATACGCCCTGAGTGATGCTTCTAAGGCTATAGAACTGGATAGAGGGTATACTAAAGCCTACTATAGAAGGGCGGCCTCTCACATGTCTTTAGGAAAGTACAAACTAGCACTTAAGGAATTTGAATATGTAAGTACCTACAGATCACTCTTATTTAACTGGTGGTTTCAAGAAAGCTACTAAATGTATATGGCTCAAGATTACGCTTAGGTTGATATGATAGGGTACCTGTGTACAGGCTAAAATTATGGTAATTATTTACCAGATAGACTGTGCATTATGTCAAAAATTTGGCGAGTAAAAGATTTGTGTGAGTTTTTTCAGTCATTATAATGATAAAGGTTCCCAAACAAACAATTTTGTTCAACATTGGTATAGCTCATGCCAAACTTGATTACGGCTCTGAAGTTGGTCGCAAGATGCGTCGCAGTAGCAAAACTTTGGGTGTTAGTAGGACATAAAAGTACCTACTACTTGGTTATACCGGCTGAGTAATACCGACAGCATATCAGCGCTGTGGTCCGCCACAGCATATGCTGAGTCGGAGCCTTTTCTTTGCTACGGCACAGTAATGTTATTCACCGAACACTTTCGACTGGTGTGTGTCTGTTAATCAACTGCAAAGTAAAAAATCTGTTACTATAGCTTTTTCGTTATATAAGTGTACTAATGTTAATTTACTGTAGTACTGTATTCGTGATGTGGTAAAGAATAAATGATTCATCTATCTATCTAGTAAGCACTGGCATCACAGTTCAGATCTGTAATAAAGTTTGGTGCGAGCTGTAAGTACATAATTTTTATTATGAGTACACTTTTCAAAAGTCCAAAAATACAAGTATTTTCAAAAAATCATTAATTAAACTTAAAAAGTATGAAATTTCACATACAGCAGAACCATAACTCAGTGTGGGCTTACTTCCAGCAGTACACGACTTTTAGCTGTTGTAATGATGGTCATCGTAATCACATGCCAAACTGATTGGCAAAGAGTAGGCCAGTTAACATGCACTTCACCTTTATCTATTACTTATAATAAAACTGTAATGGAGCCGTGTCTGTACATGAAATATTTTTGGAAAATAATAACTGTGGTGGACATTACTAATGATATAGATCCAAAAACTACCAGGTTGATTTTGATAAAATTTCGTATCAATCATCATATCAGCTCATATACGTCCCCACCGAGGGGCTCGAGCCTACCCTGAATTAGGGCGATCGGGCCTTAGTCGACCACGCGGGCCCAGTGCGGGTTGGTCGACTTCACACACAACCTTCGAGTTTCTTCGCAGGCGTGTGCAGGTTTCCTCACGATGTTTTCCTTCACCGTTAAAGCAATCGGTAAGTATGTACGTAAGTTTTGAAAAACTCATTGGTACATTGGCCGTCCAGATTTGAACCCGGTACCTCTGGTTAGAGGGACCGAGTCGTTACCGGTTGAGCCACCGACGCTTTTTTTATAGTGAAATTTCATATAGTGGTTCCTTATAGCCCGGGTTAACGTATAGGATCCTTTTTATCCTGGAAAATTCAAACCTCCATGCGGACGAAGTCGCTGGCACAGCTAGTTCATAATATGTGCAATCATGGCCTCTCTGTCTCGTGGAAGAGGCCAAAAAGTATACAAAAACCCTGGCTTTGGACAGAACAGACTTTAGTTCATAATTATTACATATAAAAAATGTAGATTTTAAATAAGTATGTTCTCAAAGGAATACCCACTTCTACTTTCCCACGTTGACATGATTTCATTAATCATTTTTTCCAATTTTCGGTTGTTCCTACTTTGAAGAGTTATGTCTCAGTTTCTTTTTTATTCCTCTTCGAGTGTTTCCTTTCTTCTTCTGTTTCCCATTTCTCATCATCTCCCTTATTTGTATATCTTAAAACACCTCTTAAACTCAGTTTTTTTTGATTTTATCAGTAAAAACAAATTGTTTCTAATTTTTTTTATTTAGATTCTATATCAAATATTGTTTTACAGGTAACCAAAGTTAGACCAAACGACCAAGATGCAAAGATGAAGTATAATGAATGCAACAAGATAGTGAAAAAGATTGCTTTTGAGAAAGCCATATCTGTAGACAAAAAGGAAGTCAACATTGCGGATACTATCAACTTAGATGCTATGAGTAAGTTTAATCTAATCTGAAACCATACATACCAGTGCGGAACTGGCTTGAGTCTGGGATAAAGTTTTCTTTAAATGATAAGCCTTGAGAACAAAGGAGGAAATATTTTATTATGTTGGGAAAACTGATGCAACATGACAACTTTCGGTAAACCATCATAGAAGGAAGAATAGAGGGAAGAAGTAAAAGAAAGCCAAGGTAAAACTACATCTAGCATGTAAATGAAAAGGCTGCTGTCAGATTCTGTCCGAGGACAGGAAGAAACAATTCTTCCTCCACTCCACAGATAATAACATTGTTTTTAAATATAAGTAGAAATGAGATAGTGATGCCTGCACAGACTGAGGTTTGGCCAAGTTTGTGTGGACGACATTCAGTAGTGTAGGTGCGACCGTCTAATCTTGCTCATACGTTGTATACTTATACCCAGTACAATATAGGAACTTTTTTTCGATTGTACACTCCTCTTTTAAGTAAACCCTGACCTTCTTTACTTTTCTATGTTCTCAACAATGACTTAAATGTAATTGTGGCTAAACTTACACAATTATTATTAAGAAATCTAAAGGTGTATTTTATAATACAGATTGTGTAACTATTAGTCTCTAAAAAAAACAGGAGGGTGTGCAAAAAAAGAGGTGCTGTTGGGGTTGGTGTATGAGTATGAATAGATGGGTGGCATGTTCTCTTTGCATCTCATTGCATTGATTGAGTAAAACAACCAGTTCGCGCGATGTAGCTAGTTTATTAATGGTGGGGGAAGCGCCGTCTGTCACATATATCATTCCTCCAACATCATTTTGAGGCCCTGTTAATACTACAAAATACACTTAATATAACTTAAAAAGATACAATGATCACTTAAACCTATTTCTCTTTGTAATCTACAAATTTTCTTGGCCTTAGTTGGCGCCTAGGCACCGCAATATTTTCATTTTCTTCTACATTATCAATTTGGTCCGAAGATCCACTTTCTATGTCAGTTTGATCTTCATCGTTACCCCCAACAATATTATTATGAGCCTCTGCCCTTTCACGACTCGTACTATCATCCCTTTTTAACCGACTTCAAAAAAGGAGGTTTCTCAATTCAACCAAATATATATATTTTTTTAATATGTGTTCGCGGATAACTTCGTCGTTTGTGAACCGATTTTAATTATTCTTTTTTTGTTGGAAAGGAGATATTCCAAGGGTGGTACCATGATAAGGAAACCAGGATCTGATGATGGCATCCCAGAGAAATCAAGGGGAACCTTAGTTTCCTGTTTGAAGTTGGTTTTTTTTGTTCAAAATTATTGAATTTATAATTTCATTTGTAATTCCTTCTTTCGGATTAAGGGAATCAACCTGAGCGGGTTGCAAAAATGGTTCCTCGTTGACAGACGTGGGTTGCAGGTTGCAGTTAATTGTACCACTTGTCTGTGGTAATGGTAATGTTGAAGATCCAACTTCTAAACTCATCTAGAGAATTGACAGCTTTGCCAGAATATTTTCTTATTTGATCTACATGCCTTCTAACAACCACATCATGTATTTTGAAATTAATATTAAACATTCTTTTACCTAAGCATTTGGGTATTTTACCTAAACACCAATGACCTTTCCGAGCAAGGAACCATTGTACCCACACATTTTCACCCGCATGAAAACATCTCATCACATCGCTCATATAAAAGGTCTAACAAAATTAGCTGAAACTATTTTAACTGGTGCTTCTATCCATGAAACTGAACAACTTTCCCCATGAAACCCATAGTCAAATCTAAAAAAAAATTAACTTTCCATACTAAGTTGGCTGATCAGCTGATCGAGTTAGTATGGGAGAGCCAATTTTTTTTGCTAGTCCTTATATAAGGTCTAACAAAATTAGCTGAAACTATTTTAAGGGCAAGTTCAGTAAACGAAACTGAACAACTTTTTCTTCAGCGACCATACTGAAATCTTAGAAAAAAAATCTACAATAAAAAAAAAAAAAATCTTTATAAATCCGGCACTGGCCATCGTACCGTAGCAGTCCACGCGCTGACGCGCCTCCGCCGCCGGGCTCCGCCACAGACAGATGATAGTACAAGCCGTGTCTTCCGTCGCGTCGGACACATATTGGGTAGGTATCTAAACCCTATTTGTTTGGAAATAGCCAGACATGTAAACAAAACATGAACTTCATAAATAAACTAGTTTCAATTGGTTTTCAAGTCTTAAATGAACTAAAACACAGTATTTATGTCAATAAAATCCTTGATGTCCAAATGTAAGTGATTAAGCTAAAATGATAAAATGATTTGTTTACATGTTTGGCCATTTCCAAACAAATAGATTTTTCTTTAATGTGACTTGTCCGCAAACAGGCTAAGGCGAACTACCTACCTACCTACTTGCTTCTTATGTCTCCGGTGATTTTCTTGGTTGACCGGCATCTACAGGTCGTAAAAGTACCGTAATCCCGGAATCGCTGCAAAGCACCTATAGTATTGTGTGTAGATGGCATGTAGATGGGGTCTACGGCTATGAAAATCTTGAAACATGTTCCTGGTGTCTATTAGGTTGTGGTTACAAACTTCATATCACACCGCCATGTCCAAATATTGTTGTACATGGCATTTTCACAATGAAACACTTAACTTAGGCACTTAGGTCACAATCTGTAGGTTAGGCTTTGAGAACGTAACTCAATGAGTGCGCGAGAGTAACTGAGATATTTTTTTCGCGCACGCATCGCACTTGTTTGTTTGTAGGCGAAATGTACCTACGAGCGAGCAGCAAAACAGTTCAATGGCCTCCCTCAACGCTTCAAAGAAGCCGCTCAATTTCTTATTTTTCGAAAAGTGTAAATACCTGTTGGGTTGTATTTTACTACCTACATCTAAAAGGGGAACTATAAGGTTTTAAATAGGTAATATTCGTTTTTAAATAAGAATTGATTGAGAGAACTACCAAAGGTCAACGGCCAGGCACAGCGCAGTTTCGTTGCGGCAAGGCACGAATCCAGCGAAAAGAAAGGACCGTACTACAACACGAGAATATTATAGTGGGCAATAATGGAATGTGGCAATTTTTTTTTAGAATTCGGTATGGTCACTGAAGAAAAAGTTGTTCAGTTTCGTTTACTGAACTTGCCCTTAAAATAGTTTCAGCTAATTTTGTTAGACCTTATATACGTCCCCACCGAGGGGCTCGAATCTACCCTGAACTAGGGCGATCGGGCCTAAGTCGACCACGCGGGCCCAGTGCGGGTTGGTCAACTTCACACACAACCTTCTAGTTTCTTCGCAGATGTGTGAAGATTTCCTTACGATTTTTTCCTTCACCGTAAGAGCGTCGGATAAACGGAAAATATGAAATCGAAATTCGAAAACACATTGGTACGTGGCAGAACTTGAACCACGACCTCCCGGATAGGAGGTAGCGGCCTTTGCCGTTGCGCCACCGACGCTCCTATTATTTAATTGGTCCATGTTAACCGATTTTGTGTCTTTATTATCTGGTAAAACATAACTTCTAACCTTAGTTTCAAATCTTGCCCAAACATTAATTTATCCTGTATGAACCCTGTAGTACAATACATCTTATTTCCATACTCGAAAAGGAAACCCAGTAACTATTCATTTATTATTCCTTGCAATTGATTATTATTATAAATAATCATTATCTTTTTACACTTTTTTTTACTAATTTTCTGCTTGTCCGTTGCTACACGGTTGGTAAACAGGTGAAATTAAATACCTTATGCCATTTGAATCACAAAAAAGTTGGAATTCTCTGAAGAAATCTTAACATCGTTATTGGAAACAATGATTTTTGGTAATCCATAGTTTGGAAATAAAATTTTCAATTTATTAATGAACGCACTTGCGGAGGTTTCTCGATCCATGTAAATGCACTCTAACCATTTGCGAAATGCATCGATAACACTCAGGTACACATTTTGCCCTATAGATAGGTAATCTATATGCCGGCGCACCATGCGTGCTGGCACATGACTTACATGCTCCTATCCATTGGTTCAATGTCCCTATCGATTTTGGGCCACCAAAATCTACTGCGCGCGGAGTTTTTTGTCTCACTTACGCCAAAATGTGCCGAATTCAACTCCTGTAACATCCGCTCCCTGAATTTTGAAGGAATCACGACCCTATGCCCTCTAAAAAGACAGCCATCGTTTACTTCTAAATCATATTTACACTGAAAATTGAAAATTGATTTACAAGTACATAATTAATTACAGTTTTCGGCACTTTGTCATTTCCCGTAGCTAATTTTATATCACTAAACGAGACTGGGCTTATATAAAGGAAAAATCGGTTTTCATTATCTTTATCACAATCAATGTCACACGTTTGACGTTGCTAAGGTGCGCGCGAAAAATGATCAGCAAATAAATTATTTTTGGTATTAATATACTGAACTGTATACTTTAACGCTGACAAGGTTACAGCATACCTCTGAAAGCGCAGGGCTGCCGTGACAGAAATACCAGTTTTCTTGCTGGCTGTAATTCTTCTCAGTCACATCAGCTCATAAACTTCCCCACCGAGGGGCTCGAGCCTACCCTGATCAGGCCATAGTCGACCACACGGGCCCAGTGCGGATAATGACTTCTCACTTGCAGATAATGACCTAGAAGCAAACGCAATTGGTCTTTCGCGGCCCTGGCCGTCCACGTGTGCAAGCACAGCCCCGAGACCCGCAGGCCCCGCCTCCATGGTCAGCACCAGATGCGCGCTGGCGTCGAAATGCACCAGTACACACGGCGCCACATCAAGCTATACAAAACCAGTATACTCGGGCCTCGCGTATGTTGAAACGCAAAGGCGTCGCGCGACTCACGCGGCCAGCTTATACTGGTTTAGTATAGCTTGATGTGTCGCTGTCTGTACACACTCGCTACATAATTCCCGTTTCACTTTGTCAAATGCATTTTGCTGGCGTGCGCCCCATTCCCACTTCGCATTTTTACATAGTAATTCGTTAATCGGATGTAAAATAGAAGACGCATTCGGAATAAAATTCCTATAATAATTAACCATGCCAATAAAACGTTTAATTTCCAATGTATATATATATAATTGAAAATCGCCGAAACTTTGTTTGAACACGTCCTTAGCCCGGCCTTATCGATGACGTCACCCAATTAAGTTACGCTATCTAAGAATAACGCGCATTTTATCTTAATCCGACGTTTTGCAAACGTTTCAAAACTTCCTTTAAACGTTTTAAATGTATATCTTTAGTTGGACCGGTTATACATACGTCATCTAACCAGATACTAACGCCTTCTATACCTGAAAATAATGTCTCCATTGTGCACTGGAAAATTGCTGGGGTATTGTCGAAAAAATAAACAAGGCGAGTATTCTAAATAACCCTTTTTGTGTGTTTATTGTGGTGAGATTTGAAATTTGAAATTGGTTATATGCGTTACACCATTCAATTTTTGTATAATTTTCACCAATTTTCGAGGCAAAGGGTATTTATAAATTTTTAAATCCTTGTTCAGAGTGCAAGAAAAATCCCCAGCAATCTTTAATTTTCCGTTTTCCTTTAAAATCAGTACAATCGGCGTAGCGTACTCAGATGAACTCACAGGAACTACAATTCCTAAATCAACTAACCTACTTAATTCCTTGTCCACTTTGTCTCTTAAGGCAAAAGTTGTAACGCGGCAACGCGTTGCTGATATTTGTCCTTCTTTCATTCGACCTATTTCTTTTCATCTATTTGTTCTATTAAGCATGCGTGGCACATAACAATATGTCATCTATGTGACATGAGATTCAAAACCCAAATTTATTCCATCCATCAATATTCTTTGCCTTTCCAGCTTATTAAAATAAAATATCTTGTACATAGAAACTGCTGCTTTTTTAAATGACCCATCTTGGGTCTTTAAACTCAAAATAAAATAATAATTGTGAGCACGTATGGTTAATACCCACGCAACATCCATACCTACCTACCCTACACCGTACCCGACGGGCCACAAGGTGTACGTGGTGTAAAAAATTTAGGGGATACGTCCTCCTTTAACTTCGACTTCAAATTTATTAAAGTACCCTAACTCATCTTTCCACAATTCAGGAAATTCTTCTAACAATCTTTGAACCTCCACAAGACCTACGATGGAATCAATTTGTAGGTTAAAATTATTACAAGCAAAACACATTTTATACTGTGTCATAAACATAAAATCACGGCCTAACAGGGGCGGAACGCCGTTCTGCAAAACGAAAAACTAATCCTTTGCTAACATTTAAAAATGTTGTTTGAGCAGCAAAATACCCCAGTGGCGTAACTTTATGGCCATTGTATAAACACATTATAAGGTTGCTTTTAGTTAATTTTAATTTTGAAAAAAGATCAAGGTAATTTCAGTTCATTATATTAACCCCAGATCCGGTATCCAGATCCATATTTAATTCTATGTTATAACTATTATCTTTATTTGTCAGACAACATGGTCCATTTTTGTTAGTAACACAAACGTCTTATTACACTAATGTTAGTAGAACACAGATTTGTAGTAACAAACAATAAAAGTGAAAACAACACTTCCACACCCCATGCGCTCACCAGTTACAGGCAGCATGTCTGATCAGTACACGCATGATCGACACACACAGTTTAATCGGATTAAAGGTAACATTCTTCAGGTTAAAAAGTAGGCTTTCCGTACACTTGTCTTCTTCGACGTCTTCCAGATCTCCACCTAAATTATGCAATCTGGAACTACTAGACTTTTAAGCACTGCACACCTTTCTTAAATGACCTTTAACACCACAATTTTGACACTTGTAAGTTATATAGCGGCACTTCAATGCTTCATGATTTTTAAGCCCGCACACTGAACACCTTTGGTCCGCCGTCGCAGACCCCGAGGCGCGCGCGGCCGGCCTGGTGCCGACCCTGTGCAGCGACTTCTCCTTCACAGCGCCTCATAGGTGGTCGCACGTGCGCTTCCTGCTGAGCTACTTCCATTGCCTTCGCGAACGTCAGCGTTTTCGTGTCTTGTTCGAAAAGACGATCACGCTCATGCCCCGTTCTGAGACCTAACACGGAACGATCTCGCAACAAATTATCCACCTCCGTAACGAACTCGCACAAAACGGCCAAACTTCTTAGCCGTACCGCCCACTCCTCAATACTTTCTCCTTCAGATCTCATAGATTCGTAGAACTTTGCCCTGTCGGCAAACGTAGACCTCTTAGGAGTGAAATTCCTGTTGAGTAAAGATACCAGCTCAGTTATTGAGAGTTTTCGTTATACAAAGAAAAATTTGCGGTAAAGTAAACCAACTGGAGCCATAAAATTTTGGCGCTTCAAAGAGTGAATCGTTATATCCATTAATGTTATACAGAGTTACACTGTATTTATTTTTGCGTTTCTTTTCAGCTATTGAAGATGAATACGAAGGCCCTGCGTTGGAAGACGGCCAGGTGACAGTAAAGTTCATTACAGACCTAATGGAATATTATAAACAACAGAAGAAGTTACACAAGAAATATGCATACAAGGTTTTTACTCAGATACATTATTATAACCGCCCCCGTAGAAGCGTCGGTGGCTCAACCGGTAACGACTCGGTCCATCTAACCAGAGGTACCGGGTTCAAATCTGGACGGCCAATGTACCAATGAGTTTTTCACAAACTTACGTACATATACTTAGCGATTGCTTTAACGGTGAAGGAAAACATCGTAAAAAACCTGCACACGCCTGCGAAGAAACTCGAAGGTTGTGTGTGAAGTCGACCAACCCGCACTGGGCCCGCGTGGTCGACTAAGGCCTAATCGCCCTGATTCAGGGTAGGCTCGAGCCCCTCGGTGGGGACGTATATGAGCTGTTATAATAATAAATAATAATAAACCGCCCCCGTGGCGTAACTGTTAAGTCTATCAGCTTAACATCAGGAGGTCGCTTGTTCGATTCCCGGCGGAGGCTAACTAGGACATTTTAAAAGTCCGCCTGTACTGTCTCGTTGATCTTCTTTGACTTTGACGATACTTGTTTTAGTTTAGACTTAGATAGAGACCTACTTTTGTTCTCAACACTAACAATGTTCGATCTAGATTCTCTGGCACTATCTTGCATCCACCCACAAGTGAGTACATTCACAATTTTATGGAATGAGTAGCCAATAAAAAAGTGAAAAGGCCAATAAAAAAAATCATTTCGGATAAATTTCATTTTTTACGGGTAAAAACGGGACCCTGTTACTAAGACTTCGCTGTCCGTCCGTCACTAGGCTGTATTTCATGAACCGTGAAAGCTAGACAGTTGAAATTTTCGCAGATTATGTGTTTCTGTTGCCACTATAACTACAAATACTAAAAAAGAGAATAAAATGAATATTAAAGGGGGCTCTCTCCCATACAACGAACGTTATTTTTTTACTTGTTTTTGCTCGATATCGTTACCGGCAACCAGTTAAACGCTTAAAATATTCACAGAATATCCTATCCTATACACCGTTGTTATGGGGGACTTTAACGCGAAACTGGGCAAACGAAGTGATGGTGAGCTAAGAGTGGGGCAATTTGGATATGGAGAGAGGAATGCTGCTGGCCGACTTTATGGAGAAGGAGGGCCCTCTTTATGATGAACTCCTTCTTCAAGAAGCCTAAACTGCGGAAGTAGACATGGTTGCATCCCTATGGTGTATAGAAAAATGAGATGGACTTCATCTTGTCGACAAGGAGGCGAATATCAAATGACGTCTCTGTGATCAATTCAGTTAAAACAGGAAGCGATCACCGCATGGTAAGAGGCACATTGAATCTAAAAACCAAGCTAGAAAGATGTCGACCGATGAAGTCTACGCTCCGTCCAGCTCCAATCCAGCTCCTAAACCCCGAGAACTTTCAGCTCGAGTTGAATCGCTTCGAATGCCTAGGGGATTGCGATAATGTGGACGATTATAGTGACAGGTTCGTGGAAATTGTCCAAACGGTCAGGTCTAAGATTTTTAAAACTCGCCGTTCAAACAGAACAAAATAATCTCAGACTTCACCAGCAACCTTATGGAAGAAAGAGGCAGATTGGTTTTGCAGTCCTCTGAAGACGCTACTCAGTATCGGCAACTAAACAGGCAGATCTCTCTGAAATTGTATTAAAGGGGCGATTGAGAACAGCAAAGGCTCAAAAGTGTTCGCGAGAGATCTGTTTGTTGGACAAAGCCAACTGACTAAGCTGAAGACTGTGAGGATGGCTGGATCATATCATCTATGACTGAGTTGCTGGAAGAAGTTGAGAAGTTCTACGGACAATTTTACACGACCACACATCTGCCTGTCAGCGATCTGGCCAAAGATCCAAGAGCCAGACTAACCCGAGACTATACCGAAGATATCCCGGACGTCAGCCTGTACGAGATTAGAATGGCTCTCAAACAGCTCAAGAACATGAAGCCACCAGGTGATGATGGAATTACGGCTGAACTTCTGAAAGCAGGTGGAACACCGGTACTTAAAGCTCTTCAGAAGTTATTTAATTCCGCCATACTCGAGGGACAAACGGCTCAGGCATGGCACAGAAGTGTGGTCGTGCTTTTCTTCAAAAAGGGTGACAACACCCTGCTGAAAAACTACAGACCCATCTCACTTTTGAGTCATGTCTACAAGCTGTTTTCGAGAGTCATTACGAATCGTCCCGCACGCAGGTTTGACGACTTCCAACCTCCCAAACAAGCCGGTTTCCAAAAAGGCTTTAGTACTAGTACCATAGACCACATACATACGCTGCGGCAGATTATACAGAAGACCGAAGAGTACAATCAACCACTATGCTTAGCATTCGTGGACTATGAGAAAGCCTTTGATTCGGTCGAAACTTGGGCTGTGTTACAGTCTCACCATAGCCAATTTGACACCGGCTATCGATATATCGAGATACTGAAGTGTTTGTATGACAACGCCACCATGTCGGTTCACCTCCAGGATCAAAAGTCGGAACCTATCCGGTTGCAGCGAGGGGTGAGACAGAGAGACTTCATATCTCCGAAACTGTTCACCGCCGCCCAGGAAGATGTTTTTAAGCTTTTGGACTGAGATGGACTCGGCATTAACATCAACGGCGTGTACATCACCCAACTTCGATTCGCTGACGATATCGTGGTCATGGCTGAGACGGACGACTTAGACACAATGCTCGATGGTCTCAGTAGAGCCTCTCAACAATTAGGTCTTAGAATTAACATCGACAAGTCGAAAATTATGTCAAATGTCCGTGTCGCACCTACTCCTCTGAAGGTTGGAGGCTCTACGCTCGAAGTTGTTGCCGAATATGTGTACCTGGGACAAACAATCCATTTAGGTAGGTCCAACTTCAAGAAAGAGATTAATCGTCGGACCCAACTCGGCTAGGCAGTGTTCGGGAAGCTTCGCCCAGTCTTCGACCAGTGTGTGTTGCCAGTGATAACATACGGAACTAAGACATATTCGCTTACTATGGGCCTCATAAGAAGGCTCAAGGTCACCCAAAGGGCAAATGGAGCATGCTATGCTCGGAGTTTCCCTACCCTATCGAATCACAATTAAGGATCTCCGTAGGAGAACCAAGGTAACCGACATAGAAGTAGCAGTAAAGTTCTCTAGTGGTGACTGCGCACCGAAAGATGTAGCGTAGGCAGTCCTCCTGCTCGGTGGACCAACGACCTGGTAAAGGTCGCGGGAAACCAATTGTAAATTTAAAAAAAAAAAACCGCTGGATGCGAGCAGCGTAGTCGTTAAATAAATCCTCGGGGAAGGCCTTTGTCCAGCAGTGGACGTCTTTCGGCTGATATGATGATGATGTTGAAGCAAGGTCTAATCTTTGCCCTTCTCTTTGCTCTAGTAATCAATAGGTGGTTGCCTGGACGCAATTTGAAATGATAAGGGTGCCTTTGCATGCCTTTTTTTTTTCTTTTCCATTTTTCCCCTGTATATTTTTTCTAGTGTGCAACTATAGTTATTTATATACAAGGGTGGTAAAATGGTAAATAACAAACGAGTGACATTACCATCGTCACGAGTTTGTTATTTCCTTTTACACCCATGTATGTATACGACGTTTTTCAATACAGTTGTGAGAAAACAGGTAAAATTAAAAACGATCGTGACATATCATCATATTAACTCATATACGTCCCCACCGGGGGGCTCAATCCTACTCTGAATTAGGGCAATCGGGCCCTAGTCGACCACGCGGGCCCAGTGCGGGTTGGTCGACTTCACACACAACCTTTGAGTTTCTTCGCAGGTGTGTGCAGGTTTCCTCACGATATTTTCCTTCACCGTTAAAGCAATCGCTGAGTATATGTACGTAAGTTTCTAAAAACTCATTGGTACATTGGCCGTCCGGATTTGAACCCGGCATTCTGGTTAGGAGGACCGCGTCGTTACCAGTTGAGCCACCGACGCTTTTTGATCGTGACAGAAACACAAAATACATGGGTACATACCTATCAAGGTTTCGGCAACTAAAGTTCATTTTAGTTATCACACGCAACTTATCACACTTACGAGTATATTAACTATTCACAATTTTATTCGTATTTACAACTAAAACAACTTAATTCAGTTTAACGAAAATGGCGCCATATTTAATTTAGCTTGGCACACGAACGCATGCGTAAGTTTTTCTAAATATTACCATAAATAGATTACAGTAAGGCTTGGAATAATATTCATGTAAGCGTTAAAACCTCCTTAGAAAGGATGACCTATTCCTTCCTATAACCTATGCGCTTCATTCATATTTATTCTTCTTTCTTCACAAAGATATAACCCAAAGAGAATCTAATAAGCTAGCGTTATGTACTAACCTCACGGAGTAACCACCAATCTCTTTAAAAAGTTTTTAAGAAGATTCTGTATCTTTGGTTATTATATTTTTTATTTGCTATAATTGTCTTGTTTCTCAGAGCTACAAATGAAAAAAAGTGGCAAAGTAAAAAGCACGTGTGCGGTAAAATCAATTTTGCGCACAGTAAACTAGCATATAAAGTACCACTATTTGAACAACTGTATTGAAAAGTATATTTACCTTCAAATTTTTTCTCTTTCAGATCCTAATTGATGTCAAAACCTACCTCATGCAACAACCTTCCCTCATAGACATCAAAGTGGCCGACGACCAAAAGTTCACAGTATGTGGCGACATACACGGACAGTACTACGACCTGATGAACATATTTGAGAAGAATGGCCTTCCCTCTGAGACCAATCCTTACTTGTTCAACGGAGACTTCGTAGACCGGGGATCGTTTAGTGTCGAATGTATATTCACACTTTTTAGCTTTAAATTGCTTTATCCTAATCACTTTTATATGTCTAGAGGTGAGTTCAATTCAGATCATTTTATTTTTAGGGTTTCGTACCCAAAGGGTAAAAACAGGACCCTATTACTTAGACTTCGCTGTCCGTCTGTCTGTCCGTAGGCTGTATTTCATGTACCATGATAGCTAGACAGCTGAAATTTTCACAGATGACGTATTTCTGTTGCCGCTATAACGACTAATACTAAAAATTAGAAAAAGTTAAAAAATGATACAAAAAACGTGTTTATGTTTTTTGTATGATAGTTTTTGAAACATGAAAATAGCGTTATCTAGTATTATGGTACGGAACCCTATGTGTGGGGTTCTCACTCGCACTTGGCCGGTTTTTAGTTAGTTCTTATAGAATTACACCTGTGGAAGTTTCACTGCGACTTTTATAAACATCTGAAATCATGTGTGCAGGTTTCCTCACATGTTTTCCTTCACCGTTTAAGCAATGGGTAAAAAAAACGGTAATTTAAAAAACTAAAAAACCCGCCTGCGTTTCTGTGTAATTTAGAAATGAAAAACCCTAAAACAAGAAAGTCGTCATACCCGATTGCACTTAACTTAAGAAAAATTGTAGCAGTCGGGACCCATTCTAGAAAGTCGGCCGTCTAGTCAGTATATTGGAGTAATCTGCAATTTAATATAGGTATGTGCTCTCAAATTACTATGCCTCCATTTCTAGAATGGGTCCCGACTGCTACAATTTTTCTTAAGTTAAGTGCAATCGGGTATGACGACTTTCTTGTTTTAGGGTTTTTCATTTCTAAATTACACAGAAACGCAGGCGGGTTTTTTAGTTTTTTAAATTACCGTTTTTTATTTTATTAATTTTTTTAGTTTTATTATTGAATGAGTTCATTTGAATTTGGCGCCAAAAATCCGCCATTTTGTTTTTATTTATTTTGATATACCCAGTGTCATTCTCACAGTAAAAACGTATCTAACGACAACCCTCAAGCTATAATTAATCGAGCCGTTCAGGCTGCAGAGCATGTCAAACATTTGAATTTTGCGCCAAAAATCCGCCATTTTGTTTTTTTTATTTTGATATACCCAGTGTCACTCTCACAGTAAATACGAATCTAACGACACGTCTCAAGCCAAAATCCATCCAGCCGTTCAGGCTGCAGAGCGTGCCAAACAATTATACATACAAACATACATACATACATACTCTCGAAAAACATAACCCTCCTTCTGGCGCAGTCGGGTAAAAAAATTACGTGAGATTTGAAAAACTCATTAGTAGCGGGGAAGCGTTCGGGAAACTTCGCAATATCTTCACATCCCAAATACCGCAGTGTCTCAAGACTAAGGTATTTGATCAGTGTGTGTTGCAAGTGATGACATACGGAACTGAGACATGGTCACTTACTATATGCCTCATAATAAGGCTCAAGGTCAATGGAGCGAGCTATGCTCGGAATTTTCCTACGCGATTGAATCAGAAATGAGATTCGCAGGAGAACCAAAGTAACAGTAACAGTGGGCAGGGAACATAGCTCGTAGAACAGATGGCCGTTGGGGCAGTAAAGTTCTCGAGTGGCGACCGCACACCGGAAAACTTAGCGTAGGCAGTTCTCCCACGCGGAGGACCAACAACCTGGTGAAGATCGCGGGAAGCCGCTGGATTGTGGAAATCCTTGGAGGAGGCTTTGTCCAGCTGTAGACGTTCTTTGGCTGATATAATGATGATGATCTTAACAGTCCCAGGCTTTGAACCCAGCATCTCTGGTTTAGGGAATATTTTTGTAATAAAATAAAACTAGAAATAATTTTAATATAGTCCGACTCGCACTTGGCCGGTTCTTTATATTCTAGTAAACCGAGTAGTCGTTAGTTAGTCCATTCTATTCAAACCAGGAGCTTCGTGTTCGATTTCCGGCGTAATCTAACTTTGTAAAACTCGGTTTGGATAGCGCCCACCGCTATCAGCATTTTCTAAGCCCGCCTGGCTTGCTACCACCATCTTATTTAAGTCTTACTGCCAAACAACAATGTTAACAGCATTGATGTGTTCTGGCATGAAGATAAGATAGTCAGTTCCCCAATCTTGGGCTTACTATTTGAGGATAAAAAAAACAAGCGAGCCTTACATTAGTCGCATAATATGTTGTGTAACATGTGACATAATTAAAAAAACCTACCGGCCTTCCGGCCTCGCAGGGCGCGCTCCGGGCTTCACCCGACGTGGAGCACTTAGGCGAAATGGCCATGTTTCCTTAGCCTTCGTGACTTAAAAAAATAAGGCGGCATGGCCATGTTTCCTTAGCCTTCTTGACTGAAAAAACGCATTTCCTGTTGCACACTTCTGTCCCTTTACTCCCACAGATTGCGGGAAAGCGAGACGAAAAATATTACACATCAAAAAATTTGTTACAGGCGTATCAATTATGGTTTAAAAAAAAGTGTAAGAAAATCACCCCATTTTCCAGGTAACCATGAAACGCTGGACATGAACCGTATGTACGGCTTCCGAGGCGAAGTCACGGCAAAGTACACGTCACAAATGGCAGACCTGTTCACCGAGGTGTACAACTGGCTGCCTTTAGCGCATTGCATCAATGGCAGGGTGCTAGTCATGCACGGCGGGCTGTTTTCGAAGGACGACATCACGCTTGAAGATATAAGGAGAGTGGATAGGAATAAGCAGCCTCCTGAAGATGGTAAGAGATCTTCGTAAACTGAATATCATCATCATCATATCAACTAATATACGTCCCCACCGAGGGGCTCGAGCCTACCCTGAAATTTGAAATTACATTGGCACGTGGCAGGATTCGAACCACGACCTCCCGGACAGGAGGCGGCGGCCCTAGCCGTTACGCCACCGAAACTGAATATACATAATTAAAAATAATCTAACTGAGTTTAAGGCTAAAATGTAAATAGCTTTAGCGCATTGCATTAAGGCGATAATATTACAGATTTTCGTTATTTTTGAAGTCAATTACTCCTAAAGGATAGAAAACCAAAGCACACCCCGGACACTCCATACAAACGAGCGAGAAATGATATACATAATTAACTGACGTATCTATAGGCAAGAATGCAGGTAGGGTTGAATCACACCGGCGGTATTGGTCACGAAATGTTTGTTAGTTATTTACTGAATGCTGTGTGAATACTAAACTCTTTTGTTTTTCATACTTTTCGTTGTAAACAAATACACATTATGAGACTAAAAAACATTGTAAATGGTAACTGCGATGTGGACGTACGAATTAACACTGAAACCTGCTATTATTTTGTACATCTTTAAACACTTTTTCCTTGACCGACAAATCGCTACCGCTTATTAAAAAAAGGTCATCTACTTCTATTTCTACGCCGAAAATCGCTGCCGCTTATTAAAAAAAGGTCCTTCACTTCTGTGACGGCGAAAATCGCTACAGCTTATTCCAAAAAAAGGTGAAGTCAATTTGATCACCAAGATTCATGATATGGGGTCCAGGGGGCCCAGCCCCCCTCCACCCATTTAAAACCCCCAAATTTTATGGAAAAAGTGTTAGAAGATGACCGTCTAAAATAATAGCAGTTTTCAGTGTTAATTCATACGTCCACGTCGCAGTTACCATTTACAATGTTTTCTAGTCTCATAGTCTCCTACTTTGTATGGATGGTGTATTCGGAAAGTGGAAAAAGTGAAAAAAGTCCCAAAGATAGGTCTACACGGTTACTTTCAACTCTAGTTATGACTAATGTTTTGAAGTATAAATATTAAAAAATATACAACAATATTTGTGATGATAATACAAAGTGAGTAATGTTATTATTTTTTATACTTTCATTGTAGTTTTTGATTGAAACGAAAAACCATTGAAAAAGTGTGGTTGTTTTCTTTACTCTTTACACGTAAATAAAAAGACAGAGATAACCGTTCCAATCAATATTAGCACACTAGCGCCGCCAATAGAAATAAGTAATTTAGTTATATTCTTAAAGACTTTGTGAACTTTTTATTGTACAACAAAATATACAAATAGATACAGAATAGAAGTAGCATGCACAAAGGTGGACTTATCCTAACCTAAACTGGGATTTCTTCCATCCAACCCTTAAATACTGAAACGATTTAAACTTTAGACAAAGAGACAAATTAGTACACAATTTAAAAGAAGAATTAATTGAAATCATTGAGTATTTTGCGCATATAGGGGGGCAACAACTATTGTTTAATTGGTGTTGTATAACTTTACCTACTCGTAATAGCAACAAGTTATATTTGTCGATATTGTCAACAGTGGCCACAGTTTTGCAAAAAAAAGTTAACAATACTTGCCCCCCCCCCCCCCCCCCCCCCCTCCTATATATTGTGTACGGAATATGCTCAAAATGCTTAATGATTTCGATTAAAGTTCATAAGAATGAGTAATTTATTTATTTCTGTTGGCGGCGCCGCTAGTGTGCTAATCGAACCTTAAAGCCAGGCAGGGTGCTAGTCACCTGGGACAAACAATCCAGCTAGGTAGGTCCAACTTCAAGAAAGAGATTAATCGACGAACCCAACTCTGTATGGGCAGCGTTCGGGAAGCTTCGCGTCCCAAATACCGCAGTATATTAAGACAAAGGTCTTTGACCAGTGTGTGTGTAGCCAGTTATGACTTACGGAATATGCGCAAAATGCTCAATGATTTCGATTAAAGTTCATAAGATTGAGTAATGTATTTATTTCTGTTGGCGGCGCCGCTAGTGTGCTAATCGAACCTTAAAGCCAGGCAGGGTGCTAGTCACCTGGGACAAACAATCCAGCTAGGTAGGTCCAACTTCAAGAAAGAGATTAATCGACGAACCCAACTGTGTTGGGCAGCGTTCGGGAAGCTTCGCAATCTCTTCACGTCCCAAATACCGCAGTATCTCAAGACAAAGGTCTTTGACCAGTGTGTGTGTAGCCAGTTATGACTTACGGATTATGCGCAAAATGCTCAATGATTTCGATTAAAGTTCATAAGAATGAGTAGTTTATTTATTTCTGTTGGCGGCGCCGCTAGTGTGCTAATCGAACCTTAAAGCCAGGCAGGGTGAACAATCCAGCTAGGTAGGTCCAACTTCAAGAAAGAGATTAATCGACGAACCCAACTGTGTTGGGCAGCGTTCGGGAAGCTTCGTAATCTCTTCACGTCCCAAATACCGCAGTATCTCAAGTGTGTGTGTACCCAGTTATGACTTACGGAATATGCGCAAAATGCTCAATGATTTCGATTAAAGTTCATAAGAATGAGTAGTTTATTTATTTCTGTTGGCGGCGCCGCTAGTGTGCTAATCGAACCTTAAAGCCAGGCAGGGTGAACAATCCAGCTAGGTAGGTCCAACTTCAAGAAAGAGATTAATCGACGAACCCAACTCTGTTGGGCAGCGTTCGGGAAGCTTCGTAATCTCTTCACGTCCCAAATACCGCAGTATCTCAAGACAAAGGTCTTTGACCAGTGTGTGTGTACCCAGTTATGACTTACGGAATATGCGCAAAATGCTCAATGATTTCGATTAAAGTTCATAAGATTGAGTAATGTATTTATTTCTGTAAAGCCAGGCATGGTGCTAGCCATGCACAGTGGACTATTCTAGAAGGATGACGTCACGCTTCAAGATATTAGAAGGGTGTATAAGATTAAACAATCACCTGAAGATGAGATAACTCCGTTAACTGCAGATACTTGCAAATAAAGTAACTGGGTTGTTTATGTCTTTGGCACGCCCTGTAGCCTGAACGGCTTGATGGATTTTAGAGTGCGCGGTGTGTCTTAGATTTGTCTTGATTCCGTGAGTGAGATAGGATGCATTTTTACCCGTCTAGCTAAAAAAGAGGTGACTTATTCCTTTGGCACGTTCTGTAGCCTAAACGGCTTGATGTATTTTGGAGTGCAAGGTGTCGTTAGATTAGTCTTAATCCCGTGAGTAACCTATGTCAGGTTACTTTTTTACCCGACTGGCCAAAAAATAGGGGTTACGTTTTTATGCAGTCGGGTTTTTATTTTTTTATTAATTCCAATTAATTAATTTTTTTTTACGTCCTCCTCACCGCCTGAATACTGCTAGTCATTTGAGTTACTTTTTATCATCTGTCAAAACAGTTCTAGAAATATTTGGTTTATTATATTTTTTTATTATTTTTATTTTATTTACCTAGAAGTGATGTTATAGTTTATCAGGGTCATTTATGTACTCATTTTGTGTTTATTTTTTTATTAAAAATTTAAGACGGTTTGTATATTATTTTCTTTTCTTTTTGTATAATTTTTTGAAAGGTTTTGTTTTAAGAATGTGGGAAATTTAGTGATAATCAACCGACTTCCAAAAAGGAGGAGGTAATTCGATTGTATGTTTTTTTTTATGTGTGTTATCTTAGAACTTTCCGAAGTCCGCCTTTGCTAAATGTATTTTCTTTTGTCTAAATATTTAATGTATTTGTTTTAAAAGCAATAAAGAGTTTACAAACAAACAAACAAACAAACTTTTAACTGGGTGAACCGATTTTGATGATTATTTTTTATTTGAAACTAGTGCTTCCCGTGTGGTTTTATCAAAATCAGTGTAGTAACTACTTTATTAGAAAATTAACAAAAACCAAAAATAATAATGCAAAAATGTACTAAGTGGTTGCTATGGAAATCGGTTTTTTAACGTGTTTAGCGTTTTGATATTATTTGTTCATAATTTATTTTTGATGTCATCATCCCAGTTGAATTATACAAATTGTCTCCAACAGTGACTGGGTTAGTTAGAGCTCGATCTCCCCCGTCATGACCCTCGATACGATTGACTTCTGCATTGGATTAATGTATGGATTCATTAGATTGTGATACGGCTCTTCAAACGACTAGAAAAATGATTCTATCTATTTCTCGATTCGCTTTTTTGTATGTTATGACTTATGAGATATCCTCGCAGATTGTGAACCAGTTTTTATGATTCTCTTTTTATTCGATAGGTATACTGCCAAGTTGGTCCCATATTAATTTTATCAAAATCGGTTGAGTAGTTTTTTTGGGAAATTATTCTTTTTATTATTCTATAGGTATACTGCCCTGTTGGTCCTATGTTAATGTTATCAAAATCGTTTAAGTTCTTTTTTAGGACATTTTTTATTCTATAGGTATACTGCCCTGTTGGTCCCATATTAGTGTTATCAAAAGGTAGGTAAAGATAAGGTAGCCAGTTCTCCATTGCGTTGGGGAATCTTGGTAAACCCGCTTCCAACTTCGGCATCAACGTCACTTACCATCAGGTGAGATGATGCCAAGGGCTTACCAATTGTGAATAAAAAAAAATCGGTTATTAAGTATACTTTTTTAGGAAATTAATAAAAACCAAAAAATAATATAAGGTGATTCCAAGAGCTTACCAATTGTGAATAAAAAACCTAACCACTTCGGGAGTGCCGACAGAAGTGAAAACTTTTTACAGTTTTATAAGTTTTGACCCTCGGTTTGTTCCTGGCGAACGACTTGGTTGACAAAGTCTTGACCCTGGGAGTGTTCCTTATAAGGTGTCGGTTACGTTACATGGTTACAGTGTCGCTAGTTCAATGGTTTTTGCCCATCTCAAATCTGTCCAACACCCCTAAAGAAGTTTTAACTTCAAAAATGTACCAAAATAGGGATGACGAATGCTAGTCATCTGAGTTATTTTTTATCATCTGTCAAAAACGACATTTTGTTCTAAAAATGTTGGAAATACCTAGGCGTGACGTCATAGTTTAGCAACATCATATATGTACTCATTTTGTGATTTTGGTGAATTAAAAATCGAAGACTTGATGGAAAACAAAACGAGTAAGGTTTTTCGAAGTTTAAATAGGAGGGCAAATTAGTGATCAAGAGTTCATAATTTATTACTGATGCTGTCGTCATCCCTATTGTACTTGGGGTGTTGCAATTGAAGTCGGTCTTTTGTAACGTTTTCAGCGTTTCTAAATCTATGTCTTTCAAATCTTTCTTTTGTTTAAAAAAATCTGCTGCGTCAGTGTTTCCCGATTCCTATAATTTGGGGATCTTTAAGGCAAGAGTGAATAGGCATTATTTGAGTTTGCGTGTACCATCCTCAACTGCATCATCACTCCATCTCCTGCGTCAGTGTTTCCCGATTCCTATAATTTGGGGATCTTTAAGGCAAGAGTGAATAGGCATTATTTGAGTTTGCGTGTACCATCCTCAACTGCATCATCACTTGCCATCAGGTGAGTTGCAGTCAAACGCACTCAAATTTTTAATAAAAAAATATAAAAAAAATGTTTTTCCAGGAATAATGTGCGAACTGCTCTGGTCGGACCCGCAACCGATGCGCGGGCGGGCGCCCTCCAAGCGCGGCGTCGGCTGCCAGTTCGGGCCCGACGTCACCGCCGCCTTCCTTCAGCGCAACGGGCTCGACTACGTCATACGCAGTCACGAGGTCAAGAACGACGGTTACGAGATCGCTCACGATGGGAAGTGTATCACTGTATTCTCCGCGCCCAATTATTGGTGAGTTATAGCAAAGTATATTATATTAGTACTAACATACAGTATGGACACTCTCTACCGCTCTCTAGATTGCGACCTCACCCCCTCCTTACCCAGATTGATACAGATTGGTTACAGTTTGGTTGTCGAACGTAAAGGATTTCACCGCCATTTTGTTTGTTCCGTCACTCCTTTTTAGAAAAGTCATTTCGGGCCCGTTATATGAAGTGTCCAGGGTGTGGTTATTTATAGCTTATGTTATTTATCAGCCGAAGGATGTCTACTGCTGGACATAGGCCTCCCCCAAGGATTTCCACGACGTACGGTTCTGCGCTACCCGCATCCAGCGGCTCCCCGCGACGTTCACCAGGTCATCGGTCCACCGCGTAGGAGGCCTGCCTACGCTACGTTTTCCGGTGCGCGGTCGCCACTCGAGAACGTTACTGCCCCGACGGCCATCCGTTCTGCGAGCTATGTACCCCGCCCACTGCCACTTAAGTTTAGAAATTAAATTCTGAGAGCTATGTCGGTAACTTTCTGATTGGTACGGTTACGGTGATCTCCTCGTTTCTGATTCGATCACGCGGGGTATAGGCGGGTGTTTAAGTCCGTAGGTGGAGTCGTTACACCCTATTCCCGTAATGGTTCAATGGTTACTGTAAGTCTGGTCATAGTATATACAGGGTGACAGGTAAGTAGTGCAAATCCTTTTAAGGGGATAAACTACATCTAATTTAGAACAAAACAAGTCATATTAACTGGGGGTCGGAAATCAACGGTTTTCAAGTTAAGGCCCATTTAATTTTTTCAATTTTATGTGTAAAACACATTTGTTCAAATGTTTTGTGATTTTCCAAAAAAAAAACTAAAATATAGTTGACTTGCAAAATACGATAAAAACTTCCTTAAATTATAATCTTTCCATTAAAATAAAAAAAAGTTAAAAAATTACAAATGAATTGCAACAAAAAACAATGATTGTTGTCAAAAGGGTGTCTCAAGTCGCATACTAATTTATCCAACAATTTTGTATGAAAAAAATCAAGTTCGAATTTTTGGATGAACTTGTGAATCAAAGTTAGTCGATGATGGTAGAGGGTCATAGATTTCTGTTAATGCGAAAAACATCATAAATCTTGGAATAAAAAAATAATAACTCTTGAACATTTGTATGGGATTTGAGGCATCCTTTTGACAGGATTCATTGTTTTTTGTTACATCTTATTTGTATTTTTTTAACTTTTTTTATTTTAATGGAAAGATGATAAAATAAGGAAGTTTTTATCGTATTTTGCAAGTTAACTAATATTGTAGTTTTTTTTTTGAAAATCACAATACATTTAAACCAATGCGTTTTACATACAAAATTGAAAAATGAAATGGGCTTTAACTCGAAAACCGTTGATTTCCGACCCCCAGTTAATATGACTTTTTTTGTTCTAAATTAGAAGTAGTTTATTCCCTTAAAAGGATTTGCCTACTTACCAGTCACCCTGTATATTAATACTAACATACAGTATGGACACTCCCTGTCGCTCTCTAGATTCCGACCTCACCCCCACGTCACCCAGATTGATGCAGATTGGTTACCAACTTGAACGTATAGGATTTCGCCGTAATTTTGTTCTCGCCCGTTTTATGAAGTGTCCGGGGTGTGTTCTGGTGGCGTCTCCCCTCGCCAAACCCCCCCCCCCCCCTTCCGCGCCCCAACCTTGGGCTCCTTCTACAGTCCTCCATTACGCGACTGATATTTAAATCGCATAGTTATAGCTTAGATCACATATAAAGAGCTAGATCCCTGGTTTCATACAAAACAAAACTTCGAAAAACTTTCGCACAGTTGTTTGACAGGAGACTAAGAGTAGGTTAGAAATACAGTGTAAACTCTGTATAACGTCACTCCATATAACGATTCACTCTTTGAAACGACAATTTTTCTGGTTTAAATTAACGCTAATTTCTCTCTGTATAACTAAAACTCACAGTAACGTCACAAAATGTCCGGTCCCTTTAGTGTCGCTATATAGAGTTTACACTGTATTCAATAACCTAGTTTAGGAGTTAAGTATTTTGTTTTCTGTGAATATATTTATTTTGTTGCAGTAAAGATATATTAGGTCGGGGAAATAGTTTCTCGGTATTTTGTTTGTATAAATTTGTAATTAAAATTGTAATTTTAATAAAAATGAAATGAAAAAATCCCGCCATTTTTCAATTGTTATGTGTCTACGAAAGAAGACATTCGCTACGTATCACTCACACAAATGCAAAGTTGAGCTTAAGCCTCGGTACCTGGTCATCATTATATGAATTGTGAATATATTTTCATTTCAGCGATACGATGGGTAACCTCGGCGCTTTCATCACAATGAATGGCAAGGACCTAAAGCCAAACTTCACTACTTATGAAGCTGTGGTAAGTAGCAACGATATTCTTTTGCGGATTGCTTCACCCGCAAAGTGTTTGTGGCGCAGCTAAACGATGTAACCCGTGCAGATAAGATTTAAGATATTTATTCAAAACTAGCTGTCCCGGCGAACTACGTACCGCCTTACATTACACTACCCTACCCTACCCTACACTACCCTACCCTACCCTACACTACACTACCCTACCCTACCCTACACTACCCTACCCTACACTACCCTACCCTACACTACACTACCCTACCCAAAACTACTCTACACTACTCTACACTACCCTACACTACACTACCCTACACTACCCTACCCTACACTACCCTACCCTACATACACTACACTACCCTACACTACCCTACACTACCCTACCCTACCCTACCCTACACTACCCTACCCTACCCTACCCTACACTACCCTACCCTACATAAAAACCTTCTCCTGACAATAACGAACTCGACGAGTATAACCCGAGAGTCAGCCATCGCTCCTCTCAACCAAATTATAGGGAAAGGATCCACCACCATCCGCACGAACATTTAAGCGAGCATAAGGAAATGATCTGTAAATGGCGGCCGATCTCATGCTATATTACTCACACGGATCAGTCCTCTCACACAGCGCGGCACTGAGAACAAAATAATCTATGCCGCTATCTAACATTCTGCACGCGGGGAAATAAACCATCTGTGTGCTATAGATTGGGGGGATTTGCAGTCAGTGGGCCGCTTATCGATTTCCACTTAACGCGTTGAGGTATCGAGTTGAAATTAATATTAAATATTTAGGTCTACGGCCCCTTGGTAAAGAGCGTCGGTGGCGCAACGGCAAGGGCCGCTACCTCATATCCGGGAGGTCGTGGTTCGAGTCCTGCCACGTACCAATTTGTTTTCGAATTTCGATTTCATATGTTCGTTTATCCGACGCTCTTACAGTGAAGGAAAACATCGTGAGGAAACCTGCACACATCTGAGAAGAAACTCGAAGGTTGTGTGTGAAGTTGACCAACCCGCACTGGGCCCGCGTGGTCGACTAAGGCTCGATCGCTCTAATTCAGGGTAGGCTCGAGCCCCTCGGTGGGGACGTATGTATGAGCTGATGTGATGAGGCCTACGGTCCCTTGGAGCTGTAAAAATATAAAGCTTCTAATTCAAAGCAATAAAAAGACACGGCCATTTATGTCGCATATTTTGATAATTGAAAGTGAAATCATAACCTATAGGGTAATTCCCGTTGACCTTGGCTAGAAGCAACGTCTCACAGTACAAGTAAAGACAATTTTTTTAAAAAATAGTAATTTCTCGCCCGTGTATGAAGTGTTTGGGATGTAGTGGCTGAATGTCTGTGGAGAGGAAAATCCTTCCTAAATGTCTATAGATTCGAAGGTTTTTCATACAAAATCAAGGTATTTTTCACGTTTTTAAAACGATGTGCTGCGCGCTGGGTTTTTAATTTTGTTTTTGGTTTTTTTTAGCCGCATCCAGACGTGAAACCGATGGCATATGCGAACTCCTTTCTCAGTATGCTCTGCCAATGATGGACTTCAAGGCTCCGATACACGCAATTATCTCAACTAAAGTTATCTCCTGGCAACACTGAACTATGCCTTCTTGAAAGGAACTACTTATGTAAGTGCCGAGCTCTTATTTTATAATTCCAATATCGATTATTGATATTCACATTTTTTATACCAGAAAAAGAAGCATTTTATATGTATTACAATATGATACAGAATATTATATTGAATCAATTTAAAAGACAATATTAGAGAATATGTATTGTATGTTTTAAAATCAACCCCTTTGTATTGTATGTTTTAAAATCAACCAACTACAAATTATGACCCTCGATAAAAAGTTTCGCTGCAAACTTTTGATACATTTTGAGCGTTGATTAAATTAAAAACATTTTTTTTTTTTTTAAGGCGAGTTATTTATTGGAACAGTTGTCTCTTGTCTTTTTCTGTACGTGCAAAGAGCAAAGAAAATAACCACACTTTTGCAATTATTTAATGTTTTTTCTATAAATTATTTCTTTTAATCCAACTGGCATATTGAAGTGTGTATTTAGACAAATCGACTAATAAAATTCAGAGGTACTTAATCGGCCTGGTTTGCATATAAAATGCAAATATCTGTTTTAAAAGACGTTTCTTTGACATATTTTTTTCTGTTATAAAAGTTATCAAAATGAAGTCATTGAAATGAAGAATCAGGTTACTAAATATCACTTTCATATGTTTTGTAACTGCTGAGAAAAATCGAGATCCCTGCGACCGGTTTCTAATGCGTCGCCTTAATTTTGAGTCAACTACATTTGTACGTAAACTCGGTTCTACTGCTGGCAGAGAAGATGCCACAATTTTTTTACATAAGTAACACAGTGTTGCCATGTTGTACAATCTATTTGAAGGTTATATAATATTGCCATTACCACTGTAAGACTAGACTGTTACTGTCAAAAATTTAAGGGGATCCTTCGACCTAACTAGCGCTGATATCAATTTAAAAATAATTGTTTATTCGCCGAGTAAATACTTTAACGTTAATACTCAACTACGAAAATGAAGAATAGCTACTTCAGTCTATTTAGAAACTATCAACTCTATGAAATACAGGGTGTGTTTTTTTTAACACCGAGCAAGCCATAAAAACCCATACTGAAATCGCAAAAAGTTGACTCTCCTTACAAAGTTGGCTAATCGGAATGATCGATTTCTATGAAGTCAAAAAAAAATTGCTAATTTGGTATGGGTTACATGGGGAAATTTGTTCAGTTTCATGAGTAGAGCCCAACCGTAACGGCTTGCTCGGTGTTAAAAAAAAACACCCTGTATAGTTCGCTGTAGTCACAGATAAGCATAAGTATAATATTTTTGGCGCTTATGCTATCTGTAACTAGAATATGGCGAGCTATGTTTTAAACAGTTGATAGTTACTAAATACAGTACCTATTGTTCATTTTCGTCGGTGAAAGTCTTCGTTAAATTATGTACTCGGCGTGTAATGTATTACAATATAGCGCTTACAGTGGCGCAACGAATGTACTAACGCAGAGCAACGGAAGTGTACTTGCGGGGCAGCGGGCCGCGGGGTACAGCTTGGCAAACTCCGAGAGTTTGCCAGGCTGACTACAGGCTAGTATGGACTAGTATCTACGACGCCGGTGGCGCATCGTGCGACATCAAAGGCGTTGCGCTACTGTAAGCCGTATCGTAATACTGTGGTAGAGCTAGGTAGCTGGAGATAGCTCCTTAATTCTAAAAACTATTTTAAATTATACATAAAATATCCATTGTAACATTTGAAAAAGCACAATAATAAACGAAATGAAGAGTTGTGTATCAAGCCTTTAACACCAGGGAAAAAAGTAGGAAAATTTATTTCATCTTATTTTGTTTTAGAACAAATTGTATATTTTCAATATTTGTATAAAAACATCGCCATGTCTTAAGTCTTATATTTAGCAAATCTATATTTGATATTCTTACAATAAACGAATTCAATGAACAATTCTCACATACGTATTGCATTTATTTTAAAATTACATACATACCTAAATGCTTTAACAGTTTTTGTAGTTTTTAGTTACTGTTTTGTCTTAAAAGCATTTCATTGACCACTTTGAACCAATAATACACTAAAAATAGTATTATTGAAACCAATGCAATAACTTCATACGAATTATAGCGACCAATACTCTTGGTACTTAGTTGTAATTGTAAGATTTTAATACGTATGTCAAGGCTTAAGCTCTGTGCCTATAGGCTTCAAGTGTATAATACTCTTACGGACATGGAAGGAATTTTATTTGTATTAGTAATGGCTGGAAATTTGTTACAATGTAATAATTGCCCAAGATGCAAAAAAACTGACATAAAAAACTGTTGTTTTAACATCTATATCAAAAGCTTGCATACGTAACAGGACATCCAAGACTAATATAAATATGAATAAAACTTTGTTTTGGTGATCGTTTTTCATTTACCTATACCAAAGTGTATATATTAGTACTAACATACAGTATGGACACTCCCTGCCGCTCTCTAGATTCCGACCTCACCCCCTCGTGTCTCAGGTTGATACAGATTGGTTTAAGTTTGGTTCTCGAACGTATAGAATTTTGCGAATTTCATTTGTTTCGTCATTTGTTTTTGTAAATGTCATTTCGCGCTTGTTGTATGAAGTGTCCGGGCTGTGCCTATACACCGTAAAAAACTTTGACTAATCAATATCCCAAAAACCGTACTTTTTCAGATCCTAGCATGTCACAGTATAACAATATAGCGCCTTACAGTATCGCAACGAATGTACTAATGCAGAGCAATGGAAAGGGGCTTGCGGGGCAGCAGGCGGCGGGACACAGCGTGGCAAACTCGCGCAAACTCGCGGAGTTTGCCAGGCTGGCCACAGGCACAGTATTACGATATGGCTTACAGTAGCGCAACGCCTTTGATGTCACACGATGCCGCCACCGGCGTAGGTACTAGCAGTACCAGCCTGTAGTTACGAAGTAACTAGTATCTCATCTGTGCCTGTAGGCTTGAAGAAAGTTGTTCAGTATGACCAGTAGAACCCCCAGTTAACGGGACCTACACAAATTTTGTTACACCCTGTTTATTATAACTATTAATTAAACACGAAATTACTAAACTAATATTGAGACATGGCTGAATTCTTGGATCTGAAAAAAAAACGTTTTTTTGGATTTTCGTCTTCAAAACGTAAAATACACTCTTAATAACCAATAATTTTGTTATTTCATTAATCAAAAATGATTTCTTACAAAACCGTCTCAGGCGCTTCCATTAGCTTCACATCAGGAGTTCGCGGTTTCGATTCCCGTAGTCTCTGGTTTGGTTAGTGGAAAGGTATTTACCAAGCCCGTCTAGGTGGCTACCACCATGTTATCTAAGTGTTGCCGCCAAACATTAATGTTAATAGCATTGATGTGTTCCGGCTTGAAGATAAGATAGCCGTTATCCGACTACTCAAAAAAAGGTAATATTTTTCGTGCTCATGTGTACGAGTATGTATGAGTACGTAGCCTAAACGGATGGATTGAATGCGAGTTGTTAGACTTGTATCGATCCTCTGAGTATTGTAAAATACTTTTTGGGCAGTCTTGTTTTTTATTAATTGATTGGGTCATTTCGTTTTTGGATTTACGAGGTTATTTCTTAAGAGACAATTATTATTACTGTCGGTATTATCATTTGATGCTCAATCAGGACCCCGCCACTCGGTCGAGCAGGCGAGATAAATACCTACATATTGACTTGGCCTCCATGCCGCGCTCCGCTCGTCAGCGCTAGAACGCCGTACAGTCGCCGCCGCAATTCGCGCGCCGTCCGTGTACGCAGTTATAACCGCTAAATCGAGCGACTTAATATCCATGTTTCCGTGTATTGTCTGACAGTGGAAATAAGTAGGTGAATAAATGCGCCGCGTAGGTATTTTCGTTTTATAAGGGAGTGCAATATCTGTTACGAATCTCATCTGTGCCCTAGTTCACTGCTAAACCAATTTAGTTAAACCCTGTAATCATCATATCAGCCGAAAGACGTCCCCTGCTGGACAAAAGCCTCCCTTCCACAACGACCGACTTTGCGCTGGACTAATTTAGCGGCTTCCCGCGACCCTCATCAGGTCGTCGGTGCACCGAGTGAGAGCCTCTGGTGGGCGGTCGCCACTCGAGAACTTTACTTCCCCACCGGCTCTCTGTTCTACGAGCTATGTGCCCTGCCCAATGCCACTTAATTTTAGAAATTCTGAAAGCCATGTCGGTTACTTTGGTTCTCCTACGTATTTCCTCGTTTATGATTCGATCACGCAGCGAAACTATTAGTTATCAATTTTGTTCTCGCTAACTGTGACTTCTACTCATGAAACTGAACAACTTTCCCAGGGAATCCATACAATCGAAGCAAAAAAAAAATTGGACTCCATGCAAATTGATCACATTTATTAGGTACCAACTTTGTATGGGGCGACCGTTTTTTTTTCGGATTTTAAGGTTTTTGTTGCCTACGTCTTCATAACTGTTTATATTCCAAATTTCAGCGAAATCCATTCAGTGGTTTCGGCTGTGCGTTGATATACCAGTCAGTCACCTTTTCGTTTTATATATACAGATTATGTTACGAAAATGAAGTGAAAACTCCGCGGCCATGATGGCAAGCGATCACCAAAACTACGCAGCAATAATATATATACACACACACAGTGCTCAAACAGCATAACTTTTGTAATTAATTAATCAATAGTTTTACATAATGTATTATGTTAATTATTAAAACGTACATTATTATGTATGTGAGGGAATTAAATATGTTTAAGGTAGGTACTGTCACGATATATTTATTGCGATATATTTTTAATAATATGATTTCGTTCTGTCAAGCATTGAGTTCAGCATATCAGACGTGTAGATAGGGTTTGGCGTTGATTTTAATTAATAAAAATTGTTAAATTTGTATGTTCTTTTTTAAATTCTTCTCAACTGCTCGTCACTGGATATTCTAAGGTTTTTCATCATCTTATCAGCTCATATACGTCCCCACCGAGGGGCTCGAGCCTACCCTGAATTAGGGCGATCGGGCCTTAGTCGACCACGCGGACCCAGTGGTAGTTGGTCGACTTCACACACAACCCTCGAGTTTCTTCGCAGGCGTGTGCAGGTTTCCTCACGATGTTTTCCTTCACCGTAAGAGTGAAAGTTTTTCATACAAAAAAAAATAGGCTAAGTGTTATATTTAAAGATTCAAGATAACAAGTGCTATAATTACCTACCCTCTCAGTTCTTATAAATTTAGTTTTTGTGGTTTTTGCACGAACGCAAAAAAAAAATTGAGTTCTACAAATTTCATGCAATTTGTACCACTCTTCAACAGTATTACGATATGGCTTACAGTAGCGCTATGCCTTCGATGTCGGACGATGCCGCCACGGCGGCGTAGGTAGTAGCAGTACTAGCCTGTGGCAAACCTGGCGAGTTTGCCGCGCCGCCCGCTGCCCCGCAAGCACCCTTCCGTTGCTCTGCGTAAGTACATTCATTGCACTACTGTAGGCCGCTATATTTTAATACTGTGACTCTTCTATGAAAATACATAAACACAATTTTCAGTGTCTGTGCGTTTGTACAAAATCACTTCAAACGAAATTCATTTTAAAGAACTGAGAGGGTACCCAATAAAGCACTTGCCTATCTTGAAAGTCACTACCCTACCTATGTCCTAAGTATTTTTTAAGGTTACCTCAAAGGATTACCAAAATCCATTATAGGATCACTCGTGTGTCTGTCTGTCACAGCCAATTTTCTCGGAAATTACTGGACCGATTGAGTTGAAATTTGTTATTATGTAAATCGGTGACCCAAAGACGAACGTGTAACGTAAATAAATGAATTTGAAACATGGGGGCCACTTTTTTCCGGTAAATTAGAAAATTTAAAAAAAAAGTTTTTCAAAATATATTATATTACATGTTAAATGAAAGGGTTTGACGTGAACATCTCAAATATATATTTTTTGATGTGTAACATCTTTGCTCTCGCTTTTCTGCAATTTGTGGGAGTGATTTCGTGAAATGGGACGGAAATGTGTCCCATTGTAACAGGAAGTCGCGTTTTTTCAGGCTTTAAAAGCGCGGAAAAGGCAAAGGTATCTATGACCATACAGCCTAGTCTGCCGTATCTTTGCCGTCCTTTTTTCGGGCTTTAAAAGCGCGGAAAAGGCAAAGGTATCTATAACCATACAGCCTAGTCTGCCGTATCTTTGCCGTCCTTTTATAAAGTATTTTGTCACATGTTACACATCATATGCGAGTACTGTAGGTCTCGCTCGATTTTATTTTTTTTGTAAGTTTAAGATAAATAGTTTTAAAATTATTTAAGAAAATAGTCAAGAAATTATAATTCCCTTATCTCCGAAACTACTGGGCTTAAAAACTTTTGAAAAATCACAGTATATGAGGTTTAATGCATAAATTACAGGAAAATCTATGAGAAAATCTAAAGTCTTTCCGTTCCCACATGGCATTTCTAAAGTCCAGAATAAGCAGACCTCTATTTACCTAAAGCAAAGTATCTACTGAGAAGTCTTGTTGTGTTGGTAGTTAAAGTTTTGGCGCGGAACTCTGTTTGTGTGACCTCAAGTCGCACTTGGCCGGTTCTTTTTCATAGCTTTTCAATAAACCATGTTTATTGTGAAAAATTCTAAAAATATCCCTTGACAGTGTTGACTATTGTAGTTTGTAGATGACATATATGAATAAAATAAATATTTTAAAAAAGCGAGGCTCAACGGTAACGCCTCGGTCCTCCTTACCACAGGTCCGGGGGTCAAATCCGGACGGCCAATGTACCAATGACTTTTTTGAAACTTACGTAGGTACAGAGGCCAGCACATCAAGCTATACACTCGTAGTGCAATTCTGATCCACGCATTCGGCTTATGAACGGTACAAAGTCCAAAGTGTATAGATTGATGTGCTTGCCTGTGTACATAGATATCACTCGTACTTACTAATTTCTTTAACGGTTGCATTTCTGCTCAAATGCCCAAAAATGTACTCACTTGATTAATGTATCTATGTGATGTACTCACTCAATTTTATACTTTTTCATCATCATCATATCAGCCACAAATCGTCCACTGCTGGACAAAGGCCTCCCCCAAGGATTTCCACGACGACCGGTCCTGCGCTGCCCGCATCCATCGGCTTCCCGCGACCTTCACCAGGTCATCGGTCCACCGCGTGGGAGGTCTGCCTACGCTACGTTTTCCGGTGCGCGGTCGCCACTCGAGAACTTCACTGCCCCATCGGCCATCTGTTCTACGAGCTATGTGCCCTGCCCACTGCCACTTCAGTTTAGCGATTCTGTGAGCTATGTCGGTTACTTTAGTTCTGCTTCATACTTTTTAAAATCACTAAATTAGTTCGTCACAGACAATGACAATTTCAGAACAAAATGTGGTTTTGATAATTGATAAAAAGTAAATGAAATGACTAGTAGTCAAAACTAATAACGAACTGGTATGTTAGTGTCTTCGTAACACATAACGGCAATATTCAATGCACATTTCACATCACATTTAGTAATTATGAAAGTTTGTGAATGGCTTGTTTAACATTGTGTAACCTATATTTTGTATTGGGATAAAATGTACGTACGCCAGATAAACCTTTTTAGCATCATAAGACGTTAAGAGCGTCGGTGGCGTAACGGCTAGGGCCCCTACCTCCTATCCACCAGGTCGTGGTTCGAATCCTGCCAAATACCAATGTGTTTTCGATATTATATGTACGTTTATCCGACGCTCTTACGGTGAAGGAAAAACACCGCGAGGAAATCAGCAAACGCCTGCAAAGAAACCTAAAGGTTGTGGTGAAGCAGACCAACCCGCACTGGGCTCGCGTGGTCGACTAAGGCCCGATCGCCCTAATTCAGGGTAGCTCGAGCCAAACTATATATATTAGTACTAACATACAGTATGGACACTCCCTGCCGCTCTAGATTGCGACCTCACGCCCTTGTCACACCCTGGACACTTCATACAACGAGCCAGAAATGACATTTCAAAAAAGGAATGACGGAACGAACAAAATGGCGGCGAAATCCTATACGTTCGACAACTAATCTGTATGTATCAATCTGGGTGACGAGGGTCACCCAGATTTATACAGATTGGTACTGTTTTGGTCATTTCTGTCCCGTTTTATGAAGTGTCCAGGGTGTGCTCGAGCCCCTCGGTGGGACGTATGTATATGAGCTGATATTATGAAAAACTTAGTCAAAAACTTAAATTGGATAATCCCCTCAACAAACAGTAAAATCAAATCACCAATTTACTCTTAATAGTTTATTCTATGAAGCAAATTTACAGCTAGTCACTACAAGTAAATGCTCTAATTCTAGACTCTCAAGGCACCAGCTGAGTAAGCATCTTGACAACTGTCTTCTTGTCGAGCTTGCACTTGTGGTAGAGTGTTTGACAATCTGTTTCGAGTGACCTCCCCGCCGAGACCGCCTCGAAGATGGACGTGCCGTCGAGCATGCGACGGATAAGCGAATTGCTGGAAATAGTCAAAAAGAGTCAACTATGTCTACAGTAGCGTAATGGTTAAGTCTATTTCCTTCACATCATCAGGTTGCGGGTTCGATTCCCAGTGGTGTCTTCCTTTTTTTTAATTTTCTATTGGTAAGCCCTTGGCATCATCCTTTTTTTGAATGGGCATTTTCTAAGCATGCACCCGACTGGTTAATTTTTAGTCAGCCATTCATCTCTCATTTTTTTTGTATATTCAGTTGATATAAATGTTGGTGTCTAATTCAATACTCACTTGGACAAAGACGCCAATATCGCGTCGAAATCAGTCGTGTTCTAGTAATGATGTCCTCATTTACAAGCTGGACGTAAGGACAAACTTATCGCTGCATGCACCCCGCTGGTTAATTTTTAGTCAGCCATTGATCACGCATTTTCAGTATATTTTATGTCACTTGATATAAATGTTGGTGTCTAATACAATACTCACTTGGACAAAGACGCCAATATCGCGTCGAAATCTGTCGCGTTCCCAGTAATCATGTTCTCATTGGCAAGCTGGACGTAGGAACAAGCTAATCGCTGCATGCACGCCGCTGAGTCAATGTTATAGCGACCGAGGGTCTCATCTAGCTTGTTCAGCACATCTGAGACTTGGTGGAGATCTGTTTCTGCACCTGAGGAGTTACAGAATCAGTTTACTTGCTGGACGATTTTAGTGTGATTAATTTACTTTTTAATCTTCTAAGTAACTGAGATTTCAGTTCAAACTGTTCTTAAGTCACACATATACAAAATCTAGAAAAACGACTTAGTAAATGAGTCGAAATGGCCATGATATGTACTTATACAGATGTAATAAAATGTGAAGCTGAGAAACTTTTTCCGAGAGATCCATGGATATAAATTGACTATGGTCAATCCCCTTTTTAAAGTTCCGTACGCCCGTGTAGAGCGTCGGTGGTGCAACGGCAAGGGCCGCTACCTCCTATCCGGGAGGTCGTGGTTCGAATCCTGCCACGTACCAATTCGAATTTCGACTCATAAATACGTTTATCCGACGCTCTTATGAACAGCAGTCAGATGGAAGTTGACCAACCCGCACTGGGCCCGCGTGGTCGACTAAGGCTCGATCGCCCTAATTCAGGGTAGGCCCGAGCCCCTCGGTGGGGATGTATATATGAGCTGATATGGTGATGATGACACTCGTGTAGGTAGTAGGTATTTATGTTTAACATTTCGGAGAAAAATAAACCCCAAAGAATCCCAACACTTCATCATTACAGCTCATATACGTCCCCACCGAGGGGCTCGAGCCTACCCTGAATCAGGGCGATTAGGCCTTAGTCGACCACGCGGGCCCAGTGCGGGTTGGTCGACTTCACACACAACCTTCGAGTTTCTTCGCAGGCGTGTGCGTGCAGGTTTCCTCACGATGTTTTCCTTCACCGTAAATCCCAACACTTACTTCTTCCATATCCCCCATAACCATAGGACAACGCGTGGATAATCTTGGGCAGGATGATGACAGCTCCAAAGCCCAGAATGGAGCCCAGCAGTACACCACCCAGATCGATCTTCAAAGGTCCGTATAGACCTGGCGATGAACTGCCGTAAGGCCCCTGGAGGACAATAAAGGTTTTGGTGATAAAAGTGATAAGATCGGAATCATCATATCAGTCGAAGGACGTCCACTGCTGGACATAGGCCTCCCCCAAGTATATCCACGACGACCGGTTCTGCGCTACCCGCATCCAGCGGCTTCCCGCGACCTTCAACAGGTCATCAGAATACGTAGGTACGATTAGGAGACAAATAGAGAATGGAGGATTTCACAACACTATGAGAAGATTCTCTTCTCGACTCACTAGCGGTTTACCCAATTGATTCTCCTTCCTTCTACCGTTGTCTTAGTCAGACTTAACTCTAAGTACAACGATATTATATTAGAATCAATATATTCCAAATAACCTTCGATTCTAGTGCTTCCATAATTCATCGTGCCGAAATCCGTGTCCTCTCCCTCTGGCTGTTTCTGTCCCTCTCCTCTCGACTCTTGGTGATGACTGTGAGCTGGTTTTTCAGAGATTTTTCAGTTTTGACGACATATGATTAATAATAATAATATTATATATTCTTTATTGCATACCAAAAAAACTTTACAGAAACTTAATTTAAAAATGTACAGTGCAAAGGTGGCCTTATCGCTTTTAGCGATTTCTTCCAGGCAACATTAAGAGACTCTAAATTACCTGTGAACCAGTGCTGCCATAAGTCGATATGCCGAACCTTTGCGTCCTGTCCCCCTGGCTGTCTCTGTCTCTTTCCCTCTCCTCTCGACTCTTATCCACTCTTGCTGAAGGTTCGGCAAGCTGATCCTCCGTCCGGAAACTGGAGCTCGGCATAAACCCGCTGAAATCGAAACTGAGGTGCGTTATACAAGATGTATTTTTAATAGTATTTACATTACTATCTTTTGCCCGAGGCTTCGCCCGAGCGGACATTGTTTTTATGACTGTCTAAGAGGGTGCGCTGTGCGCGAGCCGCTTGCGGTACGCGAGCGTGGACATGAATTTTCTCCAGATCCCTCGGGAACTATTTTAGGGTATGCTTATAAGTAAATCATGTCTTTTCCCATCCCCTCAACCATCTCTGTGCGAAAAATCACACAACCCATTGTTCCGTTGCGATGTTAAATAAATTAACCAAAAAAGAGCATATTTTCAGTTCCCTCAGGAACTGCATCGGGCTATGCTATTTTCATGGGTTAAAAAGTAGCCTATGTCCTTCCTCGTGACACAGGCTACCTAGATGCCAAATTTCATTGAGATTGGCCAAGGCGTTGAAGCGTGAAAAGGTAACAAACAACAAACACATTTTCACATTCATAATAAATAGTAAGGATTGCTGTCACGTTTCTACTGTAGAAATGAACTGTACAGCCATGCTGTGCATATTTTCTCGTAAAGTCTTCATCGTCTAGTATAATCGGGCATACAAATCAAATATTACGGTAACTTAGTGGCAAATAATGAAGGTGTAGCAGACTTGATTGTTTACAAATATTTCGGATTTGTATGCGTCGGTGGCGTAACGGCTAGGACCGCCGCCTCCTGTCCGGGAGGTCGTGGTTCGAATCCTGCCACGTACCAATGTGATTTCGATTTTAGATTTCGTATGTACGTTTATCCGTCGCTCTTACGGTGGAGGAAAACATCGTGAGGAAACCTGCACACGCCTGCGAAGAAACTCGCAGGTTGTATGTGAAGTCGACCAACCCGCACTGGGCCCGCGTGGTCGACCAAGGCCCCATCGCCATAATTCATGGTAGGCTCGAGCCCCTCGGTGGGGACGTATATGAACTGATATGATGTATTGAAGGTAAATTTTTCCTGGACTAGTGAACTACGCAGTATAGCAGGCCTCATAGAGTACGTTATTCACAAAATTTCATTAGAATCGTTGCAGCCATTGTATGAGAGATACCTTATTCCTATTCCTATTTTTCTGGAATAATGAACTACCGCGTACTGTATGTATGTAGGCCATGTCAAGTTGTATAGTAACGAACGAGTACCTAGTTTCATCAAAATCATTAGCCGTTTTTGAGTAAAAAATAATAGGTGATTTTTTGCTAAGGTGGCAGGCAACCCTAAAAATCAAGATAGCAGAAATGAAAAAAAAACATCTGGACATTTTAAAATAAAGTTGTCCCTAACCAAATTTTACCCAAATCCGTCCAGTAGTTTTGGAACTAGAGAACCGGACGGACGCACAAAACACATACATATTTTTATTTGTTTATAGACTTAAAGTACAAATTAGATAGTAGTTACTACGTAACTATTAGTGTATAAGACAGTGGGTTCTCATCAAAATCTCAACTTCTATTTTTTTACCATCACAACACCTTCTTCACGTCTTCAACGAAAATAGATTTTAAACACGGAAGGCATTTTACAACTTTGATCATCATCATCTTCAAGAAAAATAATATCAAGGCAAAATGTTAACACAAGAGTTCCGATTTCATAAGCTGCTACAAAAAATACGTAAGTATCTCTTTTTTTGGGAATCTTAACCTCCTCTGTGGCGTCGTTGTAGGTTCAATTCCCGGCAAGTCCAACTTTGTGAGACTCTGTTGAACTTTGATCATCATCATCTTCAAGAAAAATAATATCAAGGCAAAATGTTAACACAAGAGGTCCGATTTCATAAGCTGCTACAAAAAATACGTAAGTATCTCTTTTTTTGGGAATCTTAACCGCCTCTGTGGCGTCGTTGTAGGTTCAATTCCCGGCAAGTCCAACTTTGTGAGACTCTGTTTGGTTGGTGGTAGAACATTTTCTATGCCCGTCTCGCTAGCTACCACCATCTTGTCCCAAGTCTTGCTGCCAAACATCGTTTAAACAGCACAGAGTATTGATTCGAACAGTTGTCTCTGTCTTTTTCTTTACTTGTAAAGGGTAAAGAAAATAACCAAACTTTTTCACTTTTTTTTTTTTTTTTTACAATTGGTAAACTCTTGACAACATCTCACCTGGTTCAAATCTTTTTCAAGGTTTTTTCGTTTTAATCAAAAACTACAATGAAATTATAAAAGATAATAACATTACTCACTTTGTATTATCATAACAAATATTGATTTATATTTAAAAAAAAATATTATTATTTTATTTTTTTATTCACAATTGGTAAACCCTTGACAACATCTCACCTGGTTCAAATCTTTTTCAAGGTTTTTTCGTTTTAATCAAAAACTACAATGAAAGTATAAAAGATAATAACATTACTCACTTTGTATTATCATAACAAATATTGATTTATTTTAAAAAAAAAAATTATTATTTTATTTTTTTATTCACAATTGGTAAACCCTTGACAACATCTCACCTGGTTCAAATCTTTTTCAAGGTTTTTTCGTTTTAATCAAAAACTACAATGAAAGTATAAAAGATAATAACATTACTCACTTTGTATTATCATAACAAATATTGATTTATATTTAAAAAAAAATATTATTATTTTATTTTTTTATTCACAATTGGTAAACCCTTGACAACATCTCACCTGGTGGTAAGTGACGATGTTGCCGAAGATGGAAGCGGGTTTACCAAGATATTAGTCTTAATAAAATTTGAAAGTAACGGTGTAGATCTTTGGTATTATTTTCTATCAAACCAAAACTGCTCAATCGTGTTTCTAATAGCTTTTGACTTTAAGGAACATCATCAACAATATAATGGGTTTTTTTTCAACCTTGGGTTTTCTATCGTTTAGGAGTAATTGACGTCAAAAATAACGAAAATCTGTAATATTACCGTCATAAGTCTTTTACTCGTTTCTTACGACACTCATTGCAAGAGATGGGATGGCCCTATTCTACGCCGGGACCCATACGACATGGCTGCGGGCAGCGCAGAAACAGTCCTCGTGAAAATCCTTGGGGAGACCTTTGTCCAGCAGTGGACATCCTTCGGCTGATATGATGATGACCAAATTTAAACTCACCTATCATTTGCGTAATCTGCGCTGACTCCTACGCAAACTAGCACCAGAATCAACCACACACTGACCATCTCGCCAACTCCAACTTGCCCTAACTGGAAGCCTCCATCACGACATAACCCTTTATACGGCGCGTTCCGACGCGTGCGCCGAAACAATCGTATGTAGAAACGTCATTGCCATACGTCTGGAAAAGTGCGATTGCACAAGATCACTTATGTTGACAACCGTCACGGTGAGATGGCATCTGAGAGGGAAGTGCAAGTAGAAATAGGGTAAGCGTGTCTTGGTAGAGAGGAAGTGGACCTTTCCTGATGTTATAAATGTTATGATATAATGGGTATGACGTAACTTTAGACAAAGATGACAATTTAGATGCTATAAAGCGATTATGTTTTTTTTTTGGTAAAGTTTACCGGACAAGATGCGATTTATCGGTCGTCAATGCGATTCCCGATTAGTAAAAAAAGAAAAGAAAGGGATGACGAATGCTACTGAGTCACTTTTTATCATCTGTTCGAAACGAAATTTTGTTCTAAAAATGTGAGAAATTCCTAGGCGTGACGTCATAGTTTAGCAGCGTCATATTATATGTACTCATTTTGTGATTTTGGTGAATTAAAAATCGAAGACTGGAAAACAAAACGAGTAAGGTTTTCCGAAGTTTACGTAGGAGGGCAATTTAGTGATTAAGAGTACATAATTTATTTCTGATGATGTCGTCATACTTAGCATTACATTTTATTTTAGCCTCGCGTGGCTAACTGCCACCAGCCACCATGCAGCACGATACATCATTACAAAGACATTAAATACCCCTCAGAGATTTTTTTTACTCTGTGCTTCGTTGCTTACTTGCATCGGAATATGTCGAAATTGTATAAGAAATTTTTGGTACGATAAAGTTATATAAGTCACTGTTTTTAGCGTTATATATACGTAGGCAACCTGAAAACTTATTAAACACCTACCTATAGGTTAGGTCTAGCGAACTTTAGTACCTATTATCTACCCTTTGGTAGGGAACTTCACTTACCATCAGGTGAAATTTGCCAAAGGCTTACCGATTTTGAATAATAAAAAAAAGGGAAACCAATAATAGACTGAAATTTTTGACGAACAAGACTGTAATTAAATTAACGATTCAGTGTAAAACTTTAGTCTGCTTAGGTGATAGGGAAAAATCGCCTCCATGGCGTAATCCTTCTCATGAATAATTAGCTTCCCAACAAGAGGTCACAGGTTCGATTCCCGGCGGGGTCTGACTTTTTAAGACTCGGTTTGGTTGGTGAAAGGGCATGTTGTAACACCATCACAATCTTGTCTATGTCTTGCCGCTAAAAATCAATGTTAACAGCATTGATGTGTTGAATATAAGATAGACAGTTTCCCATTGCGTTAGGGAATCTTGGTAAGCCCGTTTTCATCTTCGGCATCGTTGTCACTTACCATCAGGTGAGATGAAGCCAAAGGCTTACTTATTGTGGATAAAAAATCATCATCATTTCAGCCAAAAGAAAAAGACCGTCACTGCTAAACATATCTAGACCTCTTTCAAGGATTTCCACAACCACTGGTCCTGCGCTGCCCGCATCCAGCAGTTTTGTAACTATACGAACGGGCTGGTTTCCGCAACCAGGCGTCTGATATGCGCCCATTTTGCGTGGTTAGCCGGCATCACTGCCAGCCCAGCTCTTCCAGTAGCCCCCACATGTTGCCGACGACTTCCGAGAAAGTCTGCAGGTCTCCGAGATGGTCGGCCCTGTACGCCGTCACATCTTTGCAGTCCAGAAGGATGTGAGCGGCTGTCTCCTCGGCCACCACGCACACGCGGCACAGCGGGCTGTCTATCCCCAGGGTAAAAATATGTTTGTTAAAGTAACTGTGACCGGTTATGGTTACTATTATCCAGCAGCTTTACCAGATCATCGATCTACCGAGTGGCAGGCCTGTCTACGCTATATTTTCTTATACGCGGTTGTTACTCGAGAAATTTATTGCTTCAAAGGCATGCCCCGCCAACTGTCACTTTAGTGTAAAAATTCTGAGTGCTATGTTGGTTATTTTGGTTCTCCTACGGATCTCCTCAGGAACAAAAAATAAATGGGTCATTATTCTACTGCCTAGCCTATTCTCAGCCTGCACCAGGGTCCGCTTCCCAACTTAAATCTTCTCCACTTATTGTTAGCCCGATCAGTTTTTCTAAACTTACGTTAAATAAATGCACTTACCGATTGCTTCAACGGTGAAGGAAAACATCGTGAGGATACCTGCATATCCGATTCCAAGATGCGTTGCAAATGTCCTCAAGTGTAAATCTAAGCCCTACACCTGCCCTACACGTAACCGCGGGTGATGCTTTTATTATTGTTGGGTGGGACGCCTGCGGGGTACAGGCGGGTGTTCAGTTCAAGTCTCTAAGTGGACTCAATATACCCTATTTCCATGGTGGTACGATGGTTACAGTGACCCCGGTGGCGTCCCCCCCCTCAAACCTTGAGCTCCTCCTACAATACTCCTTTATGCGACTGATTTCTAGGTCGCATAGTTCCTCTTCCTTGATCGTATCAGCGCCAAACGTCTCCCACCTGAGAATGTTGTAGAGCACACACTCAGCCAAGTAGTGTTGGCTGGTCTCCAAATCTCCGCAGTTGGGGCAGGAGGGGTCTATGGTCCTGTCTATTAGCACACCTCGGTCACTGACGATTAAATGTATGAAACAAACGCATTCCTACGCACACAGTCTAAGCTCGTGTAGGTAAACGCGTACCATGCTTGTGTGAGTGAGATAAGACATGCTAGGGTTGCGGTTGAGGCTACTGAGCGGGGGTGGACGGCACTTTCAACGGGAGGCAGGGAGTGACCATACTGTACGCTATCACTCTTTATTGTACTGTGCTATTAGGGACTTATGTCGATTTAGCCTACAATAAATAAATAAATAAATAAATATTCTGGGACAAATCACACATGGTCATCTGGCCCCAAAGTAGGATTCCCTGTGTTATGGGTTACCAGAGACTGATATACATACTTATATACGTTTAAATACATACATATATAGATATTTAACACCCAGACACAGAGCAAACAAATCTGCTCATCACACAAATGCTTGCCCTGGGTGGGGATCGAACCCACAATGTCCTGTTACTATGCCCATGACCATTGCCAGGCTTTTCCGGCTAAGCGATAGTAATGTCTCCCGCTATTGTTTCCTACACCCTGGGCTTCTCGCTTTATAAGCTCTGCGATCACTCCCTTTGTGACTCTGGCTGATATTGGAAGTCGAGGCTCCGGTCACCGGTCTTATGAATCTTATGCTTACATGTCTGCTCTTTCATTGCCTAAGGTTCCTTGATGTCCTGGAATCCATGCTATCGTGATAGTCATTGTCTCTTCTAGTTTATTGGGTGTTGTTGCTTAGTGCAGCGCCAGGCATCCGCCCTCTGTCCCTTAGATAGAACAGTTTAGATGGTGACTGTTTCAAAAATAAACTATGAAACAAACAAAGTGAGTTAGTTTTCAAAATTTCAGTAGGATCGAGTAAAAATATAGTTTTCATAATGAAATTTTAAAAACCTTTCTCGCTTTGTTTACCATCAAGTCATAAATTTAAAATAATTAAAATCACAAAATGAGTATACAGGGTGTAACAAAATTGGTGTAGGACCCGTTAACTGGGGCTTCTACTTAGTATACTGAACAACTTTTGTTCTACGACTTTGCTGAAATCGCAAAAAAATAATTTACTCTTCATACAAATCGATCAGCTGATCGACCAATTTTATATATTTTAGTATGGAGGGTCCATAAATAGCGTCGGTGGCTTTGGCAGTGGTGTAATGGCTGCGTTGGTGATGTAATGGCTAGGTACGCCGCCTCCTGCCCGTGAGTGGTTCCAATCCTGCCACGTTTATCCGACGCTCTTACGGTGAAGGAAAACATCGAGAGGAACCTGCACACGCTTGCCAAGAAACTCGCAGGTTGGGTGTGAAGTCGACCATCCCGCACTGGGCCCGCGTTGGAGGTCGAGGTTCGAATCCTGCCACGTTTATCCGACGCTCTTACGGTGAAGGAAAACATCGTGAGGAAACCTGCACACGCTTGCGAAGAAACTCGCAGGTTGTGTGTGAAGTCCGCACTAGGCCCGCGTGGTCGGCTAAGGCAATATCGCCCTAATTCAGGGTAGACTCGAGCCACTCGGTGGGGACGTATATGAGCTGACTTGATGATAGAGGTTTATAAAACAACTTTCGGTCTACTCGCGGCCACGGCTATCAAGGCATAGTCGAAACGTTGAGGTAAAAACACCATTTTTTTTCACTCTGTATAAATGACGCTGAAAAACTATGACGTCATGTCTAGCCATTTCCAACATTTTCAGAACAAGATGTTGTTTCTGACAGGTGATAAAAAAAAATCAACTGACTATAAGGGATAGGAGAGAGGGAGAGAAAGAAAGAGATAGAGAAAGCCTGATCTTAGCAAAAACGTTCTTATTAGCGGTACGGCATACTTCATGTAGGGCCATGTACATAATGTTAATCTATATCTATCTTATATCTTTTAGATTTTGATACGTATTTATTCACGATTAGGACTTCAAGTGGCGTGCACTCTTCCGGAGCCGATGGATTCCATTACGCCCTGGGCGAATATTTGCTGGTGCTTGAAAGGTTAAAAATATGATATTCATCAATAAAAAAATCTGTCAAATAATAATAGGTTTTAGGGTAGGGTAGTGTAGTGTAGTTAGGGTAGGATAGGGTAGGGTAGTGTGGTGTAAGTTAGAACGAATTTAAGTTCGCCGGGACAGCTGGTAGAGATATCAAAACGCGCCGCTTAAGCCCATCTACTTGTTGTCCAAATAATATTGCATCCCAAAAATTAATCAGAGCATAAAACATGCCTACGCGTAACTAGTATCTCATCTGTGCCTACGCTTTGTTTGAGATGATGATATTAAATCCTAACCTTTTACACATGTATATTATGCAACAACTCAGATAGGTAGTTAGTGTCTCTTCACATATACACACGGTCACGGCATTGTATACAGGGTGTAACAAAATTGGTGTAGGACCCGTTAACTGGGGCTTCTACTCATCATACTGAACAACTTTTGTTCTACCACTTTGCTGAAAATTTAAAAAAAATGTTTTACTCTTCATACAAATCGATCAGCTGATCGACCGATTTTGTGCACTTTACGAGTAATATGGAGGCATAGTAAAAATTTATTTTTATTTATATTTATTTTTATTTTTCTTGTTTTTGGGTAGCCATCTCTCAATACATGCGCTTGCTAACCAGGACATCGCAGTGACACAAATAAGCTAAACTCCAGGTTTATGATATAGCGTCCCCACTCACCGACATCTAGTTCTATTGTAGTGAGGACTGCTATTTCTGCCAACGCCGCCGTGAGGCGAGGGTAAGGACCAACTGCGGTAGGTCTTGCCGCCAAGACGATTGCCTCGTGGAAGAGAACCACTACCCCGCCCGTTGTATGAAGTCTCCGGGGTGTGGTTTAGCTATCTTTCAACTGGTTACTGTCCCAGAGAAGTAACTATAGTATCTCATCTGTGCCCAGAGCCCAGAGCCACTACGCTGCGGGAACGAAACGACTTCTTCGAGGAATATCCCGTTTGCAAAATGTTCCTTGGTACAAAAATGACCCTTTTCTCAAAAATGCGCAGAAATGTCATTACAGACAAACAACAATTGGTATACAAAGTACTTATAACTTTTATTTTAAATTGGCGTCATCTCACCTGATGGTAAGTGACGATGATGCCGAAGAGGGAAGCGGGCTTATCAAGATTCCCCAACGCAATGGGGATCTGGCTATCTTATCTTTAATCCGTAACACATCAATGCTGTTAACACTGATGTTTTGCGGCAAGATTAGATACGATGGTGGTAGCTAGCCAGGCGGGCTATGAAAATGCCTTACCACCAACCAAACCGAGTCTTAAAAAGTTGACCCCGCCGGGAATCGAACCCGCGACCTTTCACTTCATACCAGAAGCGAAAGGACTAACTCTTATTATTTGAGTTTGCGTGTGTCATCCTCGACTGCATCATCACTTACCATCAGGTGAGTTGCAGTCAAACGCACTCAAATTTTTAATAAAAAAATAAAAAAACTATTACGTCACGGTTTGGTAAGTAACTATTTAGTAATCTGTGGTGTGGTTTAATATCATTATCAGCTCATAAATATGTTTTCTCCGAGGGGCTCGAGACTACCCCGCATTAAATATTACTTTACATTTTAGTATAAGTAGAACAAAACAATAAGTAGGTTTGGCTGGTGGTAGGGCATTTTCTAAGCCCGCCTGGCTAGCTACCACCATCTTACCTAAGTCTTGCCGCCAAACATCAATGTTGACAGCATTGATGTGTTCCGGCATGAAGATAAGATAGCCAGTTCTCCATTGCGTTGGGGAACGTTGATAAGCCCGCTTCCATCTTTGGTATCATCGTCACTTACCATCAGGTGTGATAATGTCAAGGGCTTATCAATTGGAGATTTAAAAAAATAACCTAACTTATAACCACTCCGGGAGTGCCGACAGAAGTGAAAACAGTTTCATAAGTTTTGACCCTGCGAGTGTTCCTGGTACTGTTGCGGTTACATTAAAGGTTACAGCGTCGCGAGTTCAATGGCTTTTCCCATCTCAAATACAGTTTTATAAGTTTGGACCCTCCGAGTGTTCCTGGCGGTATTGGTTACATTACAGGTTACAGTGTCGCGAGTTCAATGTTTTTCCCATTTTAAAAAATGCCCAACGTCCCTTAAGAAGTTTTCACTTCAAAAAGGTACACATAGTAACACATTTCAGTATAGAACACAAACCGTTTCAGAAAAGTTGTATTATTGTGCTTTTGTCCAAGAAGTTTTGTATTCAGGATTCAGCAGAGACTGGATTCAGTACCTCTCCGCTTGTGCTGGCCTGTGTCAAAGTATATATATTAGTACTAACATACAATATGGACACTCTCTGCCGCTCTCCAGATTCCGACCTTACCCCCTCGTCACCCGGATTGATACAGTTTGGCTCACGAACGTATAGGATTTCGCCGTCATTTTGTTTGCTCCGTCAGTCATTTGTTTTAAAAATACCATTTCACGACCGTTGTGCACAATTTCCGGGGTGTGCCCATATTGTAGTGTTTGGCCGGGCCGTACCTGCAGAGGTTCCGTGTTAACTGACCATCCAAAATTGTTTCACGTCCTGTTAAGCTTTGACACCGCCTAACGTTTTAATTTGATGCTCGGCTGTTATTCAACCAACAAAATTTAATTGTTGTGATAAAAAATAGTGCTTTTTTGATGCTAATTAGTTGCCCAAATGAGAATTTTGTTGCTCGAGTAATTTCTGAGCAACAAATCACAATGCTAGCTTTACGTCGCTGAATATTTCACATTAGGGATACTCGTAGGTCTGTCCGCGTATTGTAATAAAATAATCCAGAGAATCCGTAGTAAAGCTTGCCCTAGCACACACCGGAACCTTCATACAAAGGGCGATAAATGACATTTCTAAAAACAAATGAAATCACGTCGAAATTCTATACGTTCGAGAACAAAACTTAAACCAATCTGTATCGACCTGGGAGAGGAGGGGGTGAAGTCTCTCTAGAGAGAGCGGCAGGGAGTGTCTATACTGTATGTTAGTACTAATATATATACTTTGCCCATCATATCAGCTCATATATGTCCCCACCGAGGGGCTAGAGCCTACCCTGAATTAAGGCGATCGGGCCTTAGTCGACCGCACGGGCCTTAGTCGACCGCACGGGCCTAGTGCGGGATGGTCGACTTCACACACAACCTTCGAGTTTCTCCGCAGGCGTGTGCAGGTTTCCTCACTATGTTTTCCTTCACCGTAAGTGCGTCTGATAAACGTACATTTGAAACCGTAATTCGAAAACACATTGGTACGTGGCAGGATTCGAACCACGACCTCCCGGACAGGAGGTAGCGACCCTTACCATTGCGCCACCGACGCTCCTTACTTTGCCCATTGTAGTAAGTATTGTGCTTCTCTGAATAAATAAATAACTGTAAGTTTAGTTTTGATAAGTATCCGTCTTTCATTCATATCCCCATAGCAAACTCTCCCTCAAGTTCCTTTAAATGTTGACATTGATTTACAACCAGGCTAGCAGGCCCGAAGCACATCCCGGACACTGCATACAACGGTCGTGATATGAAATTTCTAAAAAACAAATGACGGAGCAAACAAAATCACGGCGAAATCCTATACTTTCGAGAACCATTTAAGGCTGATCAGCCGATCGAGTTAGTATGGGAGAGCCAAATTTTTTTTTGCGATTTGACTATGGGTTCCATGGGGATAGTTGTTCAGTTTCATGGGTAGAAGCACAAGTTAAAATAGTTTCAGCTTATTTTGTTACACGTTATATATGTTTATTTCTTTGGCACGCCCTGTAGCCTAAACGGCCTAATGTATTTTGGAGTGCGAGGTGTCGTTAGATTTATTTTGATCGCGTAAGTGACTCAGATATATGTTTTCCCGACTGACTAAAAAAAGAAGTTATTTGTTTCTTAGGCACGCTCTGTAGCCTAAAAACGGCTTGATGGATTTTGGAGTGCAAGGTGTCGTTAGATTTGTTTTGATCGCGTAAGTGACTCAGATATATGTTTTCCCGACTGACTAAAAAAAGAAGTTATTTGTTTCTTAGGCACGCTCTGTAGCCTAAAAACGGCTTGATGGATTTTGGAGTGCGAGGTGTCGTTAGATTTATTTTGATCGCGTAAGTGACTTAGATATATGTTTTCCCGACTGACTAAAAAAAGAAGTTATTTGTTTCTTAGGCACGCTCTGTAGCCTAAAAACGGCTTGATGGATTTTGGAGTGCGAGGTGTCGTTAGATTTGTTTTGATCGCGTAAGTGACTCAGATATATGTTTTCCCGACTGACTAAAAAAAGAAGTTATTTGTTTCTTAGGCACGCTCTGTAGCCTAAAAACGGCTTGATGGATTTTGGAGTGCAAGGTGTCGTTAGATTTGTTTTGATCGCGTAAGTGACTCAGATATATGTTTTCCCGACTGACTAAAAAAAGAAGTTATTTGTTTCTTAGGCACGCTCTGTAGCCTAAAAACGGCTTGATGGATTTTGGAGTACGAGGTGTCGTTAGATTTGTTTTGATCGCGTAAGTGACTTAGATATATGTTTTCCCGACTGACTAAAAAAAGAAGTTATTTGTTTCTTAGGCACGCTCTGTAGCCTGAAAACGGCTTGATGGATTTTGGAGTGCAAGGTGTCGTTAGATTTGTTTTGATCGCGTAAGTGACTCGGATATATGTTTTCCCGACTGACTAAAAAAAGAAGTTATTTGTTTCTTAGGCACGCTCTGTAGCCTAAAAACGGCTTGATGGATTTTGGAGTGCGAGGTGTCGTTAGATTCGTCTCACATTTTTAACCGACGCGCCTAAAAATGGGGTTAAGTTTATATGCAGTCGGGTTAAAAGTTTTTAAATCATTCCTAATTTTGAAGTTGTTATTTAGTTATTTGATTATTAAAATTTTATTACACTGCGGGAAGAGGACGCGTTCACCTGGATGAAACTTCTTTGGCTTTCATAATAGGGTAGTTGACTTCATCAAAAGTAAATTATGAAATGTTATTGTATGAATAGCCCTCCCATTGAAATATCTTATCTTTATAGACTTTGAGATAGCTTTCGACAACGATAAACACGACAAACTAATGCAAGTATTAAATAAAACCGAAGTTGATAGTAAAGATTTGCGATTTCGTAACTTATATTGGAATCAGACAGCACACACCAAAGTAGGGGATTATACAACAGGGGATTTGCAAATTCTGAAATGGGTAAGACAGGGATGTATCTTGTCACCATCATTGTTCAATCTATACTCAGAAAACATATTTCAAGAAGCATTTGAGGATACAGAAACAGGAATTAAAGTAAACGGTGCAGTAATAAACAACCTTAGATATGCAGACGACACTGTCCTTCTTGCTCACTCACTCGAAGACCTACAATATCTACTTGATCGCCTGAACAGAAGTGTACTAGAATACGGCCTGAATATGAACATATCGAAGACCAAATAGATGATGCCAGACGCTTTGACGATTGGTGATAAGAACATAGTGAGAGTTCAACAGTATAGATACTTGGAAAGCTGGTTGAATGAAGTTTGGGATCCTGAAAAATTGGTTGTCTGTAAAGTCGGTTTACGGACGATAGTTTAACGTGAAAACGTCGTTACGTAACGGGACAATGAGTCATCCTTTTTCGTGCGTGCAGGCGGCGTCCATCGATTTATTAGACGTTGACACGTCAAAAAGAAATCCGTATCAGAATTGAAATCGCCAGGAGTGCGTTCATGAAAATGAATAAACTCTTTACTAACAAGGATATCGAACTCGAAGTGGAAGTGTTACGTTCTCTCAGTGCTTCTGTATAGTGCCGAGGGTTGGACCCTAAATAGAAACATCGAAACAGTATAGATACTTGGGAAGCTGGTTGAATGAAGTTTGGGATCCTGAAAAATTGGTTGTCTGTAAAGTCGGTTTACGGACGATAGTTTAACGTGAAAACGTCGTAACGTAACGGGACAATGAGTCATCCTTTTTCGTGCGTGCAGGCGGCGTCCATCGATTTTTTAGACTTTGACACGTCAAAAAGAAATCCGTATCAGAATTGAAATCGCCAGGAGTGCGTTCATGAAAATGAATAAACTCTACTAACAAGGATATCGAACTCGAAGTGGAAGTGTTACGTTCTCTCAGTGCTTCTGTATAGTGCCGAGGGTTGGACCCTAAATAGAAACATCGAATCAAAAATTAACGCGTTCGAAATGTAGTTATACAGACGCATGTTAAAAATTTCATGGAGAGATAGAGTAACAAACGTAGAAGTTCTTAACAGAATGAAGAAACAATTAGAATTATAAGTCACGATCAAAAAACGTAAAACAGTAAACTTTGGACATACATACATAAAAGATATAACGTTCTGAAAAACATAATAGAAGGCAAAATGGAAGGAAAGAGGAGAAAAGGGGGAAAGCGAATAACATGGAGTGGCATTATGAGGAAATGGACACAAAACAAAGACGCTGCTAGTCTTAGCAGACTGGCACAGAAAAGATAAAAAGAATTCCGTGTGGTTATCACCGACTTCCGTTAGGATATGGCACATAAAAAAAAGTCTAAAAATCTTACTCATTTTGTTTTGCATCAATGACGCTGAAAAATCACTTGTTCCTATTTCAAACATTTTTAGAACAAAATATAGTATAATTTATTAGTACGAGTACTAACATACAGTATGGACACTAACTGCCGCTCTCTAGATCCCGACCTCCCCCCCATCCCAGGTTGATATAGATTGATGCTAGTTTGGTTCTCAAATTTCGCCATGATTTTATCTGTTCCGTCATTTGTTTTTTGAGAAATGTCATTTCTCACTCGTTGTATGAAGTGGCTGAGGTTTGTGGTGTGAAAAAATTAAGTTTTTGACCGAAGATAAAAAGTCACTCAAATGACTAGCAGCTCAAATTCAGAACAAAATTGCGATTTTAACAAATGTTACAATGTGACTAATGACTAGCCTGCATGAAGTCTAATCTACATGTATATAAAAAATACAGTCATTTAAGCGGTTGGTATCCGTGAAAACATTACAAATTGTTCGTACTTTATTATAGGGATTGCCATAGAATTAACAAGTGTATGTAGATGTAAAAAAAGGTGGTCTAAGTCAGTCATTTTGTTACTTTTTAAGTATTGTTTCTCTGCTACAGCTCGATATCGCGACTAAGGGACGCAAGGCATTAAGTAACATAGTATTTTTCGAATTATTTTTATGTTTTTTTTTTATTAAGAATAGGGATGAAGACAGCATCAGAAATAAATTATGAACTCTTGATCACTAAATTCCTACTCAAACTTCGGAAAACCCTACTCGTTTTGTTTTCCATCAAGTCATCGATTTTTAATTCATCAAAATCACAAAATGAGTACATAAATGACGCTGCAAAACTATGACGTCACGCCTAGGTAATTCAAACATTTTTAGAACAAAATTTAGTTTTTGACAGATGATAAAATGTAAATCAGATGACTAGCAATCGTCATCCCCATTGTTAAGCTCTTGGCATCCTCTCACCTGATGGTAAGTGACGATGATGCGGAAGATGGAAGCGGTCTTATCAAGATTCCCTATAACGCAATGGAGAACTATAGCTATCTTATCTTCAAGCCGGAACACATCAATGTTGTTAGCATTGATGTTTGGCGGCAAGACTTAAGATGGTGGTAGCTAGCCAGGCGGGTTGAGAAAATGCCCTTCCACCAACGAAACCGAGTCTTACAATTTCAAACTTCGCCAGGAATCGAATCCGCGACCTCCTGATGTGAAACTAAGGAATTTAAACCCCACGCCACGGAGGTGATTAATACTTGTATTTCTAGTGTGCTTGCTGCAAGTAAACTTTTATACTTACTTACTTTGACTGTTTTCTCCACTAGTAACTTATTCAAGATTCAATATTTTTATTTAAAATAGATGCAAATCACAGCCTTTTTGATAGTCATAAAATAATAATAACATAATTAAGAAATAAACAATCATAAGTTATTAATGTCAAAATGCAATCCTTGAAATAAACCAGATTAAGTCATTAGAACATGAAAACAATACGACACGAATATAAGTTATACATAAAAATCATTGATAACTTTGACAAGAGTAGGCCAGTTCACACGGACAGCACCCGGTCACGAGTATAACGCGAGAGTCGGCCATCGCTTTAATATTTCTAATCTGATATTTTTAAAAACCAAACGACGGAGCAAACAAAATCACGGCGAAATCCCATACGTTCGAGAAGCAAACTATAACCAATCTGTATCAATATGGGTGACGAGGGGGTGAGGTCGGAATCTAGAGAGCCACAGGGAGTGTCCATACTGTATCAACTGTATGTTAGTACTAACTAATATATAAGGTCTAACAAAATTAGCTGCAACTATTTCAACTGGTGCTTCCACCCATGAAACTGAACAACTTTCCCCATGAAACCCATAGTCAAATCTCAAAAAAAAATTTGAACTTCCCATACTAAGTTGCCTGACCAGCTGATCGAGTTAGTATGGGAGAGTCAAATTTTTTTTTGCGATTTGACTGGGTTCCATGGGGAAAGTTGTTCAGTTTCATGGGTAGAAGCACCAGTTAAAATAGTTTCAGCTAATTTTGTTACACCTTATATATACTTTGCTTAAACGTAATATTTCCGAAATATAACAATAATAATAATATAAAAAAAACGATTTCTGACATAGACTTCATCTTTAATTCAAAATAGTTGTTCTTTATTTGTGAATCAGGGGATAGTAAATACAGACTGTGGTAAAACGTTCATCGTTGTTGCTTTCAGAAGGTAACGCTTCACTTTTGTTACCTATACCACTTAAGGTGACTTTTAATTATATTTCTGATAACAAACGATATGCATAACTTTCCCAAAGAAACTTTAAGTTTCTCGATTCATATTTGACACATAGTTTCTTTGGGAAAGTTGTTTGTAAACGTCTTCCTATATACAGGGTGTAAAAAAATTGGTGTACGTCCCGTTAACTGGGGCTTCTACTCATCATCTTGCGACAACTTTTGTTCTACGAATTTGCTGAATTCGCAAAAAAAAATAATCTTACCCTTCATACAAATCGATCAGCTGATCTACCAATTTTGTGCATTTTAGTATGGAGGTGATATTTATGTATGGTACCAATTTGTTTACACCTGTATATTATTACTCGCGAATTGTGTGCAAAGTCGACCAACCCGAACTGGGCCCGCGTGGTGGGCAAAGGCCCGATCGCCCTAATTCAGGGTAGGCTCGAGCCCCTCGGCGGGGACGTATATGAGCTGATATGATGATATTACTGCTCGCGTACCTATGCCTTAGATTTCGTATCCATTGTCATTGAATTTACAGACATTCTCACCTCCAAACAAAAGTTGAATAGAGTTTTTTAAATGGAATTGACATAGAGTAAGGGGCTTCCTAGACGATCAATGTGCATCAACCTCGTACGATAAATTGAAATTAAATGAAATTTATGCTTTTCATGGTTTCCGTAAAAAGCAATTTTTAATCACGTAAAATTGACAATTGTCATTGTTCGTCTATGGACCCCTAAAGCACAGTATATATATTATTATTTATTATTATATCAGCTCATATACGTCCCCACCGAGGGGCTCGAGCCTACCCTGAATCAGGGCGATTAGGCCTTAGTCGACCACGCGGGCCCAGTGCGGGTTGGTCGACTTCACACACAACCTTCGAGTTTCTTCGCAGGCGTGTGCAGGTTTCCTCACGATGTTTTCCTTCACCGTTTAAGCAATCGGTAATTATATGTATGTAAGTTTTTGAAAACTCATTGGTACGTTGGCCGTCCAGATTTGAACCCGGTATATTCAACGCACGTAAAAAGAGCTCCGAGCGACCTACCTGCGCAGTGAATGAATTGCGGGCCAAATTGGTGGTAAGGGTATCAACAAGACAAAACATCATCAACAGGTATCAACATAACAAACAAGAGAGACGCGTGTTTCCCCCGTCGCGCCTCACCCCTTACCACCAATTTGGCCCGCAATTCATTCACTGCGCAGGTAGGTCGCTCGGAGCTCTTTTTACGTGCGTTGAATTGTACCTCTGGTTAGATGGACCGAGTCCTTACCGGTTGAGCCACCGACGCTTTTATATATGTCAAAGGTGAGGGTGATGGTTAGGTTATGGATGGCCTCGTGGTTCACTCCTTAACTATTTCGGTTGTAGGTGTCGAAATAACAATGCAGCTATATCACAGAGGTCCTTCTTCAATAGTCTTGATCATTTGGTAATCGAAATTGTACAGGATGCCTTGGATAACAATGGATGCAAACGCGGTGATCACAGCGATGGCGTGACACGTCCATTTTTCTCACAGATCACCACTGCATGTGTTCTGCTCGACGCTCCGTCAAAAAGTGTCTGCTCCGAGACTGACGTCCAGCTAATCTGGCTTCTCCACAGATCTAATAAATTCTCAACTCAGTGGGGCAGCACAAACAGCCTTCCGTTAATACATCATCTTTGCTACCACAAACGATCGTCTCACGAGTACAAGCGATCGTCACGCCACCACCGGTTTCACCCAGGTACTAATACCTGACGTTTGATCCAAACAAAGTGTAACTATGTAAACTTATCTCGAGCTGGTATTGGTCGCGTTTTCAATGACCCTCCGACACGGCCATCCTGCGAGTCACACGTCCTCGGGTGACTAACCTGAAAAAGAAAAGGGTAACCAGTAGATTCCATTTCGTTCGGCCAATCCTGACCTTCATTAGGAAGGTCCACAGCTCAAGGAATAAAAGCAACACTAATAATGTGAAGCTTTAATTCAAGACTACAATCATGGTAATGACATATTTTAACAGTCTCAAAAAAAACCAAAATAATTTCACTCTCGTAAACTAAATAAACCTCAGCATTAGCATCGTAACTCAAACAATCTCAAATCAGTTTAGGTCTCCAAGGTAAGTCACAGCTGCAAGGCTTGAAACCTTACAACCATTTACAACTTTTAGGGGCACATAGAACGGAACATAATCATCATCGCAAATCACAAGCGACGGAACACCAGAACTAAACATCACCACATCCGGGTGGCGGGACACCACAAAGAATCATCATCACTAACGCCAAGCGACGGAATACCAATCAGTCATCATCACCAGTCCAGGTGACGGAACACCATCACCACCAATCTAGGCAGTGGAACACCATCATCACCAATACAGGCGACGGAATACCATCATCACCAATCTAGGCAATGGAACACCATCATCACCAATACAGGCGACGGAATACCATCATCACCAATCCAGGCAATGGAACACCATCATCACCAATACTGGCGACGGAATACCATCATCACCTATACAGGCGACGGAATACCATCAACAGTTTTAGCCGGTAAACGGGATACTTCTTTTTTACAAAAACACGAATGTACCTGCTACACATCATGACAGAACGAGTCTGACAAAACAAGCAGCAGCCAATTCATGCAAACATATAGCGCCATTCAGCACTCTTCATTTACCGCTGAAACATGTCGGAATACTTCAGTACTACACACAAAAATAAACGATAAAGAAAAAAATTACAACTGTACACAATTGATTGAGTTACGATCTGTCAATACAATTAACATTGAAAGGTAGACGCCTCTGCACCAGATTCATCGTCAACATCCGGAGGCAAATAACCTTCGGACATACTACGTAAACGGTCATGGGCATACTTGTAACTTCGTCTCAAATTCAAAGCTTGTAATTTGTATCTGTCACCTTCTAAGACCTCTACGACCCTGAACGGCCCTCGGTATTTGGGATCTAACTTGGTTTGGTTACGCTCCTTATTTTGTATCACCACAACAGTCACCCATCTTGGCAACTCTGGGCCACCTCCATCCGGTGCCCAAACAAACAACAGTCACCCAACCTGGCGACTCTCAGACACCTCCATCCGGTGCCCGCCCAAACACACAGTCACCCTACCTGGCGACTCTTGGACCACCTCCCTCCGGTGTTCAACCACACTATCGCTTCCATGCGGCGATCTCAAACATCACCTCTTTCTGGTCATTGCCAACATCACCTCCCCGGTGATACGCCTGCGAGCCAAACGCACGCCACACACAGTTGTGGCCGCACAGCAACGAGAAAATCAACTCGGTGTTTTACGCCTACGTCTACGAATGGCTGAGGCTATTGTCATCCAGTTGCGAAAAATTGTTTACGTCTAAGGTTCAAAATACAAACTAGTGAACGTTAAAATCACGGTCAAGTACAAAAGTCCTTAATCTGCACTAGTAGATGGTCGAGGTTCAGTCTCTCCATCATCAATTCTGTCCAAGTCAATAATACTGTCACTATCGGGCATTTAACGTAGTCTGTCCTCAATAACTGACGGTATTTGATATCTAAAGTGGTAGGTAACGCTTCTCCATTTGTAACAACACAAAGTTAGGTAACTTGTGAAACTAAGCTTTTGTCTAGAAATCAGCCAGTAGCGCTGCCTCAGAGCAATACACCACCCCATCTCTTCCCAAGGGTTTCACAAGAAGTGACTAAGGGACTAAAAATTTGAGGACAAGCAACATCGTCCTTCACGCTCATACTGTACCGCCAAACAGCCCGCCAAGCGTAGCGTTTTTTTTTTTTTTTTTTTTTTTTTTTTACAATTGGTGAAACCGCTCCAACATGGGGGAGGCCCATGTCTATTATCACATCAGCAGCAAGCTGATTAACAACTCCTGTAATAGGATGCGTTACTCTTCGTATTATCACTAGTATGTTGTCGTGCTTCACTTAGATAAAATTACAGCCTGTGTGTGTAATCGACAAACATGACATTTAGAGGTTAGGCTACTTTACTCGTACCTAGAAGCAACTCCAGGAGGCTGTACTTCGTAACTCGGTTAACCCAACAGTTTGGTTGCTGCCAAATGATCATCATGGAAGGACTTGTAACATTGAAATCTCATTACTATACTCGAAGGAAGTGAGCATATTTTAAAGGACACTTAACTAAGAGTACCAACGTTTAAACGTGCTAAGATTCACCTGACCGTTGCCACGCGCCTAAAGCGTTTATGAACGTAAGTTCAAATACAAGGGGGCATTACGTAGATCGAATGACACGTGGACGTATTTGAACAGAGGTTACAAAATCAGTCATTTCGATTTAATAGGTAAAGAATGCACCTGATGTAACCACTAGCTATGCCTGACGTGGTTAAATAGTGACCACCTATGAAGTCAATCGATGTTCCAAGCTATCAGAGGAAGCAATTTCCGTTCAGGCATGTTGTTATCATTTTTTTTTACGGTTATCAACACTTGCGTTCTATGCTATCCTTTTTCTTTACCAGCATGATAAGGCCGTCAAAAAGGGAAAGCTTCGGGGCTTATGACATTCGCAGCCTCCAGCCCATGAATCCTGTATCATCATCACATCAGCCGTAAGACGTTCATCACTGCACTCCGCATACTACCCTGTTATTATTCTTTTTTTTTTTTACAATTGGTAAACAAAATATTTTATTGGGGTCCCCGAAACTCATACCTACATAGGGTCTATATGATAGCGGGGCATTAAGGATGCCCTCGACAAATTCATCACGAAAGCTATTAAAAATAGGCAACAACTTTGGCCTATGATCAATGAGAATATCAGTCCCAATACTACGAAAGCTAATAAAGGTTTTTTTTTTTTTTACTCCATGTAAAAATGTCAGTCTCAATATTATAAAAGCTTAAAGGGATTTCAATACTTTCTATCCTGGTTTAGGTTTGTATAACCAAAACTCTAGTTTTTAAATCTACCGTTGAATCACGACGCTGTGCCACAAGGAACTATCCGAAAGCACGTGAAAGAGCACTTTGAAGGACTACAAGGCATCATTTTGGCTGCTAATGCAATCACTACTAGAAGGGTAAGGGACTAACTACTCTATTCGCATCCTTACCGACAGTCAAGCTGTTTTGTTATTGACAGACTCGTTTAAGAATACCGTCAATCCTAGATTTAAAATATCTGAACCGATCATAATATTGTTGGCACGTATTGTTGTACGTAGGTTGGAACGTAGGTACTCGTTTGGCATAACAAAAAAAATAAAAATTCTGAATGATTCCCGTCAATACTACCCTTACTCAATATTTGTTCTGTACAGTAAACGTGAGCGTTGCCTATAAAAGTCAATCGTGCGTTTGTACTGAACACACTCCCGAAAGTCTATACACGAAACCTTCCTTAACGAGAGAACACTCAGTACCACCACAGATTAGGTAATAGTACTACGTTTGTACTAGTACCACTATCAAAACAAACGGGGTACGACTCACCGGATTTTCGTAGCACCGCGTACATCACGCACTTCGCAGAAGCCGCACGCGCCGCTCGCGTGCATCTCCGCTGCTGCCAGCGCAGCCCACGCTGTCACCTCATTCCAATGGTCGTTCCGTAAGGGAGATGTCGACAGTTGTGCACCGTGCACGTGGATTAGCTTCAGGTATATTCGGGGTCAATTCTGTCAATGTGATTGCAGCAGATGTAGGATGGTGCTCGCATAGCCTCAATCAATCGCAGCATGTTCTGGTTCTGTAGCACGAAGAATTGTTGCCAGTGGTTTTTATTTCGCTGCTCCATCATCAATTTTCACATTTTCCCGTCGTTGTCCACTTGTTGCGAGCGCAGGGAACTATCCAACTTCTGATGTCAAAGGTGAGGGTGATGGTTAGGTTATGGATGGCCTCGTGGTTCACTCCTTAACTATTTCGGTTGTAGGTGTCGAAATAACAATGCAGCTATATCACAGAGGTCCTTCTTCAATAGTCTTGATCATTTGGTAATCGAAATTGTACAGGATGCCTTGGATAACAATGGATGCAAACGCGGTGATCACAGCGATGGCGTGACACGTCCATTTTTCTCACAGATCACCACTGCATGTGTTCTGCTCGACGCTCCGTCAAAAAGTGTCTGCTCCGAGACTGACGTCCAGCTAATCTGGCTTCTCCACAGATCTAATAAATTCTCAACTCAGTGGGGCAGCACAAACAGCCTTCCGTTAATACATCATCTTTGCTACCACAAACGATCGTCTCACGAGTACAAGCGATCGTCACGCCACCACCGGTTTCACCCAGGTACTAATACCTGACGTTTGATCCAAACAAAGTGTAACTATGTAAACTTATCTCGAGCTGGTATTGGTCGCGTTTTCAATGACCCTCCGACATATATATTAGTACTAACCTAAAGACTCCATATTTCCGTCAGTCGCCCCATGTAAAGTCAACTATAAAACCCTAAGACATTTTATTTTCAATTAATTTGGTTCTTTACTATCCTTACTATAATCCTTACCATGGAGCAAATAGACTAGTCTATTTGCTCCATGGCTATTACTAATACATATACTTACTGTGCTAATATTATTAATGTTAAAATGTGTTTGTTTATTTGTTTGTTTGTTATTTGTTACCTTTTCACGCTTCAACACATTAACCAATCTTGATGAAATTTGGCATACAGGTAGCCTGTGTCACTGGGAAGGACATAGGCTACTTTTTATCCCGTGAAAATAGCATAGTCCGATGCAGTTCCTGAGGGAACTAAAAATATACTCTTTTTTTTTTGGTTAGTTTCTTTCTTTGCAATGTACAACGGAAGAATGGATTGCTGTGATTTTTAGCACAGAGATGACTGAGGGGGTGGGAAATAACATACACTGCTAATCAGAATAGCCCAATATAGATCTTGAGAGATCTGGAGAAAACTCATGCCCACGCTCGCGAGCCGCAAGCGGCTCGCGCACCACTAGCCCTCGGAGACCGTCATAAAACAATGTCCACGTGGGCAAAAGCTAGTATTTCATAATTTATGGTTTTAGAGGGGAATGACATGAAAGGGGCGATTGACAGGAATTTTCATTCAAGTTATAGATGTTTGCTGCGTGAGTGAGTCCACTGCTGTTAAATTGGCTGACCTCTGAATAAAAAATTTATGCACTGGCGCCGTATCTACGTAATTTGTAGGACTATGGTTCTTACGCGATCTCGCCTATCATTCCGCCTAGCTCTAATGCAAGCATTTCACACAACAATGCCCGGAACAGACACACGTGGTTATGCAGTATGGTTTCCAGCACTATTTCTGTAAACACATCACCTGTGTGAATCCAAACGACTAGGTACAACTAAACCTACTGGACACCTAAATTTTAATTAGCTTCAATTTTTTTTATTAAATAAAGTCTTTTAACTTTAAAATTATGATTTGATTAGCTTTGTTAATAATTTTGAAATTTCACAAAATGCGGTCAACGAAAGCATTTGTTTTGCTATTGTTTTGTGTTTTGTTTTCTTTTATTTTGTGTGAAGTGAAAGATCCAAGGGAAAATGCAAAGGAAAGGAAATCAAGATTATTTTCGTTTAACACATTGGATGACGTTATTCAGGTAAGTTACCTTATTTATTAATTAGATCCAGGTGCACTCCATGCATGTCAGATAGTTTCATGTCCTGTTACTAAACCCATTTTTATTTCTTTGTTTGTTGTTACTGTTCGGAGTTTCTCTGCGTGATCGAATCAGAAACGAGGAGATCCGCAGGAGAACCAAAGTAACCGACATAGCTCACAGAATCGCTATTCCACGACGATCGGTTCTGCACTGCCCGCATCCAGCGGCTTCCCGCGATTTTCACCAGGTCGTCGGTCCACCGCGTGGGAGGCCTATGTCCTGCAGTGGACGTCCTTCGGCTGATACGACGATAAATGAAATACCCACAGAACGATTGCGTATTAGAAAGAATAGTACGTGTGTAAGTATATGAGTCAACTAAACTACTTCTATGTTACTCATTGTTCTGTGGAAATACCTATTTAACTTAATTTTTCAGATAAACCTGGATTTCTCTATTCCCTTCCTCAGCATTCCGTCAAGGAAGGCTTTCAACTCCGCATTTGGACTATGGTCTGAGGTAGGCCATATTTTTTTACCTGACTAATAAATGAAAACTAAGAATGATTATGATTTCTTAATTAATTTGAACGTTTAATTATTGACCATGATGGTAATATGTAGGTTTTAGACTAGTAACTATTGTTTTTCAGTCATTTATTTACTTGTGTCGTTGAATTAACCCGCGGTCGGTCGCGTGGGGTCATTAAAAGCCCGACGTTTACGAAAACTGCTATATTTTGTTCCATAGTAAAGATACAAAAAACATACATAACTATCAATTAGTGTAAAAATATATATAAAAAAAAACTATTATTATTACTTTTTTTTTTTTATATTTCCTATTAATAAATTGATTTAAAACCACACTTTGGGTTTTATTTATTTATTCATTATGCTACTGAAATTATCATCATCATCATATCAGCTCATATACGTCCCCACCGAGGGGCTCGAGCCTACCCTGAATTAGGGCGATCGGGCCTTAGTCGACCACGCGGGCCCAGTGCGGTTTGGTCGACTTCACACACAACCTGCGAGTTTCTTCGCAGGCGTGTCCAGGTTTCCTCACGAAAATTATAAAAATAAATAAATAATAACTAACATTTAAAAAAAATCTCGACCATCTAATATCGGGCTTGTAGAGACCCCACGCGACCGATGGTGTCACAAAAGAAAGCGCGAATGACCGCGGGTTAAGCTAGTACTCAATCAGTAATACAGATCGGTTTTTTTTTCAAGAATCCAAGATGTTTATTCAAAAAAGGTGCAAATTACACTCTTTCTGGAGCGTGCTATGATCGGAGTTTCTCTGCGTGATCGAATCAGAAATGAGGAGATCCGTAGGAGAACCAAAGTAACCGACATAGCTCACAGAACTGCTAATCTTAAATGGCACAGCTCGTAGAACAGATGGACGATGGGGTACTAAAGTTCTCGAGTGGCGACCGAGCACTGGAAATCGTAGCGTAGGCAGGCCTCCCACTCGGTGGACCGATGACCTGGTGAAGGTCGCGGGAAGCCGCTGGATGCGGGCAGCGCAGAATTGGTCGTCGTCGAAATCCTTTAGGGAGGCCTATGTCCAGCAGCCGTCCTTCGGCTGATATGATGATGATGATGACTCTCTTTCTGATAGTCATAAAATATTAATTACATATACATGTCGTTTGTGAATAATCTAAAAATAAACAATCATTAGATATTTCCGTCAAAATACAATAATTTACATACTTACAACAAATTATGTCATTAGAACATGAAAACAATATGACACGATAAGTTATACATTAAAATTATTGAAGTCATTAATGTTTTTGACAAGAGCAGGCCAGCTCACACGGCTGTCACGAGTATAACGCGAGTCAGACGTCGCTCCCCTCAGCCATATTAGAGGGAAAGGAACGACCGGCTCCCGCAACGCAATTAGACATGACATTTAATTTTTAATTGTTTTAAGCTTAGATTTTTAGTTTCAGTTCTCATCGGAAAAAACATAAAAAAAATGTATTGATTATCTTTTGTCTTCATCAGGGCCACGGTTTTCCTACGGTGAATATCAACCCTAGTGCGCTTGTAGTGGGCGGGGTGACCGCCCTCAGTGCAGCAGTTCTAGTCCCGCTACTCGCCAAGCTGTACGCGTTCAAGAGCTCCCACCACAAGTACTCTAGGCGTGAGTAACGTAGCAACAACGTGTTTTATTATCACGCTTTTATTAGCTTCTTCTTTAGCTTGTTTGTATGTTTGTATGTAACCGACTTCTTTGGACTCGATTTTGACCCACTTTAAACGGACAGATTTAATTCAAACTTTGTAGACTTATCAAGAATCAGTGACATATAATAATTTCATAAGTTTGAACTAAAAAATAAATAGAGTTTAAAAAAACTAAAAAAACACGCTTTTAAAGTACATCAGACTAAAAGTAAAAAATAATTCTTAATATAAGTTGAAAACAATAATTAACAAATTACTAGTATTATTGCGAAAAAGCGTGGGGCGCTCTGTGCCATATTTTTCGTCTATCGAACAACCCTAGTACTTACGCCGTGGCGGTATCGTACGACATCAAAGGCGTTGTACTACTGTAAGTCATATCGTTATACTATGGTAATGGCCTCAATGGTTAGAGTAAGTTTCACCCTAGATCGCTGGTTTCGACTTAGTGCAGCAGTATCACAATTTACTAGTGTCGCCACTGGCCAATCTACATAGTCTACATATCTATACATCATTCAAAAGTTCTCACCATAAGTACTCTAAGCGTGAATAACTTAAGCAACTAAATTTTTTACATTATTAGCATCGTTCAGGATGACGGCCCCAGTGGTTAGTGTTACCCTTATCCAAGCTCGTTGGTTTTGACCCACCGCAGCGTACTAGTTTCGCCACTTGCCAATCTATATCTACATCAATCAAGAGTTCTCACCACAAGTACTCTAAGCGTAAGTAACTTTAGCAACAAAATGTTTTACTTTATTAACATCGTTAAGGATGATGGCCTCAGTGGTTAGTGTTAGCCTTATCCAAGTTCGTCGGTTTTGACCCACCGCAGCAGTATGTACTAGTTTCGCCACTTGCCAATCTCTACACCATTCAAGAGCTCTCCACAAATACTTTAAGCGTTAGTAACTTTAGCAACAAAATGTTTTACTTTATTAACATCGTTCTGGATGATGGCCTCAGTGGTTAGTGTTAGCCTTATCCAAGCTCGTTGGTTTTGACCCACCGCAGCAGTATCTACTAGTTTCGCCACTTGCCAATCTCTACACCATTCAAGAGTTCTCCACAAAAAGTCTAAGCGTGAACTTTAGCTGCAAAATGTTTTACATTATTAGCGTCGTTCAGGATTATAGTCTCAGTGGTTAGTGTTAGCCTTATCCAAGCTCGTTGGTTTTGACCCACCGCAGCAGTATTTCCTAGTTTCGCCATTTGCCAGTCTCTACTCCATTCTTCTTTTCTTACTTATCGTATGGCAAAATTAACCGTGCTACCCAAGGGATAGACGGCGGTTGCCTGGTGTTGCACTTAGCATCACCCGCGGTCACGAGTAGGGCATTTAAATTTACACCTACGGACCTGTGAAACGCCACCTTTATACACATCTGGAATCAGATGTGCAGGTATCTTCACGATGTTTTCCTTCACCGTTAAACCAATCGGTAAGTGTACGTAAGTTTTGAAAAACTCATTGGTACATTGGCCGACCGGATTTGAACCTGGAACCTCTCGTTAGGTTAGTTTAAACCACCGACGCGACGCTTTGACTCTACCTACACCATTCAAGAGTTCTCACCATCTGGATGTGAGAAACTAAAGCAACTGAACCTGAACCTTCCATATTAAGGCCTTAAGATGGATCAAATGACAATATCCAATTCAAATAATTGAAAGACTGTGTAAAGCTATCACCATGGAAAAATACATAATATACTAGTAATAAAATCGATTAAAATGAATAAAATTTTGAAAATATTACCACTTTTGATGTAAACAATAAACCGTAGATAAGGTTAAGAATATACGGTGCGTTCACAGTAGTCTTACGAATACTCGGACTTGAGATTTTGATGGGGATCGATTGTCTTACAGTAATACAGTTCAAAAAAAACTATAAAATAAAAAGGCGCCTTATTCGTTTCCTTAAATATCTGCCTATACTCATCGTAATAGGAGTATAAAGCAGGAAATAAAAATAATTTGTCGTGTGTATTTTATATTTTAAATTTATTTGAATAAAATAATGTTCGTGGACAATAAAATTTTAACAGCCTAAATATTTCACATGCATGGTCCACAACAGCTTCGTTTCGACATTCTGCACTTCGGTCGTATTGAGGAGCAGGACTTCCTGCACTTCGGCTTAGAAGGAGGCTGCTCCACTACGCCAGCATCAGCCGGAATGTACTGCGTCTCCACGTGGATGAAGTTCTTCCGTTTCCTTGGAGCGAGATCAAAACACCCGAAAGGCGGCGTGTACTCGATGTCCCAAGTAGCGTTACTCGAGAGTGAACTCAGAGATTCAGATTTGCAGATGCAGTCTGGCTCTTTGAAAGCTGGGCAGTTGTCTATGACCTTGTCGATGGCAGTCAAGTCGTTGCAGAAGACGTCCATGTACGCGCACTTGCAAATATCCTCTACGGCTTCAGCAAGAGCTTTTCGTATCTCCGCGTCTCTTTGCTTCTTGAGTTTCACCATTTTGTGCGCTTCGACTTTCGCCTGCTCTTCAGGACTTCGTTTCTTGATAATTTTGAAGACCATTGGGTCACAGTCCACGTAGGGATCTTCGTTTGGTAAGATTTCTGTTAGGTCTTTCAACGGGTTCACCTAAAACATAAAAACAAAGAACTAAATTTTCTTACAAAAATGTAATTTTCTAAAGAAATTTGTAGGTTTTTGATTGATTTGGATGTTACAGAATACAGATGCTTACCGGTAAAGGTAGGTGTTTTTTTAGGGTTCCGTAACAGGTAAATGCACCCTATTACTAAGCCTACGCTGTCTGTCTATATGTGCGTTGGTCTGTTAGTCATCTGTCTGTTCGACCTTGAAAAGGTTGTATCATTGGAACCAGGATAGGTAGCTGGCTGAAATTTTCACAGAATATGTGTTATTACAGACAATTTACCAACAAAAAATTTAGCGGGGTGCCCATACAAAAAAAAAAGTTTTTTTTGCTCTAGGTAACGTAAAAACGGTAAAACTTACAAACGTGAAAATTGTTGTGACTATTAGTACTTACTAATCCTTAGGTAGAACAACTAATAACAAAAACTGGCCAAGTGCAAGTCGTACTCGAGCTAAGCACTCCGGTACTTTTCCAGATACGAACTATCCAAGAGCTCGACGAGCAATCGGAAGCTTTGGTTTCATCTGACGAGCCTATACGTAGCGACTGGGTAGCTTCGCCGAACTGAATTAAAAAAACAATCGTTTTTCTGTCACTCGCGTTTATGTGTTTTTATTGTAATGAATAACTGTCATTATTAAACTTGAGTGTAGTAGTAGTGTATCTAGTGGTACGGAACTTTCGGTGCCCGCGTCTGGCTCGCACTTAGCTGGTTTTTACTTTTTGACAATCCTCAGATCAGCTGATCAATCAAAACGGTTGCATATTATAATAGGTATTTTACCTATGAAATTGCCGATTCAGTTTTTGAAGTTCAATGCCAATTTTTATTGAAAATAAAAAGTTATTGTTTTTTATTATTGACCTTATGGTAACACTACTTATGGTCTTTTATAAGTAACTAGTGTCATGTCTTTAATGTTCCAAATTCCAATCCTCTGAGCTTTGTACAATTAAATGGAACAAAGGCGTTTTCTTAGCGGTGAGTTGGGGCAATTTTTAAGTAAATTTTCCTGAAATTTTATGCAGGATATTCCCAAATATGACATTAGTAACGAAGAAAATGCAAGTGAAAAAATGTGAAAAAACCAGAATTCATGGACTTAACCACTCGTCTGTCGCATTCCGCCTGGCGGCAAAATAAAAAAAACCCCTGTCTGTCGCTGGTCGCCAGGCGGAACGATTTACGGCGGTTCAAATTAGCGCCTAAACTAAATCAAAGGTTGCTTATGAACCAATAGAAAGCTAGGAAATGAATGGGAATGAAGTTGGCTACCTCTGTGGCCAATCATTAGCCACACTTACAGTACAAAAATATTCAGAGAAACTTCACTCAAAATTCATGTCTCGTACTTAAAATTGCGAGTGAATGGGCGCACAATTTACGTTGTTGTTTCTGTGTTTCTGAAAAAGATTTGCGGTGAAAACGATGCCAGGGTACGTAATCATTTATTTTAATTACTTATAATAACTTATACTTCTGATTTTCTGTGAAAACTTTTCCTTCAAACTATGGCCTTTTTTGTGACTGTTTTTTTGGCATTTTTTTTTGTTTTTTTTATGTTATAAACACTCTAATTTAGATTAATATTTTATATGGAAATACACAATATTCCATTTAGATTTACAGAAAATCCAATAAAAGTAAACAATAGCGCGCCCAGAACCCCTGTCTGTCACTGTCCATCTGGCGTTTGGGACACAGAGGGAAGGTGGGAGTTATTATAGCTTGACAGTTGAGTTAAAGGTTGAGAGGTTAAAGCCACCATGCTCTCAATATATCTAAACAATTGGCATTTGTTTAGCACCATTCAATTTATTATAGTCTAATGCTATTTTGAGAAGGAATTTCGTTTTAATAACTGTTGTTCTTAATATTAAATTTTTTTAAAACTTTTTATACAAACGGCAATTTCATAGGTAAAGATCTAATATTATCCTTGAATACTTTACCTGGATGGTAAAAACATCCCCTTTCCTCTGAACCTTGAGGGTCGGCTTCGGAACCAATGGCTCATCGGGCTCGGAGTCCCCTCCTCCCATGTCCTGCCCGGGGCGATTCCGTCGCTTCTTTTTCTTGTCCTTCTTATCTCTCTCGGTGCCTCCCCGAGCAACTTTGAAGGTCATTACCTTAGCTACACTCTTGCCGACCAAACCTGGTGCCCAGCCGCGTCTATACTGGAAAATTTTAAGCTTTTTCACAAAACAGCTAAAACTCCAACGATCCGCCCGTCACCATATTTTACTCAAATTTTCTTCATACAAGTAAAAAGTATCTGACATAACTCGTACGAACTAGCGTGGGCAAAAGTTGACGTCAGTGCCACGCTAAAAGGACCTTGGTAGAATTTTCGCTTTAAAAATTCGTTTATTTAATTTGTTTACAAAAAAAAACACTATCCATCCCATGTTTCTTTTTAGCCTTTCTTTCGTGATTTTTACAGCCTCTAAAAACACAAAAAGTCATTTTTATATAGAATATCTTTCCACCGCACTCTGCAATTTCCCGCAGACGACTGAGTCGCGAGTGTGCGAAACTTTTGATTTTCGCACTAATTCACTGGGAGCATTAGTCGCGCGCGTTGGCGGGGTCCTTACGCCAGTAATATAATAGATGTCATTTTTTAAAACTCACAAGATTTGCTACCTTAGTCAGGAATTGTACAATGTTTCCTTAGCTCAAAGGCACCAACCATGAATTGTAGGAATGATCACTGCAAGTAATTTAAGTTACTTTTTACCCGACTACGAAAAAAGGAGGGTTATGTTTCTGACAGTCTATGTATGTATTGTGACAAAAATAATGGGAACTAGCAATAAAAACCCTCACGGAATTTGCCACACATGATACGTAAGATTTAGAGGTAATAAATTAAAATATATATTTAGAGGTAATAAATTAAAATATAATTTAAAATATGTATTTAATAACATCTAGTATCAAAAGGAATTGGTCACCGCGAAATGTAAAATGGTACTTATAATAATATCAATTTTCAATAGGTTGAGAGACTATGACTAAAATTGAACATGGAGTACAAACGTGTGATTACACTTTTAGTTATTGCTAAACCTTAATAAGTAGTAGAAGGGACAATCCATACGTATAGATTGTTACTCTTAATTCTGTGATAGATAATACCTTAAATTAAACGTAAAAAGGCACACATAAAATAATAACACTGTTCAATTTCTAAAGTTCATGAAAACCAAAAGGAATCTTGACCGGAGAATAGGGAAATTTGAAGAAAAAAGGTGACTACTTCCCTTCGCAGGTGGCACGACGGTGGTAGATGCTCAGGCTGACGAAAAAGGTGTTCGAGCTGTACCAGCCAAGACTCGATCAGTTATTTGCTTAGCCTGCTGATGTAATACGTCGGCTATTTCGCCGTTATTATATTAATTGTCCATTAGGTACTCGGTAAAAACCCTTGAAATATCGGCAAAGGATCTGTAATATACTAAAAAACTGCACCATACAACTTTGAAAAACAGCAAAAGGCAACTTATTAAATTTATAATCTTATTTTCGGTCAAAAATAGGTTTGCGGTGACCACCATTCCATTGTTATTTTTCTAATCTCCATCTTCTTGTCAAAAAGAAACAAATTTTTTCAAATTCAATTTCCATAGACGAACAAAATCTAACGAGAATTTAATTATGAAATGCAAAAAGGAGATTGGCTCGAAACGATAGTTTGCGTTTCAGTATGTATGTATGGATGTTCATCTGTTCCCTCGTATTTCCCAAACCACTTGACTGATCTTGACAAATGTGGTGTCCATGGATTCCTAAACCACTTGACTGATCTTGACAAATGTGGTGTCTATGGATTTGTGCCATCACTCCGCGTAATATAGGATATAAAGCATATTAAAAAATCAACATGGCGAGTTTTATATTTTTTCCCTTCATTTGGGGCAAAAGCCGTAGTCGCAAGCCCTATAGTAATAAAAAAACCGGCCAAGTTCGAGTCGGACTCGCGCACGAATTACACCACCACCATTATATATAATAAATGACGTTTTAAAAAAACTACTTACTAGATCTCTTTCAAACCAATTTTCGGTGGAAGTTTGCATGGTAATGTACATCACATATTTTTTTGTAGTTTTATCATTCTCTTATTTTAAAAGTTACAGGGGGGGACACATTTTACCACTTTGGAAGTGTCTCTCGCACAAACTATTCAGTTTTAAAAAAAAATATATTAGAAACCTTAATATCATTTTTGAAGACCTATCCATAGATATCCCACACGAATGGGTTTGATGAAAAAAAAATTTGAGTTTCAGTTCTAAGTGTGGGGAACCCCCCAAAATTTATTGTTTTTTTTTCTATTTTGTGTGAAAATCTTAATGCGGTTCACAGAATACATCTACTTACCAAGACTCAAAAGTGTAGTTCATAGTTTCGGAATAAAGTGGCTGTGACATACGGACAGACAGACAGACAGACATGACGAATCTATAAGGGTTCCGTTTTTTGCCATTTGGCTACGGAACCCTAATTAAGGCTTGCGACCACGGCTTTTACCCCAGATGAAGGGAAAAATAAAGGGTATGATTTCAGGCGGTAAACTCTTGTTTTCATACTTTTCCGTAGTCGGGTTTTAGTTTTTTTAACTTTTTTATCATCTGTCAAAACTAAAATTTGTTCCAAAAATAATTGAAATAGCAAGGGTTTCCACCCCTTTTTCAATCGACTTCCAAAAAGAAGGTGATTTTCAATTCGACTGTATATATTTGTGTGTGTGTGTGTGTGTGTGTTTGTGTGTGTGTGTGTGTGCGTGTGTGCGTGTGTGCGTTACGCGATACATTCGCAGATTGAGAACAGATTTTCATGATTCTTTTTTTGTTCGATAGATTATGCTGCCGAGTCAGTCCCATATAAATTTTATCAAAATCGGTGTAGTACGTTTTTAGAAAATTAACGAAACAAAAAATAATGCAAAGTTGTACTAAGTGTCGCGACTCGCGATGGAGGTCGGTTTTTTCAAGCGACTTCCAAAAAGGAGGAGGTTTTCAATTCGTCTGTATGTTTCTTTTTATGTTTGTTACCTCAGAACTTTTGACTGGGTGACCCAATTTGATGTATCTTTTTTTATTTTAAAGCTAGAGCTTCCTGTGTGGTCCCATATTAATTTTATCAAAATCGGTGTAGCACTTTAGTAGAAAATTAACAAAAACCAAAAATAATAATGCAAAAATGTACTAATTTGTTGCGATGGAAGTCAGTTTTTTAACGTGTTTAGCGTTTTCAATTATTAACGTGTTCAGCGTTTCCAATTATAAAGGTTCAAGATTCAAACATTTATTAGATACAACATAACAACTAGTTGATGTTCCGTATAACAAAAAAAAACGTAACCCTTATAGGATCACTCGTGCGTCTGTCTGTCTGTCCGTCCGTCGGTCACAGCCAATTTGCTCCGAATCTACTGGACCAAATCAGTTGAAATTTAGTAGGATGGTGTAATCCTATGACCCAAACACAGATGTGCAAAATATATTTTTTTTTTACAATAAGGGTCATTTTCGGGGGAAAACTTGGGAAAAAAAAAAGAAATTTTTGCAAACCTTACTGTGTCACATATCAAATGAAGGGGCTCGTTTGAGGATTTAAGAAATATATTTTTGTAAGTACTGCAAAATAAAAAGTTTTGATTTTATTCATAAAGGAAGACGAAAATTTACCATTCCCCCCTCTGATCTCCAAAACTACTAAGTCTAAAATTTTCAAAAAAATACAAAATATAGTTCATTGCTTCTAGATTATAGGAAAACCTATAAGAATTCTATCAATTGAAAATAAAGTGGTAATAAACTCAATATAATACGTTCACTTACGGAAAATAGTTTACTAAAAAATCCACTAGATAGCGCTAGCAGTATTTTTCTGTTGCTCGCGTTTGTGTCTTTTGTTTGTCATGTAGATAGGTATCATTGTAATGGTTGTGTGGAGAGGTGTGGTGGAACGGAACCCTTATACCGCGAGTCCAACTCGCACTTGGCCGTTTTTTTATCTATAATTGGTAAGCCCGTGGCATCATCTCACCTAATGGTAAGTGAAGATGTTCGGAGCGGGCTTACAATATTCCCCCACGCATTGGAGAACTGGTTATCTTGTCTTCATACCGGAACAAATCAATGCTGTTAACATTGATCTTTGGCGGCAATACTTAGATAAGATGCTGGTAGACTTCACCGGGAATCGAACCCGCGACCTCCTAATGTTAAGCTTATGGACTAACCATAGCGCCACGAGGCGGTTAATTATCCGCACGAAGCTCTACGCATCCTCATTTATTATGCGAAACGCGATGGAGTGGAGTTCCTTACCTGTGTCTTACCCGATTTTTACAATTTGGGTGCCTTCAAGGCGAGAGACGCATCTTCATTTATTATGCGAACAACGATGGAGTGGAGCTGCTGTGTCAGTGTTACCAGATTTTTACAATTTTGGGTGCCTTCAAGGCGAGAGACGCATCCTCATTTATTATGCGAACAGCGATGGAGTGGAGTTCCTTACCTGTGTTAATGTTACCCGATTTTTACAATTTGGGTGCCTTCAAGGCGAGAGACGCATTCTCATTTAGCGAACAGCGATGGAGTGGAGTTCCTTGCCTGTGTCAGTGTAACCCGATTTTTACAATTTGGATGCCTTCAAGACGAGAGACGCATCTTCATTTATTATGCGAACAGCGATGGAGTGGAGCTGCTGTGTCAGTGTTACCTGATTTTTTAGTTTGGTTGCCTTCAAGGCGAGAGACGCATTCTCATTTATTATGCCAACATCGATTCTCATTTATTATGCGAACAGCGATGGAGTGGAGTTGCTTGCCTGTATCAGTGTTACCCGATTTTTATAATTTGGGTGCCTTCAAGGCGAGAGACGCATTCTTATTTATTATGGGAACAGCGATGCAGTGGAGTTCCTTACCTGTGTCAGTGTAACCCTATTTTTACAATTTGGGTGTCTTCAAGGCGAGAGACGCATTCTCATTTATTATGCCAACAGCGATGGAGTGGAGTTCCTTGCCTGTGTCAGGGTAACCCGATTTTTACAATTTGGGTGCCTTCAAGGCGAGAGACGCATCTTCATTTATTATGCGAACAGCGATGGAGTGGAGCTGCTGTGTCAGTGTTACCCGATTTTTATAGTTTGGGTGCCTTCAAGGAGAGAGATGCATTCTCATTTATTATGCAAACAGCGATGGAGTAGAGTTACTTGCCTGTGTCAGTGTTACCCGATTTTTATAATTTGGGTGCCTTCAAGGCGAGAGACGCATCTTCATTTATTATGGGAACAGCGATGGAGTGGAGCTGCTGTGTCAGTGTTACCCGATTTTTATAGTTTGGGTGCCTTCAAGGCAAGTCACGCATTCTCATTTATTATGCCAACAGCGATGGAGTGGAGTTACTTGCCTGTGTCAGTGTTACCCGATTTTTATAATTTGGGTGCCTTCAAGGCGAGAGACGCATTCTCATTTATTATGCGAACAGCGATGGAGTAGAGTTGCTTGCCTGTATCAGTGTTACCCGATTTTTATAAGTTGGGTGCCTTCAAGGCGAGAGACGCATCCTCATTTATTATGCGAACAGTGATGGAGTGGAGTTTCTTACCTGTGTCAGTGTTACCAGATTTTAACAATTTGGGTGCCTTCAAGGCGAAAGTGACATGAATAGTGCAATGTATAGGCATTATTTGAGCTTGCGTGTAACATCTTCGACTACATAGTCACTTTCCATCAGGTGACGCACTGAAATTTTAACTTAAATATCGTGGAAAAATTAAACATACATACATACATTACACCTGAAAACTATTTAATCTCCTTCCATAGTATTATGTCTAATGGCATCTTACTGTGGGCATGCGGCTGATATAGAAACCATTTTCATCTTGCAGAAAAGAGCTATCCGCGCAATCTAGGGTAGAAGCCGGATAGCTGCCATAATTTTTGAAATCACTCTATATCTCTCAGTACAAAAATCAAAATACTATATTTTTAAAACTGACCGGTACTGTTTTTTTATCTACAAATTTATAAAAAGTAAAAAACATTATCTTTAATATTTTTTGAGTGTTAGCAATTTTTGCGAACCTCTATATTTTGGGACATCTATCCCACATTGAAGGTAGTTGCCTAAGCCATGTAAATTACGTTTAGGATAGACGCCCCGCCGAGAAAAAAGACATCTACCCTGCAAAAACTTTGATCGCATTTTTCTTTCCCATGCAATTCAAGAGAGACATGACACACGGTCAACTTAGTGGTATTTGGAGAATATTTCGATAGATTAATAATGTAGTATGCGATTTATCCGCAAAAATAGAGTAATTACAATCGGGGCAGCTGTACCCTTAGGGCAACTATCCTGGTTTTACCCTATCATATGCGATAATGTTTTTTTTTAGTTAAGTCTAAACTAAGTAACTACTAACTACTCAACAATAGATGGCGTTGGCGAGACTCCGAGCAACGCTCAGTCTCCCAGATTCTGTGTATGGTGTGTGTAATACACACTATTATACCTTCAATCCGGGGACATAATGGGCGTTCCACAGCCACCCCATTGCTCAGGCACCGGATAGCCGCCGGTCTAAAACGGATTGCAGTTCTTGTGACCAATCACCACTCCTGTAATGGCAACGCTCAGTCTCCCAGGGCTCGGTCTCCCAGATTCTGTGTATGGTGTGTGTAATACACACTATTGTACCTTCAATCCGGAGACATTATGGACGTTCCACAGCCACCTCATGTGTCCAGGCACCGGATAGCCGCCGGTCGAAAACGGTTTGCAGTTCTTGTGACCAATCACCACTCCTGTAATGGCAACGTTCAGTCTCCCAGGTTCTGTGTATGGTGTGTGTAATACACACTATTGTACCTTCAATCCGGGGACATTATGGGCGTTCCACAGCCATCCCATGTGCCCAGGCACCGGATAGCCGCCGGTCGAAAACGGGTTGCAGTTCTTGTGACCAATCACCACTCCTGTAATGGCAGTTAATGATAAAAGGGCATTGACATCAACAAAAAGAGGATTGAATTAATTGAGATAGCGCAAGAGCATCGAATTGTAGGAACAGCCAACGTGCCACATTTAAGGTGAATACAATAAAACATGATGAACTAGATTCCTTGGAATAGCAGTTAGTGGTAGGATTCTATCAACCGACGCGCTAGAAGACATTGGAAACGAGGAACTTGTATTAAACAAGGTCCAAAGCTTAGGCATCGCCGCAAGGTCTCCTGCATATCGATGTTCTACAGGATTAATTTCGGAGAACGTGCCCTGGAGCTTCACGACTTTATACCCCCTTCTCCATTTTATCATTCCACCCCTTTTTCATTTATATTCCACCTACTATATACGCACGAAGCGCTTTGCTTCATCGTTACGGACGGCCAAAGAAGTGTGGCATTATCTGCCAGCGTCTGTGTTTCCCGATTCGTAAAATGTAGGATTTTTTTATTCACAATTGGTAAGCCCTTGGCATCATCTCACCTGATGGTAAGTGACGATGTTGGCGAAGATGGAAGCGGGCTTACCAAGATTCCCCAACGCAATGGGGAACTGGCTATCTTATCTTCATGCCGGAACACACCAATGATATCAACATTGATATTTGGCGGCAAGACTTAGATAAGATGGTGGTAGCTAGCCAGGCGGGCTTAGAAAATGCCCTACCACCAACCAAACCGAGTCTTACAATTGACCCCGCCGGGAATCGAACCCGCGACCTCCTGTGTAAAGCCAGTGAACTTTGCCTCTGAGCTACGGAGGCGGTTGGCCTTTTTTGGCCTTTTCTATTTTAATAAGTTTTAATTGGACCGTGTAAGGATTTATCAGATGGTGTATTGTTGATACTGACTACAATCACTTAAGTATCTACGGATCAGTAAAACATACATCGTCACTTACCACCAGGTGAGATGTTGTCAAGGGTTTACCAATTGTGAATAATAAAAAAAAAATACTCTGAATCCTACAATAACAAAATTACCTGGGTATGAATCTCCAAAGTTATAATTGTATTTGGATGCGCTCCGCTTTTTGATTTCCTTTTTCTTCTGCTCATTTTCATCATCATCCGCCATTTTGATTGATCACTTATTAATCTGTTGGTGATCAAGGTTTTTTTTATTATATCGGCTCATATACGTCCCCACCGAGAGGCTCGAGCCTACCCTGAATCAGGGCGATTAGGCCTTAGTCGACCACGCGGGCCCAGTGCGGGTTGGTCGACTTCACACACAACCTTCGAGTTTCTTCGCAGGCGTGTGCAGGTTTCCTCACGATGTTTTCCTTCACCGTTAAAGCAATCGGTAATTATATGTACGTAAGTTTTTTGAAAAACTCATTGGTACATTGGCCGTCCAGATTTGAACCCGGTACCTCTGGTTAGATGGACCGAGTCGTTATCGGTTGAGCCACCGACGCTTGCCACCGTGATCAAGGTATTGCAAATTTAAATTGAAAAATATAGCTTAGTTCAATTTACGACATTTTTATTTGTAGATAGGTGCTTAAAGTTCACTAAGCTATTTTAATGTAAGAGCATCGGTGATGTATCTAATTTCTAGGGCCGTTACCTCGCCGTGATTCAAATCCTGCCATGTACCAATGTGTTTTCGAACTTCGATTTCATATTCTACGGTTATACGATGCTCTTACGGTGAAAGAAATAACATCGTGAGGAAACCTGCACATGCCTGCGAAGAAACTCGAAGGTTGTGTGTGAAGTCGAGCAACCTGCACTGGGCCCGCGTGATCGACTAAGGCCCATGGGCAATGATTGCAATCGCCTTGGCTCGAGCTCTTCGATAAGGACGTATTCGAGATCAGGAATCATAATTCTGATACATATTTGCATTTTAAGTCCAGAAAAGGCACTTGAACACCTTTTAACATAGATACTACAAAATCGGAGGAGTTGGCAGCACAGCGTCCTGAATGGGGAAACCTGGTGAAGACCAAAACCGATTGTTTCCAAGAGCGTCGCAGGGTTGAAATCGACAGCAAGCGCGATGCATTAAAGACCCGACCACCAGCGGATCTGAATTATAATTACATTAACGGCATTCTAACTTGCTCTCACTGTGCGCTGGAGTTCACTGCTAAGATCGGCTATACTAGCACAATATAGAAATTATCTTTTTTGTGATACTAGCCACATAAGAGCGCATCTACGTCAAAATTTAATTTAGGGGTCGACAGCAGTCGCTGTGGCTGAAATCGGCTGGACAGGCATAATTTCTAAAGTATTTTTTTACATAAATGGGGAGAAAATCACTAGTGGACCCACAAGTGTGCCATACCCTTGGCGTGGGACCACGGGTAAACGCCCTATTTTATAATTATACTAGCAACTCGTTTTGCAGCTCTGCCCATGTTTTTTATACATGATCACCCGTTGTGTTAATCTGAAGATTCCCTGAAAATTTCATCAAAATCGCTCCAGCCATTTTGGAGCCTATACGGAACATATTGTATATATGTACATACACACACCAACTTTTATATAAATACATTTATTTGGTACACAATTGTTTTTATCATCATTATCATATCAGCCGAAAGACGTCCAGTGCTGGACAAAGGCTTCCCCCATGGATTTCGATGACCATTCCTGCGCTGCCGCTTCCAGTAGCTTTCCGCGAACTTCACCAGATCGTCAATCCACCGCGTGGAAGGCCTGCCTATGCTACGTTTTCCGGTGAGCGGTCGCCACTCCAGAACTTTACTGCCCCGACGGCCATCTGTTAAAATGAATAAATCAATAATTTTATTATGTTATAATATTTATTGTGATGTTACACTTGGGTTACAAAATAAAAATGTCAATGAATAAGTAACTTTCAGATTATTACATTAGCATTCTTTTTGTTTTGCTTTGTTATACTTTTCTTGGACGGACATTTTGTGTGCTCCACAACATCCCTTCCCCATAAGCGCGAGCAACGTTTGCTCTTTGTCGCAGCATCTGGCCTCAGTGTCCACATTAAACTTATTTATGCACCTTATGTCATTATCTTTTTCATACTTCATGTAATCCTTGATTGCTTTCTTGATCCTTTCGTATTCCTTGGAACAGCAGACCTTGCCGGCTTCACTATAGCTCGGTGGCAGGGCGGTCATCGCTCCGGTTTTATACATTCTGGCGAAGCCATCTGGCACGGTACACGGTCTACCTAACACGGGACAGGGCCCAAGCTGTACCGGAGGCAAGCCGTATGGGAGTGGTTCAGCCTCTTCTTCTTCCTCTTCTTTCTTCTCCTCTTCTTCACTCATCATCGTCACTGGACAATTGCTTTTATGTTTGTAGTTGGGACAGTAAGATTTATGTACCTTTCTCGCGGTTCTGTTGACATTTTCTTGTATGCAATCACAGTCAAATGTTCTGCATGGTGGTGATGATATTTGTGGATTGCATCTGCAATCCTTGTCAGGGTTTACCTCTAAGCAATTAGGATACGCACATTTATCCTTCTCTTTAGTTGCACATTCCACATTAACATTGTATACCATATTATTAGTAGTTGTAGCATATGTTTTGTTCCTTGATTGTACGGTGGACGCACTATAAACGTTTTGAACTTGCGGCGCAAAATAATCTGCAGTTGTCGCATAGTCCTGTGTCGTCGATGGTTTAATGCTTGATATGTTACGACAGCAACATACAGTGGGTTTTGAGTGAGTGCGTGTAACTTTATTATAGTCAGCATCACCATAAATGTTTTGAACTTGTGGTGCAAAATAATCTGCAGTTGTCGCATAGTCCTGTGTAGTAGATGGTTTAATGCTTGATATGTTACGACAGCAACATCCAGTGGGTTTTGAGTGAGTGCGTGTAACTTTATTATAGTCAGCATCATGTTGGATATGCATGTTTTGAACAGTGAAATCCTTACCGAACAAGGATTGCATTAGCTCTTTCGATTTGGAGATGCCAGTCATGTAGTGTACTTGAGTATTGCTTCCTTTAGGAGTTAATCCAGTATCTAGCATTTTATTTTTCTTGTCTTTACAGGTCTCCCCAACTTGTGTTACGCCACCACAATTTTCGCATAATGTCTTTTTGGTGGTTTCCGTTCTGTAGCCACTCTCCTTGCAAGTGCCACGATGGTAAGTATCGTCCGTACAGTCACAGGCACCGCATATTTTTCGCGATGATTTGTCTCTTGGAGCAGGAGGCACTCCTCCGGGAACCTGCTTCCTATAAGCATCTAAGTTTCTGATGTAATTCCTAATCTTATGAGCCAATGGACAGTTTGAATTTCCACAGGGTCCAGTGATGTCTCCCATTCTTATTTTATCTAGAGGGTATACTTTCTTGGGTGTAGTATCTTTTGGATAGACGTGTTCGCATGCTAAATCGTCAGGTCCTCCAGGTGTAACACCACAACTTTGTAGCTCCGTGCACACTTCAATCCTTTTGTTAGCTAGTGCACAAACATCTGGGTCTTCCAACGTAGTGGTTTCGTAGATACTTCCAGCCATACAGAAATTGGGGTTGTCACCTTCTATTCTTGTGCACTGGAACATACTAGGGGCTTTGTTTGTTCGGAAGCAAAACTTTTCAGGGTCGGCCATTAGTTGCTGAAATTCAGTGATGACGCTATCGCCTAAAGCAGTTAATCTTAAGATGATGTCGACCTCACCAGCTTTTTTGCAGCAACATTCAGCCATCAATACAACAGTTTGCTTAATAGCCAAAGGTTCATGAATTTTGCAGACATTAGAGGTTTCCTTTAAGTATTGGAAGAACTCGACGTCCCATTCCATAGTCCCAACTCCGACGAAAATGTTTCTATGATCCTTCTCCTCTTCATCATCGTAAACCTCTATTTCTAGTGGAAATTTGCTCAATGCTATGAGCACTGAATCCGGGAAGGATGAAAACAAATAGGATTTTCCAACTCTGATGGACCGACTCCACGATCTCTTGCCATTTTCATCAGCCTTAATAATGTCTTCGCCTGTTTTATTGGGTGCTAGCTGGCTCTCTTTTATAATGAACTGCGTTCGCGGTCCAAACTTCGATTTTATTGTAAGTTTTTTGTTCGCTCCAGTATCTTTTTCTTCATCGGAAGGAAGTATCCTCACTTTGTCTATGAAAATCTCGAGCAGGTACAATTGCTCCATGACCTGCCGAATTACACAGATTTGTCAGAATCGCTTCACATCACAGCTTTCACGAACTTCAGTTTAGGAAAATAAAAATGTTATTGAATAGTAACTTCTCTATTGTGACTTGCTCTACACCCAAAAAAACTTAAGTCTAAAGAAACGAGATAATATGATACCACGAAAAGAAACTGTACTAAGCCCATGGCACTAGAGGTCTTAAAAATTATAGTTTGAGAAATATACTCACTTATCTTACAGCCTTTGTCTCTGTCTTATGAATAGGTATACATTACTATGGACACTGAAAATTTTATTTTGTAACCCAAAACTTATATTTTTTCCATTACTTCTATATGACTGTCATTTTAAAGACAGGATGGTGAAGTTTGATTTTGGAACGTCATGGCCACCGAATTTCATTTCTTCGTAGCATGGATTCAAAGAAAAAGTTTGTACTATCAAAGATAGAACACTCCTTGATTATGTTTATACGTATAAACTCCATGCAGGCTCGAATAGTGAAGCTGAATGTGCGTGAGTGAATACGCCAATAACAATCTATACTCAACTTCTCTTCCGTCCCTAAAATTAGTAACTCGATTTACGATGTATAAACATCGAACGAAATGGCTTGGAAATAAAGTTCTTGTAAGCTCGTACTGCAACGTGGCTGTAACGTCAATCGCTGCGGACAGATCGTGTGAAAATTGTGGTTTTTAATTCATTATAAATAAAATAAGAAGAATTTCCAAGAATTAAGAAAAAAAATAATTATAATAATGTTTCGATTAAAATTGCAGCTGTTCTATGGTTACAACTAGAAAAAAAGGGTGCATCAGGATATTTTTTCTTCACTTCTGTGTTTTAAAATATAATTCGAGGAAATCAAAATAACTCCTCATATCCTGTAAATTACAAAATATATATTTTTCGGTAAAAAATCCTCAATTAAATTAAAAATGGTTACAAAGTTAATTTTTGGCGGCGGTCTTGAGTTAAAACTGCTGTTAAGATAAAACTATTCCAGTTCTAGATCATGCGGAGTTCAGCTCAGATGGTCTTCTGGAGCTAGCGAGCCAGGTGCTGGTAGACCATGAGATGGTCCGCGGCTGCGCACTGAGGATCGCCTGCTGGACCGCTCGGGAAACCAATAGTGACCAGAAGAAGACTTGGAAACAGCTTATGAGGTGAGGATGGGAGATGAAAGCAAATCTTACAACGACTGTTTTCTGAAATAGTTTAACCGCCTCCGTGGCGAAATGGTTAGTCCATTCACTCTACACGAGGAGGTCGCGGGTTCGGTTCCCGGCGAGATCTAACTTTATAAGTGCCTATCGTTTTAGTTGGTTGCAACGCATATCCGCCTGTTTAGCTACCACCATCTTATCTAAGTCATACCGCCAAACATCAATGTTAACACAATTGCTGTGTTCTAGCATAAAAATAAGATAGCCAGTTATAAAATACCCTTTTTAAGGGAAATTGTATACCTTAAATTAATATTATAAATGTAAAAATGTGTGTGTTTGTTTGTTACCTTTTCACGCCCCACCACCTCAACCAGTCTTGACGAAATTTGGTATGAAAGTAGCCTGTGCCACAGCACATAGGCTACTTTTTATCCCTTGAAAATAGCATAGTCGGATGCAGTTCCTGGGGGAACTAAAAAAAGTCATTTTTTTTGGTTATTTTTTTTGACATCGCAATAGAGCAACGGTTTGTTGTGATTTTTTGCTCAGAGATGGCTGAGAGGGTGGGAAATGACATAGACTACTAATAAGTATATATAGCCTGAGACAGTTCCCGAGGGGAATAGGGAAAACTCATTTCCACGCTCGCGCACGTCGGCGTCGTCGCAATGGAGCAACGGATAGACGTGATTTTTTTGCAAAGAAACAGTTGAGGGGGAGGTTAGTGACATAGAATAGCTGATCGGAATAGCCAGATATAGTTTCCGAGGGATCTAGAGTAAACTCCTGCCTACCACTCGGTAGACCGACGACATGGTAAGGGTTGCGGGAAGCCGCCAGATGGGAGCCGCATGCAACTCGCTCACCACTTCTTCTTCTTTTCGAATCGATGGTTTGAATATTGACACCACTCACCATCATACAGTCATAAAAACGATGTCAACGCTAGCGAAGCCGCGGGTAAAAGCAAGTATATTAGATTTGTGATCTGCGTGATCAAATCAGAAACAAGGAAATCCACAGGAGAACCAAACTAGCCGACATAGCTCACAGAATCGCTAAACTGAAGTGGCAGTGGGCAGGGCTATGTGCAAATTACACTCTTTCTGGAACGTGCTATGATCGGAGTTTCTCTGCGTGATCGAATCAGAAATGAGGAGATCCGTAGGAGAACCAAAGTAACCGACATAGCTCACAGAACTGCTAATCTTAAATGGCACAGCTCGTAGAACAGATGGCCGTTGGGGCAGTAAATTTCTCGAGTGGCGACCGCGCATCGAAAAACGTAGCGTAGGCAGGCCTCCCACGCGGTGGACCGACAACCTGGTGAAGATCGCGGGAAGCCGATGGATGCGGGTAGCGTAGGACCGGTCGTCGTGGAAATCCTTGGGGGAGACGTTTGTCCAGCAGTGGACGATTTCCGGCTGATATGATGAAACTTTTGTATGAAGAGTCAATTTATTTAATTGACTATGGGTCTATGGACCTTGGGGAAAGTTGTTCTGTATGATGAGTAGAAGCCCAATTTAACTGTAATATACCAATTTTGTTAAACCCTATATAAACAAAATACAAGAAGTTTTATCGACTGCAATCACTTAGTTGTGTGACGACTTGTGTGTTCTTTGGAAATGTCATTAAACTGCGTCTTACGAAAACACAGAGTATCACCAGTGGACGTTTTTTGGCTGATATGATGATGATGATGATGATTAGATTTGCCTGTACTCACCACTCACGTCCAAATACTAGATGGCGCTAGTTTCTTGACGTTTTAAAAAAACGCGATTTTTGTATCGAGACTAACTTTTTCTAATTTTTAGTATTACTTGTTATAGCGCCAACAGAAATATATCATCTGTGAAAATTTCAACTGTCTGGTTATATTTAGACGGACGGACGGACAGCGGAGTCTTATAGTAATAGGGTCCCGTTTTACCCTTTGGGTCACATCACATCAGCTCATATATATACGTCCCCACTGAATTAGGGCGATCGGGCCTTAGTCGACTACGCGGGCCCAGTGCGGGTTGGTCAACATCACACACAACCTTCGACTTTCTTTGCAGATGTGTGCAGGTTTCCTCACGATGTTTTCCTTCACCGTAAAAGCGTCGGATAAACATACATATGAGATCGAAATTCGAAAACACATTGGTACGTGGCAGGACTCGAACCACGACCTCCCGGATAGGAGGTAGTGGCCCTTGCCGTTGCGCCACCGACGCTCTCCGACGCCCCTTTGGGCACAGAACTCTAAAAACAAAGATGGTTGCAAACTTTATTGCCCCGACAATACGTTTTACATCACTTCCATTTGGCATTACAGTAACACCCTCCTGACGTCGCTCATCAACTCCACGGCTATCGAAGACGCCATGCTATCCTCCAAGAACGGTCGAGAATGTTCTTCCTACTCCCCCTGCCCGCTACAGGAACAGCACATACCTTCGCTACTGAACAATATTGCGGTTCTGACTAACTTCATAGGATAATAGGGATGACGAAAGTATCAGAAATAAATTATGAACTCTTGATCACTAAATTGCCCTCCTGCCTAAACTTCGGAAAACCTTACTCGTTTTATTTTCCATCAAGTCTTCGATTTTTAATTCGTCAAAATCACAAAATGAGTACATATATGACGCTGCTAAACTATGTCGTCACACCTAGGTATTTCAAACATTTTTAGAACAAAATGTCGTTTTTGACAGATGATAAAAAGTTACTCAGATGACTAGCATTCGTCATCCCTATTATTGTATAGTGATTTTAGGAGGGGGTATAGAATTTGAGCACCAATAGCATCTTGGACGCCATTGCTGAGTGGGAATTTGACTCGCACTTCATGAAGCACTGGGAAGTGTGAGAGAGAGTTTGTTATTATTGTTATTAATTTTATTTTCAGACCAAAGATCCATATTTTGTTAGTAAGTAGATACATGACTTATCGTACAGCGTACAGCGCAGGGATGGAACTCCTTGCCTGCGTCAGTGTTTCCCGATTCCTATAATTTGGGGATCTTCAAGACAAGAGTGAATAGGCATTATTTGAGTTTGCGTGTACCATCCTCGACTGCATCATCACTTACCATCAGGTGAGTTGCAGTCAAACGCACTCAAATTTCTAATAAAAAAAATAAAAAAAATCCAAGGTGTTAGTAATAATTAAAATATAATTTTAAAATAAAAACATATTGCATAACTGCTAGGGATGTGAAGTCCGCAGTAGTGAAGTCCTCCCTGTCCCCTATCATCTTCAGGACGCTGTTGGGGCTGGCCCGCACCCGGCGCACCAGAGATACTTATATGTAGATACTTAGGTTGCATATTTTTATAATATGTTTTTGACGTGATAACGTCTTATTAACCGATGAACGCCGGCTGTATGTACGAAAGTGTCACGTTCCGCGTGCAAGCGAGAGCGCTGAACAAGCGATAGAGAGGCACGATCGGCCTAAGCGATCGGCTTGTGATCAATGATTCTTAGGACGTTATCACGTAAAATTATCGTCCATAAACCGACTTTACAGACAACCATTTTTTTAATGTTGTTTCCGTAATATTTGAATTAAATATCTTGATACATTCATCCGCTTTTTATTGATATAATATTGTTAATTTACTAAGGGTATTATTTAAACGCAAATCAAAAAAAATACTTTTTGTATAATAAGTAAGAGAACTCCAATTCCCATCTTACTGATTGCACAGCAAAATACTTACCTCAAAATATAATTAATGAGGCAACAATTATTTAGGTTCGTGGCGCACCACTGTTTACCTACAAGTAAATCGTTTATCTGGTTTATGCTAAACTGTTTTATTAATTCACTAGCTGAAACCCCGGCTTCACTCGGGTTATAATATGTTAAGGAATTATCATTTTTATCATTATAAGTATATAGGTATGTAAATATCAAGCACCGGATTTGACCAGTCAACCGTTTCTCGGTGTTCTTCTCAATATTACTTAGGATTTCACATCAGTCCACCACGTGGAAGTCTGCCATACGGTTGATCTGTTCTGCTGGTACACGGTGGCCACTCTAAAACTTTAGTACCCTCTGTTCTTTGAGCTAAGTGCTAACATAAGGTTAGCAGCTCCGTGAACTATGTCGCTTTTGTTCTCCTGTGTATCTCGTAACTATTAATCTTATATCGTGTGGAACTTGGTTACTTGTTTCGATAAAATTTTGTTTGGGTAATAAATTCAAATTCAAAGAAGCACTTTTTCATTTATTAGATGTCGAGTATTCTTTGGATATTATATTATGTGGTTAGAAAGTTTTAGTCCCCCAGTTTTAAAAAGTTTATGAGTCTTACCGTCCAAAAACATTGTATGTTCCAGCATGGAAATAAGACACTCTGATCTCTGCTGCATTGGGGAATCTTGTTGAGGTCGTCTGCATCTTCGGTATCATTATTACCCATCACTAAGCACTCAAACAGACCTAAGTCTTATATCCAATATATTTACACACTTTGAAAAATCTACCATATCGAATGCAATCCCTACTAATATTATAAATGTGAAAGTAACTATGTCTGTCTGTTACGCTTTCCCGCAAAAACTACTGAACAGATTTGGCTGAAATTTGGTAGGTAGACAGATTAGGACCTGGATTCAGACATAAGTATAACTATAAGTGTAACAACAATAGCGGTTTGGGTGTACTGTAAGCTCTTGTTGTATTTTAAATAAATAAATAAATAGGCTACTTTTTCTACGCACTCGAAAAGTCATAGAAACGTTGTCCACGCGGGTGAAACCGCGGGAAACAGCTATATTTTTATAAACAGTGGCAGGTCTTGTAATGTTTTTAATGCTGTGATATACCTACTTAATTAAATACTTTTTTCTTTCCTGGTATTATAGCTCTATGATAAGAAATAATAGACGAAAAATATGAATTTCCTAAATTTTTTAATTTGCATATTAGTCTCAGACAATAATAATCTTTTTGTATTACCTATGTAAAGACTTTTTACTGTTATGTATAGTGACTTAAATTGTTACATTTCTGAACGCACTCATGTCATGTCACACATTGTTATGGCAATTTAAACTTGCCATTTGTCATTTTATTTCTCAAAATACTCAACAATCCGAATTTTGTGGATATATGTTGTCAACTTGAAGTGATTATTTTGTTATGTTTATAATAATTAGGAATAGGTTTCAATCAAATCTACCGTAACCCTCGGTGGAATTATTATTATAGATGAGTCAGATCTGCCACCCAGGAGGGGGAGCTTTCCTCGACGGTATAATCAATCAAACCTAACCGAACCTTCTATAGCTCGCTTCGCTCGCTCAACTCTAGTCCAGTTGAGAAGGATAGTAAATTTGATGTGCAATCAGTATTTTTGGTATGATTGTCATAAATAAATGATAAAAATAAATTTGTTACGTGATAAGCTGTTGTTTGATGAGCAACTAAAAATATTCCATTTACTAAATAGGCTAAGTTTACTAACATTAATGGAACAGTGTAATCTGACAAATAAATGATATAAAATAAAACAAAATAGACATTTTAGAAATGATTTTTTGAAACATATTACCTTCATTAAATATTTTAAAAATACATTTTTATATGTCACCTGGATATTGTCAAAACCGCGATATTACAATCTCACTACAATAAATTCAGTTAGATTATAATATGACGGTAAATTGTCAATCGGCTTACAATTTCACGGCCCATTCTTGTATCTCCGAGAAAACCGATGATTTCTTCTGCGAAGCATTCTGCTATCCAGGGGGAGCCTCGCTCGAGGCTCTTTAACTGTTAAATCAATCAAACCTGACCGAACCTAACATCTCTCGCTTCGCTCGCTCATTTATTTAATGTTAAGCACTTCGCTTAGTGTTATTGTAATGTCACTAGTGAGACTACAATGACACTAGTGAAATTATAAGCAGTATGTTACGGTTTACAATCTTTCGACAGTTCACAATCTCGCGAGACAGATCCCGTTAGATTATAATCAAACGGTTTTTACAATTTTAAGATCGGGCATCAACCCAAAAAATTACTAAAAAGTCGATAATTATAGTCGCCATGTCCAAAATCGGTTTTATAGGAATTATAACAATTATGTTTATATCTTTACTCTATGATTATTGTTTATTTTTCATTTGCTCGTTCTAAATAAATTTAAACTCGCTATAACATTCATTCATTTCGTAATACAAAAATTCTCAATAACGAAATTTACACCAATCTAAAGAAGTTATTATTTTACACATCGGGAATGAAAGAAAACCATGTATACAATGTAAAAAAATTCGTGTAGGTCGCGCTTCTACCGTCATACTGAACAATTTTTGCTGTCGTCATCTGATCGACTTTTGTGCGTTTTTTATGGAGGGCCAAATTTATTGAATTGACTATGCGTTCTTTGGGGAAAATTATTCAGTATGATGATAGAACCCGCAGTTAACGGGTACACAAATTTTTAACACCCTGTACTTATATAAGTCAATTAAATAAAGGGTATGATTTTATCGATTGTCAATTAAATAGATTCGATCACTAAATAAAAAAAAATGAAATTCCCTAAATAGTATAGTTTGTACTCAAAATAGTAGATCTGTCACCAAAGTAAAGTCATCAAACAACACCAAAACAATACTCAAAAGGAAAAGATTTATCACCAGAAAAGTCTTTTAACGACTGTCAATTAAATAGCTTCGATCACTAAATAAAAAAATTGAAATTTCATAAATAATATAGTTTGTACTCAAAATAGTAGATCTGTCGCCAAATAAATGCCTAAAATTACTAACAAAGGTGACCTACAGATACTCCCACATCCTCTTCGGATCCCGAAAGTTTGTTGATGTTCGAAACGGGCGGGTCATCTTCCGATGATTTCTTCTGCTGCGAAGTAATTTTGTACCCAGGGTGGGGAGCCTCGCTTCGCGAGGCTCTTTGACTGTTAAATCAATCAAACCTGACCGAACCTAACATCGCTCGCTTCGCTCGCTCATTTATTTATTGTTTTTGACCGATTACCCCCCAGTTTTCGATTTGTTACCTATTATTATGGATCTTTGGGATCGAATTGGCCCTGACCTTGACGTTGAAAAGACGTTGACCGATTACCCCCTAGTTTTCGATTTGTTACCATGCAATAGCTTTACCGCGGCAGTCCCCGAGTGCCACACGTATTTTTAATGACAGATCTATCAATTTGATGACAGATCTATCAATTTGATGACAGATCTATCAATTTGAGAACGAAAATATTGAATAGAGATGAATCTATTTAACTGGGGACGAAAAATATAATTCCCTTAAATAAAACCCAAATGCTATTAGATATCTCCTTTAATCATCACTGTTCGTTGTAGTCGTGTCCGCGTTGCAGTACTCTTTGAAGAGACATTCTGTTTCCACGAGCCCAAGCTTGGCGGCGTATTCTTGAGGGGTCAGACCGAGTACATCTACTGTGTCTATGGCAGCATCGTTGTCCAGGAGGTACTTGACTACTTCAGGGCAGTTGCAGAGGACAGCCTGATGGGGATAATCTTTCATTAGTAACTCGTAAACGTCCCACTGCTGGGGCATGGACAGGCTTACCAGACGTCAGGATTTGTCCTGACATGTCAGGATTTTTAGCCACCTGTCAGGATTCCGGCCGGACTTTGAAAATGTCAGGATTTTATAGATTATTTAGGTGTTTTTACTTACAAAATTAGCTGAAACTATTTTAACTGGTGCTTCTACCCATGAAACTGAACAACTTTCCCCATGAAACCCATAGTCAAATCTCAAAAAAAAAATTGAACTTTCCATACTAAATTGGCTGATCAGCTAATCGAGTTATTATGGGAGAGCCAAAATTTTGGTTCCATGGGGAAAGTTGTTCAGTTTCATTGGAAGAAGCACAAGTTAAAATAAATTCAGCTAATTTTGTTAGACCTTATATATATTCTTTATTGCACTCAAATATTTACATGAAAAACCACTTAGAAAGGACATATACAAAGGTGGACTCATCTCTATAAGAGATCTCTTCCAGCCAACCTTACCGGGTATTATAAGAATTCAAAGGACGGGGGGCAAACCTACTCGTATGTGTACCTAAAATTATATTAAATAAAATACTAATATAATATAATGTAAACTAACCTGTCTACTCACATAAATAATACATACCGATAGTAAATAAATTAATAACATACATAATACATACCTAAAAATAGAATACTTACTATTCTTACTAAAATAAATCTAAACAAATAAACTTACACGTTTTGTAGGGAAAGAAGATGCTCTTTAAGTTTGATTTTGAAAGAGTTAACAGAGGGGCAGTCGCCAATGTTGAGGAGGTAATTTATTCCAGAGATTCGCAGCTTTTAGGTGTTGATCAAGTACTGCCCATGGACTTAAGTGAATGGTGATTTTTCACTGTGTGGAAAGTTAATGTAGCCTCAATGGGCAGATTGTGAGTCAGCGAGCGACCGGTGTCAGCACTCAAAAGGAATATAATAAGTGGTATTTCATTACTATGATTGTTTTGGAAAATAGGTACCTTGCTATCAGATTCTTGCGCTATCTCGTTGTTTTACATAATATATTTGAATATATCTCATCTGCCAAGGGTTGTCTGGAAGAGATCGCTTTAAACAAACACAACTGACCTACAAACGGTCGCGAACATACAAAATTACAATATCTACCTTTTTTACACTCGCTAGCTGCTGACTTAAGTCTAATCAAAGCATTTTGTGATTATTCCTTGTGTGCAATAAAGAATTTATACATACTATGATGGTGCGATATCAAACCGCGCGCGCCAGTTTCAGGAAAATTTCAGGACTTTTGATAAAAATCAGGCTTTGTGTCAGGATTTTGAAATTTAACATCTGGTAACCAGGGATCTCTTCCCAAGCTGGGAAAGGTTAGGCCACACCCTGGACACTTCATACCTAATACCTACTCATACCTACCATAACCAATCTGCGGCATGGAGTGTCCATACTGTATGTTAGTACTAATATATATATACTTTGGTTAGGCCATACTTCACACACAGAGGCTAAGTCCGGGTTGATGGAGATCGTAGGGGTAGTGGCGAACCTCACTGCCAGAAGTATTTCAAGCCGCCTACATGACATCTGACACGGCTTAACGACTGCCATCTAGTGATAGCGTATATAGTGGTACCAACGGCTTTACGTGCCTTGCGATGTTCGGAAACAATCGAGAAAATTGACACTAACAGTCAAACATACTTAAGTATCAATTAGTGCAAAACAAAAAATATAAAAAAAAAATTTGTTCCAAATTATTTCCTATCAATAAAGTGAGCTAAAACCACACTACGATTTTATTTAAAACTTTATTATGCTACTAAAAATATAAAAATAAATAAATAATAATAAAATAAAAATATTTAAAATCTCAACCCTAACATCGGGCTTTCAAAGACCCCACGCGACCGATGGTGTCACAAAAAAGCGCGACCAACCGAGAGTTAGACTAGGGTTCGACATAGCATTTCTAGAATCTTGTTTTTAACTCTGAGATTTACTATGATGTCTTAGCATCAGCCATCTAATCATACCTAGATAAATCCTTAGCTGATATTAATACCTTATGCAGAGGCGTGTGCTTAAGCTCATCGGGAGTGTTCAAATCTGCACCAGCTAGCTTCAGCGACTCGAGTCTTCTGACACACCCGTTCCTGGCAGCCTGCGAGAGGAGCTCCGCCAAGGTCTTAGGGTCTACGCAGCCGAGGTGGCCACCGCATCTCTTGATAAGTTCAATGATGCCGTGATCATCGGCGTGGACAGCAGACAGAAGTGGGGATTCGCCGCATCTGAGGAATGATGGTTTTGTAGCTTTTGTAGGTGAAAAGATGTTTAACCCTGCTGTAGTCGCGTCCCCAAAAGTTACTTATGTGGTCGCGTAGATTATATGTATGCCAAAATGGTTTCTAATTTTTGTAACAAAATTAATTTATGTTATAATTTTTTTATTCAAAAATGGCAACTACTTTATCTAAAATTAAATTAATAAGAAACTAAAAAGAATAATAAACAGTTTAGTCAAAATAAATCAAAACACAAACTTCTTATAAATAGTCTTTAAAAATTTACTCAGATTTAAATAAGAATTCAATACGCGTTAACGCTTATTACGAAAACAAATCAACTATTATTTGCTAAACAGGAATATTTGGAATGAACAGAGCGTGGGAAGTAACTAGTATCTCATCTATGGCGTGGGTGGGGATTATCATACTTAAGAACACGGAGTCCTGTGTAACACACTTGAACTGTCTACGAATAATTTCATTTTTAAATACCATGGATTACATAAGTAATCCGCGCGACCACTGCAGGGTTAAGCTGAGCTAAGATTTGTAGATGTGAAAATATTTAAAAATATTTTTTTAATGAAAAAACTTTAGGAATTCACTAAAAATAAAACCCGACTGCGTAAAAACTTGACCCCCCTTTTTGGCCAATCGGGTAAAAATTTATCCTATATCACTAACAGGATCAAGACTAATCGAACGATACCCCATCCGTTAAAATCCTTCAAGCCGTTCAGGCTGTAGCAGGGAACATAGAAATCTAAATACATACATCATACACTCGACAAACAGAACCCAAAGATCCACCAAAGATTTCACCAGGTCGTCGGTCCACCGTCTGAGACGCCTGCTACGCGAACTTTACTAACCAAGGCCATCTGTTCTACGAGCTATCTGCCCTGCCCACTGCTAATTAAGTTTAACGATTCTGTGAGCTATGTCAGCTACCTATGTTCTCCTACAGATCTCAACTATCTGACTATCTTATCTTCAAGCCGGCGAACATATTAATATTGTTAATACTGATGTTTGGCGGCAAGACTAAGATAGTGGTAGCTAGCCAGGCGGGCTTAAAATGCACTACCACCAACCAAAACGAGTCTCACAAGGCTCCGCTGGGAATCGAACCCGTGACCCCCTGATGTGAAGCTAATGGATCTAAACATTACGCCACAGAAGCGACAGAATTTTTCGTTTATAGCAAAATTGTAGAGCAAAAGTTTTAAGTTTGCATGTACCGGTCACCTTGCAGAAGCTTTCTTTTAAATCCTTAAAATATTTGCAATATTCTCTGACATGATAGTTGATATTATGATAAACACTGATAAGAGCTTCGACCAATATAACAGCTATGGACTGGCCTACGCGAACAGCGGTTTTGATGCCTACAGAATGAGCGAGTTCGCTTATTTCGTCTCAGCTGATCATCATATCAGCCGAAAAAGGTCCACTGCTGGACAAAGGCCTCCTCAAGGATTTTCACGACGACCGACCGGTCCCTGCCCGCATCTAGCGGCTTCCCGCGATCTTCACAAAGTCGTCGGTCCACCGCGTGGGAGGCCTGCCTATGCTACGTTGATCAGTATTCCCCAAATCGGTTGAAGGTCGAAGTGAGTGTAATTTGTTATCTAATTTGTGTTATATTCCGAGTACGTCCCTGTATCTCTGTCATTCTTTTTATTTGAACGAGACTCGGTAGACTACAGTAAAGTATATATACGAGTGTATTAGTGCTACAGTAGTGTGTGTTTTTTGTAAGTATAGTAAGTAAGTAAATATAAATAAATCTAATATTCTTGCTTACTAGAAAAAATATTACAAAAACTTAGTTAAAATATGTACAGTGCAAAGGCGGCCTTATCGCTTGTAGCGATTTCTTCCAGGCAACCTTAAAGTAACCGGTAAGAGTTGATAGGTAGAAAGGCTAAATGCAGGTGGCTGCAGATAAAAAAATCAAGATTATTACTAAAACTTAAATAAATAGTTAACCGCTTCCGTGATGTAATGGCAAAGAAAGGGTAATGGTTAGTCCATTCGCTTCACACCAAGAGGTCGCGGGTTCGATTATCTGCGGGGTCAACTTTGTAAGACTCGGTTTGGTTGGTGTTAGGGCATTTTCATAGCCCGCCTCTTAGTCTTGCCGCCAAACGTCAATGTTAATAGCATTGATCTATTCCGGCTTGAAGTTAAGATAGCCAGATCCCCATTGCGTTGCGGAATCTCGGTATGCCCGCTTCCATCTTCGGCATCATCGTCACTTACCATCACGTGAGATAATGCCTAGGAATTATCAATTATGCATTTAAAAATATATACAAAATTGGTTTAGGTCCCGTTAACTGGGGCTTCTACTCATCATACTGAACAACTTTTGTTCTACGACTTTGCTGAAAACGTATTTTTTTTACTCCTCATACTAATCGATTAGCTGATCGACCGATTTTGTGAATTTTAGTATGGAGGGTCCAATTTTTTTTTGGAGAATTGATTATGGGTTTCTTGGAGAAAGTTGTTCAGTATGTCAAGTAACGGCACCTACACCAATTTTGTTACATCCTGTACATAAAATACAAATCAATTATTAAATAAATAAACAATATGTTTAGTTGTATTTGACAATTTTTTTATGAGATTAATGTATGGATAGGGCCAGTCTATTATATTTGGTCGAAGGATAAGAGCATACTTGGTCTTGAAATGTACATTGGCACCATGCTTTAGCAGACACTCGACTATGGACGATTTGCCCCCCATGATGGCGATGTGAAGAGGTGTTTTTCCCTCGCAGTTCGGTGCGTTTACGTCAGCGCCCATGTCTGTAACATAATTACATTACAAGGTGATTTTTTAAATGGCGAAAAACCAACACATCCACGCTATAGACTGGTGAGGGCCCTGGCAGAATATCAGCGTTATGGGAATTCACCTATAACATATGCTGAGCCAGGGCCTTTTCACTGGCCTGGCACTAACTGCAATTCCATTGTATTTTATTGTTTTTATTTGTAAGTATCTTCTTTTTTTTCTTTTTTACTTTATTGTTACCATAGCTTTACTCATTGTTTTTTTTGTGCCTGGTCGGTGAATAAACGGTTTATCTATCTATCTATCTATCTATACAGCGAGTCAAAGCTTAGAACTTTTGTTCTAAGACTTCATACCTGAAATCGTAAATACATATCGATCAGCTGATTGATAAATTAAAAAAAGAGACTATGTGTTTCTTATGGAAAGTTGTTCAGTTTGATGAACCTGGTGACGAGGACAATCTTTTTGCTTATTTTTTTTATTTTCAATCTGTTTTTATATCATCTTTTTATCCATTTTTACTTTTTGTTATTTTTTTGTTTGTTTTTGATATTGTCATACGTACTTTCCTTTCCATCCTGTCAATACTTCACGTCTGTTTTCCGTATTTCTAGTTTATTTATTTTTTATAATGTATAGGACAATCTTTTTGCTTATTTTTTTTATTTTCAATCTGTTTTTACATCATCTTTTTATCCATTTTTACTTTTTGTTATTTTTTTTTGTTTTTGATATTGTCATACGTACTTTCCTTTCCATCCTGTCAATACTTCACGTCTGTTTTCCGTATTTCTAGTTTATTTATTTTTTATAATGTATAGGACAATCTTTTTGCTTATTTTTTTTATTTTCAATCTGTTTTTACATCATCTTTTTATCCATTTTTACTTTTTGTTATTTTTTTTTTTGTTTTTGATATTGTCATACGTACTTTCCTTTCCATCCTGTCAATACTTCACGTCTGTTTTCCATATTTCTAGTTTATTTATTTTTTATAATGTACATGTTCAGTTGTTGGTGGCTAATCCTATTTAATTTGTTTTGTTGGACCCTGTCCTTCCCTCCATAAAATTCCTTTTTTTTATCTCGTACGAGCGACGGCGCAGACGGAGGGTGCGTCGCCCGCCGCAACCTTAAAATATTAGTTCATAGTTTTTTCCACGCTGTAGAATCCGACTGAAATTAGTTACTACCTTTTCTACCACTTTTAAAATAAACGTCAAAAAATTACTGTACAAAGATACTGCTCCCATTGTATAGGTTTCTTGGGGATTTTTTTTTCATAAGTAGGTAGTATGTTTCTTTTTTGTCTTGTATGCGTTTCTACATCATTCAACCGATTGCGATGAAACTTTGATGAGTTATTGTGCGCTTTCGAATTAAATTGACGCACAAAGTCGCCGGCAACAGCTACTAAACCATATTAATTATTATTTCGCAGGCAAATTGTATGTACAAACACGCCGATTAAAATTTGTCTCGGCAAATTGTAAACTTTATTTTACTTTTTTTTAAATATCCTTTTAAAAAATATAATTATAGTACAAGTATAGATAATTAATGACGAATGCAGAACGGGTCTGTAAATTTTAGGTAGGTTTTTCTTTTGCGATTTCAGCAAACTCGTATGTTTTTTTTTTTAGTTTTACAAGTAGAAACCTAAGCTAATAGGTAAATGTAAAAGCACAGTTAATCACTGGGCTTGCAAAAGCCCACCGATTACCACGCTTTTAATGTTTACACGACTGCCCAGAAATCAATAAAGGACTGTATTGTTTTCAGACATAAAGTAACCAACATAGCTCACAGAATCGCTAAACTGAAGTGGCAGTGGCAAGTGCGCGAGTTCGAGGATCATAGTAAAGCTGACCTTGATACCAAACGCGACCAGTTAAAGGCCCGACCACCTGCGACCATTTCATACAATTACGAGGGTGGCATACTGAAATGCCCTCAGTGCGCGAGGAGTTTCGCTATGAAGATTATGGCTACATAAACCATCTTCGAGCGCACGCGCGGCAAACCGACTAGGAGTCGAAGTGGTCGCCATGACCGAAATCGGTCGGATAGATCATCATCAATCATCATAACAACAAGGTGTTATAAATTGTTATACACATCATGATCCTGTAACTTGTTGAAGTATAGGGTGTCATCAAAAAAACTATAAAATAATGTTTCAAAATTTTATCGTGTCAGCTGAAAGACGTCTACTGCTGGACAAAGGTATTCATTAAAAAAAACCCGACTGCGGAAAAACTTAACCGCTCTTTTTGGCCGATCGGGTAAAAATTTATCATATTATGTCACTCACGGGATCAAGACGAAGCAAACGATACCTCATTCGTTAAAATCCTTCAAACCTTTCAGGCTGTAGCATGGAACGTAGAAATCTACATACATACACTCGAAAAACATAACCCTCCTTCTGAGGTAGTCGGGTAAAAATACGGTACCTACATATGTAAACAAACCATTAACTTTAAAGGTGATGTCAAATGTGTTGAATAGTTCCAATTAAGTGAATGTAAACTTAGTGTCATCATCATCATATCAGCCGAAAGACGTCCACTGCTGGACAAAGGCCTCCCGCAAGGATTTCCAAGACGACCGGTCCTGCGCTGTCCGCATCCAGCGGCATCCCGGTACCTTCACCAGGTCGTCGGTCCACCGAGTGGGAGGCCTGCCTGCGCTACGCCTTCTGGTGTGCGGTCCAAATTTAGTAGTTAAGCAGTCCAGTCTGTTCAGGATCAAATGATAATGTAGAGTTCAATTACGATGTAGGTACTTACTTAATCACACTGATAGTGCTAATGTCAGAAACATGAATTAAAACGATCGGAGATGGAATGTTTTACATTTATAGTCAAAGGTCGCGTAAAATTAGTTTATGCAATTGTTATGTAATGACAGGTCTTAAAACATGAGTGTGTTTTAACGAAATGAGACGAGTGTTTTATTACCTAATTGCAACAGTTGCATACAGTGACTTATATATTACTGGCGTAAGGCCCGGCCAACGCGCGCGACTAATGCTCCCAGCGAATTGGTGCGAAAATCGAAAGTTTCGCGGCTCAGTCGTCTGCGGGAAATTGTACAGTGCGGTGGAAAGATATTTCATATAAAAAAACGGTAATTTAAAAAACTAAAAAACCCGACTGCGTTTCTGTGTAATTTGGAAATGAAAAACCCTAAAACAAGAAAGTCATCATACCCGATTGCACTTAACTTAAGAAAAATTGTAGCAGTCGGGACCCATTCTAGAAATGGAGGCATAGTGAATTGAGAGCACATACCTATATTACATTGCAGATTACTCCAATATACTGACTAGACGGCTGACTTTCTAGAATGGGTCCCGACTGCTACAATTTTTCTTAAGTTCAGTGCAATCGGGTATGATGACTTTCTTGTTTTAGGGTTTTTCATTTCCAAATTACACAGAAACGCAGTCGGGTTTTTTAGTTTTTTAAATTACCGTTTTTTATTTTATTCATTTTTTAGTTCTATTATTGAATGAGTTTGTATAGTAATCAATATACACATGACACACATTAAGATTACGCAGATTATTAACTTATCAGTTGATAGCAGAGATGTGCTATATATAAGGGGAGGTAGATAGGTTACGTGCATCCAAAAAGTGAAGCAAAAAAAAGATGCCAATTGGCATCTCTTTTCTTGTAGCATTTGGTGCAATGGAAGCGAACTACGTATAACATTGTGTGTGTAAATGGCTTCGATTTTCAAATGTTGTTTGTTAGTGCATAACCCATCTATGGTAACAAATCTCTGGTTGATAGAATAATATTCTCGTAAACGTTGAAGCTCTATAAAAGAATTCTGATCGTGTGGCCGATTCAAAAGTTTTTAAGGATCAAGTGTACAGATGACCAGTCCAGCTAATGTTTTAACTCGACTAAGAGCCGAGGTCCACAAGTGTCAAATCGAGTGTAGTACCCTGAAGTTTGTGGACAGTTATAGCCCAACTTAGGATTAAGAGCAACATCCTGTGTTCAATTTTTCCTTGTCCTCAAAGTGCGTCAAAACCAATCGTACATGGTCAATCCGTGTACGAACTCCTGGTTGATAATTTTTTATTGTGCGGTCGTCAACAAATACCGCTTGCTGTAATTCTCCGGAAAATCTGCTATTTTGTTTTTTTTTATATTTTGATATACCCAGTGTCACTCTCACAGTAAAAACGTATCTAACGACAACCCTCAAACTATAATTCATCGAGCCGTTCAGGCTGCAGAGCGTGTCAAACATTTGAATTTGGCGCCAAATATCCGCCATTTCGTTTTTTTTTATTTTGATATACCCAGTGTCATTCTCGCAGTAAAAACGTATCTAACGACAACCCTCAAGCTATAATTCATCGATCCGTTCAGGCTGCAGAGCGTGTCAAACATTTGAATTTGGCGCCAAAAATCCGCCATTTCGTTTTTTTTTATTTTGATATACCCAGTGTCATTCTCGCAGTAAAAACGTATCTAACGACAACCCTCAAGCTATAATTCATCGATCCGTTCAGGCTGCAGAGCGTGTCAAACATTTGAATTTTGCGCCAAAAATCCGCCATTTCGTTTTTTTTTTATTTTGATATACCCAGTGTCATTCTCGCAGTAAAAACGTATCTAACGACAACCCTCAAGCTATAATTCATCGAGCCGTTCAGGCTGCAGAGCGTGTCAAACACTTGAATTTGGCGTCAAAAATCCGCCATTTTGTTTTTTTTTATTTTGATATACCCAGTGTCACTCTCACAGTAAATACGAATCTAACGACACCTCTCAAGCCAAAATCCATCCAGCCGTTCAGGCTGCAGAGCGTGCCAAACAATTATACATACATACATACTCTCGAAAAACATAACCCTCCTTCTGGCGCAGTCGGGTAAAAATGCCTTATTGTGTTGTTAGAGGCTGTAAAAATCATGAAAGAAAGGCTAAAAGGAAACATGGGTCGTCGTATCATCGTTAAGTAACCTTACATTGTATTTTTTCTTGTAAAAAAATTAAATAAACGAATTTTTAAAGCGACGTTTCTACCAAGGTTATTTTAACGCGGCACTGACGTCAACTCTCGCCCACGGTAATTCGTACGAGTTATGTTAGATGGCGCTACTTTTTGCTTGCATCAAGAAAATCTGAGTAAAATATGGAGACGGGCGGATCCTTCTGTTCAAATCTGTGGTTGCTTTTATTATTTTTATTAACATACATATTATTAGTACTCTTAAAAAGATGGGTTGCTACTAGTGCTACCTGTAAAATATCTATAGACTATAGATATTAAAATAATGCAAAACAAAATAAATTTGAACAAACAAAGAAACAAATTATTTATTGTATAATAGTTTTAATTGACATTTACATTGGAACAATGGTATATATTTAACGGTCCTGGTTGTATTGTAGTGGGAGGGTCTTGGTTCAGACCCACTTGAGTTTTGACAGGTGTTCCAAATTTAAACTCATAACAGTACAAGAATCGATACTGTAATAACTTTAAAGTACAGATTTTACTTACTACCACAGACAAGAAAGTTCTCATTGTAAAATTGGTTGTCATAATGCTGGTCATTGCTTACTTACGGATTTTGAACGCATTTTAGAGGACTTAGTATATGTGTGTAGGTAAAAACAATTATTGTAAGAAAGGGTTTCGATAAAATAGTTATCCAAGGTGCTCCTAGAATGTCTACCATCGCTGCAAGGGATTCTTTTACACTCGGAACTTAAGATATTTTCAAAGGAAACCGTAGTCAATTCCAAAAAAAAATTTGGTCTCTTCACAAAAATCGATCATTTGATTGCCCGATTTTGTATGAAGTTCAAAATATTTTCGAGAACTGTTTGGGTGATTTGGGAAAGTTGTTTAATTTCACGAGTAGAAGCACCCTTTAACTCTAAAATGTGTCCTATTTTATCTCATCATCATATCAGCTCATATACGTCTCCACCGAGGGGCTTGGACCTTCTCTGAATTAGGGCAATCGTATAAAAGATAAATAACCCTGTACCATCTATAGGTGACCAATGTTTCCAATGAAACTTTGGTCTCAGGAATCTCGATTTTTCTCAGCAATTATAAAACATATAAAAGTGATATTTTGTAACCTGATTCTTCATTCCAATGACTTCTTTTTGTCAGTTGCAGAAACACGATTCGTTAACTTTTATAACAAAAATATATATATCAAAAAAACCTCTGTCAAAACAGATTTGCATTCTACAGGCAAACCAGATAAATTTATAGTACCTTCTAAATTTTCTTAGTCGATTATTCTAAACACAAACTTCAATATGCCAGTTGGAAAAACATTGAAAAAGTGCAAAAGTGTGGTTATTTTCTTCACTCTTTACACGTAAAGAAAAAGATAGAGACAACTCTTCCAATCAATGCCTTGTCTCAAGTCGCCGCAACAAATTCTCATAAAGCCTTTCACGGTGGTATCAACCTAACTGCCTCCGTGGCGTAATGGTTAGTCCATTCGCTTCACACCAGGAGGTCGCGGTTTCTATTTCCGGTGAGGTCCAACTTTAAGAGAGTCGGTTGGTTAGTGTTGAGGCATTTTATAAGCCTGTCTGGCTAGCTACCATGCCGAAAATTGATAGTTTCCGGCATGAAGATAAAATAGACAGTTCGCCATTGGTAATATTGGTAATATTCCACCTTCGACATCATCGTCAGATGATGCCAAGGGCTTATTATTTTACCTGTAATATTGGTAAGCCCGCTTCCACCTTAGGTCACTTACCTTCAGGTGAGGTTATGCCAAGGGCTTATCATTTTACCACAAATAAACGTCCATCCCTAGGACTTAGGTTTTAAGGTTCCGCGTACACCCAACAGGTGACCAGTGAGACCCTATTACTAAGCCTCCGCTGTCTTTTCGTCTGTCAGCGGGCTGTATTTCATTAACCGTAATAGGTAGACAGTTCAAAATTTTCACAGAATGTGTATTTCTATTGCCACTATAACATTAATCACAAAAAATAGAAGAAGCAAAAAAATTAGGGGAGTCTCCATACTAAAAACGTGTTTTTTATAGGTCTTGTATTTTTGATTTAGCTCTATCGTAAAAAAGGTAATATATACAAGCGCGAAACTTGGTGTGATTATAGAGTTAGTACTAAATTAAAATAACAATTAATAAAAATCGGCCAAGTGTAAGTCGTGCTTGCGCTAAGGAATCTGAACTGAATGACAAAAAAAGCATGTTTTTGTCGCTCGCGTTAATGTGCATATAGCTGTTGTGTAGAGAGTTGTAATGGTACGGAATCCTCGGAGTGCTAGTCCGACTCGCACTTAGCCGGTTTTTTGTTTAGTTTTGACTGTTACAATGGCGGAAGCCGCGGGAGGTGAGCGTGCCACAGCTCCGGGGCCTACCTGGACAGTAGGTAGTGGTTCTCTTCCACGAAGCACTCGCCTTGCAGATTGCAGAGTACCGGGACAAGCGTCTTGGCGGCAAGACCTACCGTAACTGGTCCTTGTCTTCACCTTATACACCATAAGCCCTCACTGTATGCCCAAGGGTAGGAAAGTGGGGACGCTATATGATAAACCTGATAGTTTTAACGTATCTGGTAGATATACGAGAGGGAATGTTACAATGGTTCCTTACTTATGGTCTTCTCAACAGTCCTCTCGTCCCCATGCTCGATGGCATACAGCAAGATTGCGTTAAACACTTTTCCTGTTACTTCTATCAGTTTCTTAGGACTCTGAATATTCAAACAGGAGGCCAAAGCGTCTATTAATGCACTGTCCTGAAAATAATTTATAATTTTAACATAAATTTTAACATAGATTTTAAGGTTAGACCTATACCACACACTGGACACTTCATACAACGGGTCAGAAATAAATAACATTTCAAAAAACTAACGGAACAAACAAAATGGCGGCGAAATCCTATACGTTTGACAACCAATGTGTATCAATCTAGGTTACAAAGGGGTGAGGTCGCAATCTAGGGAGCGGCAGGGAGTGTCCATACTGTATGTTAGTACTAGTACTAATATATTATATACTTTGCCTATATTGTCTGTCCGACTTTTAAAAGGACGTATCTCTTGAACCGTGATAGTTATAGCCGGCTAAAATTATCACATAACATGTAGGCATACAGGGTGTTACAAAATTGGTGTAGGTCCCGTTAACTGGGGGTTCTACTCATCATACTGAACAATTTTATTTCAAGGAATAATCAATTCTCAAAAAAAAAATTAACCTCCATAGGTACAAAATGCACAACTTGGTCGATCAGCTCATCGATTTGTATGAAGAGTTTTTTTTTTGCGATTTCTGCTGTCATAGAGCAAAAATTGTTCAGTATGAAGAGTGGAAGGCCTAGTTAACGGTACCTACACCAATTTTGTATCATATTATGTCGGATTTACTAAAAAATTAAAAAAGTGAAAAATACAAGTTTTTTTTTGATGTGTAACATCTTTGCTCTCGCTTTCCTGCAATTTGTGGGAGTGATTTCGTGAAATGGGACGGAAATGTGTCCCATGTGTAACAGGAAGTCGCGTTTTTTCAGGCTTTCAAAGCGCGGAAAAGGCAAAGGTATCTATGACCATACAGCCTAGTCTGCCGTATCTTTGCCGTCCTTTTATAAAGTATTTTGTCACATGTTACACATCATATGCGAGTACTGGTAGGTCTCGCTCGAATTTTGTTTTTTAAGTTTTCTGTTTTTGTTCTATATTGTATAAAATATCTTAAAAAGGTAATACAAGCGTAAAACTTGTATGATTATAGTACCAATCCTAAAGTAAAATGAAAAAAACAATAAAATCGGCCAAGTGCAAGTCCATTGTTATCCTTGAGTGGAGAGGTTTGGTGGTATGCGGAACTCTTAGTGCGCGAGTTAAATGCGCACTTGGCGGTTTTTTTATTTACAATTTTTTTTTATTTGCATGTTAATACCTCCTTGTTCATATCCAAGGTTGATGTGTTGGTCAGCTCCCCTCGTATGTTCGTTTCCATCATCTAAAACAAAAGAAGTTTATTACGTAATTAATGATTTATTGAAATGAAAACTTCTTTAGGCGCGTTGATAATTTTTTTAAAGCGGTAATATTACAGATTTTCGTTATTTTTGACGACAATTACTCCTAAACGATGGAAAACCCAATGTTGAAAAAAAATACTCTATTTGTTGATGATATTCCTTAAAGTCAAAAGCTATTAGACACACGATTGAGCAGTTTTGGCTCGATAGAAAAAAAATCCCAAAAGTAGGTCTACACCGTTACTTTCAACTCTAGTTATGACTAATATTTTGAAGATAAATTTTAAAAAATATACAACAATATTTGTTATGATAATAAAAAGTAAGTAATGTTGTTATTTTTTATAGTTTCAATGTAGTTTTTAATTGAAACGAAAAACCATTGAAAAAGTGTGGTTGTTTTCTTTACTTTTTACGCGTAAAGAAAAAGACAGAGACAACTGTTCCAATCAATACCTCGCCTTAAGATGGGAAAAAACCATTGAATTCGCGACACTGTAACGACACCTCTCTGGGTACAAGGCCGAAACCTTTAATGTTTCTGAGTACCAGGCCTTATTGTTCAAGTCTTCACTTCTGTCGGCATTCTCGGAGTGCTTTTGTGATTTTTTTATCATATTTCGTTTTGCTACATAAGTTTCTAATCCTTATTTTGTTATGAAAGTGAAAATGTACCGTGTTTGTTCGTTTGTTTGTTTGCAAACTTTTCACGCTTCAACACCTCGACCAATCTTAATGAAATTTGTCATGTAGGCAGCCTGTGTAACTGGGAAGGACATAAGCTACTTTTTATCCCGTGAAACTAGCATAGCTCGATGCAGTTCCTGAGGGAGCTGAAAAAATACTCTTTTTTTGTTAATTTCTTTAACATCGCCATGGAACAATGAATTGTTCTGATTTTTGTCACAGAGATGAAATAAAAAAATGTGGTAAATGACATATTTACTAATGAGCATATCCTGACAAATAGTTCCCGAGGGATCTGGGGAAAACTCTTTTCCACGCTCGCGCACGTCGGTGTCTCAACGGAGGAACGGATTGAAGAGATTGTATGAATTTTTCAAAGTGTTTTAGGCATTTTGACACTTACTGATAGGCCAAATATTAGAATTTTGGGCTAATATCGTTATAGTGGGTTTTGAATCTAGATGACTCATATCCACACTTATTTTTGTCTTCAAAAGTAGGTATAAAGGTAGATTATAAAGTACCTATACTATTTTCGTACACGTCTTTTGCTCTTCATTGGGTAGGTACCTGCTTAATACTTAATGTGGGTGCTTCTTTTATTCTGCTCCTTCGTTTGTTACTACTATTTTTTTTTTTATGCACAATTGGTAAACCCTTGACAACATCTCACCTGGTGGTAAGTGACGATGTTGCCGAAGATGGAAGAGGGGTTACCAAGATTCCCCAACGCAATGGGGAACTATTATGAAGAACAAGCCATTTCAAGATGTGCGAGTTATAAGAGATGTCCTCCCCTTCCCTTTTAGGGGAGTTCAGCAGTATGGGAAATAACTAGTATCTCATGTGTCATCTGTGGCATGAGCCTGACCCACGGCATTTGCGCACATAGCTATTGTTTTTAGTTTTCCGTGCACCCAACGGGTGACCAACGGGACCCTATTACTAAGCCTTCGCTGTCTTTCCGTCTGCCTGTCTGTCAGCGGGCTGTATTTCGTGAACTGTAATAGGTGGACAGTTGAAATTTTCACAGAATATGTCCTGTTGCCGCTATAACAGTAAATACTAAAAATTAGAAAAAGTTGAAAAATATGGGGGTCTCCATACAAAAAAAAATGTTTTTGATTTAGCTCTATCGTAAAAACAGTAATTCACACAAGCATGAAACTTGGTGTGATTAAAGTACTTACACTGAGGTAAAACAACAAATACTAAAAAATAGGCCAAGTATGACTCGAACTGAATGACAAAAAAAAACATATTTTCGTAGCTCGCGTTGATGTCTTTTGTTTGTAATGTGAATAGGTATCATTGTAATTTTACTATTTAGTTGTGTGCACAGGTGTGGTGGTACGGAACCCTCGGAGTGCTTGACCTACTCGCACTTTTTGTTTAAGTGTTGCAGAATAGTGTTGGGAACACCGAATAGATATAAAATACTTGTATTAAGTAAACCCGCCCTCCCCTTGTAAAGTTATAATTTAATCCCTTTTCTTAAAATAACAGTGCCAACTTATAGATTAATAAAGGACTATTATTTTCCACTCGAAAAGTTCTCGAGTGTACGTAGCGTAGATAGGCCTCCCACGCGGTGGACCGACGACCTGATGAGGTCGAGGGAAGCCGCTGGATGCGGGCAGCACAGGATCGGTCGTCGTGGAAATAATTGGGGGAGACCCTTGTCCAGCAGTGGACGTCTTTCGGCTGATGTGATGATGTATATAATTATTTTCCATCTAAAACTACGTATCTGTAGTTTTCTCTAATTAGTTATATTATTTTAAAGGTATCACAAAACTGTTATTTACCTGTTTCTTCTGTTCGTAAGTTAAATCAGGCTTGGAGAGCACATAACCTAGTTTAGTCAGAGCAGCCTCAGGAGTCATGTCATAACCGGAAACTACTCCGCAATCTGCTAAGTGCTGAAAAGATATGTAATTAAATAAACGATTCCGTTTTGAAAATTACCTTCAAAAATATGGTATTTTCCACATTTTTTTAATCCAAAACTGGTAAGTCCTTGATATTATCTCACCCGATGATACATGAAAATGATGTTGGAGATGAAAGCAGGCTTACCAACATTCCCCAACGCAATGGAGAACTGGCTATATTAATCTTATCTTCAAGCCGGAACACATCAATGTTATTAACACTGATGTTTGGCGGCAAGACTTAGATAAGATTGTGGTAGATAGCCAGGCGGGCTTAGAAAATGCCCTACCGCCAACCAAACCGACTCTTAGAAATGGACCCCAGCGGGAATCGAACCCGCTACCGCCTGGTGTGAAGCAAATGGACTAATCATTACGCCACGGAGGCGGTTTGAGTAATTTCGCCGCACGGGAGTTCGTTTGGCGCGTTGACGATATCCAAGAGGTTTTCTCGGTATTTTTGTATAAAAGGTAATTACTGTTATAGCTATAGCTAATGAAATCTTCTTTCTATTTATATCAATTTAAGCAAGATTGGGCCTCATAAGAAGGCTCAAGATCACCCAAAGGGCAATGGAGCGTGCTATGCTCGGAGTTTCTCGCGTAATCGAATCAGAAACGAGGAGATCCGTAGAAGAACCAAAGGAACCGACATATCTCTCAAAACTTAAGTGGCGGGGCACATAGCTCGTAGAACAGATGGCCGTTGGGGAAGTAAAGTTCTCGAGTGGCGACCACGCATCGGAAAACGGAGTGTAGGTAGGCCTCCCACTCGGTGGACCGATGACCTGGTGAATATCGCGGGAAGCCGATGGATGCGGGCAGCGCAGAACCGGTCGTCGTGGAAATCCTTGAGGGAGGCTTATTTCCAGCAGTGGACGTCCTTCGGCTGATATGATGATGATGATGACGACGATGATGATGATGATGAAGCAAGATTTCATTTATGGGTTGCTAAAGATTTCTATCTGAGAAGCTTTTACACTCACCTTTCCGACTTCATAAATGGCCGAAACAGATCCTGTGTTGCACTGTGTTATGTTGACGAATATAACACCTCGTTTGACAGCTTCCTTTATTTCGGCAGTTATGTCTGGTCGGTTGGACGGCATATTGCCGGCACCATAACTTTCAAGGACTACACCTAAGGATTAAAACGTGAATTTAATCTAGATCTCATGTCATTACAGCTCATATACATCCCCACCGAGGGGCTCGAGCCTACCCTGAATCTGGGCGATTAGGCCTTAGTCGACCACGCGGGCCCAGTGCGGGTTGGTCGACTTCACACACAACCTTCGAGTTTCTTCGCAGGCGTGTGCAGGTTTCCTCACGATGTTTTCCTTCACCGTTAAAGCAATCGGTAAGTATGTAATCTAGATCTATGAGTCTAGAATTCTGATCTACACCAATTTACTGGGCTTAAATTTTAGGGTTTGTACCATGTAACTGGAATCTATTAATAAATAAATAATCTATCGTTGTCCGTCCGTCTGTCTGTAATAGGTAGCTGGATGAAATGTTTCACTGAATATTGGGATTTACCAACAAATAATACAACAAACTGTACGGTAGCCCGCAATAAACTTTCTCGTCATTTTTTTACTAACTTGTTTATAATAGTTTTTTTTTTTTAATGTAATAATTTTAATGAATTCATGTTGCGTGACAAAATATATACTTATTCATGATACATGACAATTCAATAGCTCTAACCGTTTGTGAGTAAAGTTTCGATTTCATTTGTAGGAGAACCATCATCATCATCATATTAGAACCATACAAAGACAATTTTTCACATACTAATGGGTATTACTATGGGTATAATAGCCAAACATAAGCAACTACGACATGCAAAGTTTCATAAAAATCGTTAGAGCCGTTTTTGAGAAAAAAATAATTTCAGTTTTTGTTGTATGACTTGGTAATCCCTCGATGAAATAATTTAAAACTAAGTTCCTTTGGTCCCAAACGGACCAAGGATTAAGCCTTTAGAGCCAAGCGTGACGGACGGACGCACGGACGGACAAAATTGAGATATTCGGTTTTTCGATATCATCATCATCATATCAGTCAAAAATCGTCCACTGCTGGACAAAGGCCTCCCCCAAGGTTTTCCACGCATCGAAAAACGTAGCGTATGCAGGCCTCCCACGCGGTGGACCGACGACCTGGTGAAGATCGCGGGAAGCCGATGGATGCGGGCAGCGCAGTACCGGTCGTCGTGGAAATCCTTGGAGGCCTTTTCGATATGTTTTAATGATATAGAACACATTTTCATGAAAATCGAAAAACTATTCTTTGCCATAACAATAGTTCCTCTACCCTACTTACCGTACCACACTACTGGGTCCATAAAGTAAAAAGTAAAAAGGAGGGAGGTCCCCATACTAGAAAATTTTTGTAAACACAAAAGCATGCAACTTGGTGTTAATAATCCTAAAGTAGGACAAATTATAAAACCCGGCCAAGTGTGAGTCTTACTCGCGTTGAGGATTCCGCACTGACTAAAAAAAGTATTTACCTAGACATTAAGCATTTCCCTATTGGGTTAATAAGTAAACTTGGTAAGCCCTTTTCTATCTTCGGCATCATCGTCACTTACCATCAAGTAATAAAAATATAGCAATTTAATTTAAAAAATGCGTAATAAAAAATATAAAAAGCGGTCGGGCCTTAGTCGACCACGCGGGCCCAGTGCGGGTTGGTCGACTTCACACACAACCAGCGAGTTTCTCCGCAGGCGTGTGCAGGTTTCCTCGGAATGTTTTCCTTTACCGTAAGAGCTTCGGATAAACGTACATATGAAATCTAAATTCGAAATCACATTGGTACGTGGCAGGATTCGAACCACGACCTCCCGGACAGGAGGCGGCGGCCCTAGCCATTACACCACCAACGCAAAAAAACAATATACTTGTGTGGAAAAATGTGGTGGTACGGAAACCTCGCCGTGTGAGCTCAAATCGTACTTGGTAAAAAAAAAATGGCGCACAAAAAAAAATTACCTTCAATAGGCGGTTGGCAAAACGCTTTGAATACAGAACTGCTAACACTCGGAAATATCCGCAATATGCCGACATTTTTGGTCATTTTCGCGTGAAGGTGGCACTTTTCTATCGCGGTGGGCTTAAAAATAGCTCTCATGTTTATTTCGAAGTCGATTCCCACTTCAACCAAAGGGTCACAGTTCGGCGAATCGAATGCGTAAAGATGATTTGCAGATATCTTTTGAGTTCTGAAACAAATTTAATGAAATTTGGAAAGTGTCGCCTTTACTTTTAGATGCAATAGTATATTTTATATCGAGGGACTAAACGAAGCCATAATATTTCAACCGCCTCCGTGGCGTAATGGTTAGCCCATTCGCTTCACACCAGGAGGTCGCGGGTTCGATTCCCGATGGGGTCAACTTGTAAGACTCGGTTTGGTTGGTGGTAGGGCATTTTCTAAGCCCGCCTGGCTAGCTACCACCATCCTATCTAAGTCTTGCCGCCAAACATCAGTGTAAACAACATTGATGTGTTCCGGCTTGAAGATAAGATAGCCAGTTCTCCATTGCGTTGGGGAATCTTGGTAAGCCCGCTACCATCTTCGGCATCATCGTCACTCACCATCAGGTGAGATGATGCCAAGGGCTTACCAATTGTGAATTTAAAAAAAGGCACAGATTTGGACAGAGTAATACACAGGATGTAAAAAAAAAATTGTAGGACCCGTTAACTGGGGGTTCTACTCATCATACTACTGAAAAACTTTCCCCAAGAAACCTGTAGTCAATTCTAAAAAAAAAATTTGACCCTCCATACTAAAATACACAAAATTGGTCGATCAGCTGATCGATTTGTATGAAGAGTAAAAATTTTTTTTTGCGATTTCAGCAAAGTCGTAGAACAAAAATGGTGTAGATCCCACACCAATTTTGTTACACCCTGTATGTCATTGACCAGAGGTGGTATGACTCCCGAGCGTGCGGGTCAATGAAATCTAGGGTATGTTAAGTTGGCGTTTAGTCTCGAGGTGCAAACTTTGAGTTTAAGTGCGAGAAATCACAAAAGAATTTAATACACATGGCGCCACCTTATTTGCGTAAAAACCCAGGAATTAAAACTCTCAACATTTTCGCAATGAAGATGGTCCACAGATAATAGTATATTTACTGGCTGTATATGCTAAGCATAGTACTATATAATACCTATATATACTTTGGTTTGAGTTTGTCTATGTCACATGAAGGAAATTAAAAAACTAATTACTTTTCACTCCCTAGAGACACGGTCACTTTTGTTATGTTAGTACTAATATATAGGGTGACCTTAAATTAGTTCTTGATAGCAAAGGATATGAATGTACTCGTGATTACAAACAACTTTCCCAAAGAAACTATATGTCGAATCAGAAAAAAAATTTAGGTCCTCGATACATAACAAGTTATCAAATCGACAAAAATGTATGAGGGACCAATTTTTTTTTTCATATTTGACATATAGTTTCTTAGGGAAAGTTGTTTGTAATCACGAGTACATTCATATCCTGTGCTATCAAGAACTAATTAAAAGTCATCCTATATGTATATACATACTTTGCTTTAGTCCTGCTTCGTAGGGCTATATTGGCGTACTTACTTTAAGAGCATGAGAAGTGAAAAAGGTTCATTACATTATCGTTAATACTTCCTATAATCATACATACCTACTAGGAGTGTTCAATCAAAAGTGATAATGAGTATGACGCAATTATCTTTTATTACATGGTATTTTATTTTTCGACTTAGTCACTTTTCAGGTTTATAAACTTTGTATATCTTTTATCTACCTAAACCTAAAATTCCCTTTCAATAAAAATATTCTTTCTGATCCCTTAAAAAATCGTGTACGTGTAGCACGACGGAAGTATTGGGTGTAGGGTGTGGGTTTTTAAACTCCGTTCGTGCTCACGAATATTTACAAATTTATTGATGAAAATAAGACCTAAAAAGGAACATAAGAGTTAGAAAAACAATACGATATACTTAAATTACAAACACAAATCACAAAGAAACATTAATGAATCGTACCCGAGATGGGACTTAGTCTTACAAAGAATCAGCTTCACAGTTTTCTTTACATAATATTTTATTTTATAAATTACGACGAAGGTGCAATATTGAAGATAGGAAATATAATAAATATATAAATAAATATTCTGGGACAAATCACACATGGTCATCTGGCCCCAAAGTAGGATTCCCTGTGTTATGGGTTACCAGAGACTGATATACATACTTATATACGTTTAAATACATACATATATAGATATATTGAACACCCAGACTCAGAGCAAACAAATCTGCTCATCACACAAATGCTTGCCCTGGGTGGGGATCGAACCCACAACCCTCGGATCAGTAGTCAAGGACACTAACCATTGAGCCACCGAGTCAGTCAAATGGATTAATAGATCTTGATTTTTTAATTTAATTGTCAGATGGCGTGAAAAAGAAATAGTGGAATGAAAAGGAGATCGGATGAAAGAAGAACGAATGCACTGAACGCACCGCGCTACATACGGCGGCGACTACTGCCTCATCTTTGACTGACTCGGTGGCTCAGTGGTTAGTGCCCTTGACTACTGATCCGAGGGTTAATGTGGGTTCGATCTCCACCCAGGGCAAGCATTTGTGTGATGAGCAGATTTGTTTGCTCTGTGTCTGGGTGTTAAAATATATTTATATATGTATGTATTTAAACGTATATAAGTATGTATATCAGTCTCTGGTAACCCATAACACAGGGAATCCTACTTTGGGGCCCGATGACCATGTGTGATTTGTCCCAGAATATTTATTATTATTAATTTATCGTCTTCAAACTTCTGGCTCCTGAGATGTTCCTTTAACCGCAGAAATAGGTAGAAATCAGTAGGAGCAATGTCCGGTGAATATGGAGTATGTTCTATCAATTCGAAGCCAGCTTCTTGAATGGCAACCATCCCTACTGTGGACTTGTGTGCGGGGGCATTATTTTGGTGAAACAAAACAACTTTAGCGATTTTGTCACGCCGCCGTTTCTTGCGTATTTCTTCACGCAACTTTGTTATTTGTCCTGTGTACAAAGTCCCAAGATAAAGGTAGTCGCTCCATGATAAAGGTATTCGATCATTACCACACCTTGGCTGTCCCATAAAAGAGAGCCTATAACTGCGGCGAATGGAATCACCTTTTTCTTCGGAGTTGGATATGACGGTCTATTCCAAGTTTTGGACTGTTTTTTCGTTTCCGGGTCATAATGGTGGCACAGATTACTAAATAGTTATGGTGGAGCCATGTTTCGTCCATTGCTGTAAATCGAGCCAAAAAGTTGGTCTGGATTTTGTTGTAAAAAATCCAAACAGCTTTGTCACACTTTGTGAAGTTCTCAATCTCATTTGTTTCTACGCGTCAGAAAGCATTCTGGGCACCCAGCGCGCTGACACTTTTTTCATAGCCAAAAAATGGTCGTGTATAATATTATGGACACTTCCTATAAAAATCTTGATTTACCTGTTCCGTAGTATAATTTTTCAAGCAGATATTAAGACACACGGCAGTTCCAGGTAACTTATAAACTTGAAATTTGGCATCGAGGTAAGTTATTGGACGAATACAAAAGAAAAATTCGAAAAACGGCTAAGTGTGAGTCGTACTCGTGCACTATGGGTTCCGTAAAATCGTAAAACTTGGGATCGGTACCACCACTACTCATTGGAATTATTATATAGACCACTTCCAGGTGCCTCAACAATTAGCCTCACATCAGGATGTTGCAGGTTCGATTCCCGGCGGATTCTAACTTTGTAAGACTCGGTTAACGCCTAACTAGCTACCACCATCTTATCTTAGTCTTGCCGCCAAACATCAATGCTAAAAACATTGATGTGTTCCGGCTTGAAGATAAGATAGCCAGTTCCCCATTGTGTTGAGGAATCTTGGTAAGCATTCCATCTTCGTCATTATCGTCACTTACCATCGGTGAGACGATGCCACGGTCTTACTAATTCGGTTTTTGCCTGCTAGTCATCTGACTTACTTTTTATGAAGCCTCAAAAACGAGACTGTTCCAGTTTGATTCAGATTGGTTACAGCTTGGTTATCGAAAGTATAGGATTTCGTCGCCATTTTGTTTATTCCGTTAATATCATAATATATATTTATAGTCATATTTTTTATTCATTGGTTCATTCGTTTTTATCACGCTTTTATTAGCTTCACCTGTATGTTTGTATGTAACCGACTCCTTTGGACTCGATTTTGACCCACTTTAAACGGACAGATTTAATTTAATTTAAACTTTGTAGACTTATCAAGAATCAGCGACAACATTATAATTTCATAAGTTTGAACTAAAAAATAAATAGAGTTTAAAAACACTAAAAACACGCTTTTAAAGTACATCAGACTTAAAAGTAAAAAATAATTCTTAATATAATCTGAAAATAATAATTAACAAAAAATACTAGTATTATTGTGAAAAAGTGTGGGTTGCTCGATAGACGAAAAATATGGCATAGAGCGCCCCAAGCTTTTTCACAATAATGCTAGTATTTTTTGTTAATTATTATTTTCCACTTATATTAAGAATTATTATTATTATTAGTTGCCTCCGTAGCTCAGAGGCAAAGTTCACTGGCTTTACACAGGAGGTCGCGGGTTCGATTCCCGGCGGGGTCAATTGTAAGACTCGGTGTGGTTGGTGGTAGGGCATTTTCTAAGCCCGCCTGGCTAGCTACCACCATCTTATCTAAGTCTTGCCGCCAAATATCAATGTTGATATCATTGGTGTGTTCCGGCAAGAAGATAAGATAGCCAGTTCCCCATTGCGTTGGGGAATCTTGGTAAGCCCGCTTCCATCTTCGGCAACATCGTCACTTACCACCAGGTGAGATGTTGTCAAGGGTTTACCAATATTGAATAAAAAAAAAAAAAAGTTTTTTTAAACTCTATTTATTTGAAATGTCATTTCTGGCCCGTTGTATAAAGTGTTATGACGTCACATTTTTTTTATTGCCATTGACGTACTCATTATGTGTTTTCGATAAATAAAAAAAATAAAGTTACATGAAAAACCAAATGGTTAGGTAATTCTGAAATTGCAGAAGAAGGGCTATATAGTTAATTAGTTAATTTTATTAATTAATTTATTATTGATGCTTTCAAGTACCAAATTGTGAATAATAATAATAAAAAGTATTATGTACTTTTTTTTGTAATAAACAATAAACAAACGTACTAACACAGGATAAGCTACATTGTTCACTAACATATTTTTATTTTATTTGGAAGAACACCAACTCATATAAAAAATAAGACAAAAACACAAAAAGACATAAGGTTACTTATTTGTAAAGGCCGGTATACACGTTGATTAGTGCGAGTGCAGGTGTTAAGCAAAAGTAGAAGTACATTACTTGCCTCACTGCAGTTCTGAACTACACCACAAAGCAACCTGTCTGCACAAATGCACGCACACATACAAACATACTACAAGAATAGGGATGACAACAGCATCAGAAATAAATTATGAACTATTGATCACTAAATTGCTCTCCTACTTAAACTTCGGAAAACCTTACTCGTTTTGTTTTCCATCAAGTCTTCGATTTTAATTCACCAAAATCACAAAATGAGTATATTATATAAGGTCTAACAAAATTAACTGAAACTATTTAACTGGTGCTCCTACCCATGAAAATGAACAACTTTCCCCATGAAACCCATAGTCAAATCTATAAAAAAAATGATCAGCTGATCGAACCATTTTTTTGCGATTTGACTATGGGTTCCATGGGGAAAGTTGTTCAGTTTCATGGGTAGAAGCACCAGTTAAAATAGTTTCAACTATTTTTCTGCAAAACTATGAGGTCACGCCTAGGTATGTCAAACATAAGAACAAAATGTCGTTTTTGACAGATGATAAAAAGTAAATCAGATGACTAGCATTCATCATCCCTATTTCGACCTTGATGTGTGTGCAATAAACGCATAGCAGGTGTACCTACCTGTTCCCTCTAAACAGTTTGTTTCCAAAGAAGATAGTGACCTCTGGAATGCTATAGCCCCCGGATATGATAACAGACGACACAAAGTTATCGGCGCCGTCGCTCCTTGCCTCGAACATTGGAATCTGCGTAAAAACATCGAGATCTTTTGTCAACTTATCGGCAAATTCCAATAATAATTAAAAGAACCAGAAATTATTTAATTGACTGATACAGTTATACAGAGTGTAACAAAATTGGTGTAGTACCGTTAACTAGGGTTCTACTCAGCATACTGAACAAATTTTCTTCTGTGACTTGGCTGAAATCGGAAAAATTTTTTTTAGCTCTTCATATAAATCGATCAGCTGATCGACCAATTTTGTGCATTTTAGTATGGAGGGTCCAAATTTTTTTTTTGAGAATGGACTATGGGTTCCTTAGGAAAAGTTGTTCAGTATGACGAGTAGAACTCCCATTTAACCGGTCCTACACCAATTTTGTTACACCCTGTATAAGAAACAAGTGTATTCGAATACCGTACCACCCTTATCTGTGACATAGGAACAGACAAAAAGACATCAAAGACATTGACTGACTCGGTGGCTCAGTGGTTAGTGCTCTTGACTGCTAATCCGAGAGTTGTGAGTTCGATCCCCACTCAGGGCAAATATTTGTGTTGAGCAGATTTGTTTGCTTTGTGTCTGGATGTTAAATATCTATATAATATGTATGTATTTAAACGTATATAAGCATGTATATATGTCTCTGGTTCCAATAACACAGGGAATCCTACTTGGGGGCCAGATGACCATGTGTGATTTGTCCCCGAATATTTGAATATTTGACTTAAAAACAATACAAGTCGTGCAATTTATAGAAATGTAGATGCTTAGTGGTAGGAGAACCAAAGTAACCGACATAACTTACAGAACCAATAAACTGAAGTGGTAGTGGGCGGGGCACATAGCTCGTAGAACAGATGGCCGATGGGGCAGTAAAGTTCTCGAGTGGCGACCGCGCACCGGAAAGCGTAGCGTGGGCAGGCCTCCCACGCGGTCGACCAACGACATGGTGAAAATCGCGTGAAGCCGATGGATGCGGGCAGCGCAGGACCGGACGTCGTGAAAATCCTTGGGGGATGCCTTTGTCCAGCAGTGGACGTTTTTCGGCTGATATGATGAGATCCTTAGGTTGAATTTGGCCAATGATTTTATTTTCCCAGTTTCACTGTGAACTTATAATGTCAAATCAAATCAAAATAATTTATTTTAAATAGGTGTTTACACACACTTTTAAATATCCAAAAAAACGTATTGTATATTACAAATAATGTCATGATTCAGATTACAGTCTCAGGTAATGGTATTTGAAGAATCAACATATTATACAGGGTTACAGGAAAAGTCGTTCTAGATCCGTTAAAGGCGTGGAGTACCCATCATTTCTGACTTATTTCACTATGAAACACCCTACCCTAAACTTAACCCTTTTCGAGATATTCGGCTTTTAATTTTTTTAATTAAAATTGCCGATTTTTAGGCTACTAAATTTAATTTTGTTTATTTTGTGTGTCTTATTATTATTGCATTTTTACATGTGTAATAAGATGCTTTAGGACGTCAATCATTAAAATCGTACATAAATCAATTGAATAGGCAAGTAGTAGACAAGTCAAAGTTAAGAAATTTTAAAAAATATTAAAAAGTTTATTTTTCTATGGTAAAAATGCAATAATAATAATAATAAGACACACAAAATATACAAAATTAAATTTAGTAGCCTAAAAATCGGCAATTTTAATTAAAAAAATTAAAAGTCGAATATTTCGAAAAGGGTTAAGTTTAGGGTAGGGTGTTTCATAGTGAAATAAGTCAGAAATGATAGGTACTCCACGCCCTTAACGGATCTAGAACGACTTTTCCTGTAACCCTGTATATCTTTGTTATTTACATAATCTATTATTTTATAATATCCTCTAGAGCACAAGCAGTTTTTGACATGAGTCTTGAATTTATAACTAGTTACATTTTCTGGAATTTTATTGTAGAATCTTATACACTGCCCCACAAATAACTTTTGAACCTTACTCGGTCTCGAAAAAGGCTATATCTATTTTATTTACATGCCTGTCACTGTTTTTAGGAAATAAATGCAAATTCTTACGAACGTACATGATTTTTTAATATTTAAATTTACTAGCAACAGTTAAAATATTGATTTCTTTGAACTTATTCTGTAACGACTCACGTGATCGCATCTGATAGATTGCGCGAATTGCTGTTTTCTGCAGGATGAAAATAGTTTCTTTAGCAGCCGCTGTTACCTGAGATCCAGTTAAAACAATGCCCTTGCCAATGTTCTCGAACATGAACGACAGTGCTGAAGCCGTGTAGGACAATGTATCAGTTCCATGGAGGACCACAAAGCCGTCGTATTCTTCATAATGTTTCTACAAATATAAATAAAATAAATATAGTTTAAAAACACGCTTTTAAAGCACATCAAACTAAAAAGTGAAAAATAATTCTTAATATTAGCTGAAAACAATAATGAACGAAAAATACTAGTATTATTGTGAAAACAGCGTGGGTTGCTCGATGTACAAGCTAGTAAAAAACGATATATATGTCGCAGCCATCTAGCTTAATTAGCCACTCAATTAACTGCGTAGCCTTTTAACTAAATGGCGCCGTTCAAATAACTGTCTGAATGATTGTTCAGCCAATCAATGAAATGCCTAGGCAAATTGCTTGGATCGATCGATAACGTTCAACATCTGCTAGCCAAGTAGTTTAAATTCACAAATTCACACCTAAGGGGAAGGATCCCGGACAGGAGGTAGCGGCCATTGCCATTACGCCACCGACGCTCTGTTTAGCAGATAGAAAAAGACTTACTGTTGAGCAGTGAACGTCTTAAAATATGGTAAAATGATGATTTCATAATCTTACCATTATATCCTCAGCGATCATGACCCATTCTTTTTCAGTCATATCAGATGAGTCTAGGAGATTATCGTATTCGTAAATTTTGTACAAAATGGTCTTGTCCACATCTTTAGTTTCTGCATCAAAAAGTTTTAAGATTAAATAGGTAACACAACTTCAATGTGAAAAAGTTCTAACTGGGTCTTATAAAACCTAACCACTCCGGGAGTGCCGACTGAAGTGAAAACTTTTTACAGTTTTATAAGTTTTGACCCTCCGCGTGCTCCTGGTACAGTTTCGGTTACGTTACATTACAGTGTCGCGAGTTTAATGGTTTTTGCCATCTCAAAAAAAGTTTTATAAGTTTTGACCCTCCGAGTGTTCCTGGTACGGTGTCGGTTACGTTACGTTACAGTGTCGCGAGTTCAATGGTTTTTTCCCATCTAAAAAAAGTTTTCACTTCAATAAAAAAAAAAGACGCTGGATTCATGCGATCAAGATTGCGCTGCTTTTTAATGGTGGTAGGGGTTGGATGTATTCTGGGCTAGATAGATTTTTATACCAAAGAGAATGCTAAGAATTTTTAGGCAAAAGTCAGATACAGAAAAATCATAAATTTAACTACAGAGAATTACACTTAAAAGCTTCGTATCAGGTCGTCCGAGGGTCTACGGTATATCGAGTAGATGGGCACTCTTGGAAAATATGTTGGATGCTCTGCTTCTCGGAACCACAATGACAGGCAGGGGAGTCCAACCAGCCACATCTATATCTATAAGTCATGACGATATCATAGAATTGGGCATTTCATGAAATGGTTGATTAGATCATGAAATGGTTGATTAGATCATGAAATAGTTGATTAGATCATGAAATGGTTGACTTCATGAAATGGACAGTACCTGCTGCCCACATCATGGTATGGACTGGCCAGATCAATGATTGAATCAGGGTTTGACGATATGAACAGCTAAACTGGCCAGACCAATAAAATGCCCGGGAAAATCTGAGTTGAGGAAACGAAGCAAGCGAAAATAGGTCCGTTAGGTTTGATAATGAAACTGTGTAAGAGTCTCGGGAAGCAAGCCCTGGGTGGCGAAATGCATTTATTATCATGCTAAACAAATAAGCTAAAAGCATTTCAAATCATGATCCTGTCAACATTTCATGAAATGGTCTTGCATTTCATGATCTGACCAAACGTGGATTGACATATCATCAATGGTTGACATTTAAACGATATGGTCAGTTTTAGTTGACGATTTCATGAAATACAATCATTTCATGAAATAGTCAACCATTTTATGAAATGTTCTTGCTTTTCATGATCTGGCCAAACGTGGATTGACATATCATCAATGGTTGACGTTTAAACGATATAACCAGTTTCAGTTGACGATTTCATGAAATACAATCATTTCATGAAATGGTCTTGCATTTCATGAACTGGCCTAACGCGAATTGACATATCATCAATGGTTGACGTTTAAACGATATAGCCAGCTTCAGTTGACTATTTCATGAAATACAATTATTTCATGAAATTATCAACCATTATATGAAATGGTCTTGAATTTCATGATCTGGCCAAACGTGGATTGACATATCATCAATGGTAGACGTTTAAACGATATGGTCAGTTTTAGTTGAAGAGTTCATGAAATACAATCATTTCATGAAATAGTCAACCATTTCATGTAGGTAATGGTTTTGCATTTCATGATCTGGCCAAACGCGGATTGACATTTATCATCAATGGTTGACGTTTAATAAACGATATAGCCAGTTTCAGTTGACGATTTCATGAAATACATATAATTTCATGAAATAGTCAACCGTTTTAAGAAATTGTTAATTTTATGGTATCGCTACGACTTATATAAGGCGCAGTGACCGTCACCAGTGCGCAGTCTATTGAGGTTGCACCAGGTTCGCCTCGGTAGTTCAAAGCCCTCTATTTTGGCACCTGAAGACTACATGACATGACACTAGAGCCATTACCTCTATATTACTTTCATATTCATACATACTTGGCATAACAAGAAAGGACCTGTCAAAGAGGTGGTCCTTCGCCCGCTGGTGCCAGAGTGCCTTGTCGTGCAGCTGCGGATAGCTCCTCACCAGGTCTTCGAATACCCCCTTCTTTGGCGCCAGGCCTTGGGAACATCAGATATCATATCATTCATCAAGGGGTCAATTTTGAACTGATGTTAAAACATTATATCTAACTATAGTCATGATCAAGTGTACCCTACTAGTAAAAAAATTGGTTATTGATTGCTTTTATAAAATTGGTAGGTTCTATCTTGGAAACCGCTTTAACGATTTGGATGATTTTTCGTATTTTGGTAATGTTTTACATTCCAAGATATTTGTCATTCCTGAGAAAATCCGTTTTCACACACGCTCGGTCGCCTAGGCTTCATTATTGAAGTACGATTGAAGACGCATAATCTGTTATAGGTACAAGGTGTTTGGGGCATCGTGTGTCAAAATGAATTGGCCGACATGAGGGGTCATCTGCTGTCCCTTCAGCCCCCGTAACCTCCTATGCCCCACGGCTTTTTAATTTTAAAGAAAAGCCCAATTTCTGCATTTAAACTTTAAAAAAAGTATGAGTGTAGCCTCCAAATTTAAAATATACGAATAATATGCATTTGCAACAAAATTATATACATGTTGGTCTAATTGATAACCTTCGTTTTTGAAATCGGTTAATAAAGTGTGCTCTACCACAGCATGATCTGTAATAAAAAAGTGGTCAAGTCCGCGTGGTCCGACACGCACTTGGCCATTTTTCAGGGTTGGGTAACCCTATTACTAAGCCTCCGCTGTTAGTCCGTCTGTGAGCGGGCCAGTCGCGTATATGGGTGTCGCGGAGGGCGCGTGATAGATTATAGGAAGTTTTAAATACTATTTTTTAGTAAATTTAACCTACATCAGGAAATCTATGAAAAGAAGTTCTACTTAGTTCAAGGTACTAATCTAATTAGGGTCATACATTTAAATTGTAAGAAATAAAAGAAGAAATATCTGGTAATATAATAAGTCAATGTAATTCTTTTAATAATCAGAGTTTTATATTTTAATTACATATTACAAGTTCCTACCACGTGGAACTTGTATACCCAATATTTTACAAGAAGTGTAGCAAGGCGAGAAGAAACACTAAGCCCAAGGAAAGAAATATACTTAAAGTCTATTACAATCATCTTTAAATAAACTATCTAAAATTTATCAAACAGGGTTACAGGTTAAGGTACTTATCTGGATTGAATACAGGTTGCAGTGGAACCGACTGACTGGATTATCTCGTGACTAATGCCTCCCACGTAATGTCCCGATTATGGTATTATAGCCCCTTTTATGTATGTCGATCGAGTCCACTACACATTGTTACAACAAACTGACAACTGTCCAAGTTCTCGAATATGATTGGCTAACCAACATATACCTAGTAAATTAAACACAATAGTTAACATTTTCTTAATATAAATATCAATGTATGTTATGTTTTTGTCTTCTGAGTTTGTTGATTATTTATAAAAATATTGTATTTAATTGTATCTAATCGCTAAGACACAATATTCCAGATAATAAATAAATATAACATTAAACTGGTATATTTTACACAATATTGCCATTACAAATAATATTCATAATCATTACTAGAATGTTGCTACTTACATCTCTAAAATTCCTAAATTTTATACCAACATTATTATTCATTTTGCAAGAATATTCAACATTAGTGCTTTTCATTCAGATCATAATCTATCACGCGCGCCTCGCACTTGTCGCATGCGACCCAGCACCACGCGGTTTGCATGTGACTTGATGATTTGTTATTACACCCTAGATACAAGGGGCATGGCAAAAGAAACTAGATACTCAAAAATTATTAAATTTATTATTAATTTTTATCCATCTTTTCAACGTATTCACCTCGACCACATACACACTTTTCCATCCTGTTAAACCAGTTGGAAAATGTCATAGACCACTCTTCTTTATACACCTAAGAAATCTTGTATTTATAAGCAGTGCATCTTCTTTGCTTTCAAACCGCTTGTCCTCTAGCACAGTATATATATTATTATATTAGTACTAACGTACCTCTAGTGTTTCTGTAATGTTTGATAAAAAAGGAAAAAATCACAAGATGCTAAGGTCAGGGGAATGTGGGGGGTGAGGTAGGTAGACACATTTTTTGAATTAAAATAATCAAGTCTTCTGGTAGAAGTGTGCGGAGCGGCGTGGATGCCAGAGAAGGTGCCGGATTCCTGATTTCGGCCGCTTGTCACACCAAACTGACACTGACTTTTGGGGCACAAACTGTCATATAGGTACCATTCGGAGTTAACTGTCCTTTGTTCCTCTTTATAGTACCATAGTAGCGATGTGTCCCGACTCGCAGAAAAACGAGGCAACATTTGTTTGTGTGTGCTTCATGCACGGCGATATTTTGTTCGCGTCGGCTCAATTTTAAAGCAACATACCGTCGACTGACGCTTTGTTTCGGGATCATAGTTATATAGTCACGTTTCGTCACCTGCCAGTATATCATAAACGTTTTTTTTTTTGCCGGCCTCTAATTTTTCTATTATAAATTTGCACTAGACCATGCGACGTTCTTTTGGTTCATCATCAAGTTTGTACGGCACCCATCTCGAACAACATTTATGATGGAGGGAAAGATGTTCATGAATGATGCTTTGCTGCTGACCCAATGCCTAGTTCTCCCTCGAGCTCGACATAATTCATCGGTTTCCAGGAATATTTTTTTCCGACAGCTTGAACATTTTCGTGAGTAACCGCGGTTGGCGGCCGGCTTGTCTTTGTTCCATCTTCAAAGGCTCACAGTTCTCTTTTAAATTCAGCAAACCAATTAAAAATTGTTGCTCATAAACAAGCACACTCACCAAAAGTTGTGGATAATAGTTGACAAAATTCTTGAGGCTTTAAACCTTTTTAAAGTAATAATAGATCATGACAGAAAATCACACCGGGTGAGCTCCATTATTGCTAACGAATTCCCGCTAGATTTTCTCAGAAAAATATAAATTTACAACAAAAAAAACTATTTTTAAAAAGTGATCAATTTTCAAATTTATCACTACTTAAACAGCCTACATGATGGTGTAAACTTGCCAGTGTCAAACAAACGGGTAAGGAGTATCTAGTTTCGTTTGGCATGTCACTCGTAGCTCAAGATATCTATTAGCGCCCCCCTTGCCCTCAACCCCTCTTAAAAAGGGGGGCCCCATACAAGAAGTGTTTTCTTTTTCTTGTACAATGGTACGAAATCCTTCGTTTGCGAGTCTAATTTGAACTTGACTGGTTTTTTTTTATTACTTGAATAATTAGTACTACGTTGTTGCGATTTGTTAGATAGTTTTAGTGTTCCATACCCGAAGGGTAAAAACAGGACCCAATTACTAAGACTTCGCTGTCCGTCCGTCTGTCCGTCTGTCACCAGGCTGTAATTTATGAACCGTGATAGCTAGACCAAAGTATATATATTAGTACTGACGTACTAGACAAGTGAAATTTTCACAGATGATATATTTCTGTTGCCGCTATGACAACAAATACTAAAAATTAGAAAAAGTGAAAGTATCTATACAAAAAACTTGTTTTTTTTTAAACGTAAAGAAACTAGCGCCATCTAGTATGATAGTACGGAACTGAAGAAACTAGTGCCATCTAGTATGATGGTACGGAACCCTATGTGTGCGGTTCTGACTCGCACTTGATCGGGTTTTTGACATTAGCGTTGTCAATTATTAATTTAGGTATTCAACCTTGATTTGAAAGACAGACCATAATGTGGTAGAGCCACAGATGAGATACTAGTTACTTCGTAGTAGAGCTCAGTTGATTTTGGTACCTAACAGATCATGCTGTGTTATTTATTATGTATCACACAATACACAATAGCACGCGATGGCTGACTGTCGCGTTATACTCGTGACCGGGTGCTGTCCGTGTGAACTGGCCTACTCTTGTCAGAGGCACTAATTACATTCAATGATTTTAATGTTATATTCTTGTGTCACATTGTTTTCATGTTCTATTGGCATAATTAGTTTTATATAAAAAAAAAATTCCACAATTGATAAGCCCTTGATATCATCTCACCTGATGGTAAGTGACGATGATGCCGAAGACTGAAGCGGGCTTATCAACAAACCTCAACGCAATGGGGAACTGGCTATCTTGTATTCATTATCTTCTTATCGTATTTTGACGTTATTAACTAATGATTGTTTATTTTTTTATTTTTCACAAATGACATGTATAATTATGTAATTACTATTTTATGACTAACAGATAGAGTGTAATTTGCAACTATTTTGAATATACATCTTCAAATCTTGAAATAATCTGACAAAGAGTGAATTACAGTGCGAGAAGGATCTTTTGGCACTTAGATGACATTAACAGGAGGGCGTGGGCACAGTATATATATTAGTACTGCGTGGGTGTGCAATTAAATGACAAACAACACACTGAACGATCTTTCAATGAATGCCATTTTACAAGATGGCGTCGTTAGTTCCGATTCCCGCCACGTGCCAAAAGATCCTTGTCGCACTGTACTTATGTACTTTTTACTGCATTGTTGAGGCGGCGGCGTACACTCCGTCTGCGCCGTTGGTACACGGAATGGTGAGGGAAGGGCAGAGTTCAAGAGAGAGTTAAAGAAATAGTTCAAACCACCAGAACTGAATATAACTATATTAGAAAAACACAATTTTTTGTTCGTGGTCCACATAGGTGAACTGAAAAGGTGTACCACGACCAACAAGCGGAAAAATAGACGTTGGATAGAATGGGAATGGAATGTTGACAATGACAATTTCAAAAAACAAAAAAATAACAAAAGGTAAAAATAGACAAAAAGATGATATAACAACAGGTGATTGACTTTGTCACAATGTTGTACCACTTCATAACACTCGTAACTTCAATAACTCAATAAAGGAGATTAAAAAAGTGAATTAGTTTCATATTTCGTTTATGGCAACGGCATTCTATTGATGATTAGTTGAAGACTGGATGGATTGTCCCATTCAGAAATTCTGGGTGTAACGATCCATTGACAATAGGCCAACTTGTATTTCTTAGTTAAGTTTTGTTATAAACATACAACATTAGAAGACAGCGCTTTGGGAGTTTTCTGTAAGCTGTATTTTTCCTGAATAAATAAATAATTTAGTTTATTTAAATAAATTGACAACAGCAGCAGCAGCAATGCACGTTCTCTATGAGATAAGGTATCAAAGTAGGTATGCTAGCTAAGTATTACCGATAGGTACATTCTTTTTAAACACGTTGTTCTCTTTGAGATAAAGTACCGAAGTATGTATTGTACCTATAGCCACTTTCTTTTTACCCGACTGCCTCAGAAGGGGGGGTTATATTGTTCAAGTGTATGTATGTATGTAGATTACTATGTTCCCCTGCTACAATCTAAACAGCTTCAAGGAGTTAACCTATAATGTATCGTTAAGATTCGTCTTGATCTTGTGAGTGACAAAGAGTTCATTTTTACCCGGCTGGCCAAAAAGAGATGTTATTTTTTACGCAGTCGGGTTTTTATGTTTTTTGTAAATTCCTAAAGTTATAAAAAACGTTGTTCTCTTTTAAATAAGGTTATCTGCATAATTCAACGACCTGAAATACGAAACAAAAATATTTTCCTAGTTAAGGCCCCTGTCTCCCCACAAACTGTGTTTTTTGAATTAAGAAAAATTTATCAATTATGTGAGACAAGTTAGTGGCGAGAAAATAAACAAATTGATTGATTTAAATTGATTGATTTATCAGAATACTTAGTACCTACCTACTACTTCACAATTAACAGAGATCAAAGTTAAATCTAATTGCAATTTTATCAACTAATTACGAATACATCGATAATTGCTTTATGTGTTTACATTTCATCAAGAGCAGTAATAATAAAAACACATTTTATTACGATTGCGTCTTTGAAAGTTTTATAAATATTGAGTAAGTTTGTTGTTCACGCTTTGTTTTGTAAACTAAATATAAGTAATCGATATCTAATTAATACATTAAGGCTTTAAGATGCCTCAATCCGAGCAGGTTGATGCGTGTTAAAATAATATTGAACGTAGGTCTATTTATTTTAAGTTCAAATCAATCCGGGCTTCAACGCGGTTGTTACGTTGAAACCGAACGCCCGATTCTCGATTTTTACATGTTTCTATTACTTTCTATCCTTTAAATAAGTTTTAAAAAAATGTGTTCAATTACAATAAAAGGTCACTTATAGTCATCGATTTTTGTGTATTGGTTTCATTCAACATTAACTATTTGTTTTCGAGAAATTTTGCAATTAATGCCACAAACATATAATATATTTTGTTACATCAAAAGTGGTAATATTTTAAAAATTGTATTCAATTAAATCGGTTTTTTTTATTATTATTATTACAGCTCATATACGTCCCCACCGAGGGGCTCGAGCCTACCCTGAATCAGGGCGACTAGGCCTTAGTCGACCACGCGGGCCCAGTGTTTTTTATTACTTAAAGTATATTATAATATATATTTTTTTCCATAGTGATAGCTTTACACAGTCTTTCAATAATTTGAATTGAATATTATCCTTTGACCTATCTTAAGGCCTTAAGCGATCGATCAGATAATCAGCGTACATCTACTAAAAATAAAAACCTAAAGGTTCAGCTTGTAAAAACTAAATAAAATTAAAATTTAAACTTACTGCCTTCCAAATTAGGTAGCATCCCTATAGTGCCACCGGTGTAGATAACCAGGACTCTGCTCTCGTTTCTTCCCATCCCCAAAGCTGGATTATTCAGACTTAGCTCCAGGAAACTTCTGGCCTTGCGGACCTTGGCCGCCACTGTCTTACTGTAACGATTATCAGAACCATTGTTGACGTCATGATCAGCTGAGGAGCAACAGCCATTTTGAACGTTTTCGTGAGCCTTCTTTTCGATCACCTCGGACATTAAATCCAGCGGTTTCATTTTCTATTTATTTATACAGGATGTGTTTAACACTTCAAGCCGTAAAGGGTACACTTCAATCATGAAACTGGAGAACTTTCCCAAAAGGTTAAAAAATATTTTAATTTTCTTACAAAATCGTTATGCCAATCAGATAATTTGATACGGAGAGTGCATTAATTCTTTGGTATTTCACTTTGAGTTCTTTGGGAAATGTACCCTACCCTATGTTTGTACTCTTACGAAAACACCCTGTATATGTGTTGTAATTCTCGTCTACATGCGAGCGTTTCACACTAGTTCTACACGTGAACTGCTTCAAGTTCGCGTCACAGTGAGATGCACGCGTGACCTTTTCAAGTTACGCAAGCCAAGAAAATGACTAAAATAGAACGCAAGTAAACATTTCCAATGCTTGCTGTCCATTATTGGTGGAACGGTTAATTATACTAAAGCAGCTATGTAACCAAAACATTCATAAGTTGCCATCATATTGAATTTAAATTAATCACCTCGTGCTTTCTAAAGATGGTCCCAATCTGGTCCCAATTCAGAAAATACGGAGTGTAAACAAACTAGATAAGGTTCTTTAGAATTTTCTGAGTTCTGAGGGTTCCGTACCCAAAGGGTAAAAACGGGACCCTATTACTAAGACTTCGCTGTCCGTTCATCTGTCTGTCTGTCCGTCTGTCACCGGGCTGTATTTCATGAACCGTAATAGCTAGGCAGTTGAAATGTTCACAGATGATGTATTTCTGTTGCCGCTATATCAGCAAATACTATCATCATCATCATATCAGCCGAAGGACGTCCACTGCTGGATATAGGCCTCCCCCAAGGATTTCCACGACGACCGGTTCTGCGCTGCCCGCATCCAGCGGCTTCCCGCGACCTTCACCAGGTCATCGGTCCACCGACTGGCCTGCCTACACTACGCTTTCCGGTGCGTGGTCGCCACTCGAGAACTTTACTGCCCCAACGGCCATCTGTTCTACGAGCAATGTGCCCCGCCCACTGCCACTTAAGTTTAGTACTTCTGAGAGCTATGTCAGTTACTTGGTTCTCTTACGGATCTTCTCGTTTCTGATTCGATCACGCAGAGAAACTCCGAGCATAGCACGCTCCATTGCCCTTTGGGTGACCTTGAGCCTTCTTATGGGGCCCATAGTAAGCGACCATGTCTCAGTTCCATATGTTATCACTGGCAACACACACTGGTCGTAGACCTTGGTCTTAAGACACTGTGGTATCTGGGACGTAAAGATTTTGCGAAGCTACCCGAACGCTGCCCAGCCGAGTTGGATTCTACGATTGATCTCTTTCTCGAAGTTGGACCTACCTAACTGGACTGTTTGTCCCAGGTATACATATTCGGTAACAACTTCGAGTGTAGTAATCAGCAAATACTATAAATGGAAAAAGTAAAAAAAATAAGGGGGTCTCCCTCCATACAAAAAAGTTTTTTTTTTAAGATTTAGAAACTATTGCCGTCTAGTATGATGGTACGGAACCCTTTGTGTGCGGTTCTGACTCGCACTTGGTTGGTTTTCTTTTTAAATGTTCACTCACTATTCTAAAAGTTGGAGGGTAAATAAATACGCAGCCTGATCCAAAAGCTGTCACATAGTTATTTGTGGTGTATTAAAAGTAAGAGCACTTCAGTAGCTACAGGTTGGAGGTGATCCCATAAATATTCATTTTTTTTATTTAATAATAATAATAAAAATCATTTATTTCTCACCACAAAGCAACAAATTATACACAAGTAAAGGGAGCAGTTACAAGGTCATATTTGACGCACTTCACAATTTCACATAACTATAAATGGCGTTTTTTTGTTAGTATTTAGTAAGTTTTGACAGCAGATATCTCATGTCTTCCGGGCCAGGTTTTTAAAGAGACGACCACCAGTTTTAAGCAACTGAAGTGCTCTTACTTTTGATATACCACACATCTATGATGGTTCTTTGACCACTTTCAATATAAGTACCACATATCTGTGGTGTTTCTTGGACCACTTTTAATAAACCACACATCTGTGGTAGACTGGTGGTTCTTGGACCACTTTTAATGTACCATACATCTGTGGTGGATCTTGGACCACTTTTAATTTACCATACATCTGTGGTGGTTCTTGGATCACTTTCGGCTATTGGACCACTTTTCATATACCACACATCTATGGTGGTTCTTGGACCACCTTTAATATAGGTACTACACATCTGTGCGGCTCTTGGAGCACTTGATATACCACAATTTTCTGTTTCGGCTTTTGGACCACTTTTGGTCAGCTTTATATGATGTTAATATCTTCGTTACGTATATCGTCACTTTACATAATTTCACATCATATTTATGCATGAAAGTATGAAACAATGTTATGGGTTTTTGATGATGCAGAGTAACATTTTGGAAAGAATAGGTGTCTCTGTGAGATGAAGAAGATACTGTTCTATAAACTCACTTTATTACTCTGTCAGACAATTTTGGGGGTTTTTGATGATGCATAGTAATATTTTTGAAAGAATAGGTAAGTACCTCTGTGAGCTAAAGAGTAGATGTTGTGCAAAAACTCAGTTTATTACTTTGTCTAACAAATTCTTGGGCTGTTGATGATTTACAGTAACATTTTAGAAAGAATGGGTACCTCTGTAAGATGAAGAGTAGGTTCTTCTTTGTTTTATCAATTGGTAAGCCCTTGGCATTATCTCAACGTTCTTTTATTTTATTTTGATTGGAAGACCAACAGCTAACATAACAGTATAAAAAATACTTAAAAAGACAGAAAAGTACTTAAGTATAGAAGTTAAAAAAAAATAGTATTTAAAAAAAGAAAATTGGAAAGAACAAAGAACATAAAGAAACACACGAGTACTTCAGTAGCGATAAAAGAGAAGTCACAAAAGTAATTAAAATTAATATAGGTTTTAGATAGACAAATAAATAAGTTAAAAAAAAACGTGTGGCACTCGGGGACTGCCGCGGTAAAGCTATTGCATAGCATTTTTTATCAACTTATGCAATTATAATTATTTTTATTTACTCTCATATTGTAAAGTTCGCATTATCAACTTCAAAACGAGTTTATATTGGCATACTTTATAAACACAATACCGTAATTTAAAAAAAAATACATTATAACATTATTTTGTTAGAGAAATAATGTTATAATGTATTTTTTTTCCATTACGATATAAGTTAAACCAAAGAGATAATATCACCAACGAAGTTCCATATCAATTTTTTTATTGGAACGCACATGCGGTTCGCGCCATTTTTACAGCAATACAAAAAGTTTTCATTCCAATTTTTACTTGTCTGTGACAGCGCCCGCTTTAACGCATGCGCGGTGATGTGTTGGTTTTTCATTGAATTTTGTTGTAGATACTGAATTTCGTGGATAATTTTTGAGATCAGTGAAAGCATTTTTTTTACCTATCTGTGACACCGTCCGCTTCAGTGCAAGCGCGGTGATGCGCTGGGATTCAGCGCTATGACACGTTTTGTTGTAGGTACTTACTGAATTGCGTGGGATTTTTTTCTTACTCTTAACTTTGATCTTTGTATTTTAGTTGATTCAATCCCAATGTATGAGATTAGATAAAGTAGTGTATGAAACTGCACATAATTTGGTCTAAAAAAACTGGTATAATAAGTAGGTAAAAAAACTCGTATTTTAAGAACCCTTATTAAGCAACAGTTTCATAAACTACTAATATATATTTTTAATCAATGCAGTATTTACCAGTACCATATAGTCCTTGGGGCGCGGGATGTTTATGTAATAAATTAACACTAAGAAAGTTACACCAGTAAAATTGACTCAGTCCTTTTAGTACCGCAAATCGCTAATAGATGGCACTGTAAGTTTTTAGAACGCGGTAACGTAACGTTACGCTCGGCCGAGCTACATGGTAGGCGGAGTGGGGGTGTTAGGACTGTTAGGTTTTATTTTCGTTACGGAATTTCTTGATTCGGTCGTCGCGCTTAAGTCCGTGATAAAAGCTATGCAATAGCTTTAAAATAAAGTAACTTTGTTAGTGGGTGGCCTAATTCTTCAAGAACGACCGACTAAACATTCGCTCCCCGCGCCGCCGCCACACTTGTACAAATATACTAGGAGGTAACGACTTTGGTAACGATAACGGAAATGGATAAACTTAGGTTGATAGGATAATTGGAAACCCTCGGACGTTAAATATGTCGGTCGGTCTGCCTGCGCAAAGTGGTTGCGTTAACGTTATGTACATAGCGCCTTAAAAACTAGTTACCGTGACCAAAAAAAAAACGATAAGTAAAAATGGCCGAGTAAATTGAAAGTACTTTATTGTCATGAGTACAACTAGTATTTTTTATATCTTACGCAGCCATTTCCCTTATCGTTTTTTTTTTGGTCACGATAATTGGTTTTTCAGGTGCTATAAGTACATAACGCAACCACTTTGCGCAGGCAGACCGATATATTTAACATCAGAGGGTTGCCATTTATCCTCTCATCATTACAGCTCATATACGTCCCCACCGAGGGGCTCGAGCCTAGCCTGAATCAGGGCGATTAGGCCTTAGTCGACCACGCGGGCCCAGTGCGGGTTGGTCGACTTCACACACAACCTGCGAGTTTCTTCGCAGGCGTGTGCAGGTTTCCTCACGATGTTTTCCTTCACCGTTAAAGCAATCGGTAAGTATGTACGTAAGTTTTTGAAAAACTCATTGGTACATTGGCCGTCCAGATTTGAACCCGGTACCTCTGGTTAGATGGACCGAGTCGTTACCGGTTGAGCCACCGACGCTTTTTTATCCTCTCAACCTAAGTTTATCCATTTCCGTTATCATTACCAGATTTGTCATGACTTCCTACTCTAAATATCGAGCTTGTAATAGAAAGCTTGTAAAAACCACCTAAGTGCGACTCGGGGTCACACAAACAGGGTTCCGCACCAAAACTTTAACTACCAACAGAACAAGACCTCTCAGGTACATACTTTGCTCTAGGTAAATAGGAGTCTACTTTTTCTGGAATTTAGAAATTTCATTTTTTCTGTGCGAACGGAAAGATTTTAGATTTTCTCATAGATTTTCTTGTAATCTATGCATTAAACCTCATTTGCTGTGATTTTTTAAAGATTTTAGGCCAAGTAGTTTCGGAGATAAATGGGGGGGGGATGGTAAATTTTTGCTTATTCACTTACTTAAATAATTTCAAAACTATTTATCTTAAAACTAGCTGTTGCCCGTGGCTTTTCCCGCGCAGAGCTTGTTTTTTGGCGTTCCTGTGGGATTTTACCAAAATTGTTTCTGAGCGGATGTTTACGTCATACCTAATTGATATCTGTAGGTAACAACTAGATCAAAATATCAACAAGATCCGTCCAGTGGTTTGAGCTGTGCGTTGATAGATCAGTCAGTCAGTGTTTCCTTTTATATACCGATAATATAAAAAAAATTGACATTCTCACAATAATGCCCTGTCATTTGTTATGTCAAACAATATGTATTGAAATGTATATTTTTTAATTTTCCAATTTACCCCCGATAAGTGGCCCCCATGTTGAAAATTAATTAATTTACTTTGGGTCACCGACTTACATCATCGTCATCATCATCATATCAGCCGAAGGACGTCCACGGCTGGACATACGCCTCCCCCAAGGATTTCCACGACGACCGGTTCTGCGCTGCCCGCATCCAGCCACCTTCACCTGGTCTTTGGTCCACCGAGTGGGAGGCCTGCCTACTCTACGTTTTCCAGTGCGTGGTCGCCATTCGAGAACTTTACTGTCCCAACGGCCATCTGCTCTACGAGCAATGGGCACTTACATATGTATACCAAATTTCAACTCAATCGGTCAAGTAGTTTACGAGCAAATTGGCTGTGACAGACGGACGGATAAACAGACACACGAGTAATCCTATAATGGTTCCGTTTTTACGTTTCGAGGAACGGAACACGAAAAACTCACTTTATTACTCTTGCCAGACAACGCATACCCAGTTTTATTTGACGGATTCAAATAGTAGGGTATCTCTTTTGGAAGCCCTCCAATACTCTATTGTCGTGTCCCCAAATAGTATACGATTACCGTCATGTCGGACAGTCACACGAGCAAAGTAGTCACACCCCGGACACTGCGTATAACGGTCGTGAAATGACATTTCTAAAAACAAATGACGGAGCAAACAAAATCACGGTGAAATCCTATACGTTCGAGAGGCGAACTATAACCAATCTGTATCAATCTGGTTGACGAGGGGGTGAGGTCGGAATCTAGAGAGCGACAGGGAGTGTCCGTACTGTATCGTAGTACTAATATATATACTTTGGTAGAGTAGAGACATCCGCCAAAGCCATACAAGATGTGCAATATCCAATGTTGATATTGTGCTGTATTTTCTTTTTAATTCTATTGGTTTTACAGCGCAGCGATTATACATTTACTATTAGGTACTACTTATTTACTTACCTAAGCCAAAGATGAAAATATTAAAATAATCTTGACATCAATGAGACAGCTGAAATCAGCTGAAGTAACAAATCGAAAGACACGCACGTTGATGCCTTTTCATGAGATGTCAAAATTACAAACAAAATATTACTTAAGGCTTTAAGATGCCTCAATCCGAGCAGGTTGGTACGTGTTAAAATAATATCGAACGTAAGTCTATTCATTTTAAGTTCAAATCAATGCGGGCTTCAACGAGGCTGTTACGTTGAAACCGGACGCCCAATTCTCGATTTTTAAATTTTTTTATTACTTTTTTAGACTTTCTTAGATGTTTAAAAAATGTGTTAAAATGAAAGGTCTCAAAGACACCGATTTTTGTGTGTTGGTTTCATTCAACATTGAAAATTTTTTTTTTCGAGAATTTTTCAATTCATGCCAAAAGCAGGGTCTACAGTATATTTTTTACATCAAAAGTGGTTATACTTTTTAATATAGAGTTGAATTGAATCGATTATATATTTATTATATCAGCTCATATACGTCCCCACCGAGGGGCTCGAGCCTACCCTGAATCAGGGCGATTAGGCCTTAGTCGACCACGCGGGCCCAGTGCGGGTTGGTCGACTTCACACACAACCTTCGAGTTTCTTCGCAGGCCTGTGCAGGTTTCCTCACGATGTTTTTCTTCACCGTTAAAGCAATCGGTAATGATATGTACGTAAGTTTTTGAAAAACTTATTGGTACATTGGCCGTCTAGATTTGAACCCGGTACCTCTGGTTAGATGAACCGGGTCGTTACCGGTTGAGCCACCGACGCTTTAAATAAATTATATATATATATATATTTTTTCACAGTGATAGCTTTACACAGTTTTTCAATAATTTGAATTGAATATTGTCATTCAGGTAGCGTTCGGGAAGCTTCGCAATATGTTTACGTCCCAGAAACCGCAGAGTCTCAAGACCAAGGTATTCGATCAGTGTGTGTTGCCAGTGATGACATACGGAACTGAGACATGGTCGCTTACTATGGGCCTCATAAGAAGGCTCAAAGTCACCCAAAGGGCAATGGAGCGTGCTATGCTCGGGTTTCTCTGCGTGATCGAATCAAAAACAAGGAAATCCGTAGGAGAACCAAAGTAACCGACATAGCTCTCAGAATTGCTAAACTTAAGTGGCAGTGGGCGGGGCACATTGCTCGTATAACAGATGGCCGTTGGGGCAGTAAAGTTCTCGAGTGGTGACCTCACACCGGAAAACGTAGTGTAGGCAGGCCTCCACTCAGTGGACCGATGACCTGGTAAAGGTCGCGGGAAGCCGCCGGATGCGGGCAGCGCAGAACCGGTCGTCGTGGAGATCCTTGGAGGAGAAGCAATGGACGTCCTAGGCTGATATGATGATGATGATGATTGGCATTTGACCTATCTTAAGGCCTTAAACTACCTACTTACAATACGTTAATGACCAAAAATTTGGATTTTGGAAAAGCAAAAACGGTACTTTGCTGATTTGGCAATTTGCTTATAAAATAATTAAAATACGCGAATGGCCAAAAATATGTGGTTTGGCCTTTTCCATTTTTGGCACCTTGCTTTAAATGATTCCTAATAAACACAATTAAATTATGTAATTATGACCTGCGCGCGCATTCACAGTAAGAGCGTCGGATTTTTATTATTCTACTTTTATCTTAAGGGTCCCCAATAGAATGGAAGTTTCCATACAGACGTCATCATATCAGCTCATATACGTCCCCACCGAGCTATGCACCGAGGGGCTCGAGCCTACCCTGAATTAGGGCGGTCGGGCCTTACTTAGTCGACCACGCGGGCCCAGTGCGGGTTGGTCGACTTCATACACAACCTGCGAGTTTCTTTGCAGGCGTGTGCAGTTTTCCTCACGATGTTTTTCCTTCACCGTTAAAGCAATAGGTGAGAATGCACGTAAGTTTCGAAAAACTCATTGGCACATTGGCCGTCCGGATTTGAACCCGGCACCTCTGGTTAGGAGGACCGAGTCGTTACCGGTTGAGCCACCGACGCTTCCATACAGATGTAGTTCCGCTTTAATATAAAAACTACACGCCGGATTGAATCCATACATATCGAGCGCTTACCAACTGAAAATTTACAAAAAAATAAGTTACACAATATTTCTTTAATCGTAGTAGGCGCTGTAGGTAGGTAGAGGGCTATCGTTAAATAATGATACCCACAAGTAATTTACACCACAAAACAATTAGGCGACTTCCTAGATATAATGTTTCACACCGATCACGTTTGCACCAGTTTGAATTAGAAACTTATGTGAGGTAGAGGTGTGTGTACAAGATATTAATTACAGAAGTGTTGTGAAATTTTCACGAAATGGTAAGTTGAAATACATATCATCATCATCATCATCATATCAGCCGAAAGCGGTCCACTACTGGACAAATTCCTCGATCCCCAAAGGATTTCTACCACGACCGGTACTGCTGCCCGCATCCAGCGGCTTCCCGCGACCTACACCAGGTCGTCGGTCCACTGTGTAGGAGGCCTGACTACGCTACGTCTTCCGGTGCGTGGTCGCCGATCGGGAACTTTTTTTTTAATTAAAAATTTGAGCGCGTTTGTCTACTACCCCAACGGCCATCTTTAGATACGCCATAGATACTTTACAAAATACTTTATAAAAATTGTGTGCACGCCTCACGGCTTTATTTTAGACGAGCTGTTGCCCGCGGATTTGCCCGCGTGGATATCGAGGGTGCCCGGTGCGATCTTTTTTAGGGTTCCTTACCCATAAGGTGCCAACGGGACCCTAATAGTAATATTAGGGTCGCCTTCGCTGTCCGACCGTCCGTTCGTCCATCCGTCTGTCTGTCTACGGGCTCTTTTTAATGAAACGTAACAGGTAGATAGGTGAAATTCTCACAGAATGTGTATTTCTGATTCGATCACGCAGAGAAACTCCGAGCATAGCACGCTCCATTAGCAGGCAGTGGGCAGAGCACAGAGCTCGTAGAACAGATGAACGTTGTGGCAGTAAAGTTCTCGAGTCACGATCGCGCACCGGAAAACGTAGCGTAGGCAGGCCTCCCACGCGGTGGACCGATGACCTGGTGGAGATCGCGGGAAGCTGACGGATGCGGGCAGCGCAGGACCGGTCGTCGTGGAAATCCTTGGGGGAGGCCTTTGTCCAGCAGTAGATAGAGCAGTCTTCGGCTGATATGATGATGATGTGTATTTATATTGCCGCTATAACAAGTTATAAAATTAAAATAAAATAAAAAAAATATAGTAGGCCCCATACAAAAAACATGTTGCTTTTGTACGATGGTACGCAACCCTTCGTGTGCGAGTCCGGCTCACACTTGGCCATTTTTTAGCCCATCGATTGACTCAGGATCAACCTAAATTTAAAATATTTTTTGAAATAAGATGAGTAGTTACATCCAAACATACAAACAAATATACTTACAAACTTTTCCTTTTTATAATATGAGTTTAGTTATAGGTATCTACGTTTAGTCAATATAGTGAGAGCGTCGGTGGCGCAATGGCAAGGGCCACTACCTCCTGTCGGGAGGTCGTGGTTCGAATCCGCCAAGTACCAATGTGTTTTCGAATTTCGATTTTATATATACGTTTATTCGACGCTCTTACGGTGAAGGAAACATCGTGAGGAAACCTGCACACGCCTGCGAAAAAACTCAAAGGTTGTGTGTGAAGTCGACCAACCCGCACTTGGCCCGCGTGGTCGACTAAGGCTCGATCGCCCTAATTCAGGGTAGGCTCGAGCCCCTCGGTGGGGACGTATAAGAGCTGATAATAATATGATGATGTTTAGTATCCGAGAAATCTATCACTTTTATCAGATACGTCTTAAATGATCCACAGGAGAAGAGATCAGTCCTTCAGCAATGATAAAATGCTCTCTTTTTAACCGCCTCCGTGGCGTAATGGTTAGTCCATTCACTTCACACCAGGAGGTCGCGGGTTCGATTCCCGGTGGGGTCAACTTGTAAGACTCGGTTTGATTGGTGGTAGGGCATTTTCTAAGCATACCTAACTCTTGCCGCCAAACATCAGTGTTTACCACATTGATGTGTCCGGCTTGAAGATAAGATAGCTAGTTCTCCATTGCGTTGGGGATCTTGTTAAGCCCGCTTCCATCTTCGGCATCATCGTCACTTATCATCAGGTGAGATGATGCCAAGGGCTTACCAAATATGAATTTTAAAAAAATCGACTTACGAGGTTTGTGCGAGGCCTATGTGTATAAGTACTGGCTTGTGCAAATATATTCAGACAGACGTACGAACATAGTAAAACTATTAGGGTTCCTAGTTTTACTACGGTACCCTAATAAAATATGTATCCACTCGGGTAAAGCCTATTTATTTATAACTGTTTTATTAAGTAGCTAGGTATCCTATTGTGTTTTATCTGGGAAGCTTTAAAGCCTAAATTACAATGCAACGGATTGTGAACAAAGTGTTATAGATGGTTACAATAAATTAAAATCGACTGAATGTGAACTATATTTCAATGCTACAGACATCTCCACAAATCGAGGGTATACTAGCTCCGGTCTTCACACCCTGCCAAGAAGATGGTCTCATAAACCTAGCTGTCATACCTGAATACATGCAGTTTTTAGCCGACAACAGCGTCCATGGAATACTCGGTAAGTAGGTTAAATCATGATGCGGTTTTTAAACTTACTTAAACAGAAATTCAAAGTAAGATAAAATTTAAAAGGCAGTTCCCAATGTATACAAAAAAAATTAAAACATCTTTTTGTTGTTTGTTTTTCGTAAGCATGCAATCTCCTTTCTTTGGTTATTGCAAAAAAAATCTACGGAAGATATAGACACTTCTTTTTTTCTTTCAAGAAAGAAGATTTTATATGTTTCTGGATTCTACTCACTAAAGTTTTGATTTACAGCCTTTCTGCTCTCTTTGCTGAAAGTTTTAGTGTAGCTTGAGAAATAGGAAAAAAAAACGTTTAAAAAATTTTAATTTTCGTGAAAAACCACCACCATCACGTTTCTGGCTAATTTTCAAGCGACTTCCAAAAAGGAGGAGGTTCTCAATTCGTCTGCATGTTTTTTTTTTTTATGTATGTTACCCAATGACTTATATATTGATGTTACCTCAGAACTTTTGACTGGGTGAACCGATTTTCATGATTCTTTTTTTATTTGAAAGCTAGTGCTTCCCGTGTGGTCACAGATTACTATCCCATATAAATTTTGTCAAAATCGGTGTAGTACTTTATTAGAAATTTAACAAAAACCAAAAATACTAATGCAAAATTGTACTAAGTTGTTCCGATGGAAGTTGGTTTTTTAACGAGTTTAGCGTTTTACAAATAGCTGTGAGGTAATCTTAGATATTTTTTCTTAGTTGGAGGTACCACGGGAGAAGCTGTGACCCTTAGCTTAGAAGAGAGAAAATTGTCTTTAGAGGCGTGGCTGGAAGCGGCTAAACCTTTGAATATGAAGGTGATCGCGCAAGTCGGTGGAGTTCCACTACCGGAGGTCCTGGAGTTGGTAAGTATCGAGACAGGAGTGCTATAGTTATTATCTAGTTTTAATAAATGCACGTATTTTTTCAACGATTTTCTACGCTACCTAGTAATGGTGGAACTTGGCAAGTTTTCACTATCCAATTATATTGTATCGTATATTTTTTTAATGTAAGCTTAGCTTGCTTTGCGGCTTGACTGTTTAAACTTGCTAAGTCACACAATTTAGTAGAACAGAACATAGCACATTTTTTTTTATTCAGGCTTACCAATTGTGTATAAAAAAGTATATAAACGTCATCATGAGCCGAAAGACGTCCACTGCTGAGCATGAGCAAAGGCCGTCCCTCCGCTAAGAATTTCTACAGCGACCGGTCTTGCACTGCCCGCATCCAGCGGCGTCCCACGACCTTAACCACGTCGTCGATCATCAAATGTAGGATCGGTCTCCACTCGAGAACTTTAATACCTCAAAGGCCATCTGTTCTACGAGCAATGTGCTTCACTCACTATCACTTAAGTTTAGCGGTTCTGTGAGTTATCTAAGCCGGTTACTCTAGTTCTCCTACGGATCTCATCATCATCATCATCATTATATCAGCCGAAAAACTTCCACTGTTGAACAAAGGCCTTATCCCCAAGGATTTCCACGACGACCGGTCCTGCGCTGGCCGCATCCAGCGGCTTCCCGCGATCTTCACCAGGTTGTCCGTCCACCGCGTGGGAGGTCTCGCTACGTTTTCCGGTGCGCGGTTGCTACTCGAGAACTTTACTACCCCAACAATCACCAATGAACAATGAACAATCTGTTCTACGAGATATTTGTCCTGCCCACTGCCACTTCAGTTTTGCGATTCTGCGAACTATGTCAGTTACTTTGGTTCTCCAGAGGATCTCCTCATTTCTGATTTGATCGTGTAGGGAAATCCCGAGCATAGCTCGCTCCATTGCCCTTAGGGAAACCGTGAGCTTTCTTATGAGGACCATAGTAAGCGACCATGTCTTAGTTCCGTATGTCATCACTGGCAACACTCACCTTAGTCTTGAGATACTGCGGTATTAGGGACGTGAAGATATTACGAAGCTTCCCGAACGTTGCCCAGCCGAGTTGGATTCGTATAACAATTTGGTATGTGCAATTTGCGGCGTGTAAGTTGAAAACAAATGGCGGTCGTCCGCGCAGGTAGGGAGCGCGAGGGGCTGGCGTTCCCTTGCGTTGGTGTGCGTGTCCCCGCGTCCCGCACTTCGATTGAGACCTGAAAATAAGACACTGCCACAGTATAATAAAGAGTACTACGTACACTGCGCACTGTTCAACTTAGATGTCGCGATCTATAATTAATAATTATTCGAATTTGAACTTTATCGTTTCGAAAATAAAACTCAGTGGTTTACTGTTCATTCCTTATGTAATAGATATTGATAAAGGTACAGTTGGCCGCACAATAAACTTTACCTGGTCTCTAGTTTTCATAGCGAAGCGATTTACCTTACCATGACAGCACTATCGGTTTTCCCTTTTTCACCATACCACAAACCACACTACTAACAGCTGACCGCACAATCATAGAAAACTAAGTATTACCACAGTCTAGAAACTATACAGTCGTCCAACGGGAGATGTCTGGACCACAGAAATCTATGAAATACTAGCTGTCCCGGCGAACTTCGTTCCACCTTACACTACACTTCACTGCCCTAACCTACCCTACACTACACTACCCAACCCTACCCTACCCTACCCTACACTACCCTACACTACGCTACCCTATACTACACTATGCTACCCTACCCTAACTACACTACACCTACACTACCCTACACTAAAACCAATTATTTTTTGACTGATATTTTAATTTTTGTTTTTTTTTTATTTAATTAATTCCGAGCATTTCGAGTTTTTCGAGTTTTAGCGAGACTAACGAAGCGCAATTCATTTTTATATAAATATAGATTATATTTCTGTGGTCTAGACAGAGTAACCATGCGGGGGCCTAGGGGTGAGACGGGGGAGCTCGAGCCCGAATTGCCCTAGTCACCGTTGTTCAGCCACTAGGGACAATTCAATAAAAACACCAGCACAGCGCTTCTAGCAGCTCCAGCGGTGACCAGTGCCTAATGAAGTCGGCTTTGACGAAAACGTCAAAGGAATTTGACAACTGTATCGATTCTTACACTGTGTTATTTCTGATTGTGATTACGTAAAGAAACGTTAACCCCCTCCCGCCCATTAAACAGCCGATCTCTGCGAGTGCGACAAGTTGAGACTGAGGTTAGAAAGAGAAACATCTATACCACCAATTAGTTTCAGTCTTATTTCATTCTATGGAGTGTCTTTGGTGTGATACACTCTTCTCGTCGAGCCGCGAGGTAAAAAACCACTTAGCAAGAACTGGTTTTACTGAAGCCAATTCTACGACAAGCGCCGCAGTGGAGTCGGTGTTCAATGATCATTAATTTGGCTAACCAATTATGTAGTAGGTATACCAGTGACTTATATATTAGGTGTAGTAACTATCGGCCCCAGTTATTCCTATCCACTGTGATCACTCACGCAGGCCCGTCACGCAGAGAAGCACGCTGCGAATGCAATCATGACGCTACCAGAGATGTACTACAGACCTAAGACACCGGAGCAGTTGGTGAACTACCTCGAGCTGGTCTCCAACGTTGCACCCTCGCTGCCTCTTCTGTATTATCACTTCCCTATGATGAGCGGGGTCGATGGTGAGTTTTATATGTCGCAGCCGTTACGTAGAATCCGCCTGTTTTCAAAACGGCGGGCGGCGTGCTGAAGCTGAATGGCGCCGGATTGTAAAACGGCGGGTTTTTGCGCCGCTTTGTGAACTAGGTACTGAGTAAAAAAGTCCGAATGAAACGGATGATTTATTCTTATGCGAAGAATCCTGCTGTCCAAGGGGGTAGTCTCGCTTCGCGAGGCCCTCTGACTGTATAATCAATCAAACCTGACCGAACCTAATATCGCTCGCTTCGTTCGCTCATTAAAAATATGTTAGTCACTAGTTTTTCAACAAAGCGGCGCCTCATAAAATGCGGCTTTCAGCTGAATTGTAATCTGGCTGAACGTGATGTCGCCGCATTAAAACATGCCGCCATTTTACATTCCGGCGTAGTTCGGCGCACTGTTTTGTAAAACAACGGATTCTACAATACGGCTTCCACCGCATGTAATTCACCGCTTCCATCAGCATGTAATTGAGACTCATGATAAACTTCTTAATAGGTACCTATAGATCAAGCAGTAGTCAGTAATGTGTTTCCTATGATGAATTAGATTTCATCATATCAGCCGAAAGACGGCCACTGCTGGACAAAGGCTTTCCCCAAGGATTTCCACAACGACCGTTCCTGTGCTGCCCGCATCTAGCGCCTTGCCACGACTTCACCAGGTCGTCGGTCCACCGAGTGGGAGCTCTCCCTACACTATGTCTTCAGCTGCGCGGTCGCCATTCGAAACATTACTACCTTAACGGCAATCTGTTCTACAAACTATGTCCCCGCCCACTGCCAGCGATTATGTGAGCTATGTCGGTTACCGTAATTATCCTACGGATCATCTTATTTCTGATTCCTTTACGTAAGAAAACTCCGAGCACATAGCTCACTCCATCGCCCTTTGGGTTACCTTGAGCCTTCTTATTATAAATACTCCGACTCATTGATAAGATAAGATAAGTATTTATTCAGAGCCCACACAAGCAAAAAAAAAACAGGTAATACAATGCAAGAAAAAATAATAATAATTAAAACTACTTAATAATATAATAAAATTATATATAATTAAATTAATTAATTATATGACGAAAGCTCTGAAGTATGAGATATAAACGTGTATATGATATGAAGATGAGATAGCAAGATCACCATTGCGTTGGGGAATATTGGTAAGCCCGCTTCCAGAGATATGCTATGTATAAGGGGAGGTAGATAGGTTACATGCATCCTAAAAGTGAAGCAAAAAAAAGATGCCAATTGGCATCTCTTTTCATAGTAGCATTCGGTAGGTACCTATTATAATGTGTGTGTAAATGGATTCGATTTTCAAATTTGGTTTGTTAGTGCATAACCCATCTATGGTAACAAATCTCTGCCCGCTTCCATCTTCGGCATAATCGTCACTTACCACCAGGTGAGATGATGCCAAGGGCTTACCAATTGTGAATAAAAAAAGTATTTTATAACTTTCGAAAGTAGTATTATATTAGGGTAATTTACGAGTATTTATAATTATTTGACTAGTGTTAGCCTACGAGTGTTTTGGCTATTGCTGTTAGCTTGTATTACAAGAACTTTTAATTTTACTGTACTGTACTGCACTGTTATGTTCTGTTTTTTAATGTATTGTATGGTATTGATCAAAAATAACTAAATCTCTATTTTTAAGGTTCCTGTGCCAGCTAACGAGGCGGTAATATTACAGATTTTGGTTATTTTTGACGTCAATTACTCCTAAACGATAGAAAACCCAAGGTTGAAAAAAAAAACTGTTGTTTTTTTTTTCAACTTATTGTTGATGATGTTCCTTAAAGTCAAAAGTTATTAGACACACGATTGAGCAGTTCTGGCTTGATATGAAAAATCCCAAAGATAGGTCTACGTCGTTACTTTTAACTCTAGTTATGACTTTTGAAGTAAATTGTTATAATAATACAAAGTAATGTTTTTTACACTTTCATTGTACTCGTAGTTTCGATTAAAACGAAAATCCACTGAAAAAGTTAAAAAGTGTGGTTATTTTCTTTACTCTTTACACGTAAAAAAAAGACAGAGACAACTGTTCCAATCAATACCTTGCCTTAAGGGTTAACTGGAGGGACGAAATCCCATACAAACGTACTTTCGTTTTAATTTCGAAACCATAAAACTCATCGTATTCAAATTTTTTACAAGCATTAAGATGATAAATATCTAGATCTGTAATTAGTTTTGGTTCGAAAATAATAAACAAAAAAAAAGTTACTAATATTACTCGATTTCGTCGATAAAAAGGGCAAATTTTTTAAGTTGCTATAACTTTTTTTTTGTTTATTATTTTCGAACCAAAACTAATTACAGATCTAGATATTTATCATCTTAATGCTTGTAAAAAAATTGAATACGATGAGTTTTATGGTTTCGAAATTAAAACGAAAGTACGTTTGTATGGGATTTCGTCCCTCCAGTACCCCCTTAAGCTTACGCTGTCTGTCCATTCGTCTGCCCGTCCGACTTTAAAAAGACTTTATCTTTTGAACTGTAATAGATACTTATCCTGCTATTTTTTTACACAATATGCATTGACGTATGTACAAAGATATCGCGAATAATATGTTTTATTAAGAGGGATTTCTTTATCATCATAATCACATCAGCTCATATATACGTCCTCACCGAGGGGCTCGAGCCTACCCTGAATTAGGGCGATTAGGCCTTAGTCGACCATGAGGGATTGACTTACAAATATTTAATTAAAAAAATTAAAGAATGTAGGCTGTATCTTATAAACTGTGATACGTAGCCGGCTGAAATTTTCACAAAGTAGGTACTTATGCGTTATTAAAGAGGACTTTTAACAAATAATAACAGAAATAAAAAGGGAAAAATAAGGGGGTGCCCGTACAAGAAAAGTATTTTTTATTGCTCTATTATTAAAAACGGTACCAATACATTTAACGTAAACTATATGTAATCCGGTATATGACTACCAGTCATTTGAGTTACTTTTTACCAACTGTCAAAAACGACATTTATTCTGAAATTATTTGTTAGGTACTAGCTTGTGACGTCACTGCCTTTGACGAACTAATAATTTAGTAATTTTGATAAATGTAAAATTTAAAAATGGATTAAAATACCAAATGAATAAGTTTTTGTAGAATAAATGCTATTTATTGAATAATCCGAGTTCGCGAGAGATCTATCTGTTGGACAAAGCCAACTGACCAAGCTGAAGACTGAGGATGGCAGGATCATATCGTCTAAGATTGAGTTGCTGGAAGAAGTTGAGAAGTTCTACGGACAACTGTACACGACCACACGTCTGCCTGTCAGCGATCTGGCTAAAGACCCAAGAGCTAGACTTACCCGACACTATGCCGAAGATATCCCGGACGTCAGCCTGTACGAGATTAGAATGGCTCTTAAACAGCTTAAAAACAATAAGGCACCGGGTGATGATGGAATTACGGCTGAACTTCTGAAAGCAGGTGGAACACCGGTACTTAAAGCTCTTCAGAAATTATTTAATTCCGTTATACTTGAGGGACAAACGCCTAAGGCTCCTCAAAAAGGGCGACAATACCCTGCTGAAGAACTACAGACCCATCACACTTCTGAGCCACGTCTACAAACTGTTTTCGAGAGTCATTATGAATCGTCTCGCACGCAAGTTTGACTACTTCCAGCCTCCCGAACAAGCCGGTTTCCGAAAAGGATTTAGTACCATAGACCACATACATACGCTGCGGCAGATTATACAGAAGACCGAACAGTATAATCAGCCACTATGCTTGGCGTTCGTGGACTATGAAAAAGCCTTCGATTCGGTCGAAACTTGGGCTGTGTTACAGTCTCTCCAGAGGTGCCAAATTGACTATCGATATATCGAAGTGCTGAAGTGTTTGTATAAAAACGCCACCATGTCGGTTCGCCTCCAGGATCAAAACTCTGAACCTATCCAGCTGCAGCGAGGGGTGAGACAGGGAGACGTTATATCTCCGAAACTGTTCACCGCCGCCCTGGAAGATGTTTTCAAGCTTTTGGACTGGGGTGGACTGGGCATCAATATCAACGGCGAGTACATCACCCACCTTCGATTCGCTGACGATATCGTGGTCATGGCTGAGACTATGGACGACTTAGGCACAATGATCGATGGCCTCAGTAGAGCCTCTCAACAAGTGGGTCTTAGAATGAACATGGACAAGACGAAAATTATGTCAAACGTCCGTGTCATACCTACTCCTCTCAAGGTTGGAGGCTCTACACTCGAAGTTGTTACCGAATATGTATACCTGGGACAAACAGTCCTGTTGGGTAGGTCCAACTTTGAGGAAGAGATCAATCGTCGAATCCAACTCGGCTGGGCAGCGTTCGGGAAGCTTCGCAATATCTTTACGTCCCAGATACCGCAGTGTCTTAAGAGAAAGGTCTACGACCAGTGTGTGTTGCCAGTGATGACATATGGAACTGAGACATGGTCGCTTACTATGGGTCTCATAAGAAGGCTCAAGGTCACCCAAAGGGCAATGGAGCGTGCTATGCTCGGAGTTTCTCTGCGTGATCGAATCAGAAACGAGGAGATCCGTAGGAGTACCAAATTAACCGACATAGTTCTCAGAATTGCTAAACTTAAGTGGCAGTGGGCGGGGCACATTGCTCGTAGAACAGATGGCCGTTGGGGCAGTAAAGTTCTCGAGTGGCGACCACGCACCGGATAACGTAGTGTAGGCAAGCCTCCCACTCGATGGACCGATGACCTGGTGAAGGTCGCGGGAAGCTGCTGGAAGCGGGCAGCGCAGAACCAGTCGTCGTGGAAATCCTTGGGGGAGGCCTATGTCCAGCAGTGGACGTTCTTCGGCTGATATGATGATTGAATAATATTTCATAATTTATTTTTGAAATTGTCAAATACCCCATTAGAGTACTTACCCTTAAGTAAATCAACAAATAGTTATTTAAAAAAACCTACAACTTTAACGTACAAGCTTTTATATGTAAAAAAAATTAATTACTTCATATTCTTCTTATCAAACCCTTTCATTTAATACCCATATCATGTGGGTGCATAAAAAATAACTGGTATGCTATTGTTCACGACGCCATTCGACACCCGTGGTCCTAAACAAAGACGCCAACTGGGCCCATTGAGTTTTCGTGTCTTAAGCCCACCGTTGGGGACACGGACTCGGCTGCAATACGCGGGCGGGGGGTTTAGTGCTTAAAGCCGCCAAGCGAATACAATTCAAGCCTAAAGTCGCAACCAGAAACAAAAGCTGGGCTTCAACACAGGGGACACAAAATATCCGTTAGCCTGAGGAAACTAAGTCTCCGAACCCAAGGGATACGACATTACCTAACTGGCGTTTTTTGCGGCTCCAAGCACTGAAGGGGATTATTTATATCTAATGCAGTACCCGTGGGCTGTCCCTTATACATCAGATACAAACAATCTAAAAATAAATTATATACACAATCAAATACGGGACCCTAAAATAAGCTTACAATTTATATGAACAAACAATAGCAATTTATATCTAACTACTCACTACACTCGATGCAAATACGACTTCCTGGCAGGTCGATCGTTTGAAGGTGACAATAAGAAGATAAAGTGTGTTTGTAATGTATGCATATGTATGTGTGAATGCCACAAGACCTTTTCACCACTCAAAAGGGTGCTGCTATTCTCCTGTTCGGGACACCGTGGACGGTCGCACGCAGGTAAATAAATCAAAACTCACAGTAGTCAGATTACCCACTAAAGTACATACTTTTGTTCAATGTCTGACAAAACTTCATACGCGATCATAAAGCCCGGCCCGATATAGTACGGCACTTAGCTGATTCAATTCACGTTGTTTTTTACACAATTAATCTCAAACGCGGTCAGTATTATAGCTACAAGCCGTGTCTGTTGTAAGTAAAAACCATAGGGCACACCCACGGCGCTCGCTGACACCTTTCGCGATTTATGTCAGTATTCTCACAAAATTCCATAGTTTATTTTTTCACAACACTTCCTACACCAATTATTATCATTCCGTATCTCGATAGGTAGGAAAAAGGCTCATGAGACAGCCGTAGTGCTAACTGCACGTCTCCCCAGGGCTGCGACCCATTAACAAACTTAATGACGAAGCCGCGAGCCGCGGGACACGTGCGTCCTGCTCAAAGGCTCAATTATCAAATAGCGCGCGCGCTGACAGCAGGCACCAAACCGCTGCGCCCCCGCATTCTCCGCCACTCAACTCTGCCGGCTGCGGGGCAAGTGCGCGTCGCGAGTAATTAAATGTTGGTTCCGAACAGCTATCTTTGGGAGTCCGCAATATTGTATTTAAAATGACGTCACATAGCTAATCATGCATTGTCATCTAAACCAAACGAGTACCTATGCAAAATTTCAGCTCAATCGGAAACCGGGAAGTGGTTCTAAATCAGCTTGCAAGATTTTTCCTAAACAGACATAGAATAAAAACATTGCAAATTAAATAAAAGCTTTCAATAATCAAAACCGGCCAAGTGTGGATTACAACTTACACTCGGCCTAAGGAGTCAGAACTGAATAAAAATATTCTGTCTTTCGCGTTGATGTCTTTTGTTTGAAATAATAAGCTATCATTGTTACACTTGTGTGGTGGTATGTGGTAGAATGGAACACCCCAGTGTGTGAGTCGGACTCGCACTTGACCGGTTTGATAATATTTCCGGACCAGAGATTTGTCTTTTGCAGTTAACATGCGCCAGTTCTTCTCACTAGCTACATCCAGGGTTCCTAACTTCAAGGGCATGAAGGCTGACCTAGGCGTAGCGGTACAGGTGGCTGAACTCCTGAAAGACGATCAGAGGATATTCAATGCTAACCATGTGAGTAGTGACTTAGCGTCATCATCATCATATCAGTTAAAATACTTCAACTGCTGGAAAAAGCCTCCACCAATGAATTCCACAACGGCCGGTCCTACGCTGGTCGCATCCAGTGGCTTCCCGCGACCTTCACCAGGTCGTTGGTCCACCGGGTGGGAGTTCTTACTTATTGCGCCAACGGCCGTCTGTTCTACGAGCTACCTTCCAGACGACGCACTTTTGTAAGCCTTAAGCAAGTAATCAGTGCCTTAACACTATATATCGTCTACGCAAGGTCTACGATATAGATAGTTCCTGTGCGGAATAATACTCTTCCCGCTTGTTATCATCATCATCATCATCAGTATTAGCCTAAAATCGTCCATTCCTGGGCAAGGTCTCCCCCATGGATTTCCACGACGACCGGTCCTGCTCTGCCCGCATCCATCGGCTTCTCGCTTCAGCTGCTTCGTATTCGACTTCGAGGAGATCCGCAGGAGAACCAAAGTAACCGACGTAGCTCACAGAGTCGCTAAACTGAAGTGGCAGTGGGCAGGGCACATAGCTCGTAGAACAGATGGCCGCTTGATATTACCATATAATTATGATTTCTACATATATAATGCACTGTATCTATATGACGAAGCAAGATAGGTCATGGGCGTCATAATTTCATTGTTTGGTTTATCTTCCGATCCATTCAGCATATTCGAGAACTACGGGTACTTGGGTCCCTCAGGTAACAATAACAAACTCATTTGCACTTTTGATCAATGATTTAATCATCCAACATAGTAATTACAGGGCATCGTTTCTTAGAAAAAACACATAATATGCGGAAACAGACATAACGAATTATCGTCAGGGGCTTCGTACGAGTAGCTAAAGGATTATCCTATTGTCAAATTTCAAAAAATAAAACCTGTATTACAATGATCAGGCTCTATTCGTTTAATTCACAATGATTTTATTAATTAAATGTACACAGACACGGATCTAAATGGATGTAACCCGTAAACGCTGTAAATTCGACACGAGGCTAGCTTCCACGCGTGTGCGGGATCGCTGTCAGACGGCAAGTGCGCGGCATGAGCCCGGCACCATTTTGGTTACCTCGAGGTTACCTCGATTAGGATGGCTGACCTGTATTCGATGATGTGATAATTACCAACATCACCAACATTTAATTCTGTGTTACAAACCTCGTATAGACTACACCCAAGCTACAACTTGACGTTTCCTTAGGTACAGGTCATCTTTGCTCTTAGTACGCGAGACTAATCATACGAATAGGTAGTACTATTCGCCTAGTATCTCATCTGTGCTTTAGTATGCAAGGCCAATCACAGGTGGGGCTATTCTTCTTCTTGTACCCTGAAATGATTTTTAATCGCGTTAGACGTCAAGAAGGTACAATCAAAAGACATGAAAAGATGGTACTAGCTGCCATTGATTTTCTACGAGGACCCAGCAGTTGTGCCATCCTTCATCATATCAGCCGAAATCAGTCGAAAAATGTCCACTGCTGGACAAAGGCCTCCCCTAAGGACTTCCACGACGACCGGTCCTGCGCTGCCTGCATCCATCGGCTTCCCGCGATTTTCACCAGGACGTCGGTCCATTGCGTGAGAGGCCTGCCTACGCTACATTTTCCGGTGCGCGGTCGCCACTCGAGAACTTTACTACCCCAACGCCCATCTGTCTATAATTCATCCATCAGGCCATCATTTTCCGTTAAATATTTATGTACCTAACAAATTATTTTTATAAGGTGTGGGTTTCAGTGTACCCGACTATACGCATGTTCTAATTCAAATATGGAGTCCCTCGAACCCATCAGAACGCTTTCACGCCAATTATTCGCAGATGCTCGCGCCAGCAGTGCTGTTAGGCCACGAGTCCAGTATTGCAACCGTGACCAACATGTTCCCTGGACTGGTCTGCGATCTGGTGGAGGCGACGAAGAGAGGCGACGTGCCTGTTGTCAGGACTTTGCAGAGGAAACTGAATCGATTGGTCGATGGTATCGCATCTCAAGGTGTGTAAACAGCTTCTTTTGTGGTTTTATAACACAACTCACTCAAAATGTCTTCTAAATGTCGAGTCCCAGCAGTGCGTCTATCGCCTTTAAAGTCGCCATCTTACTCGACATTGGCGCTCTCGTCATTTCAAAAGCACTGGGCTGGTGGCCGCGCGCAATCAATTTTAACCCTAACTAATATATATGGTGTAACAAAATTAGCTGAAACTATTTTAACTGGTGCTTCTACCCATGAAACTGAACAACTTACCCCATGAAACCCAGTCAAATTTTAAAAAAAATGGCTATCCCATACTTACTGGATCATCTGATCAGCCAACTTAGTATGGGAAGTTCAACTTTTTTTTAGATTTGACTATGGGTTTCATGAGGAAAGTTGTTCAGTTTCATTTTCACCAGTTAAAATAGTTTCAGCTAATTTTGTTACACCTTATTATGTCACCGTAAGATTGCAAATTCCGTTACATTATAATCTAACGAGATCTTTTCGCGAGATTGTGAACTGTAATATTATATTGTTTACAATTTCACTAGTGACATTGTAAACTCACTAGTGACATTACAATAACACTAAGCGAAGTGAAAAAGACTAAATGAATGAGCACGCGAAGCGAGCGATGTTAGGTTCGGTCAGGTTTGATTGATTTAACAGTCAAACAGCCTGATCACTATACTATACTGACTCTGCTTAAGGCAGCTTAACGACTGCTGCATTCGGAAGATAGCGACCGGCATCAATAACTTTACGTACCTTTCGAAGCACAGAAACGGTCGAGAAACATGCCACTAACAGTCAAGAAGGTAACGACTGTGCTCGAGGTCAGTTACCCTGCGTGATCGACGCACCACGCATGTCGCAGTGAGCTACGACCGCTTCAATACGTCGTCGACCAAATAATATATTGGTTGAAGCTTCAATGTCTGTGTCTTGTAGCTGATTAAATAAAAACTGGCCAAGTGCGAGTCGGACTCGCGCTTCGAGGGTTCCGTACCACCACACCTCTCCGCAAAACCAAAGTATATATATTATTAATACTAACATACAGTATGGACACTCCCTACCGGTCTCTAAATTACGACCTCACCCCCTCGTCACCCAGATTGATACAAATTGGTTTCAGTTTTTGTTTCATTTTGTTGAAACAACAAACAAAATGGCGGCGAAATCCTATACGTTCGACAGCCAAACTGTAACCAATCTGTATCAATTTGGGTGACGAGGGGGTGAGGTCGCAATCTAGAGAGTGACAGGGAGTGTCCATACTGTATGTTAGTACTAATATATATATGCTTTGCTTTGGGAGTACGGATCCCTGAAATGTTATTTATTTATTTGTTTATTTGTTTCTAACAGGAGAGTTCCTGCCCACGATGAAGGCTGCAATGCCTATGGTAACAGGAATAAAAGTGGGGCCACCCAGACGACCCAACAGCGCCGTAGATATGGAAAAGCGAGACCAAATCCAGGAGAACTTGGCTGAAATTGGAATGAAAATATTTTCTTAGTATCACCTAACAATAGCGTGTTACCACGTTTCACAGTTTGAGGTGTGTTTCCTGTGTGCCAATAACCAATAACAGATCTTTAAGTGTAAAATTAAGGCGGTAATATTACAAATTTTCGTTATTTTTGACGTCAATTACTCCTAAACGATAGAAAACCCAAGGTTGAAAAAAAACCCTATGCAGTACAGGATCCGGCGGTCAAGATGAACAACTATAGGAGGTTTATAATAAAAGACAAGGAAACTATAGGTCTGTAATCTACCAAATTTAAGAAATATTTATATATTAAGTTACGACTGTTTGTTTCTCAATAAAATAAAATAAAAAATAAATTAAAAAAATAAAAAAAAACCCTAAAAAAAAAAAAAAAAAAGACGGCACCTTGGACGTCTGCCGGTTGTGCCGTCAATCAGGGGAGACCCTGCGTCATATAACCTCCGGTTTTTCCATGCTTGCCAACACTGAGTATTTGCACAGGCACAATCAAGCAGGCAGGATCCTACACCAAGAGGTCGCTCCAAAGTATGGCCTCATACCTGGACCTGGCGCACGAGGTTACTGATATGTGGCGAGTGGAATCCACCGAAATCATCCCCGTAGTCCTATCCGTGAACGAGCTAATTTCAGCCGACCTTGAACGTCACCTTAGGCGGCTGGATCTCCGAGGCAGTCCAATAATTGCAGCAATGCAGAAAGCACTCCTCCCGTCGCACTGAACTCCAGCCGACTGTGCTGTCGCTGGAGGTGCTCCTGCCACTTTGCCTCGTGCCAATTAGGCAGAGTAGCATAAATTTTAGATATTGAAATAATAATAATAAAGTCACTTATTCGCAGGTACAAACCCATATCTCAACTTAAAAAACACAAAATACACAAAGTAATACTTAGAAATAAAATACGACACTTGTCAGACAGTTATTTCCTGTTGTCGCTCCGATGCACACTGAGCCAATGTAGAAACATTGGACCCTCCATCCCGTCGTAATTCGATCTCATGATGGAATTATTTGACCTACGAAGTCTTTCCCAAAAGGAGGCAATACGCGCTCTCCGGATACCGAAAAAATCGGGTACACGGGCATCAGCGAACATGCCCGACGCGCTGCGAAACCGTGGCAGCCTCATAAGAGTGCGGAACGCATCATTGTACTGCACTCTCATGGTGCTGAACAACCTACGCGAGTAATATACCCAGATTTGGCAGTGTAGAGACACTGACAGTAAGAATTGAGCAGAGTCAACTTAACCTCATCGCTACACCTGTCGAATCTGCGTGTGATCATGTTACACCGCACTAACGGAGCCCTTCTCTTCCTTTCGATACACAAAAACCATGAACTCTGTCTTCTTGACATTATATTTCATCCCATGAGCATTAACATAATACTCACAGACTGAAACCAGCTGTCTTAAGCCCTTGATCGAGGGACTAAGCGGCACCATGTCATCAGCATAGCTTAGGCTATTCACACATATATCACCAATGTGGCAGCCAATTCTGGTGCGACTTAGCTCCTCTGTCAGACCATTCAAGTAGAGGTTGAAAAGGTCCAGAAAAGTAAGCCCTCCTTGACGTACGCCGCATTCTAGTCGGTAGGACCCAGATGTCGCGACGCCCCATTTAACACAGTTAGTTTGATTTCCGTACCAGTACCGCAACAGTTCCACCATATTTTCATCGATACCCGAGCCGCGCAGTTTCCTCCAGAGAATATCTTAATTCACCAGATCGAACGCACGACTCAGGTCGAGAAAGCATGCATACACAGTCGTTTACGTGTTTTATAATAGTTGATAGTATGTTTTAATGCTTAAATGGCTGAATCCGTTGAGAGACCGGAACGGAAACCAAACTGCGCATCATCAACCCTAATGTTTTACCCTACCAATGACAGTTCCAAGGGAGATCGCTCTATAGTTAGATACTACACCCAAATCGCCAGTCCTATTCTTTACAATCGGTATCACGTCGGTTTTCATAAGATCTGGTGGAATACCTATATTTCAGGCACAGATTATACAGACAGCACAGTTTTGAAGAAAGAACCTCACCTCCATGTATTACAATTATGTTCAATACTTAGGCTATCGTGACCTGGTGACTTACCCCTTCTATTCTTGTTTACAGTGTCTATAAGGTCATCGCATATGAAATATATTTTTTCTTTATTAACATCTATATTGATGTGCCTATTTTCAATATCTACACACTTTGCAGTTAGGGGATCTACTTTGAACTTGGCAGCAAATAACTTAGCAATTCAGTTTGCATCCTGCAAAAAAATGCCCTACCACTACCGAGTCTTACCGAATCGAACCCGCGAGCTCCTGGGGTGAAGCGGATGGACTAACCATTACGCCACGGAGGCGGTTAAATCACATTAGCTGATTGGGCAAGTTTAATGAAATTCCAAACACTTTTCGCCTCTGAGAAAGTTGTTTAGGAGTGCTTGCTCAGTTTAAAATTTGATTTGTTAGCTGTTGGTCCAATACGTCATTCGTCCAAATAGTATTTCAAATCTCATTTAGTCCAACACGCATCGATTTCAATTTTACGCAGCAGAGAATTGAACGTTATTTGATTGAAAATAAAATTGATGTAAGTACAAAATTTTTTTAAATTCATACAAAACAGCTGCTTTATATACCTACAAGGTATATAAGACAAAAGGTATATAAGGTAAAAGACATAATATTTTTAAAAGGGCTCCTACTCGTGAAACTAAATAATTTATGTTCAAAAAATGCTGAAATCATAAAAAAAAATTTGGCCTTCTTATACAAATCGATCAGCTCATCTTTTTTTCGATTTCAGCAATATAGAAAAAGTTTTTCAGTCTCATGAGTAGAAGCCCCCCTCAAAAACGTGATATTTGTTCATAATAATTTATTTAGTAAAAATTTTGAACACGCTTGACTTTACTCCCCAAGTCAAGCGTGCGTAAAAAAGTTTTTGAAGTAAAATTAAACAAATTTATTAAATAAATTATTACGAAAAATAGGGTTATAAGCAAAATATAACACGTTTTTGGGGGATGGGGGGGGTTTCTACTCATGAGACTGAAAAACTTTTGCTTTATTACTGAAATCTGGTGAAAAAGCTGGTGAATGCGTTACGCAAACGGTGATTTCTGGTGTTACGAAAAGTGTGATAGGGCGAGGCGAACGGCACGCTTGACTTGGAGATAGCTGGTGAATGCGTTACGTGAACGGTGATTAAGTTTTACTACAGTCGTGTGGTCTAGAGCACACTCGTTTGTTTTTTTCTTTGCTGTAATGCACTTGCATAATTGCATATCCTTCATTCATTTATATTATACATAATTAAGCGAATTATTATTCATTCATTAGTATAGGTTCGAAAATTGAAATTCACTGAAAGAATGATTTGTCATTTTATTACGAAAGCCGCGGTCAGTTTTTATTGTTTGTGACTTTACTGCTTTAGGCCCAATGCTCGTAGTTTTCCCTCGATCCTCTTCCTAGCCTCAGCGGAGAGGGGTTTCTGCGGAAGTGAGGGAGGACCCACTTTGATGCCGGTGACGATTTCCATGCCAGCCTTCATTATTGGCACCCAGGGACCTGAAAATATCATACAGTCGGTCGGTATTGTATAATTAAACTCCAAAAGACAAATCAGGTTCGCGCAAAAAGGGTCTAACCACTACTACCAATACGTCAGTAACGAAAAAACATCGTTATAAAAATTTTTTAGCTTTTAACAAGCGTTACTTGCTCAACGATAACGACTCAGTCATCCAAACCAGTGGTCCCGGTTCGATTCCAGGAACGGCAAATAGATCGACGAGTATTTTAAAACTTAGGTACTCGTTCGTACATTTATGTTAACAGATTTTTTCTAACAGTGAAGGTAAAACAACGTGAAGAAGCCTGCAAAAAGTCTGTATGATACTGTATAAAAGACGCGTAACACACGAAATGTCCTACAAGTGACTGCGAATTATGCCAAGGTTGGATTGGATGAGTCGGGTTTAGTGTTGCCAACCGTCCCGTATTTCATTTCTTGCATAAATTTCTATGTCCCGCCGGGACAACCCATGTCCCCTATTCCTAGCTCAAATCGTTTTGTCGAAAGAGTATTTCACAAATGAACCTAAAATGGACTGAAGAAATGCACGCCGAATTTTCTAAAAGCCTAACTGATTAAACATGTAATTACGATTTTGACTATGTTTGTTTTTTTAATCATGTTATAAAACAAAAAGATATGTTACGTGCAGTAAAATCTGTAACGAAGTATAGTTTTAAGTCTACTTAAAACCAATTTTGATTAATAATGCTATGATTTTTATTTTTCCCCGATGAAAAAGAGAAATCCCGTATTTTTTAAGATTTATGATCGTTTGTCCCTTAAGGCTGAAAAATAAAGTTGGCAACCCTAGTCGGGTTATAACTGGTCAGTTTACAGAACTCGCCAGTTTCCAGTTTCCAACACTCTTCAGTTTCATGTAATTCGTTAATTCTTCAGTTTCAGAGATTCGGGTTATGACAGGTCAGTTTACAGAGCTGGTAGTAGCTGACGAGTTGGGGAGACTGAGGAATTAAGGATATGACTAGTTACGAAAACTGACGAGTTTTGTAAACTGACCCTACCTGATAGTATCAGTCCATTGTGCCACAAGATAAGGCACTTATTAAATTATCTAGCTACCTATAGCAATAAAAAAATACAGCCCTCTATCACAGATACACGGAGGGCAAAGCCTTAGTAATGGGTCTCGTTGCCACTTTTTGAGTCATCATCCTAAAAGCCGAAAAACGTCCTCTGCTGGACAAAGGCCTCCCGCAAGGATTTCCACGTCGACTCCATTAGATGGCAATCCATCACGTATCTCACATGAATTCATTTTCAGCTGCAAAATAAATAGAAATAATCTCAATGTTTGAAAAGATTTATTTATAAAAACTTACATTACGAGTACAAGAAATTAATATTTAAGGGATGGAAATTTAATCGATGATATATTTCCAGGATAAGACGCTTTTGTTCCGCAATTTCGCAGTCTATTCTATCAATTGCTTGTTGGAAAGCAGAAGAACGGGGCAACTTTATTATCCGCTCCTTAATTCTTTTTAAACCATTAATTCTTTCAAGGTGCACTTTTCTTTCTTCGTGAGAGATGTCATGTTCTCCATATTTTGCTGTAGAAAGAAACAGGTTCTTGAGTTCACGTTCATAAAAAAACTTCGAGCTGAACTGACGAAAAAATAAAATTAGTATGCTTACATTTTGTGACATTGTGATTTTTGGAAGGTGTCGAAAACAAAAGTCACTTGATTTCTTATCAACACACGTCGTTTCTCTGAGAAAATTGGTTTATAACTGGCAGTTGCTGGGTGAAGATAAGATAACTGAACTAGTTATCAAAAATATTCATGACCTAGTTATCGGATATCATCGAAGGGGTCGGAATTGCTTTTTTTCAAGTAATTTTATATTCGACGTATAAAATAGCTGCTTATTAATGATATGGAAAGTAAAACTCAAATAAGTGTTCTTAAACATTTAATAATTAGAAAACTGAGCTCTCGCTCTCATATTGCCACTCCCCCTTTTACGTCATCTAAAACTGAAAATGTAGCATGCAACGCTACGTCTATTATTGGACCCTCGGGCTCCGTTGCCATGGTAACGCATGCCCAGATCTACCTGCTGGATCAGAGCACGCCAAAAGCGAGTGCCATGCGCGTCAGTCGTCCAGTTCGGTTCGCCGCCCGCACTTGGCGTATCTCGCGTTTTGTTACTTGTATGTTTATTTGTGTTTTATTTTGTAACGGAATAAACTATGTATAAAAGAACCTAGTGTTTCCGTCTCTACACCTTTTAAGATTTTACACTGGTGCCCAACTCGAGGAAAAACTCTGTTTATGAACTCACTCAAAACCGTTATTTAAAAGTGAAGTGACGCGATACTAGGTACTAGGGACGCCATTTTTTTAGACTGTGTGTGCAGTGGTGTTTTTGACCTCTTAACGTGCTACACATAAACAAATATGACTCGGAAGAAGCACAACACAAGTAATGCTGAAGATGAGAACTCCGAGGGATCCGTGTCCGAGGGTCTCACCTGACAGCGTTTCTGGAAGCGTTCGCGAAAGCTCAGGCTGAGTCAAACCGACAATTAATTCAGGACTTGCTTTCTTCTTCGAACCTCCATGCTGGCAACCACGGCAACCCTTCCCCGACGCCTTCATCAAGTGCAGCGAGCGTTCCACTCGGGATCTTTACGAAATGCACCGCGCGCTTTAACGGCTCCGCGCGTGATGCAGAAGTACTCGAGGCTTTCATAGACTCAGTAGAGGTCTATAAAGAGTGCGCCAACGTGAGCGATGAGCTCAACCTTCGTGGCTTACCTATGCTACTCGAGGGCGAAACCGCTGTTTGGTTTCGAGGAATCAAGGCCAGCATTACGTCCTGGTCTGATGCACTTACCCGAATACGTGCAATGTACGGTGTGGCGCGACCACCGCATAAGATTTTCCGCGACGTATTTGCCTCTAAGCAGGAGGACGAGCGCGCGGACGCCTTCGTGAGTCGTATTCGTGCGTCGCTCGCCCAGTTACCGTATGAACTTGAGGAGCAATTGAAACTCGATATAATCTACGGCCTATTAAACAAAAAATTAAGAAAGCGATTTGCAAGGAAAAACATAAATAGTCTGGATGACATTGTGGGGGCAGCCAGAGAAATAGAAGACACTCTGGCCGACACTAAGGAAACCCCACGCGTCCCAGTACCGGAACCGGATTCTACAAGTTCGAGGAATCCGACAGATGGCACAGAGCGCGCGCCAAGCGTACGTGCGCAACCCCACCGCGCCATGCAGCCCTCTGGCGCGAAATCCCCGCCCCCGGGCGCCGCCGTGCCGCTTAGGCCCCGACCTTCGGCTCCAGCGCCGGCTCCACGTGTCAACGCTCCGCAAACACAGACGCAAGACTTTCTGCCTGTGGTAATATCGCCAAAAGCAGGCAAACTTTTCTGTGTTTATTGCCGTCGTAGTGGCCATACTCGCGACGAGTGTTCTAAAGGTAATAAAAGCAAAAGTGAATCTACATCTATTGTAGCGTGTTACGGGTGTGGCACTAAAGGTGTTATTCGTGCTAACTGTGATAAGTGCCATACTAAACCTCAGGATTCATTCTATTCATTGGACTTTGCTAATATGGACAGTAGTTCTAACAATAGAGATAAGATAAGGTCGTCACAAAATATTGTTTCGAATGTAATTGTGCCAAATGACTCCAATAACTGTTGTAAAAAGGTTTGTAGCAATAAGTTAAGTAATAATGCATTCGATAGTTGTAATAATAAATTTGCCACGTCTTTGAGCGCGGCGGAGAGCGACTGTATGTCTGGGCGTCCGATCCTAAATATTGAGGTCTTAGGTCACCAAGGTACAGGGTTAATAGACACCGCTGCAAAGCGTAGTGTTGCCGGTTTCAGTCTTTACGCACTACTACAAAAACAGAATCATCCTTTTCGAAGCTGTTACATGTCAGTAAAACTCGCCGATGGTATTGTTCGTAACACGAATGTAAAATAATAATGTATTGCTCGCGGATGTTGAAATTAAACTAGAGGGTATAATAGTACCAATCACGCTCGTTATTTTTCCGGACGCTGTTAATAACGATACGTTGTTAGATGTCGATTTTTTACTCAAAGCTTCTGTCGTCCTCGATCTACCTAGGAATTGCTAGTCCACAACCAAGCGACCTGGAGTCACTTATCCTTTAAGGAATGAAACTACTCGTAGTGTGGTTAGTTGCGCTGCCGCCGACATCATAAGATCTGATAAAGGAACAATGCTATCACCTGCAGAAAGAACTGGTCTTGCAGGTCTCCTTCAAGAGTACGAGGATATCTTCCAACAAGGGGGAGGGGAGCCTACTCCGTTTGCTGAGCATTCAATCGATACAGGTCGTATAACATCCTCCTATAGCTACTCCACCTTAGTAGTGTAAATATAGCGGTTCTGGCTCAGAGGGATGAGGGATACCAATCACAGAGCAGTATTTGTATGACGTCAGAGGCGGCGTCCAATCACAGAGCAGCATTTGTGTGACGTCACGCGGTGGGCGGTAACATGTCAGCTGTCAAAAGTGTTAGGTTTATTCCCGCTAGATGGCGCCTGCTCCACAAATTTATAGTTTTAATTTTTTTTAAAGTCGTGGTTCCACATTTTTACCTTAAAAACGTTAAGCGCACTCTCTACATAAATATTTAACTGTGGAAAAACAAATTGCATAATTAATTGCATTGTAGTATCCAAAAATCACGATTATAATATGTTCCTTCACGCAGTTTTGAACCCAGCACTCGCACATCCATTGAATATTGTAATCGGCAATCATCGCATTTCCGAATACAAACAAATGCTAATTCCGCAAGATTTTTCGTATAACAGAATTTGAATTCAAATCTAAGTACTTTATTGTTGTTAACGTTAGCATTGAAATATTGATATACATGGGTGATTATGACGTAGTGTGTGTGTGGGGAGTAGCACTAACCGCCGCCTACGACTGCGCCTGCTTGCAGCATGATAAAATTTCTCCGTTTTATGAGGCAGTAGTACCTATGAGAGAGATGGACAGACGAACACACATGCCGCGGCCCACCAAATAGTTTTGCGCAGTTGAAAGCGTGGGTGTTCTCATACTAAATGTAATGGTGGAAATTTCTATTTCATCTGCAAAACATATCACTTAACTTTGTCATCATCATCTTGTAGTACCTATGAGAGAGACGGACAGATGAACACATGCTACGATTCGCCAAACAGTTTTGCGGTTGAAAGCGTGGGTGTTCTCATACTAAATGTATAGGTGAATTTCCATTTCATCTGCAAAACATATACCACTTAACTTTGTCATCATCATCATCAGTATGCCGCCCGTTAGAAATATACAAACTCCTGTGTATGTTTACCTAAGTAACATTTTGCTCTAGTACATGATGTGACCTTGGAGTGGTAGCTGAAATGAGTTAGCCGAACACGATGCGACTCCCTTTTCTGCTACTCACCGCCCCACGACTGCGCCTGCGCAGATTTTTGCTCCATGATAAAATTTACATTTTATGAGGTATACTATACCTATGAGAGAAGACAGACAGACAGACATATGCTGCGGTCTACCAAACAGTTTTGCGGTTGAAAGCGTGGGTGTTCCTATACTAAATGTATGAGGGGAATTTCTATTTCATCAGCAAAACATGCCACTTAACTTTGTCATCATCATAGATAGGAGACTATGGCCGGGGTTCAAACGGCAGCTTAGGCTGAGGGTTAGCTGCTGACGATGACGACGGTGGTGATGAGTTATCTAATTAATTATGGTTCTACACTATTTAAAGTATATACTTATCAACAAAATTATACATATATATACAAAATATATTTAGGGTTTCACCGCGCACATTCAAAATTTCGATGAGAGAAAAAGGTGAAACTTAGTATAAGGGTGTCCTATCTACGACGTGCCGAGGGTAAGGGGGTCTGATCTACCAGGCTCCATGGGTAGAAGCGTTGAGGGGGCGGGGGTGGGGGAATGGTGCTTCAAGGTTCTAACACTAATAGAAAGGTGGATAAAAGTTAGAGCGAGAATCGAACCCACCACCTCATAATGAGAAGCCAATGGACTTAACCACTACCGCCGCGAGTCATATACCGCTCACAGACGGGTGCAGTCCGCTGATAACGATATAAAGTTTAATATAATTTAATTTTAATGTTATATAGGTGGGTACTTAGCTGAAAAGAAACATCTTTTTAGGGTTTCATGTGTAGATTTTAAAAAATAAAAAAAAACATTTTCATATAGTATGTAAACTTATTTTATTTTATTAACTAATAAGATTACTTATTCATCCATTAAAAAATAACATTAAGTACCTATTACAACTACGCTTTCTTATTTATTCCTAGGTGTATTAATTCCCTTTTCTATTCATGCTTTTCTTTAGATTTTTTTCGCACAGCTGTGTTAGCTTCGCACACCACCATCAGGCCGGAACAGAAAGTTATAATAAAATTATTATAGGTGTTAACAGTATAATATGTTGAAAACAGATAGAATTAAAAATCAATAAGACTAGATGGCTTAGGTTAGGTCTCATAGATAATAAAATTAGGTCTATGAAATAAATTGTACAGCCACACTATACATACTTTCTTTCGAAACCTTCACCATCCAACATAGTTGGGAGTAATACAAATCGGTAATAAACGTTACACTAAGTATCGAAGAATACAGTAAAGAATGTATATCAGACTTTATGATTATGAATACGATATATTTTTATAACCATATTAATGACCCCACCAGGAATCGAACCCACCACCTCATAATGCGAAGCCAATGGACTTAACCATTACGCTATGGAGGTGGATAAAATAAAACGTTTAACGCATCCAACCTTCACCATATCTGGTTAGAACTAGATATTTCACAATATTACATCATCATCCTGAGTCTTATCTCCCAAGTCTTAACCACAACTATACCATTCCTATGGAAAAATAGAATATTCTAGAAAGAATATTGCATCATCATGTTCTTATCAGTATGCGTCATCAGGTGTAGAGGTCACCATATCCGGTTAGAACTAGATATTTCACAATATTTCATAGGTATTGCATCATCACTCAAGTCTTAACCGCAGCTTCCGTTAGATGGAACATTCTAGAAGGAATATACTCTTATCAGCGTGTGACCTACATCCTATAACCTTCACCACATCCGGTTAGAACTAGATATTTCACAATATTCCATAGGTATTGCATCACCTTGAGTCTTAACCGCAGCTTCTGTTAGACTCTTATCAGCGTACGGCGTCAGGTCTAGAGGTGGTGCGTGGGTGTAGCCACCCTATATAAGTGAGGGTTGAGCTATTTTCCCTCATTCAAGCTGAATAAGTTGAGGTGATAAGACATCATACTTACCTACCTATTTACTAATCTCAATAAAAAAATGGAAGCAGTAAAGTGTGAATATTGCGGTGCTGCATTTATGCAGAAGGGGCATTTAAACCGTCACAGGGGATATTGCAAAGTTGTAGGGGGTGGTAGCGGGGTAAAGTGCCCTCTATGTGATAAGAGCTTCTCCCGCCCTGATAACCTCCTAAGACATCAAAAAACGTGCAGGGGTGGGAGAAAGCGAAGCAGCGGTGGTGAGGAGGAGCCGCCCACCAAGCAGCTACAGCAGTACTGTTCAGTGTGCGATGTTCAAATTAAAAATCTTGCAACTCATCAGAGAAGTGTTGGTCACAAAGAGAAAGTGGTGTGTGAGGTTTATGGTGAGGGGGTGGAGATAGTGGAATCATCGTTTAAGTCCCGCATAGCCACCTACCGAGTGTTTTCGATGGAGAAAAAATTACTACCTGAAGATTTCATGGAAAATATTAAAGAGCGCGTGATAAAACTAACAGAGGGCAAACTCGAAGAATATAAATCCATAAAAATTAATATTGAACTTTTCGCTTTATATAAAAAAACGACGTTGATGCAGGATGGAGAGGAAAATGTCATGGAGGAGATAAAATCGTTTAATACAAAGAATAAAGGTGTATTTAAAAGTGATGACTTAAGTGAAATATATAACTTATTTATTAATGAAATTAAGAATAAGGCTGAGGAGTTCCAAGAGCGGGACAGCGGTTGGGCCCTCTCAGAAGTGTTATACTTAGAGGTAAATATCAATAAATACACACCTCTGAGAGGGTCCAGCTATATACCACTACCCAAGTGGATCCTGGATAAGCATGCTTGCGTAAATGTGAAAAATCAGGACGAGGCATGCTTCGCTTGGGCAGTGGTTAGCGCCCTGTACCCCGCTGCAGCTAATGGGGATAGGACCTCCTCTTACCCTCACTACCGGGAGGTGTTGAGGTTGGAGGGGGTGACTTTCCCCACATGTGTAAATAGAGACATTAAGTGCTTTGAACAATTAAATGATATTAGTGTTAATGTATATGAGGTGAGTGGGCAGGAGATCACAGGTCCACTCTACCATACCCCAATAAAACGGAGGGTGCATGTAAATCTTCTCCTCATCGAAGATGGGGAGAAACAACATTATGTATGGATAAAAGACCTCTCGAGGTTGATAAGATCACAGCTCACCAATTATGAGCATAGAGTATGGATCTGTGATGGCTGCCTGCTCACCTTCACGAGTAACCGAAACTATGAGGAGCATGTAAAACATGATTGCTCACATGTAAGAACGATTGTACCAAGCGAGGGGGGTAATATATTAAAATTTAAAAATCATCAAAATAAAATGCCTGTTCCGGTGATTGTTTACGCTGATTTTGAAGCAATATTAAAACCTATTAGTTCTTGTCAACCAGACAAGGCTCACTCCTATACTGAGAGCCGCCATGAGCATGTTCCTCATAGTTTTGCTTACTATATAAAGTGTTCATATGATGATTCATTAAGTAAGTATGTATCATACAGAGGTGTAGAGTGTGCTAAAACTTTTTTGAAATCTCTAGAAGATGAACTAAAACCGTTTTGTGAGGCTTTTTCGAAAGTAGTGCCAATGACCCCCCTCACCACAGAGCAGGAGCAAGCTTATAGCACGACTCTGAACTGTCATATATGTGGTGAGGAGATGGGAATAGATAGAGTACGAGATCACTGTCATTTCACAGGTGAGTTTAGAGGTGCTGCTCATTCCTCGTGTAATTTAAATTATAAGCTTAAACGCACCATCCCCATAGTATTTCATAACTTATCTAAGTATGACGCACATTTTATTATTAAAGCTCTAAAAGATTATAATGTAGAAGTGTTACCTAAAAACAAGGAGAATTTTATATCTTTTACAATCAAAAGTAAGGAGCTTAACTTTAATCTTAGATTTATTGATTCATTTAAGTTCATGTCATCCAGTCTTGATAGATTAGCAAAAAATCTTAAACCGGAACAATTCAAAACAATTGAAAAAGTTTTCCCACAACATACATCTCTGTTGACTTGTAAGGGTGTGTTCCCCTATGAGTATATCACTTCGATGGAGAGATTAGAGGAAACACGCCTGCCATCACAAAACTGTTTCTATAGCACTCTTAACAAGTGCGGGTGTACTGATGTTGAGTACAGTCACGCACAAAATGTTTGGAGTGTTTTCAACATAAAGTCTCTGGGCGAATACAGCGACTTATATCTAAAAACTGATGTTCTTCTTCTCACCGATGTGTTTGAGAATTTTAGAGATGTATGCTATAAGACGTATGAGTTGGACCCAGCACACTATTACACCGCACCTGGATTGAGCTGGGATGCTATGTTAAAGCATACTAAAATAGAGTTGGAACTGTTGACAGATCTCTCTATGATCAAGTTTATATCACGGGGTATACGAGGTGGTTTGAGTCAATGTAGTGGGAAGTATGCTGAAGCAAATAATAAATACCTAAAAGATTATGATCCTAGTAAAGAGGCTAGTCTAATATTCTGGGCTGATGCAAATAACGAATATGGGTGGGCAATGTCTCAAACCCTCCCATACAAAGACTTCAGGTGGTTGGGTGAAGAGGAGATCGCAAACTTTGATTTGAACGCAATAAGTTTAGATGAGGGAAAGGGGTACTTCTTGGAAGTGGATTTAGAGTACCCCCAACATTTACACGATCTCCACAACGATTACCCCTTTTGTCCTGAAAATAAGATCCCTCCAGGTGGTGGTGGTGGTGGTGGTAAAACTTGTAAATTATTAGCTACGTTAGATGATAAGAACCATTATGTAATTCACTATGTAAACTTACAACAAGCCCTCAAGCATGGATTAATATTGAAAAATGTGTATAGGATTATTGAATTTTCACAGTCATGCTGGCTTAAGGTGTATATCGATCTGAACACATCTAAACGTGCACTCGCTGAAAACACATTCGAAAAAGAGTTTTTTAAACTCATGAACAATAGTGTTTTCGGTAAGACTATGGAAAACGTAGATAAACGGGTGGATGTACGTATCACCAACAGTTGGGATAGTCATGGTAAACGTTTGGGGGCGCGGGCTCTTATAGCTAAATTAAATTTTCATAGTCGTACAATATTAGATGAGGATCTAGTTATAATTCAGATGTATAGAAATAAAGTTGTATATAATAAACCGATTTATATTGGATTCAGCGTCTTAGAGTTAAGCAAGACGTTAATGTATGAATTTCATTACGATTACATGAAACCAAAGTTTGGAAAAAATATAGATTTATTATACACCGATACCGATTCGTTTATATATAATATAAAAACGAATGATTTTTATAATAACATCAAACCAGACCTTGAGGCTCGGTTTGATACTTCAGATTATTCTATGGATAATGTTTATAATTATCCTCAAGTCAATAAAAAAGTTGTGGGTAAATTTAAAGATGAATGTTGTGGGGGGTTGATAAAACAATTTATAGGTATACGATCAAAGTGTTATTGTATAGTTAAAGAGAATGATGATGATGAAAACTGTGTGAAGAAAATTAAAGGTATTAAAAGGAAAGTTGTTACCGATGAGATAACGGTACAGAACTATTTAGATTGTTTAAAAGATAACAGTGCTTTATTACTAAAGCAGATGGGTGTAATAAGAAGTAGAGCTCATCGCTTATACACCCAAACTTTAAATAAAGTAGCTTTAAATAATGTAGACGATAAGAGATTTTATATAGGTAATTATAAGACGTTAGCTTGGGGGCATAAGGATATAATGAATTAGACATATGATTAGTTTTTAAAAACATCTGTCTTTGTATATAAAAAGTGTTATCTAGGTTAAGGTTAAAATTATATGTTGCATCTAGAAAATAAATATTATTTACACATTTTATTTCATTACGTTATTTTATTGAATACTAACCCCAACACTTTTGCTCTCGCTTGTACTGCACATAGCACTATATTATGGATAGCACAGGTTCGATTCCTGACAATGTCAATGGATTTTTCTACCAGCAGCGGTGTGTTGCTTAGTACACCCCATCTAGCGGTGTGTGTAACATTCACAATATTGTATTCCATCATCAGAGTAAACAGATAGTATTTTTTTGCCTTTAATTTATTTATTTATTTATTTATTTATAACACTGCATTACAGTTATTACCTATTCACAGTATTATCAAAATATTATTATGAAAATAAGTGCCTACATAAAAAGAACAAATACTTACATTTATTCACACTAATAACTCTAATAACTCATACACCAACAGAACTCACCCTTCCATCCCTTTCACAAAATCTCAAACACTCTTGGAATAGGCCGGCTCAGTGGTCAGCGAACAAGTCGGCGCGCGGCGCCGCCTCGAGCATTTCGTTCAGCATGTGGAGTGCGCGCACGAGCGGCGAGTGAGTTTAAGTTCCTGTCACCAACCCCTTAAGATGTTATTACACTGCTCCACCACCGGAGCTGGAAAAAACAAGTTAATTTATAGTATGAAACTACTAATATATTAATAGCTATGACCTTAAGCACTAGCTGTTTCCCACGGCTTCACCACGTTTCTATGACTTTTCAACGGTGCGCAGTGCGCAAGCCGCAAGCGGCTCACGAGTGTGGTAAAAAGTAGCTTATTGAAGAGTGTTTGAGATTGATGAGAAACTTAATTTTTAATGATATATTACTAAATAATGAAAGTAATCCTTTGATATGGAACCCTAAAATTTTTAAAAATTGAATAAAGTTGAAATACCCAACCTTATGAGGAGAGGGTTCTGTAGTTTTAATTAACCCCCTAATATCATCAGAGATAAATTAGTACTTTACTAGAAGTATATTCATAAAACAGTTAAATGTAAGTAAGTCTTACATGTTGGGTTCTCTATATATGATATTTTAGTAAAAAGTAATCCTTTGACATGGAACCCTAAAATTTTTAAAAACTCCTTTTTAAATTGAAATACATAATATCATATTCAGTTAAACCATAAAAGAAATATAAAAAATCTATTAGCTAAAACCATTCAAGTGTGAGTTGAACTTATATTAGGAGAGGGTTCTGCAGTTTTAATTAACCCCCTAATATCATCAGAGATAAATTAGTACTTTACTAGAAGTATATTCATAAAACAGTTAAATGTAAGTAAGTCTTACATGTTGGGTTCTGTATATATAGTATATTAGTAAAAAGTAATCATTTGATATGGAACCCTAAAATTTTTAAAAACTCCTTTAAATTGAAATACATAATATCATATTCAGTTAAACCTTAAAAGAAATATAAAAAATCTATTAGCTAAAAACCAGTGTGAGTTGAACTTATATTGGAGGGTTCTGTATATAATAAGTTTAAATGGAAAAGTTGTGGAACCTTAAAATCAAAACACTTGCATTAGAAAATGCGTTGTAGCTATATAGGGATATATAAATCAGTTAGGCTCTATACATACATAGAGATCACTGCAGCAGGGGATGTGATTGAATGAATAAATAATCAAAGTAATACTCACCCCCATCTTTCCCAGTTATTTTATAATCTGTTGACTAGGTGGCACTTCACGTAACCGCGGTTACCGCTATTTTTACCTCGGCACTCAACTATGTAAACCTGAGATCGAATTAAAATTAAAAGTTTTAATAGTGGACTATATATATTAACAACACTATTTTGTATCATACGGTGATATAAGTTGTTAGTAATACGAACTAAAAACACTTTATATCGAATCGAATGGACTAGCTTCGGATACAAAGTCGGATTCAGTATGAAACAGCTTGATGAGTTTAAAAATGCGATCTCATTAGCCTTATTTTAGAGATTCTCATAAAGATATCATAATTAAGAATATTTTTTACTCTATAGTATACCGTAGTGATATAGGTCTATTTCCACACCTACAGGGTGGTAAAAGCTTTTCAACTTATCTGAGAAAAGTATGTTGATATTGGTACCTATATCACTGCGGTATATTATTATAGAGTAAAAAATATTTCTAATCATAATGTCTAGATGAGAATCTCCAAAATAAGATTAATAAGATCATATTTAAATACTCACCCAGTAGTTACACCCTATATCCAACTTCATATCTAAAGCTAGTCTACTCGACACGATATAGAGTGTTTTTAGTTCGTATTACTAACAACTTATATCACCGTATGATACAAAATAGTGTTGTTAATATATATATAGTCCACTATTAAAACTTTTAATTTTAAGTTGATCTCACCCCGTACACGTAATGCTACAACCGCGATGAACTAAAAATGATGGTGCGCGCTGTGTATAGAATTAACAATCACTGTGCGCTGTGACAGGATGTGTAGGCGAGCTGTGATAGCATCCAGCATCCTTCTGTGCCAGAGTTGATAACAATGTTTTTATACTCTTAAAATATTCAGCAATAATACAAGACTAATAAAAAGACTAGAACATTCCATTGACGAAGTCATGTGCTAGAAGGGTAGAAAGAAGTGGGTAGAAGCAACACCTTTTGTATGTATATCTATCTGTACCCCCTTAACGAGAGGAAATCCATGCAGGTGTAATCGCAGGCGTCGGCTAGTTATAATACCTAGTGTAGAGTTTATAACACATACTGTTATCAGCGGACTGCATCCGTCTGTGGCTCGGAGGAGTAGTGGTTAAGTCCATTGGCTTCTCATTATGAGGTGGTGGGTTCGATTCTCGCTCTAACTTTTATCCACCTTTCTATTAGTGTTAGAACCTTGAAGCACCATTCCCCCACCCCCGCCCCCTCAACGCTTCTACCCATGGAGCCTGGTAGATCAGACCCCCTTACCCTCGGCACGTCGTAGATAGGACACCCTTATACTAAGTTTCACCTTTTTCTCTCATCGAAATTTTGAATGTGCGCGGTGAAACCCTAAATATATTTTGTATATATATGTATAATTTTGTTGATAAGTATATACTTTAAATAGTGTAGAACCATAATTAATTAGATAACTCATCACCACCGTCGTCATCGTCAGCAGCTAACCCTCAGCCTAAGCTGCCGTTTGAACCCCGGCCATAGTCTCCTATCTATGATGATGACAAAGTTAAGTGGCATGTTTTGCTGATGAAATAGAAATTCCCCTCATACATTTAGTATAGGAACACCCACGCTTTCAACCGCAAAACTGTTTGGTAGACCGCAGCATATGTCTGTCTGTCTGTCTTCTCTCATAGGTATAGTATACCTCATAAAATGTAAATTTTATCATGGAGCAAAAATCTGCGCAGGCGCAGTCGTGGGGCGGTGAGTAGCAGAAAAGGGAGTCGCATCGTGTTCGGCTAACTCATTTCAGCTACCACTCCAAGGTCACATCATGTACTAGAGCAAAATGTTACTTAGGTAAACATACACAGGAGTTTGTATATTTCTAACGGGCGGCATACTGATGATGATGATGACAAAGTTAAGTGGTATATGTTTTGCAGATGAAATGGAAATTCACCTATACATTTAGTATGAGAACACCCACGCTTTCAACCGCAAAACTGTTTGGCGAATCGTAGCATGTGTTCATCTGTCCGTCTCTCTCATAGGTACTACAAGATGATGATGACAAAGTTAAGTGATATGTTTTGCAGATGAAATAGAAATTTCCACCATTACATTTAGTATGAGAACACCCACGCTTTCAACTGCGCAAAACTATTTGGTGGGCCGCGGCATGTGTGTTCGTCTGTCCATCTCTCTCATAGGTACTACTGCCTCATAAAACGGAGAAATTTTATCATGCTGCAAGCAGGCGCAGTCGTAGGCGGCGGTTAGTGCTACTCCCCACACACACACTACGTCATAATCACCCATGTATATCAATATTTCAATGCTAACGTTAACAACAATAAAGTACTTAGATTTGAATTCAAATTCTGTTATACGAAAAATCTTGCGGAATTAGCATTTGTTTGTATTCGGAAATGCGATGATTGCCGATTACAATATTCAATGGATGTGCGAGTGCTGGGTTCAAAACTGCGTGAAGGAACATATTATAATCGTGATTTTTGGATACTACAATGCAATTAATTATGCAATTTGTTTTTCCACAGTTAAATATTTATGTAGAGAGTGCGCTTAACGTTTTTAAGGTAAAAATGTGGAACCACGACTTTAAAAAAAATTAAAACTATAAATTTGTGGAGCAGGCGCCATCTAGCGGGAATAAACCTAACACTTTTGACAGCTGACATGTTACCGCCCACCGCGTGACGTCACACAAATGCTGCTCTGTGATTGGACGCCGCCTCTGACGTCATACAAATACTGCTCTGTGATTGGTATCCCTCATCCCTCTGAGCCAGAACCGCTATATTTACACTACTCACCTTACAGACTCACGCCGGCAAAGGAGGCTATTATGAAGGAGCAACTCGACAAGATGTTGAGTGAAGGTGTCATTGAGGAGTGCGAGTCTGCATGGGCAGCTCCAGCTCTTCTTGTGCCAAAAAAGGATGGCACCTTTCGATTTTGCGTCGACTATCGCAAATTAAACGCAGTCACTAAAAGTGACTCATACTCACTGCCTGTCATAGACGACTTGCTGCAATATACAGGTAAGTGTTGCTACATGAGCACGATTGACCTTCAGTCAGGTTACTGGCAGGTCAAGGTACGCGAAGAAGATCAGGACAAGACATCCTTTGTCACACCCTTTGGCGTCCATCGTTTCAAGCGCATGCCATTCGGACTCCGAAACGCGCCAGCCACCTTCCAGTGGCTTATCGACCGTTTCCGTTCAGGGTCTGCTCTCAAGGATGTCACTGTCCTAGGGTACATAGATGACCTCATTGTGATTTCCTCTAGCTTTGAACAACACCTGCAGGACATATGCGCCGTCCTTGATCGCCTTAGGGTTTTCTGCCTACGTGCCAATCGTGAAAAATGCGTATTCGCTAGAGAACGTGTGAAATACCTTGGTCACGTGATCATTCCTTAAGGAGTTGCACCAGACCCGGATAAGGTAAGTGCTATCACACAGATGAAGGAATCTACATCTCTGAAACACCTGCAAACCTTCTTGCAGACATGTTCCTGGTTTAGGAAGTTTATACCAGGATTCTCGCAAGTCGCTCAGCCCTTGTCGTTTCTCACAAAGAAGGATCAGCCGTGGAAATGGGGCGAAGCGCAGGCTCAGGCGTACTGGCCCTAAAGTCAAAAGAAGGATCAGCCGTGGAAATGGGGCGAAGCGCAGGCTCAGGCGTACTGGCCCTAAAGTCACCCACCGGAAGACTTATTCGTTGGGCTATAAAACTTGCAGCCTTTCGATCTAACATTAGACTAAACTCCTGGAAAGGCTAACCTGATTGCCGACACGCTTAGTCATCCTTAGTGCAATGAACAAGATCGTCATACCTGTGGAGTATGCACTGTCATTGTGGACATTCCACAATGGGATTTGACAACATTGCGTGCAGAACAGTTAGCTGATCCTAAAGTAAAATAGTGAAGGAGCTGGGAGGTAAAGAAGAAGTAGGAATTAAAACTTGGACAGATAGAGGGTACTACATGAGTAGAGGTGTATTGTACCGTTATGCAGATGCCGACTCAGAAGATCCACAACTCGTCGTGCCAGAAAACCTAAGGAAAAAGGTAATGGTCGAGTGTCATGACTCACCGACTTCAGGTCACGGAGGCATTGAGAGGATAATGCATCGTATTTCCCAACAATTTTACTTCCCAGGCATGCGGCGGTATGTTGAGGAGTATTTAAAGTCGTGCATCGAGTGTCAGAGGTACAAAGTCTCTAATCAGAAACCAAGCGGACTTGTTCAGACTCCCGTCCCAGCACAGCGCTTTGAGGTGTTAGTCGTGGATCTTTTCGGACCACTGCCTAAAGGTCCTAACGGTGAGCGATGGATCCTAATCGTGGAAGATCTAGCTAGTAAGTGGATTTAGATATTCTCACTCGTAGAAGCCACCGCTGAAGCCTGCGCCAAGCTCCTAATTGAGGAAATCTTCCTTCGGTTCGGCCTGCCATGACGGTTACTCTCTGACAATGGATTTCAGTTTATTGCTGATATCATGCAACACGCTATGTTTGTTTTGGGAGTTAAACAAAATCTAACACCACTCTACCACCCTGAAGCCAATCCGGTGGAGAGAAAGAATCGGGACTTAAAAACCCATCTCGCCATCTTGGTGGAAGCCGAACACAGACAATGGCCAGAGGTTCTGCCTTTTATCAGGTTTGCTATGAACACATCTTATACTAAGAGCACAGGACAAACACCTGCATTCCTGACTTTCGCTAGGGAGTTACGCTCGCCTATCACCGCACAGAGCGATCTTAGTGCGATCATCAAGGCTGAGAACTACGTTCCGCAGATAACTTCTTATTTTCTCAGACTGGCTGATACTTTGAGCTCAGCTAAAGAAAAGATCGAGCAGCAGCAGGACATCAGGAAGACGACTAAAGACAAAACTCGTAAGGTAGCAGAAGAATTTGTCGAAGGCGATCTTGTCTTGCTCAAAAGTCATGTCTTGAGTAATGCCGCTAAAGGCATCAGCTCCAAACTGGCTCCCAAAAGGGATGGACCTAACCGCGTGGCTAAAAAGGTAAGCCCGACCACTTACATACTGGCAAGGTGCGATGCCTCCAGGGAGAGTATCGGTAAGTACCACACCGTGGACCTGCGACGCTACCACGCTCGTGATAGAGACGGTAACCACGTTGTTGAGCCAGTTGTTCTTAAAAGACGACGAGGCCGACCTCGCAAATTTCAATCTTAGACACTCAGTGCTATTTTCGTATACTAATGTTTGTACACCACACTCTAGATAATGTATTCTTGTCTTATGTGTACCATGTTTTTGTACTCCACTTGTATTTGACCTATCGTGAGGGCACTAATTAGGTCAAAAGGGGGAGCCTGTAGCATGCAACGCTACGTCTATTATTAGACCCTCGGGCTCTGTTGCCATGGTAACGCACGCCCAGATCTACCTGCTGGCTGAGAGCACGCCAAAAGCGGGTGCCATGCGCGTCAGTCGTCCAGCTCGGTTCGCCGCCCGCACTTGACGTATCTCGCGTTTTGTTACTTGTATGTTTGTTTGTGTTTTATTTTGTAACGGAATAAACTATAAAAGAACCTAGTGTTTCCGTCTCTACACCTTTTAAGATTTTACAAAAATAATTTTATTTTACTGTTTTGAAAATTTTGACTATTACTAAATACCTACTTTCTAAATAAGGTCTGATATAATCCGTTAATTCGAGGGGCAGCGGACTGACGACGATAGTGTCAATCTTCAGATGACACCCCGTGCCCCGCGCGCTCCCCAGGGTGGGGTCACGCCGATGTAGGCTTTTATAGTAACCAAGTTACCAAAGCTTCAGGAGGAGTTTAGTAGGTAGGCACAGCTTAACTGTGAGTCCCACATAACCAGTACAGCCGGCTGTACTGGTATGCATGATCATTCTCCCCCTCCCTCCCCGGTTTCAGAGTGGAAAAAAGGCAGGCGTGGCAAGATTCCCCTACATACCTTCTACAGTGTGAGCTTCGACAGCCAAGCTGAGCTTTTCTTGTAAAGCCTTTGCCTTAGCCACGTCGCCCTGCTCGACAGCGGTCACTATAGACTGAGCCAGCCGCGGGAACATGTTGAAAGAGGTTCCGATGCCAGATGTTATGCCGAGGAGAGCCGCGGGAGCCAGGAGCTGAAAGAAACATGAAACACTTAGGCCCCACCCTGGACACTTCATACAACGGGCCAAAAATGATGTTTCAAAAAAGGAATGGCGGAACAAACAATATGGCGGCGAAATCCTATACGTTTGACAAACAAACTGTAACCAATATGTATCAATCCGGGTGACGAGGGGGTAAGGTCGCAATCTAGTGAGCGGCAGGGAGTGTCCATACTGCATGTTAGTACTAATATATACTTTGTTTAGGCACAGCAGAAATCCTGCCAGGTAGTTTATAGTTGCATTCACGCAAATTTTTAGGGTTCCGTCTCAGATAACGGAACCCTATTACTAAGGCTACACTGTCTGTCTGTAAGTCCGTCTGTACGTCCATCTGTCTGTCCAACTTTTAAGAATTTAGGGTTTACTCAACAAATTACCTACAAAACCTAAAATATTACGGGGGTTCACCATGGTTTTCTCCAACGGGTTTTTTTTTCTGTTTTTGCTCTGTTGTAAAAACTGTAATACATACAAACGTGAAACTTAGGTGATTATCTGATAATAGTAGGTAATTACTAAAGTAAAAAATAAAATTATAAGCTGGTCAAGCGTGAGTCGTAGGTACTCGCGCTAAGGAGTCCGCATGAATGACAAAATTAAACATTTTTCTGGTGTTCTCGTTGATGTTTTTTATTCGAAATGATTAGGCATGATTGTTGTGCTCGTGTGGAGCGGTACGGTGGTATGGAGCCCTTAACCTAATTTTAATAACAAGTTAACTTAATAACGTTTCGAAAGTTGTTATATAATAAACTTGCTTTTTCCCGCGGCTTCGCTTGCGTGGGCTTCGTCTTTGAGGGTGAGTGGTGCGCGAGTCGCGAGTTTCAAGCGGCTTGCGAGAGTAGATATAACATATGCCATTCAGGAATAATGTAACTGGTGAAAAAAAAATTCAAAATCGGTTCAGTAGTTCTAGAGATTACTTCCTATAAACAAACTCACAAACTTACAAACTTTACCTCTTTAAAATATTATTGGTGTAATGGAGACTAGTGGTAGATTGAGTTTAGCAAATTCCTTTAGATGTTGACAGTCTTTTTGTAAATGTTATTCGATAGCATTGTGTGGGAAATGATCTTCGATAGCATTGTGTGGGAAATGATCTTCGATAGCAATGTGTGGGAAATGATCTTCGATAGCAATGTGTGGGAAATGTTTTTCGATAGCAATGTGTGGGAAATGATCTTCGATAGCAATGTGTCGGAAATGTTTTTCGATAGCAATGTGTGGGAAATGATCTTCGATAGCAATGTGTCGGAAATGTTTTTCGATAGCAATGTGTGGGAAATGATCTTCGATAGCAATGTGTGGGAAATGTTCTTTGATAGCATTGTGTGGGAAATGATCTTCGATAGCAATGTGTGGGAAATGTTTTTCGATAGCATTGTGTGGGAAATGTTCTTTGATAGCATTGTGTGGGAAATGTTTTTCGATAGCATTGTGTGGGAAATGTTCTTTGATAGCATTGTGTGGGAAATGATCTTCGATAGCAATGTGTGGGAAATGTTTTTCGGTAGCATTGTGTGGGAAATATTCTTTGATAGCATTGTGTGGGAAATGATCTTCGATAGCAATGTGTGGGAAATGTTTTTCGATAGCATTGTGTGGGAAATGTTCTTTGATAGCATTGTGTGGGAAATGATCTTCGATAGCAATGTGTGGGAAATGTTTTTCGATAGCATTGTGTGGGAAATGTTCTTTGATAGCATTGTGTGGGAAATGATCTTCGATAGCAATGTGTGGGAAATGTTTTTCGATAGCATTGTGTGGGAAATGTTCTTTGATAGCATTGTGTGGGGAATAATGTACTTTGTGATAAGTTGATAACACTTACACTATCAGCTCCAAGGAAGATATGCTGGTCATCCTTCAGAGCTCTCAAGACCTGAACTCCTTCGCTGAGGTCGTTCGACGTGAACTTGATACCCTTGAAGTTGGGGATACGAGCTGAAGCGGCGGTCACGAACGCTGGCATATTTACTAGAAGACAAATGTGAAAAAATATTCAGATTTCAGTTCATGCAGCATAGGACTAGAGTAGAAACCTTGATATCAACTATATAGTCATCATCATCATAGCTACCAAAAGACGTCACCTGCTGAACTAAAGACTCCTCCAAGGATTTCCTCAATGACCGGTCCTACGCAGCCAGTGGGCCCAGTGGCTTTCCGCGATCTTCACCGTCGGTTTGCCAAGTCGGCCTGCCTACGCTACTTCTTCCGGTGCGCGGTTACTGCAAGATAACTAGGTACTATCCCAACACAGCTTATCCACGGTTTATGTGCGCCAAACACTGCCACTGAAATTTTGCTAAGTGAGTTTTTTACGGTGCAGGGAAACATCGTGAGGAAACCTGCACACGCCTGCGAAGAAACTCGCAGGTTGTGTGTGAAGTCGACCAACCCGCACTGGGCCCGCGTGGTCGACTAAGGCCCGATCACCCTAATTCAGGGTAGGCTCGAGCCCCTCGGTGGGGACGTAATATGAGCTGATGATGACACACAGAGAATGTATAAGGATAAACTAAGAGGAACACAAGATACATTAAAATAGAATAGGAAAAGTAAGGAATAATTGCAGATTTTGAAATAATGATCCCGAAGTCTGTTTTAGAAGATGCTTAGGGATTTAGCCAGCCTGATGTCTGCAGTGTATCTATGCAACCCATCCAGTGCTTGTGGTCAGTTAACCTGCGTGATCGATGCGACCACGGCAAGTCGGACTGAGATATGACTGCTTCTCATTCTTCAATAAATTACATTTTGCGAATGATCGGAAGAACCGGTTATAGCCGGCTCCGTGGCGTGATGGTCAGTTCATTCGCTTCACACCAGCAGGGCGCGGGTTCGATTTCCGGCGGCGTGGTCAACTTTGTAAGACTCGGTTTGATTGGACTCATTTTAGGAGCCCGCCTGGCTAGTTTCCACCATCTTATCTCAGTATTGCCGCCAAACATTAGTGCAAACAGCATTGATGTGTTCCGGCTTGAAGATAAGATAGCCAGATCCCCATTCTGTTGGGGAATCTTGGTAAGCCCGCTTCCATCTTCGGCATCATCGTCACCATCAGATGAGATGATGCCAAGGGCTTATTATTAACTGTAGGTTAAAAAAACCGGCGAAGTGCGAGTCAGAACCGCACACATAGGGTTCCGTACCATCATACTAGATAGCGCTAGTTTCTCCATGTTTAAAAAAAACAATTTTTTTGTATGGAGATCCCCCTTATTAATTTACTTTTTCTAATTTTTAGTATTTGTTGTTATAGCGGCAACAGAAATACATCATCTGTGAAAAAATTCAGCTGTCGTCTAGCTATCACGGTTAATGAAATACAGCCTGGTGACAGACGGACGGACGGATAGCGGCGGCTTAGTAAAGGGTCCCGTTTTTACGATTTGGGTACGGAGCCCTAAAAAAGATACTTTTATATACTCACTCTCGACTTTACTCATGCTTGGGATATGATAGTATAAAACGGGTAGCTGTGGCGCGGCCGCTGCGACGAGTCCAACATATGAGACCAGCTCATCCACGTTACTGGGTTTGAAGTACAGCTCGGGCAATGTTAGGAGGGAGTCAGCGCCTTCTTTTTGACAGTACGCTGCCTGGAATCGGAAATCAGAAGACCTAAAGCACACCCTGGAGACTTCAAACAACGGGCCAGAAATGACATTTCAAAAACCGAATAACGGAACAAACAAAATTGCGGCAAAATCCTAAACGTTCGACAACCAAACTGTAACCAATCTTTATCAATCTGGGAGACGAGGGGGTGAAGTCGGAATCTAGAGAGCGGCAGGGAGTGTCCATACTGTATGTTAGTACTAATATGTATACGTTGCCACCCGTAATCGCCACCATCACGCTTGGCAGGCGGGTTGGCGATCGCAGTGTCCAGAAAAGTGGTACAGTACACTAAAGGATGCTGCTTCCCATGCTCCTGTTAGTTTCTTTAGCGCCTCTTACGACATCCTCGGGAAGAGATGGTGTGCTGCTATTCTAGGGTCGCACTACAGGGCAAGATGGGGTGATTGGTACTATTCTTAGGGTCCCACTACAGGGCAATATGGGGTGGTTGGTACTATTCTTGGGACGCACTACAGGGCAAGATGGGGTGATTGGTACTATTCTAGGGTAGCACTACAGGGCAAGATGGGTTGGTATTATTATTTTAGGGACACACTACAGGACAAGATGGGGTGGTTGGTACTATTCTAGGCTCGCACTACGGGGCAAGATGGGTGGTTGATACTATTCTAGGAACGCACTACAGGACAAGATGAGGTGGTTGGTACTAATCTAAGGTCGCACTACAGGGCAAGATGGGGTGGTTGGTACTATTCTAGGGACGCACTATAGTGCAAAATGGGGTGGTTGGTACTATTATAGGGTCGCACTACAGGGCAAGATATGGAGGTTAGTACTATTCTAGGGACACTCTACAGGACAAGATGGGTGTTTGGTACTATTCTAGGGACGCACTACAGGGTAAGATGTGGTGGTTGATATTATTATAGGGTCGCACTAAAGGGCAATATGGGATGGTTCGTACTAATTTAGGATCGCACTATAGGGAAAGATGGGGTAGTTGCTACTATTCTAGGGTCGCACTACAGGGCCGGATTGGGTGGTTGGTACTAATCTAAGGACGCACTACAGGGCAAGATAGGGTGGTTAGTACTATTCAAGGGACACACTACAGGACACGATGGGGTGTTTGGTACTATTCTAGGGACGCACTACAGGGTAAAATGGGGTGGTTGATATTATTATAGGGACGCACTAAAGGGCAATATGGGGTGGTTGGTTCTAATTTAGGGTCGCACTATAGGGCAAGATGGGGTGGTTGCTACTATTCTAGGGTCGCACTACAGGGCCAGATTGGGTGGTTGGTACTATTCTAGGGACGCACTACAGGGCAAGATGGGGCGGTTGGTACTAATCTAGGGACACACTACAGAACCAGATAGGGTGGTTGGTACTATTCTAAGGTCGCACTACAGGGCAAGATGGGGTGGTTGGTACTTATCTCGGATCGCACTACAGGGCAAGATGGGGTAGTTTGTACTATTCTAGGGACGCACTACAGGGCAAGATGGGGTAGTTAGTACTATTCTAGGGACGCACTACAGTAAAAGATGGGGTGGTTGGTACTATTCTAGGGTCGCACTACAGGGCAAGATGGGGTGTGGTACTAGTCTAGGGTCGCACCACTCATGGCACGCAAAATTTGAATTGGTAAGATTAACTTCAACCATCTTCTTCAATTCTCGTAGGTAGGTAGATAAAGGTCTATCTAGATTTCTATATGTATTGAACATTTTTGACTTTTTTGCTTTGATGTTATAGGTTCCTTGAAGAAAGTAAGTAGTTCAGTTTCATAAGAAGCATCTATTATTCGCCGCTTTTCTGTGAATATGGTTGCCAAAACGGCCGGAGGGAATAAAAAGCCTACAAAGTACAGGCGTTTCAAAATAATAAAAAGCCTACTAAGTATACAGGCGTCCAAATATAATTAAAAGTCTACAAAGTATACAGACGTCCAGAAAGATTAAAATGTCTACAACATAAACAGGCGTCTAAAAAGATTAAAAAGTCTACAAAGTAGTATACAGAGGCGTCTAAATAGAATAAAAAGTCTAAAATGAATAAAAATTCTACAAAGTATACAGGCGTCTAACAAGAATAAAAAGTCTACGTATGACCTATTTGAAATGCAAAGTAGTACCAACCATTTTGGTTTATTTATAGTACTCTGTGGACCAATATTTAAAACTACTGACCAGGGTTTTGACGTCGGCTAGCGGAGCTCCGCCAACCTGAACCTGTATGTGAAGCCCCGTAGTTTTTCCCACTTTGATCCACTCGGCAATCACCTTCTTCCTGGTTTCCACGTCGAGGGACATGTGCTCCCCAGTGGTGCCACCAACTATAGCGAAATAAAACCATAGATAAGTATGACAAGAAAAATCTTCTCTCAAATATGGATATTCCGAGTGATTCCATTCCCCATTGCGTTGGGGAATCTTGGTAAGCCCGCTACCATCTTCGGCAACATCGTTACCACCAGGTGAGATGTTGTCAAGGGTTTAGCAATTGTAAATAAAATAAAAAAAAATCTCTCTTAATCTCATAGACAGTTTGACATTGACAGACTTTTACAACATACAATGTCCCCACTGTTGGGGCACATGTAACTTCCTAAACTTATAAAGTTAAGCCAAACTCCACACACGAGGGCCAAGTCCGGAATGGTGGAGGTTATAGTTTCATTGAAATCGTTACAGTCATTTTTGAGAAAAAATAACGAATACTTTGGTTTTGTATGGGAACAACCTTAAGAATGAATATTACAGTACATGTAGGAAGTAAGTCGTATAAAGTTGTATTAACGAACAAAGTTTTATTAAAATCATTAGTCATTTAAAAAAAACTGTGGGTAACTAAGCGTATTTTAGTATGGTGGCAAATATCAAGAAAAGAAAAATAACAAAAAAAATGGATGGAGAAATAAAAATAGTATTTCCCTAACTCAGAGTTCATCGAAATCCGATTTGTAGTTTAGGAAATTAAATTCTGGACAGAACAGACATACATACACATTTTTGGACTCTTTTAGTGCAGTACAATCGATCCCAATAAAAATCTCGTTGCCATCACAGACTTAACAGCTAAAAACAACACACGTCTGTATAAGTTCTTAACTTACCGAGGACAGATTTGATGCCATTGTCAGCAAGGAACTCCGCGTAGGGCCTTATAGCCGAATAATTGACAGTCAGGTCATCATGGAGCGGTGTGAACACGGGAGGCATCAAACCACTAGCTTTGAACACCACCTGAGCATTTGGAATTCGGAATTATTAAGAAGGAGTGTATTCCTAGCGTCACACCCCAGGACACTTCATACAACGCACAAAAATTTACTTTTCTAAAAACAAATTAGTTTCGAGAACCAAACTAGCACCAACCTTTATCCATCTGGGGTAACAGGATGAAGTTAGGCCATAGTTTGTCTCGTATCCTTACTTATCCTACTATAATATTATAAATGTGAAAGTTTGTATGTTTGGATGTTTGTTATTCTTTCAAGCTTCAACCACTGGATGGATCGGGATGAAACTTGGCACACATATAGGTTACGTCCTGGAATAGGACATAGGCTACTTTTTATCCCGGAAAACGTCTTATTCCCCCGGGAAAATCGAAAACAATGCGGGCTTAGCCGCGGGCGGACGACTAGTATTATAAATGTGATAATTTAAAACGCTAAACACGTTCAAAACCGACTTCCATCGCAACAAATTAGTGCATTTTGGACCACACGGGAACCACTAGCTTTCAAATAAAAAAGAATCATAAAAATCAGTTCACCCAGTCAAAAGTTATGAGGTAACACATATAAAAAAAAACATACAGACGAATTGAGAACCTCCTCCTTTTTGGAAGTCGCTACAAAATATGTTTGTCTGTTTGTTGCCTTTTCACGCTTCAACACCTCGACCAATCTTGATGAACTTTGGCATGCAGGTTGCATGTGTTTCGGATATCACCATCATCATCATATCAGCCGATCCACTGCTGGACATAAGCCTCCCCCAAGGATCTCCACGACGACCGGTTCTGCGCTGCCCGCATCCAGCGGCTTCCCGCGACCTTCACCAGGTCATCGGTCCACCGAGTGGGAGGCCTGCCTACACTACGCTTTCCGGTGCGTGGTCGCCACTCGAGAACTTTACCGTTTGTATGAAAAGTCGCAGCTTCACAATCCTCTTAAGGAGTCAAAATTGATTTTAAAAAAAATGTTTTTTTGTCGCTTGCATTGATGTCTTTTGTTTAAAATAATAGGTATCATTTTTGTACTTTTGTGGTGTGGCGGTACAGAACCCTCGGTGCACTAGTCCTACTCGCACTTGGCGGGATTTCTTTGTAGTTTGTTTTATACTTACCTCTATTTGTTACTGACATGAGATTATTTAAAGCTTATTTTATTTAAGTCTTGTCGTTATGAAGATTGTCGGCAAGTGTTATCAAGCAAGATAACCAAGGTTAAAGGAGGCACATTACTTTCCAAGGCCAGTCTTTAAAATTTTAAACTGTTCACCCAATCCATCTATCTAGCACTGAATTATTCAAGGTATTTATTCAAAACTAGCTGTCCCGGCGAACTTCGTTCCACCTTACACTACACTACCCTACCCTACCCTACACTACTCTATCCTACCCTACACTACCCTACCCTACCCACTACACTACACTATCCTACCCTACACTACCCTACCATACACTACACTACACTACCCTACCCAACGTTACCCTACCCTATACTACCCTACCCTACACTACCCTACCATACACTACACTACACTACCCTACCCAACGTTACCCTACCCTATACTACCCTACCCTACACTACCCTACCCTACCCTACCCTACACTACACTACCCTACCCTACTCTATCCTACCCTACCCTACACTACCCTACCCTACCCTACACTACCCTACCCTACCCTACACTACACTACCCTACCCTACACTACACTACCCTACCCTACACTACACTACTCTACTCTAACCTACACTACACTACCCTACCCTACCCTACACTACTCTATCCTACCCTACACTACCCTACCCTACACTACCCTACCCTATCCACTACACTACACTATCCTACCCTTCACTACCCTACCCTACACTACACTACCCTACCCTATCTACACTACCCTACCCTACACTACCCTACCCTACCCTACACTACACTACCCTACCCTACCCTAACTACACAACACCTACACTACACTACACTATACTACACTACCCTACCGTACTCTAAAACCAATTATTTTTTGACTCTTATTTTTTTTGATTATTGATGAATATCATATTTTAAAAGAAATACAAAAACACAAAAATCATAAAAATTGGTCCAGCCGTTCTTGATTTATAAATGGTGTAACTAACACGACTTTCTTTTATACTCGTATATAAGGTGTAACAAAATTAGCTGAAACTATTTTAACTGGTGCTTCTTTCTACCCATGAAACTTTTTCCCCATAAAACCCATAGTCAAATCTACTTTCCCCATAAAACCCATAGTCAAATCGCAAAAAAAATTTGGCTCTCCCATACTAACTCGATCGGCTGATCAGCCAACTTAGTATGGGAAGTTATTTTTTTTTTTGACTATGGGTTTCATGGGGAAAGTTGATCAGTTTCATGGATAGAAGCACCAGTTCAAATAGTTGCAGCTAATTTTGTTAGACCATAAATAGATAGATAGGTGCAAATTACACTCTTTCTGATAGTCATAAAATAATAATAACATAATTTCATTTGTAAAATTTTAAAAATTAAACAATCATTAGAAAATAATGTCAAAATTCAATCCTTGAATAAACCAGATTATGTCATTACCTACATTAGAACATGAAAACAATATGACAAAACAAAATCACACTGGAATCAAAGTATATTCATATATACGATGGACACTGCCTGCCGCTCTCTAGATTCCGACCTAACCCCCTCGTCACCCAGATTGATACAGACTGGTTACAGTTTGGTTCTCGAAAGTAAGAGGTTTTGCCGGGATTTTGTTTGCTCCGTCATTTGTTTTTAGAAATGTCATTTCACGACCGTTGTCCGGGGTGCGCTGGAATCAAGATACCGGCACGGCGATCTCGTGTAACATATTAAAATGACTTACTTATTTTTGGTGACGGAAGGATGGGTATGATATTGCTGTAGCTCTCCCTTTTTTAATCTCCCCTCGAAAACCTTGAACTAAATGTTAAATCTACGTTCGGCAATATAAACTTTTTTTTTGATGTGTAACATCTTTGCTCTCGCTTTCCTGCAATTTGTGGGAGTGATTTCGTGAAATGGGACGGAAATGTGTAACATGGGACGGAAATATGTAACAGGAAGTCGCGAAAGCGCGCGCTATTCGATCTGACGAATGAGCTTTGCTCTCGCTTTCCTGCAATTTGTGGGAGTGATTTCGTGAAATGGGACGGAAATGTGTAACAGGAAATGCGAACGTTTTTTAATTCTCGAAAACTAAGGTTGTCATAGCCATGCCGCCTAGTGTGATGGCAAAGGCAAAGATGACATACTACTATTCGAAAGGTCGGCCCGTGAATGTACGACCCGATAATTAATTAATTTCATAAGTATTTTGTCACATGTTACACATCATATGCGAGTACTGTAGGTCTCGTTTTTTTTTTTAATAAAATTGTAATAATTTTGGTCTTGTATACGGTTTACACTTCAGATACCGGTGACAATAGAGAGTGTCTTATCCTAAGCACACCCCGGACACTGCAAGTAACTAGTATCTCATCTGTGACACTGCATACAACGGTCATGTAATGACATTTATAAAAACAAATGACGGAGCAAACAAAATTACGGCGAAATATTACGTTCGTGAACCAAGCTATAACCACAATATAGGGAATTGTGCTTTAACTAATCTGTATCAATTTGGGGGACGAGGGGGTGAGATCGCAATCTAGAGAGCGGCAGGGAGTGTCCATGCTGTATGTTAGTACTAATATACTATATTTATAGATAGGTACTTTGTCCTAAGTGCCAATTAAGTTTTTTTTTTAATTCATATTTTTAATTTTTTTATTCACAATTGGTAACCTGATGGTAAGTGACGATGATGCCGAAGATGGAAGCGGGCTTACCAAGATTCACCAACGCAATGGAGAACTGGCTATCTTATCGTCAAGCCGTAACACATCAATATTGTTAACGCTGATGTTTGGCGGCAAGACTTAGATAAGATGGTGGTAGCTAGCCAGGCGGGCTTAGAAAATGCCCTACCACCAACCAAACCGAGTTTTTCAATTTGACCCCATCGGGATTCGAACTCGCGATCTCCTGGTATGAAGCGAATGTACTAACCATTACGCCACGGAGGCGGTTAAAATCATAAGGTACCCTTTCATCAAAGAATACTAAATAAATTTTCTTTCCTAAAACCGATCGGAGGGGTTGACTGTCAAGACACCTATACTTACTAATTTTTTTTTTGTTTGTGGTAACGTAACGTGTAGACATGATTTGAAAAGTAAGTCCTACCGACTTTTTGGCGGGAATTTTTAGCGACCAGTTATTTATTTTTCTTTTATTCAACAAAAAATTACGTTTTGAGGTTTTTAATGTATAATATTTATGGATAGTGTATTTATCAGCAAAGTACCATTTGTGTGTTTATTGTGTAGGAATCTGTAGGATAATGAAATAAAAGTGTGTATGCTTGTTTCGAGTTCCTACAAGAATTCCGCGAAAGCTTTAGCAAAAGTGCTATCATTTTGTTAGAATGTGTAGGTAATAGGTTAGGTAGTTTAGAGACTATATATGATGTGAACGTGAAGAAATAGTGACCTTGAGGACTGAAAAATTACTGAAGACGTAAAATCTACAAATATTAATGATAAAATATTATACTGAAGACTAGGCGGTATGTGAACCTTAGCCGGCCCTAAAATAACGAAAAAAAAATTAAGTCCTACTTACCATATTGTTTTTTTTTATTTATAATTAAATCAACGATGCTCCGCTACCGAGTCACAGTCACAAACCGTGTAAACTGAGCTCACAGATAACAGAATATATGTACTGAACTATTATGATTGTTCTATATAAACATAGTGGTAGGTACTTACGTAATTACTGTATCTTATCATTGCAGACCGGCATACAAACATTTTAAATAAATTATACACATTTACCACAGACGAATAATGAGTAAGTACTAATGAGTAAGTACTATGTCAGTTAACGTCAAGGTGAGTTAAAAACAGCTGTGGCGGGATTTTCATTTTCAACCGACTTCCAAAAATGAGCAGGTTCTCAATTCGACTGTTTTTTTTTTTATGTGTGTGTAACCTCAGAACTTTTCACTGGGTGAAGCGATTTTAATTATTCTTTTTTTATTTGAAAGCTAGTGCTTCCCGTGTGGTCCCATATAAATTTTATCAGAATCGGTGTCCAAAAACCAAAAATAATAATGCAAAAATGTACTTACCTACTCGTTGCGATGAAAGTCGGTTTTTAACGTGTTTAGCGTTTTTAAAAGTGTGAAAAAGGTATTCTGTTGGCAAACAAATCAAAGTTGAGTGAGTGAGTGTTTTAGATCGAAGGGTCGATTGTCTTACACTAATAAAAAGTCTAAAAACCGAAAAATATAAATGAACGCATGTGTTTGTCTGTGCGTCCGTCCTCCGGTGTTCTATTGCACAAACTACTGGAGGGATTTGGGTAAAATTTGGGTTAGGGCAATTTATTTTTTTATCTCCAGCCATATGTTTCGAATTTTAGAAGTCTTGAATATTTAGGATTACCACCGTTGTATTTTTTTCTCAAAATTGGCTCTAACAATATTGATAAAAGTTTATATCATCTACCCGTGACTAGAGATGGGTTTTCACCCGGGTAAATAGGTAAATTATCCTTGGAGGTAAATACCCATTTATACCCGTTTTTATTTTATGTTTTTTTTTGTTTTTTGGATGACTCGTTGGCTTAGTGGTCCTGCTCTTGACTGCTGATACGAGAGTTGTGGGTTCGATCCCCACCCAGGGCAAGCATTTGTGTGATGAACAGATTTGTTTGCTCTGTGTCTGGGTGTTAAATATCTATATATGTATGTATTTAAACGTATATAAGTATTTATATCAGTCTCTGGTTCCCATAACACAGGGAATCCTACTTTGGGGCCAGATGACCATGTGTGTTGTGTCCCAGAATATTTATTTTATTTTACCTACCCAAATTAGTTTTACCCGGGTATTTATTTTCTAATACAGATTGATTTACTTTTTTAATTTTATAACTGAAATATATTATTTTTCATACAAAATTTAAGAATTTTAGCCTTATGTAATATACCAGCTACCTTACATTGTAATGTAAGTAATAAAAGAACTTATAATTTGAATTTCTTGCAAGGTTCTGTGTTCCTGATAACGGTTTTGACGTGAGCGAGATGCATTTACAAGAGACAGAACGAGAAACAAAATATGAACTATAATAAAACAAGTTATTAAACGTAAAGCGCGCGCGGGGAAGGTAGCAGATACCCCGCACCCCGCGCGCGCGCCTGCATGCACCTCCGAAATGTCTAGAGTTCCCCCGCGCCCACCCACTTTTTGCTCCACGCGCGTCCCGCCAGTTACGTTAGTTGGTTAGTTATGGTTTGCCTGTAGTCATTGTTAGTTGCCTTTTTGTTGATTTTTAGCCATTTGTAATAAATGACTATTACAGTATACTTTAATGCTTTTTTTTTTAATACAGTGTACCTACCTTTCCTAAATTCCTTATGAGACTCTTAACTAACAGTCTCAGCATGTTTAGAATAATAAACATGCCAATAAAAGTTTTTACCTACGATTTTGGGTAAATACCGGGTAAGAACGGGTATAAATGGGTATTTACCCTATTTACCCTTTTTACCTACCCTGGATATTTACCCACTGCCCATCTCTACCCGTGACCCAGGTCACCTCTATGCCAAATTTCGTCAAGATTCATTTAGGTGTTGAAGCGTGAAAAGGTAACAAACAAACTCATTTTCACATTTATAGTAATAGTACCTAAGGATATTATTACAATAATAGATATTATAGGTATGCACAGCATAGCTGTACAATTTATTATAGGTGTTCTCTCATCCGCTGCTTAAATTTTTACCCTTAGATCATAGATATATAATACATAGGTATCTACTTACTGTATATTTCAAACATAAAAATGCCAAAACACTTTTCTATAATATATAATAATAAAACAGATCAAGAACTACACTATTGTGTACCAAAAAAAAAAGATTTGTTGAATCAGCCTGTATATGTGACTACGGAGTTCGCACTCACACTACCACAATAAGAAAAGTGTATCGTTCGTTACGCAGCTGCAGGTGACCTGTGTTTACGAAGTAACTATGTAACTAGTATCTCACCTGTGTCTGTGTATGCATTGCAGTATGGTTAAAGAGGCGATTGAAAACACCAAAGGCTCAAAAGTGTTCGCGAGAGATCTGTCTGTTGGACAAAGCCAACTGACCAAGCTGAAGACTGAGGATGGCAGGATCATATCGTCTAAGACTGAGTTGCTGGAAGAAGTCGAGAAGTTCTCCACACGTCTGCCTGTCAGCGATCTGGCTAAAGACCCAAGAGCTAGACCTACCCGACACTATGCCGAAGATATCCCGGACGTCAGCCTGTATGAGATTAAAATGTCTCTCAAACAGCTTAAAAACCATTAAGCACCGGGTGATAATGGTATTACGGCTGAACTTCTGAAAGCACGTGGAACACCGGTACTTAAAGCTCTTCAGAAATTATTTAATTCCGTTATACTTGAGGGACAAACGCCTAAGGCATGGCACAGAAGTGTGGTCGTGCTTTTCTTCAAAAAGGGCGACAATACCCTGCTGAAGAACTACAGACCCATCTCACTTCTGATAAGCCATGTCTACAAACTGTTTTTCGAGAGTCATTACGAATCGTCTCGCACGCAGGTTTGACGACTTTCAGCCTCCCGAACAAGCCGGTTTCCGAAAAGGATTTAGTACCATAGACCACATACATACGCTGCGGCAGATTATACAGAAGACCGAAGAGTATAATCAGCACTATGCTTGGCATTCGTGGACTATGAGAAAGCCTTCGATTCGGTCGAAACTTGGGCTGTCTCTCCAGAGGTGCCAAATTGACTATCGATATATCGAAGTGCTGAAGTGTTTGTATGAAAACGCCACCATGTCGGTTCGCCTCCAGGATCCAAACTCGGAACATATCCAGCTGCAGCAAGGGGTGAGACAGGGAGACGTTTTATCTCCGAAACTATTCACCGCCGCCCTGGAAGATGTTTTTAAGCTTTTGGACTGGGGTGGACTCGGCATCAATATCAACGGCGAGTACATCACCCACCCTCGATTCGCTGACGATATCGTGGTCATGGCTGAGACTATGGACGACTTAGGCACAATGCTCGATGGCCTCAGTAGAGCCTCTCAACAAGTAGGTCTTAGAATGAACATGGACAAGACGAAAATTATGTCAAACGTCCGTGTCATACCTACTCCTCTGAAGGTTGGAGGCTCTACACTCGAAGTTGTTACCGAATATGTATACCTGGGACAAACAGTCCAGTTAGGTAGGTCCAACTTCGAGAAAGAGATCAATCGTCGAATCTAACTCGGCTGGGCAGCGTTCGGGAAACTTCGCAATATCTTTTCGTCCCAGATACCGCAGTGTCTTAAGACCAAGGTTTACGACCAGTGTGTGTTGCCAGTGATGACATATGGAACTGAGACATGGTCGCTTACTATGGGCCTCATAAGAAGGCTGAAGGTCACCCAAAGGGCAATGGAGCGTGCTATGCACGGAGTTCGTTAGTCTCGTTAAAACTCGTAAACGGCTCGACCGATTACGATGAAACTTTGCCGAATTGTTGTGTACATGGCGGGGAAGGTTTTTAACAAAAAACCGGCAAAGTGCGAGTCGGACTCGCGTTAAGTAGGGTTCCGTAGTCTTGGTCTTAACTTGGTCGACTATTATTCCTTAACTAAGAAAGCCTACTTAGCCGTGATAGTTTTCCTTATAAATTGATTATATGTCCTGCTATTAAAAAAACCGTCTTCCTGAAATAGCGGTTTACCTGGTAGGGCAGGAGGAAACTTGACTTTTATAAAAATTTGCACTTTAAATCTTAATATTTCACAAACGGATCGAAAAATGGTTTTAGCAAACTCACAGTAGTTTTGAAAGACCTATTCAACGATACCCCACGCGATAGGGTAAGCCACCCCCTCTTTACATGTAGGGGAGGTACCCTAAAAAAATATTTTTCAATATTTTATTGTACAATTTTGTCGGTGTAATTAATATGCTTATCCATACCAAATTACAGCTTTCTAGTTTCTGAGCTAAGCCGCGGACGGACGGACAGACAGACATTGTTATAACGGAACCCTAAAAAGACGGCTTTTTTTTATTCACAATTGGTAAGCCCTTGGCATCATCTCACCTGATTTTAAATGACGATGATGCCGAAGCGGGCTTACCAAGATTCCCCAACGCAATGGAGAACTGGCTATCTTATCTTCAAGCCGGAACACATCAATGTTGTTTACACTGATGTTTGACGGCAAGACTTAGATAAGATGGTGGTAGCTAGCCAGGCGGGCTTAGAAAATGCCCTACCACCAACCAAACCGAGTCTTACAAGTTGACCCCACCGAGAATCGAACCCGCGACGTAAAACAGCTGTATTCTATTTTTATTTTATTTACTTGGCGGTCTCCCTACGCAATGACTCTTAGTTCAAAATATAACTACTTTGTCGAAACTTATAGGGCCAAAACTTTTCTACTTTTTAGAAAATTTTTGTCGGGGGTTTTTACCCGACTGCGCCAGAAAGAGGGTTATGTTTTTCGAGAGTATGTATGTATGTATGTTTGTATGTATAATTGTTTGGCACGCTCTGCAGCCTGAACGGCTTCATGGATTTTAGCTTGAGACGTGTCGTTAGATTCGTATTTACTGTGAGAGTGACACTGGGTATATCAAAATAAAAAAAACAAAATGGCGGATTTTTGGTTCCAAATTCCAATGTTAGGCATAGGCAGTAGGCACGCACTGCAGCCTGAACGGCTCGATAGATTTTAGTTTGAGGGGTGTCGTTAGATACATATTTACTGTGTGAGTGACACTGGGTATATCAAAATAAAAATAAAAAACTGGCGGATTTTTGGCGCCAAATTCAAATGAACTCATTCAATAATAAAACTAAAAAAATGAATAAAATAAAAAACGGTAATTTAAAAAACTATAAAACCCGCCTGCGTTTCTGTGTAATTTGGAAATGAAAAACCCTAAAACAAGAAAGTCGTCATACCCGATTGCACTTAACTTAAGAAAAATTGTAGCAGTCGGGACCCATTCTAGAAATGGAGGCTTAGTGTATTGAGAGCACATACCTATATTACATTGCAGATTACTCCAATATACTGACTAGACGGCTGACTTTCTAGAATGGGTCCCGACTGCTACAATTTTTCTTAAGTTAAGTGCAATCGGGTATGACGACTTTCTTGTTTTAGGGTTTTTCATTTCCAAATTACACAGAAACGCAGGCGGGTTTTTTAGTTTTTTAAATTACCGTTTTTATACTTCACTTACCATCAGGTGAGTTGCAGTCAAACGCACTCAAATTTTTAATAAAAAAAAAAAAAAAAAAAAAACGTTCCTATCCCAAACACGATACCTCTGCTGTAAGTTGGTAAAGAGTTGGGTTTCTTGCAGATAATATGAGATGCTGTAGCATTAGGTCAAGATTATCATGTTCTATCTAAATCTAAAACCTATTCACTGAGACTATTTCAATGAGCCCAAACACGATTCATCTGCTGTAAGTTGGTGAGGAGGTGGGTACCCTGCAGATACCAGATGATGCTGCAGCATCAGGTCAAAGTTGCCAGGTTCTATCTAACACCTATTCATTGAGACTATTCCAATGAGCCCAAACATGATACCTCTGCTGTAAGTTGGCGAAGAGTTGGGTATCCTGCAGATTCCAGGAGATACTGCAGCATCAGGTCAAAGTTACTATGTTCTATCAAACACCTATTCATTGAGACTATTCCATTGATCCCAATACGATGCCTCTGCTATAAGTTGGTGAGGAGATGGGTAACCTGGAGATTCCAGGAGATGCTGCAGCATCAGGTCAAGGTAAATAAAGTTGCACCAGTACATTTATAGGCTTCTATTTTATTGTTACAGGGCACCAAATTTCGAATCGATCAGACCAGTACGTGGGTTATACTGAAAGTTTCTGGATTCTGATAAATAAGACTATATAACATGTTTATGATTAATTTATTGTTTTTCAAAGTATATACCCTCACTATTTACACATTTTCCATTCGTTGGAACCATTGTGTGAGTCTTCATTAGTAGGGACATCTTCAACGGCTTCTTGGAATGCATTCACCGCCGCTTCTGGGCTTGAGAATCATAAACATCTAAGTTTATCTTTTATTCTTGGAATAAAAAGAAGTCACAAAGTGCAAGGTCCAGACTGTACGGCGGATGCGTCATCAGTTCCACATTTGAAGCCTTCAAATACGCATTCGTTCTCTTAGCGGAATGTGCGGACGCATTGTCGTGGTGAAGGATGACATGACTGCGAGGACGCTTTTCACGAACTTTTTCTACAAGTAATGGTTTACATACCAATCTACAGTGACTGTCCTTTGATTTTCAAGCGTCACTGTTACATAATGTCCAGGTTTCCCGAAGAAAGACGCAACCATTTTTTTGTCAGTCCTCCGACTCTTCTTAACTTTTGTTGGCTACTCTTTAAAAGGAAAGACCCATTCTGTGACTGGTTTTTTTCTTTCCGGTTCGAAACAATACACCCATGTTTCGTCACCTGTCACGATATTATAGACAGCCAATGACTCTCCTCCATTAAACTTTTCTATAATTTTTCGGCACCACTCTACACGCAGTCGTTTCTGGTCTTCCGTTAAATCATGCGGTATCCATCGAGTGCAAAGCTTCCGAACCTTCAGTTGCTCATGCAAAATATTTTGCACTTGACTCATTCCAATGCCTAATTCAGTACGAATTTACTGACACGTATTTTTTTGTCAGTCTTAATTAGTTGTCGTACGGTATCGATATTAGATTCAGTCACCGCAGTCGCCGGCCGACCTTCACGTACATCGTCATAGAGATGATCTCGTCCACGTCTAAATTCTCCGAACCACGAATACACAGAGCTACGAGATGGTGTTTCATCTCCAAACGCCAGTTGAAGTCTCTGGCAACTCTATTGTTGACTTAAGCCGCAGCGAAAATCGTAAAAAATCATTGAGCGAAAATTTTCACGATTTAATTTCATTATAATAGCGATACACAATCCTCCGAACCCCGCCAAGTTGAAAAAACAAACGACAATCTCGAAAATTAAAAAGTAATATGTTCCTAGAGAGTTCCATTTTCAAATTCTTTTAGTGCTTGTTTTGCTTTATTTTTTGTAAGTAGCCTTTTCCAGAAACTATCAGTATGCCCTAAATATAAGTTGCCCACATCTCTTCATCACCTTGTTAAGAACTGATGATCTTCAACTATCACGTCAGCTTTTAAACAAGAAAAACCCGCATCAAAATCGGTCCATTCGTTTAAGAATACCATGCCACAGACAGACACACAGATACACACGTCAAACTTATAGCACCCCTCTTTTTGCGTCTGGGATTAAAAATAAAGTTGCACGAGTACATATTTATAGGCTTTTAATATGGTTAAAAAAAAGTGTGTGTGTCAGCTCCGACGCACGACTGGAGTTTACTCCTTACTAACGCCTAACGCATAACACCTGATTTTATGTATGTTTGGTTAAATAATAGTTATTTGTGTAACATGGGGACAATGTAATACTTTGTTCCGAAGGGCGACAGTTTGAATTCTGAGCTAAGCGAACGTTCTTAAAGTAGAATTTATATTTTTCGTTTTTCATTGTTTTTCATATATAAACACACGACTCGAATTTACTCCTTACCACTGTGCCCGCGTGGTCGACTAAGGCTCGATTCAGGGTAGGCTCGAGCCCCTCGGTGGGGACGTATATGAGCTGATATGATGATGTTTACAAGAAAACTACTGTGGAATTTGCTGAATATTGATTATAAAAAAGTACTGCCAGACTTGGCTCCACCTTTGATCTCATAAATTTTTACATAATTATTTTTTTAATGGGATTTTATTATTTCTTTCATCCAAACTGTCTTATCCTCTGAGTATATACATGAATATTAAACGAATGAATAAGCTCTCCTCTTTTCTCTGTGGTATACAGACAGTCCTGTCAATGTCAAACAAACAGCTGTCAAGCCAACAACATTGCCTTCTCTCTCTCTCGTCGTGTTATTTTCTTTTCTTCGTGTAGTGAATAGTATAATTGAAAAATCTTGTTTTTATGAAGAAATACAGCATGAACGCTAAAGTTAGCGAGCTAAGCATGAACGATTTGAATAGTAAGTTCTTCGAGTACATGCAGAGTGAGAGCAACGCAGAGGAAGCGGCGAATTTCATATACGAAAACTTGTTGGAGGATGTTTCTTTGGGGTTCCTTTTTGAGTACCATCACGGGATGAAGACGGGGCTGACGGAGCTCCTAGAGGGTGAGAAGGAAGAGGAGGAGCCGTACAAGATAGTGAACTCCCCGGAATGTGACGTGTTTGGGTTCTCGATATTGAAGAAGACCCCGGACTCCAACTGCTCGTGTCCGAACTGTGAGCGGCCGGTGTCGGCGACAAGGTTCGCACCGCACTTGGAGAAGTGTATGGGTTAGTGCCTAAGATTGTCATATTCGCATATCCTTGAGGTTTAAAGAACTAAGAGTAGGCATTGTGCAAGTCGAAAGAACAACTGTAGGTGAATGAAATTATTGGTTGGGGTGCACATAACCACAGATGAGATACTAGTTACTACGTAACAGATACTGCACTTCCTTATAAAACGAATATACCTGTGTATTTATTCACCTCCTCCTTCCCACTGTCAGACAATACATGGAAACATGGGTATTAAGGTGCACGACTTAGTGGTTATAACTGCGTACACGGGTGGCGTGCGAATTGCGGCGGCGATTGTACGGCATTCTAGCGCTCACAACAGACTGACAAGCAGAGCGTGGCCTATGTGTAGGTTATCTTGCCTGCTCGACCGAGTGATGGGGGGCTGACTTAACCGGGCTCCCATACTAAATCCAAAAAAAGGTTTCTTTAGGTTTAATGATTATATTGTCGAAGAGCCTTCCCCCTATGGCAGCCCAGCTATGTGCACCCCAACTAAGTTATTATCAAGCACAGAATTAGGCTAAAATGTATTGGTCTCTAAAGAGGTAGGAAACTAGTAGGTCATTCGAAAGCTTTTCTGCAACAGTTAAATTGCATTCTATTCGTGACTGCGAGCCAGGACAGAGGTCCCTTTTCTGAGTGTGATTTTTATAGCAACGGCCCAACATCAGCTAGATCTAGTAATCTCAAACCAATAATCAGCCAGCCGGCGGAGCCCTAATATTGATGTGAAATAAAGAGTGCTCTACATCTTACTTCCACTGAGCTTACTCCCCCTGACGACTCGTTGGTGCGTCATAGTATCTATCATCTAATCTGACGTACCCTACTCACCACAGTTCACCTTCTGCTTCATACGCACTCACACAAATACAAAATCCATGACTAGGTTGTCAGATGAAAAAAATTTGCAACTCAATAATCTTATTATCCACAGCATGAGATACAATTTAAGGCTATCCAAATCTGAGTGAGTGAATCTAAACATATACTTACAGTAGGGTTTTACACAATTTTAGAACAAAATGTTGTTTTTTATAGTTGATAAAAAATAAAACATTCCGACAAATTTAGAAACTTCTTCTTTTTTTGAAGGTTAGAAGGTGACTCAAATGACTGTTAGGAGTCAAATACTGTATGAAGGGGTACCTAATTTTTCTCCATACAGTCTCTTACACAGGGGTGTCCAAATAGCATTTTTTTTTATCAAGCCGGGTTTGAAGTGATAATTATCCATAATTATAAAGTAGATAATTTCTTGATAATTATAAAATTAAGTGCAAAAATAAAACAATAATATTAACTAATTCTTGACAAAGCCTAGCCTCGTGCTATGTCCTACAATGTTTATCCGAACTCCATTTGACATTTCGTGATTTATTGAAATTCATAAAACCTCGAACTGAGAATAAAAATCACAAGTAATTAATAACCATGATTAAACTTACACTTTAACAGTTACAAGTTATTTAGTTATTTATTCTATATAAAATATTTTTGTATTTTCATTTTTATTAAGAAGTTAGGGAACCAAAAATAAGAATCAACACTGAAAATTATCTGATAATTATTGGACAGTTATCAAAGCAAATAATAATCATCTTGATAATTTCGAACAATGTCATCAAGAAAAGTAAGGAACCTACAAAGTACAGTCATTTGGTTAGATCCCTAACTACAAATGTTGCTGACTAGATATTGTAATAAAAACATGAATGAAAATGTATAGAGAAAAGTATGGTGTTCCATTGATTATATCGCTTAATGTATTTACCCCACTACGAAAAAAGGAGGGTTATTTGCCGATTGGATATTTTAGTAAATTTTACATGAATGAAAATGTATGGAGAAAAATTTGGTGTTCCGTTGATTGTGCCACTAAGTGTATTTAGCTGACTACAAAAAAAGGAGGATTATTTGCTGATTAGATATTGCAGCCAACTTTACATGAATGAAAATGTATGGAGAAAAATATGGTTTTCCATTGATTGTGCCACTATGTGTATTTACCCGACTACGAAGAAGTAGGGCTATTTGCTGATTAGATATTGCAGTAAATTTTACATGAATGAAAATTTAGGGAGAAAAATTTGATTTTCCATTGATTGTGCCGCTAAGTGTATTTACCTGACTATAAAAAAAGGAGGATTATTTGCTGATTAGATATTGCAGTCAATTTTACATGAATGAAAATTTAGGGAGAAAAAGTTGATTTTCCATTGATTGTGCCTCTAAGTGTATTTACCCGACTAAGAAAAAAGGAGGGCTATTTGCTGATTAGATATTGCAGTCAATTTTACATGAATGAAAATTTAGGGAGAAAAATTTGATTTTCCATTGATTGTGCCGCTAAGTGTATTTACCCGACTAAGAAAAAATGCTGTTTAGATATTGCAGTTTTTACAAATATTTAATCTCTTTACCAGGTATGGGCCGCAACAGCTCACGCATAGCCTCTAGGCGTATAGCATCCAACAGCCGGGAGCCAGCTTCGTACGCAGGACTGCTTAGTGACGATGAGGACGATGCAGACTGGGCCGGGTGTTCACTACAGAGTGAGCGAAGGAAACGCAGGATCAAGAACAACAATCATAGAAAGCCTGGCAAGTTGCACAAGTATGTTTCATCTTTCTTGTTTAATATCCTTATCAAAGCCAATCATTTCCTAAGATAAACTGTCTGCTTTTTTTTCATTTTATAGTTGATATCCATTTACATCGGTGTCACTTTTTTATATTGTGCATATTTTGTGAAAACCCTGCACTTTGTGCTTTTTTTGAAATGAAACGCCCGGTCGGTTCCGCAGATTGACTGCAGTACTACGTTAGTACTAATATATATACTGTGGCAGTACATCAAAGGAATGTTTTCTGCCTAAGACACTTTTATAATTTTAATTTGGCATTTAATTAGGTGCAGTGGTAAAATTAAGAAAGAGACAAAAGAAATATAGTTCACTGCTTAAAAATAAATAAAAAACAAGAGTTAAAATTTGATCTTCTAAATAAATTATTCTGCAGGAGAATCAAAGTAACCGACATAGCACATAGCTCGTAGAACAGATGGCCGTTGGGGTAGAAAAGTTCTGGAGTGGCGACCGCGCACCGGAAAGCGTAGCGTGCGCAGGACCGGTCGTTGTGGAAATCCTTTTTCCAGCAGTGGACGTTTTTCGGCTGATATGATGAAATAAAGTATTGTGTCATTATTGCAACGAAAATTGCACATACTCGTAATTTAGATATAATTGATACATAATTTAGATGTAATAAATACATAGGTACGCCTCCTGTCCGGGAGGTCGTGGTTCGAATCCTGCCACGTACCAATGTGATTTCGATTTCATATGTACGTTTATCCGACGCTCTTACGGTTAAGGAAAACATCGTGAGGAAACCGCACATGCCTGCAAAGAAACTCGAAGGTGGTGTGTGAAGTCGAGCAACCCACACTGGGCCCGCGTGGTCGACTAAGGCCCGATCGCCCTAATTCAGGGTAGGCTCTAGCCCCTCGGTGGGGACGTATATGAGCTGACATGATGATATTTTTTGCATATTTTTCCCTTTTTTCGTTGCATATTTGCATGCACATTTTGTCATTTCGTTAGTACATACTACATGTAATCCGATCTTTAATGATGAATAATGATAAACATTTCATAGATTTACTTTTGATACAATCAACTTTTTTTTCTTAATTCTGTGCTATTAAGCCGCAATGGTACTTAAAAATCTGTCTTTGTCTTTTTCTTTACGTGTAAAGAGGGAGGAAAATAACCACACTTTTTCACTTTTTCGATGTTTTTCGTTTTTATTATCATATTTATCTTAAATAAAAATCCATTCGATGTTTTCCCTTCAGTCACCTATGAACTTTATTTCAGTAAATAAATCATATTATCAAATTACTTATTTTAAGAATAAAACCGAAAATAGACGATAAAATGGCTCTAAAAAAGGTAACTGCGAATTTATTCTATCGAGCCAACTTTATTAAATCGTGTTTCCAGTCGATATAGTCCCTCGTAACTATTCTCAATAATACCAATATGTTTTCCTAGAATTTAAATTTACTGTTAACTACTTCAAAAATGAATTCTAAAAACCTGTTTAAGTGGTTTTTTAGGTACCACGGGGCCTTAAGTTACTAACAAAAATATTACCATGTTTTGTAAGCTAGAGTTAAGGAAATAAAACTGCTACAATACAGTCAACTAATAAAATTACGTGTAACAGTGGCAACAACCGCAGCAACAACGGGGCCCAGCATGCGGACCCGAACGACGGTGGTGCCACCTATGAGACCATGACGGCCAACGAAAAGAAGAATCTACTACTACAGATCTGTGGTGTCGTCTCAGAGCACACTAAGAAGTTGTGCACTAGGTAAATAATTATTAACATACTCACTTTTTCCCGCGGCTTCGTCCGCGTGGACATCGTTTTAGTGACTGTCTTTGAGGGTGAAAACTCTCCAGATCCCTCAGGATCTATATCGGGCTATTCTGATTAGCAGCCTATGTCTTTACCACCCCCTCAACCAATTCTATACAAAATAAATACTTCAATCCGTTGCTCTGTTGCGATGCCGACGTGCGCGAGCGTGGAAATGAATTATAGCACACTCGTGTGGCAGCTCTTGACCACTTTTGCACTTTCATTTTCAGGTCAACTCGCTGCCCTCAACACACCGAGGAACAACGGCGGGCGCTCCGCAACACCGTTCTAGAGCCTGCTACGCCGGAGTCTCATCTGCAAGGAGACGACGCTGGCTCCCCCATTGACTCCAGCCCGTCTTCGTCGTGCTCATCGTCCAGTCGCAAACGGGATAGGCACCGCAAGCCTAAAAACAAGAGCAAGAGGGAGCGATTGTCGCCCACTAGGGAGTGAGCGAGACAATAGCCTTCCGCGCCGTAGTCTCATCTGCAAGGAGACGACGCTAGCTCCGTATCGACTCCAGCCCGGTTTGTCGTGCTCATCGTCCAGTCGCAAGCGTGATATGCATCGCAAGCCTAAGAGCAAGAGGGAGCGATTATCTCCCACTAGGGAGTGAGTAAGACAATATGTTTAGTTCTGGATTTTAAATTAGATAATCATGATACCAAAACGCAACAAAAAAATAAGCTAATGATTGGAACAATATTATTTATATAGAGTGAAGTTGAAATAGTTGGCCATATGAAGTACTCGTAATGTACAACTTTCCTCGAGAAACCGACAATCGAGGCAAAAAAAAGTTTTGGACTCCATAATAAGTTGCCTCATCAGCTAATCTCTTAGTACCTATGAGGAGTCCAAAATGACAGTTTCATAAGTAGATACACAGTTTAAAATATTGCCAACTACTTCAATTTCATCCTGTAGATATATTTTGAAAAAGTCCTTTCGAGCCGAGAGTAGGCCGTTGGTTAGAAAAAGTTCTTTTGGTTCTTCTAATTGTTCGGGGCTTTGTCCATTTGAATCCTGTATTGCCACTAGAGTCTATCTTACTATCGACCTCAGGGAACTTCTTAAAATATCTAATCTGCAGCTTAAATTTGATTTAAATAATTATGTGTTTTATTGCGGATTTGCCTGTAATTTGCTGCCTGAATAATTTATGCTTAGTCCTATTTGCCGCAGTGCAATGTTTTATTTATTTCAATACTTATTATTTTCTTAGCTACAAACAATAAAAAAAATTGCCAAAAGACAGACAGCGAAATCTTGGCCATTTATGCTTATAATGTGTTTATGAATTATTGACTTTATTTTTAATTTGTATTATAATAATGAGGTAATTATGAATATGGAAAACTGATGGTTATTTGATTTATGTAAAATAACTATTTTAATGAGATGATTTTTATTTAAAAAGAATTTATTTTAATTATAAAAATATTTCAGGATACTTGTACAAGTACCTCATATTGTAAATATAATGCATTTCGTGACTGATTAAAGTGATTATAGATTAAAATTATAAGGAAATTAAAAAAATGTATACAAAGGAGTTAATATAGTATTTCATTTAAAAAATCCTTAAATAGCTAGAACATGAGATCCCGCCGGAGTTCATACATCCCATACAAACGTAGTATTTGATTCGTTTGTTAACCACACAATCAATTTTGAAATAACTTTATATCGATAATCGAATGACGTATAACGGAAAACAAGTTTATTGGTTAATAATGGATTACTGTTTCGTTTTTCAATAACGTACAGATATACGTCATCCGACTATCGATATAAAATTATTTCAAAATTGATTGTTTCGTTAACAAATGAATCAAATACTACGTTTGTATAGGATTTATGAACTTCAGCAGGCTCTTAACATCGGTACAAACATGCCAAATGAAGCTTTTGGGTCTATGGATATAAAAACACCTAATAATCATAGTAACTGTGGCAGTGTCCAGAAAAGAGATGCTTATTCTGGTTATATCTGTGTAAAGAAAGTAAGTCATTATCATATCAGCTCATAATGTCCCCACCGAAGGGCTCGAACCTACCCTCTCTTTCAGTCTTGGTGGTTAGCAGCGCTAACCACCTAAAATCTACCGTATTTTTAACGTTTTATTTTAAAAGGCACATATAGAAGGAAATTATTAACTTGAAAAAGTCAAAAAAAAATAATTTAATATTTATTTCTGAATATATTTTTATTTTTTGAGGTTTAGATGTTAAATTATATAAATAAACCAAATTATGTCATTATTACTGCCAGTAAAAATCCGTGACGCAAAGGGTTAAGGCGATCGGGCCCAGTGCGGGTTTGTCGACTTTACATACAACCTTCAAGTTTCTTCGCATGCGTGTGCAGGTTTCCTCACGATGTTTTCCTTTACCGTAAGAGCATAGGACAACGAAATTCTAAAACACATTTGTATAGGTACGTGGCAGGATTCGAACCACAACCTCTCGGACAGGAGGTAGCGGCCCTAACCGTTACGCCACCGACTCTCTAAAGAAAGTACATATGTACTTTATTGCACGCACTTATTGAAATGAGATAGACTTATCCACAGTGGCTCGTGTCAGAAGGAGATAGGAGGATGGATGACGCATAGGCAGGTATCCTAGAGGTCTGCGTACTCTGGCTCTCATATACGTCGCAGCCATCTGGTTAAATCTGCCATTTGATTGAAAGACTAGCCCGTTGATAGCGACGTACAATTGAATGACTAAAGGACAACTGGCCAAGTCGTTGAATGTAACGTTCAACGACTTACGTCAATTCAATTCAATATATTTATTCAAAATAGGTGCTAATTACGCTCTTTCTGATAGTCATAAAATAGTAATAACAATGTCATTTGTGAAGAATCAAGAAATGAACAATAATTAGTTATTAACGTCAAAATTCAATCATTGATATAAACCAGATTATGTCAAGAACATGAAAACAATATGACACGAAAAGTTATAAGTACATAAAAATCATTGAATGTCATTGATACCTTTGACAAGAGTAGGCCAGTTCACACGGACAGCACCCGGTCACGAGTATAACGCGAGAGTCAGCCATCGCTCCCATCAACCATATTAGAGGGAAAGGAACGACCCGGCTCCCGATGCGCCACCATCCGCACGAACATTTAAGCAAGCATGTCATTTAGCCAAGTCTTTGAATGGGATATTCCGAATACACTTTGAATAAAAAACCGATATTTCTTCTTCTGTAAAGCATTCTGCTACCCATGAGGGATAGCCTTGCTTCGTAAGGCTCTTCGACTGTAAAATCAATTAACACTGACCGCACTTAATATCGCTCGCTTCGCTCGCTCATCACCCAAAAAACATTACCGAGCCAGTGTTGGTTAGACCTTGTTACGGTTAAACGCCGAATACCAAAATTATCGGACTTTACCCCAAACAACTTTAGCCGGCTAATTAATCTTGGGTTCTGTACAGGATTTTGAAATAGGTTTGCATTTTCCGTAAAAATGAACCTACCTCTAAAATGTTTAGTCCTGTTAAAATTAAAAGTACAAGTCTTCGAAATAATGGTCTACATGTGTCAATAGATCCGGCTGCACAAATAGCTAATACATTTTTTTCGTTGCCGACTCGTAGTCACACCAGATTATCACACCAGTTTTTGAGCGAGAAAAACTCGTTCAACGTCTACAGAATAGGGGATCGGACTGCTAGTCATTAGAGTTACTTTTTATGATCTGTCAAAAACGAAATTTTATTCTAAAAATGTTTGAAATACCCACAAGTGACGTCATAGATTTTAAACGTCATTGACGAACTTATTTTGTGAATATGATCAATTAAAAATTGAAGACGTGATGGAAAAACAAAACAAATAAGGTTTTTTGAAACTTCAAGAGGAGAGCAATTTATTAAATTTATATTTCAGATTTTATTTTTGATGCAGTCCGATCCCTTATTGCCCCATACTAGTACTCCGTAGCGTAAGACTGATGTCAGATGACACATGTGATATGCAGTGACTAATATATTACTGGAATCTGTGGTGATATGCTACTAATGCAGTATCCTGTCCTGCTACGTTTCTCAAATGAACTAGAGTAAATACAAAACGTTCAAGCTCAGCACAGGTAACTTTCATGTGTTATTTCCAAGAGCTGAGCTCGTCTATTGTTATACCCAAGAATTTTGTTTGTTTCACTTGCTGGATTGGTATGTTTTGGCACCGCAATTCTAAGATTGAAAGAAAATTCTAAGGTTGGAGAAAATGTATGAGACTTGATACACCCTTCTGGTTTACTCCCAAGTTATAGTTTTTTTTTTTTTTAATTTGTTTCTACTTTTTTAGCTTGTTTATTCTATTTATACTTTTGACCATGTCTGAGTTCCGTATGTCATCCATCACTGGCAACACATACTGGTCAGAGCTTAGTTACGTTAGTACTAATATATATACTTTGGCTTAGTCTTGAGACACTGCAGGGGATCGGACTGCTAGTCATTTGAGTTACTTTTTATGATCTGTCAAAAACGAAATTTTGTTCTAAAAATGTTTGAAATACCCACAAGTGACGTCATAGATTTTTAGCGTCATTGACGAACTTATTTTGTGAATTTGATCAATAAAAATTGAAGACGCGATGGAATAACAAAACAAGTAAGGTTATTTGAAACTTCAAGAGGAGAGCAATTTAGGAAATCATATTTCAGATTTTATTTTTGATGCAGTCCGGGGATGTAAATTTATTTCGAAGATATTAGTAGACAAAGACAAATTGAACTAATAAAATAAACTACGTGAAAGAATAAACCGTCATTTATTGGCATACAATAATAACTGGTGAAATATTTACAATAATACAAATATAGATAATAATATATCACATAAACACACATCGAAGAATTTAAAAGCAAAAACGATCTGATGTTTTAAAACAGCGTAAGTACATACCTATAAGATTTGTCAAAATCATCTTTGGAATGGAATTTTTGCTTTTATACACAGTCATACAACAAGAAAATCATAATTATAAATGTATGGACATTTTGAAAGATTACTTAAAATGTTAGTTTCATAAAAAGGTTAGATTAAAAAAAATGGTAAGTAATGCTTTACACCAAAATAGAAATGGATTATATCCTGCGCCTCATTTTGCGAGAATATTAAATTATAGTACATTTTCTTGTATAGAAGTCGAGTTAAATAAAAAAGAAATTTGTTCTAACTACTAACCTTCGGCATTAGGAATCATTGGTATTATAATACTTTAAGTTAGTGAGAAAGCGAGGGATCAAATTTCGTGTTAAAAAAACTAAAAAATAAGTACTATTCAGTTTATACATAAACCACCTTGCCTGAACACAAAAATTTAAGACGCAAATTAGAACTTAAATAACTGAATTTAAACCGTCACAGAAACTAGCGAAAGGCTTATAGAATTCACTTAAAACAATACAGCCTATGCGTTATTTACTATTATTGCGAAGGCAATATAAAATACCACATAATTAAAAAGTCAATTGATAAAACAAAAAAAAATATAGTACATTCTAAGTCTATGGTTTTTCCATACAAATTGCGGAAATATTAGACATAATGTATTTTACTAAGCACCAAAAGGAAAAACCGATTAAAAAGGCACGAAATATTGTTTGTTTAAAACATGTATGTATATCTCCTACAATGATAAGGTAACTTTTTTTTAACCAAATCTGACATGGCAACATTTTAAGTACTGATTTAATTAATTACATAATTACAAATTGTAACAACTGACCACAGTAACAACAATTAGTCAAAGATAATAGAATTATTTTATTACATGATTGAGATATTAAATTCTACAGCCAGATGTTCTAGCTATCCGAAGTTTGATTGACTGGAGTGATTTTTTTCAAATCTGTGGATCAAACTTTGCCGTTTTGACATTATTAGTAAAACTAAGTGTCTTAATTATGTTAACCGCTTGACAGTCCGCGCGGTCTATTTTGTATTCTAGAACGTCGTCGAGGCCCCCGCGGGAGTGATGATATGCAGGCGGAAAACGCGCGTAAGCAAAACGATTATATCTCTGAATTTACAGCCTGGCAAAGAAGAGTTTGGAGTTAATGAGGGCGCTTCCTTCACACTTATGGTAGTCTTATTCAGTCTTGCAGTTTAGCGAAAATAATTGCGAAATTCAATGAAATTTATAAATAACGACAACCACTACTGTTGTGGTTTCTAGGTAGCCTCAGTGTGATCTGAGGTACCCTACTGATGGAAAATTACATTTTGGTATGGAAAGCTTAAGTCGTCTAGGGGTTTCCCTTTTTGGAGGTTTAATGGTTTCTGAGAACCTGTCTTAAATAAGATCGAGATAAAACACTAAACAAAGCTAGTCCCTTAAAGGACATGTGTTGTAGGTATAGTAATAAATGAAAAGTCTTGGTTGAGTCTTTAAATAAAGTCTTAAATATATTTGACTCAAATTGTGAGGAAACTTTTTTAAAGGAATAAAACCTCACGTTGTAGTTACATCTGTCACCACCTCAAACTCTTTTTTGCCAAGCTGTACCTTGGGCTACGACAAATAGAACAATACTAATGGCCAACTAGATCTACAAATAATAATCAATTCGAAATAACAGTAATGGGTAAAACCGAAATTAGTGTCCCCGCGCCGGGCCTTTTCGTCGGCTACCTAGGTAGCCTTCGACTGATTGCAATAAATTTCGATTGGCTACCTAAGTAGCCTTAACTGTCAAGGGGTTATGGAGAGAAGTGAGAATTTTTCAAATACATTTCTTTCGTTAGCAAAATCACTACTCTGTTCTTAAGTACATTTTTCAGATCCCTTTTAACAGAATTTAATTTTTCACTATAAGCGCTTTGCAAGGAGAGTTTATTTTAACTACAGTAAAGTAATACAATAATTACATCATAATATGTATGATCATTACATTTAAAAAGCGTTGATCATGCATTCCCGGCCGGGCCCAACGCCGATGTACTTTACTGAAAAAGAAAAAAAATATTATTATCATACCACAATTCAAGAGTGTCAAGTGGCGACAACGGGTCGAAATAAGTGGTTGCAGTGGGGAATCTTGGTAAACCCGCTTACATCTTCGGCATCATCGTCATTTACCATCAGGTGAGCTGATGCCAAGGATTTAGAAATTGTGGATTAGAAAAAAAAGTGTAAGTTTAGGCAGATAGGCCGAGAGGGTGACGCATTAAGTCCGAGGCACCTAATCTGTGGCTTAAATAAACTCAACGTGTGGGTACTCACTGGTCACTGGTCATATCCAGGAAGTCCTCAATGGTCTTTGTGTACTCGGCTTGCTGCGGCACGGCAGCTTGTCCATGTTGCGCATGCCCTCTACGTACCTATGTTCAACTATAGATGTCCTCCGGCTGATATGATAAGTAAACTAATATTTAATCTGTGGCAGAAATAAACTCAACGCCAGGAAGTCCTTAATGGTCTCGATGTAGTACCCAGGAAGTTTTCAAAGGTCTACTAATTGGCATGCGGTAGTAGCTTGTCCAGGCCACGGATGCCTTCTATGCACATACTTTTGTTCAACTGTAGACGTCATTAGGCTGATGAGATATAAACTAATAGCTTATCTGTGTCTAAAACAAAGTCAACGTCAAGTCCTCAATGGTCTTGGTATAGTACTTGGCTTACAGTAGCTTGTCCGGTTCACGGATACCTTCTATACACGTACCTATGTTTAACTGTAGAAATCCTCCGGCTAATATGATAAGTAGATTAATGTTTAATCTGTGGCTGAAACAAAATCGGTACTCACTGGGTATTTCCAGGAAGTCCTCGATGGTCTTGATATAGTACTTGGCTTGCGGCGGCAGTTCGTCCGGGTTGCGGATGCCTTCTATGCACGTCGCCCACCCCGGCAGCGTTATGTATTCCACCTTGGACGGTAAAACAAAAATTAGGGGTCGCTTGCTAGTCGCCAGTAAAACTGCACTTTATCTTCAATAACCTAAATATCCAGTTACACACTACTGAACATGGTCAAGGGATCATTTAAGATTTTTCAATCAAAATTTTCTCCTCGCCTGCGTCAGTGTTTCCCGATACTTACAATTTGGGGACCTTTGAGGCGAGAGTGAATAAGCATTATTTAAGTTCGCATGTACCATGGTACCATCCACTGCATCGTCACTTCCCATTTTATTAACAAAAGGTTTTTTTAAAATACTTGACATGTGTAGGGATATTTTAAGTAAGATTTTGATTATGAAAATTGTTTTGCACTATTGCCTTTAAGATTAATATTGATTATAAGAAGTTAGTGAAACACAACATGTTAGGCTCAAAGAGAGAAAAGGCTCGGTGTGAGCATTTTTTTTCTTTCGATAAGCGTTTTTGTTTTTTGGTCTTTCGATCCCAACATCTATACGATTGTACAATATGACACCGAAAAGATTTTTTTAAGAACTACGGGGGCTTTATTTCCTCTCTATATAAAGCGCGGCTCCGCAGATGCGTCGAAAATAATTAAGGTCGAAAATAATTAAGGTAAACTGTTTTCGGGTAATCCACGCACACCAAAACAAATTGTATGACAGGCGTGTGTGTGTGTTATCACATATAACGCACGCAAGCATAAAAAAGCTGGCCCGTTTTTATCGCAGTGATAACAAGGTGACTCTATGTAGAGAGTAAATAAAGTAAGCGAATAAATATGCAATATATCTTGTTTATCTTCTCTTTGACTAGCTATAGGTAAGTACCAATTTTATTTAAAACCATAAACAAATCGATTTTTTCTACGGAACGCCAAACCCAGTTTTAAGCCCGTTTCCCCTGGCCGTTAAAACGCCCAAAATTATATTTTAAAAAAATCAAGTCGGGAGAATGATAACAGTTCACATGCTTTTTTAATAAAAAAAAGGGGTAAGTGGGTTAAGGGGTTAGGACCCTTAAATGATCTCTAGGCCATGTTGAGCAGTATATGATGAATGATATTTTATAGTCAAATACTTACCCCGGTGCAATATACAGAGTGTATCAAAATTGGTGTAGGTCCCGTTAACTGAGGCTACTCACCATACTGAAAAACTTTTGTTCTATTACTTTGGTAAAATATTAAAAAAGTCTTCATACAAATCGATCAGCTGATCGACCAATTTTGTGCATTTTTATGGAGGGTCCAATTTTTTTTAGAATTGACTATGGGTTTGTTAGGGAAATTTATTCAGTATGATGAGTAGATAGTCGCCCTGATTCAGGGTAGGCTCGAGCCCCTCGGTGGGGACGTATATGAGCTGTAATGATGATGAATAGAACCCCCAGTTAACGGGTTCTACACCAATTTTTCTACACCTCTATACAAGTTAATAATAAATGTAAGAAAATATGTCACAGGATGATAATATGATCGTCAAGGAAATAAATCCTTCACGCTCACCTCAACAGAGCTGAGTTCCGCCATGGACGAGGGGAAGTAGTCGATGACCTTGCCTTTCAGCTTGTAAGCCACGCCCACTTTGATCTCCTGCAGTGTGTCCAAAATATCCAACTTCGTCAGGCACAACCTGCGAGACAATGATCCAAGGTGTCAATGTAAAGTAAAATGAGCATATTTCCAGCGGTACTCTTTATCATCACTAGATGGCGCCACGGATTTATTACTAGCGGTTTTTAACTCCTTGAGTCTCAAAATGTCTCCGTTGAGTGTGTTTAGGGCACCAAGTGCCCTAATAACTCTCTTGTATGTTGGCACCCTTGGGATTTTTTTTTAAATCACAATTGATAAACCCTTAACATCTCACCTGGTGGTTAGTGACGATGTTGCCGAAGATGGAAGCGGGCTTACCAAGACGCAATGGGGAACTGGTTATCTTATCTTCATGCCGGAACACACCAATGATATCAACATTGATATTTGGCGGCAAGACTTAGATAAGATGGTGGTAGCTAGCCAGGCGGGCTTAGAAAAGGCCTTAACACCAACCAAAGTCTCGAAGCCTTACTCGGGGGGTCGCGGACAAAAGAAAAATATAGTGTTTGTGGTAAACTACGATAAAAAATGTGACTTAAATAAACTGATTATGGGACTAAATAACAGAGTGATAAACATCTGAAACAAGTTGCCTCAGGGTGTGGTTGATGCCCCCTCCGTGAATAGTTTTAAAAACAGCTTGACTGGACAAATGGTGCAAAGACAATCCAATTTAGTGCAGGAACACTAACACAGCTATCAGCTATAAGCTGCTCACCTATTACAACGTAATAATAATTATATTTTGATGTAAGTCCCAAAAAAGGAAATAAACGCTGTTTTTAAATCAAAAATATTTTTTTTTGTATATGGCTCCAGAGGGTCGCTAGTATTTTTTAACTTGTAAAGGGGTCGCGTACTCAAAGAGATTGGAAAACACTGATGTAAAGCAAAATGAGCATATTTCCAGCAGTACTCTTTATTATCACTAGATGGCGCTACGGATTTATTACTAGCGGTTGTTAAGGAAGTATATGTACTCACGAGGTATACCCGTTGACCATGGCAGTGTAGCGTACCACGACCAGGTCCAGCCAGCCGCAGCGCCGCACGCGCTTCGTGGTCACGCCGACTTCGTGGCCGCGCTGTTGCAGCAATTGACCGATGTCCTGCAAAAAAGGAAATTTAATATGATGAACTGTCTCAAGAATTCTAAACGAGAATTTGCTCAAAAGGACGTTGGGAGAGCTAGAGAATTCTATACGATTAGCCTTACTTACAATGGATAAGGGTTCCGAAACTACAGTAGCAGTAGCCAACACATGTGCAGTGGGGCATCGATAACCCGGACGGGAAAAACCAGGCTCTGGCGGACTATAGATAGATAGATAAAACTTTATTTCACTAAAAAGGCACAAAACATTTTTAACAATACACAAACGTTCACGTTTAAAATTATTTTCTTAATTTTACAATAATCAAGCTAGTGAACGGTCAGCGTCATCCAGAAAACGCAGTAGGGTACAAAATGGCGGTAGTTCGCGCAGGTAGGGAGCGTGCGGGTGTAGCACTGGTTACGCGGGGAGTTGACATCCTTTGGTGCGCGCGACCCCCGCATACCGCACTTCAATTGAGACCTGAAAATAAGGCACTGCGCACTATTCAACTTAGAAGCCGCGATCTATAGGGCCCATTGTCGACATGCGTTGTGTACACCCAGATCATCGCCGATACCCGGCAGGGGAAGTCCCAGGCCCGTGCATACGCCGTTCGATGACGTCACGTAGGCGTGGCACGTGCTAATGATGATGATTTCTGTACGTACGTTGGTAAGCTCAGTAGGGAAGGGCCCATCCCCGACACGCGTTGTGTACGCCTTGACAACGCCCAGAACATCGCCAATGACCGGCGGGGGGAGTCCCAGCCCTGTGCACACGCCGCCAATACTGCAGTTCGATGACGTCACGTAGGGGTATGTGCCTGGGGGCAAAATAAAACAATTTAAGGCTTATACCACCGCCAACGGCCTTGGACTGAGTAACTTTGTAACCACTCTTTCATATTCATATTGAGTATTCTTTATTGTATACAGAATTAAAGTACAAAATGTAATTATTTGCAAGTGGAATACACTTAAACTAGACTCATTTAACTCTACCATTCCAGGCATATACACAGTCATATTTAACATTAGATAGGTCTTAACAAGATTTGATTAAAATACTTTAAAAAAAACAATAAATAAACTGGTACCTCATTTAATAACAATGATATATGTTCTTAATTTAAATACTTTTGTGATATGATTTGAGGTTATGTATTAAGGTCCGCCAGGAGGTTCGATTTCCATACAATCGTTAGTTCTGCTTTAATACAAAAACTACATGTCAGATTGAATCCAAACTTTGCAAATATATTGAGTAGACACATATCGATGTTTGTAATTAGTTTTCATCGAAGTAAATTTTAACGTAACGAAACGAAGGCTTAATTTAGTTTTGTACTGAAAGTTTGAAACTGCTCTTATTTTTTTCCGTTTTATATCAGTACTTCGAAAAAACTAATTACAAACATCGATATGTGTCTCCTCAATATATTTGCAGTTTGGATTCAATCTGGCATGTAGTTTTTGTATTAAAGCAGAACTACGTTTGTATGGAAACTCGAGCCTGTTGGCGGACCTTAATACATAACCTCAAATCATATCACAAAAGTATTCATACCTACAAATCGTTTTACAATGATCATATCAAAACAAGACAACGGTACTACAATGAAACTTTTTAAATATTTTTATGGCTGGCTTCAAAAATAAGTATTCATTTATACAAATCGTTTTAGAGTGCGTTTCATCAAATAGTTCCTCTGATGTCATGTTGGCTAACCTATCTGTTTTGCATACATTTTCTATGCATAACAGACAGGTTAACCAACATGACGTCAGAGGAACTATTTGATGAAACGCACTCTACAATGATCATTTCAAAACGAGACCAACTTTACTACAGTGAAACTTTTTAAATATTTTTATGGCTTTGGCTTCAAAAATGTTATATATATGTAAAATTTCAATGTATTTTATTTATTTCACGGTCGTAGAAAAAGTATTCTATGCCACTGCACGCAATTAGCCATTGTAACACTCGTGCTGTCTATTGTGCGACTCAGCTTCGCTTCGTGGCTCAAAGTAGCACTCTTGTTACAATGGCTTTCATTACTTGGTAGTGGCATGAATAACTATTGACATTTATTCAGAGTACTATATTGCACAGCACGAGGTAAGTTGCTCTGTGTTTTCACGTAATTTTCACAGAACTCCTTAAAAAAAATTGTTCAGAATTTTCTTTACGAATGTGACAGTTCATTTTCACCTCAAAATGTGAAAAGTAGCACACATTTATAAAGGTTAATCATAGGTAAACGCGAAAGTACTATGGGGCCAGGAGTGTGGCCAGGAGCGGTTGCAACAAGGGGTCGGAACTGTCTGGTTGACACATGACTCGACATGCAGTAGTGTAACATTACATTTTAGGAGACCGTCTGGGTCAAAAGTATTCATCAATACAAATCAAATGAGCCCAATCTTGAAACGATACGACATTTAGTTGTGAATTTTCTTGAACCACCTTCTGGCTCCACCATCAAGACTATCTCTACGGTAGTTCCTATTGCTTTTATTTATAATATGTTTGCGAAATTCCAGCATAATTGAACCTCAGAGTTGAGTAAAATTGATTAGATTGATCAACTTGACAGGTCTAGGATACATTTTAGTTACTTCGGTTGACAAAGTGGTCCTATCTGCATACTGTCCCATATGTGAAACACAAATCTATTTCCCTAAGTGCATAGAGTGGGACACAGTATTTTTATTAAATAAGAACTAAATCCATAGTCGGTTTTTTTTCATACTCCATATGATCATATTAATCAAGATATAAAATTTCATGCAGTAAGGGGTTAAGTAGGTATATTAAATATAATAACAGCAATAATTATAAAACTTTTTTTGTCTAATTAAAAATTTGATCGTCGTTTGGCACAGGCTCGCGTAAATTAATCATACGTTTGCTTTCGGCTGCCACAGACTCACAAATACCCAGGATCTTTGTTAATTATTAGTATAAGGCTTTATGTTGATTTCGGTTTACGCTACAACGTGGCCAAAGTATACATATTAGTACCTACTAACATACAGTATGGACACTCCCTGCCGCTCTCTAGGTTCGGACCTCACCCCATCGTCGCACATATTTATACAGATTGGTTACAGTTTGGTTTTCGAACGTACGGGATTTCGCAGTGATTTCGTTTGATCTGTCATTTGTTTTTAGAAATGTCAGTTTACGACAGTTTGTACGCAGTGTCCGGGGTGTGACGTGGCTGTACAATTTACTGAAATACATATAGATCACTTACCAAAGTCGATATCCAACATGGCGGCATTGGCGCCCTCTACCAACACGTGCTTGCCGTGGTTTATCTGGTCGTGCAGGTAGGAAACAGTATCCTTGACCATGGGCCGTATCTCTTCGGCGTAAGCCTTATATTTGACCAGCTCGTCCTCGATGTCAACTTCAAGGTTCGGGAACATTCGCTTGTAGGATGACGCAAGGGTTCTGAACCTGGAAACATAAAGAGTAGTGAGTTAGTACCAAAGTTTATGGGGTGACTTTTAATTAGTTCTTGATAGCATAGGATATAAATGTACTCGTGATTACAAACAACTTTCCCAAAGAAACTATATTATGTCAGATACGAAAACGAATATATATTAGTACTAACATACAGTATGGACACTCCCCGCCGCTCTCTAGATTGCGACCTCACCCCCTCGTCACCCAGATTGATACAGATTCGTTACAGTTTGGTTTTCGAATGTATAGGATTTCGCCGCCATCTTGTTTGTTCCGTCATTCCTTTTTTGAAATGTCATTTCTGGCCCGTTGTATAAGTGTCCAGGGTGTGCTTTAAGTATGGTAGTACTATCAATCAGCTTACGACCTGCCTAGACAAAGTTTTAACAACCTTCGTGGCGTAGTGAGTTTGGGATCCTTTAAACCCCTATAAGATCGTACTGTCCGTACGTCATAGACAAAAATCACCTGCATCATCATCATATCAGCTCATATACGTCCCCACCGAGGGGCTCGAGCCTACCCTGAATTGATTTGCATGTTTGGCACAAATCTAGATTAGATATAGATCTTTATTTTGGATATCTTTTAATACACTCGCGAGCGTTAAAACTCCACAGGGTACTATGAAGGACCTAACTTTAGTTAGAAATTAAATAATCAATTTAAACACTATTTACAGGGTAATAAATAATAAAACGTTAATTCAACATTAATAAATAAAAGCAATAATTTTATTATAATATGGAACATTGAAAAGAAAACGGGGGTGCCGGGTTTTAACGCTCGCGAGTGTATAATTAAATAATAAACACACTATATTAGCTTCACTGAACTAAAATAAATTTAGTTTAAAAAAACTTAAAAAACACGCTTTTAATCACATCAAACTAAAAAGTGAAAAAATAATTCTTAATATAATCTGAAAATAATAATTAACGAAAAATACTAGTATTATTATGAAAAAAGCGTGGGTTGTTGCTCGATATACGAAAAATATGGCACAAAGCGCCCCACGCTTTTTTCACAATAATACTAGTATTTTTCGTTCATTATTGTTTTCAGCTTATATTAAGAATCGTTTTTCACTTTTTAGTTTGATGTGATTAAAAGCGAGTTTTTTTAGCTTTTTTTAAGGGTACTTCCCATACATGTTAGGTAACAACTAATAATGTTTCCACTGCTGGGGCACGAATATCTACTCTCTTCGCACTCAGGAAGACTAGACCATCCTCTACCTACAGGTGCCAAGCCGGGATTTGTGTAGGTTTTAGGAAGGCGAACCCCACTTTCAGATTCAAGGTATTTATTCAAAATAAGGGTACTATCCATACATGTTACAACTAATAATGTCCCCACGGCTGGGGCACGGATGTGTACTCTCTTCCCACTCAGGAAGACTAGACCATCCTCTACCTACAGGTGCCAAGCCGGGATTTGTGTAGGTTTTAGGAAGGCGAACCCCACTTTCAGATTCAAGGTATTTATTCAAAATAAGGGTACTATCCATACATGTTACAACTAATAATGTCCCCACGGCTGGGACACGGATGTGTACTCTCTTCCCACTCAGGAAGACTAGACCATCCTCTACCTACAGGTGCCAAGCCGGGATTTGTGTAGGTTTTAGGAAGACGAACCCCACTTTCAAATTCAAGATTCAAGGTATTTATTCAAAATAAGGGTACTATCCATACATGTTACAACTAATAATGTCCCCACGGCTGGGACACGGATGTGTACTCTCTTCCCACTCAGGAAGACTAGACCATCCTCTACCTACAGGTGCCAAGCCGGGATTTGTGTAGGTTTTAGGAAGGCGAACCCCACTTTCAGATTCAAGATTCAAGGTATTTATTCCAAATAGGTGCAAATTACACTCTTTCTGATAGTCATAAAATAATAATAACATAATTTCATTAGTGAAAAATCAAGAAATAAACAATCATTAGTTAGTAATACCAAAATTAAATCCTAGAAATAAACCAGATGACGTCATTAGAACATGAAAACAATATGACACGAAGTTAAACATAAAATTATTGAATGTTATTGATACCTTTGACAAGAGTAGGCCAGTTTGCACGGACAGCACCCGGTCACGAGTACAACGCGAGAGTCAGCTATCGCGAGAGTCAACCATATTATTAACCATATTAGAGGGAAATGAACGACCAGGCTCCGCCTTCGGTTTTCAAGCCGCCTATAAGACCTCTGACACGGCTTAAGAACTGACATCTAGTGATAGCAACCAGCACCAACGGCTTAATATGCCTTGCAAAGCATGGAAACGGTCAAGATAAATGCCACCAAAACCCATCTAGATAATGAACTTGCTTCTGGTCAGTTAACCTACATGATCGACGCTCCTGCGCAAACCGCATTGAGTTACTACCGCTTAATTTCTTTCCGCTTACATGTTAAGGGGAATGAAAAAAAATTGATGTGGGTTATTGTGGAATAGTTATGTTAAAATTAAAAATATAAAAAAACCTCCGACAAAAACCTCAAAAAGTAGAAAACAATATATATTTTGGCTCTTTAATATAAGTAGTTATATTTTTATGTCGTCGCGTAGGGGGACCGCTAAGTCGTGAAATTATTAGTAATTAGTTGTAGTAAAGTAAAACAGTCGTATTCTGATTTCATTTTATTTACTCTGCGGTCCCCCTTTTACAAGACATAGGCCGCCAAAGTTATTGAAATAACAAGCATAATAGAGTATTTCTACTCTTAAAATAAATATATATAAATTTGCTTAATACATAACCTCAAATCATATCACAAAAGTTTTCTTTCCTACAAGTCGTTTTACAATGATCATTTCAAAACGAGACAACTGTACTACAATGAAACTTCTTAAATATTTTTACGGCTTTGCCTTCAAAAATTCAATAAGGTACATACATGATTGTGACAAAATTTCAATGTATTTTGTACAAGATGCCAGGGCCATTTAAAAAAACCAGCCAAGTGCGAGTCGGACTCGCGCAAAGTAGGGTTGCGTAGTCTTTTCAAAAAATAAATGTTTAAGTTAAAAAACATTATATTTGCAGTTGGAAATAGAACATATTGTATGAAAAATCTATGAACTTTTTAAAAATCGAACTGCACATCTTAAGTTGGTCGACTTTTTCTCCTAAACTAAGAAAGCCTACTTAGCCGTGATAGTTTTCCTTTTAAATTCATTATATAAGGTGTAACAAATTAGCTGAAAATATTTTAACTGGTGCTTCTACCCATGAAACTGAACAACTTTCCCCATGGAACCCATAGTCAAATCGCAAAAAAAATTGGCTCTCCCATACTAACTCGATCAGCTGATCATCCAACTTGGTATGGGAAGTTCACACGATTGGGTTGGACGAAAAAACAAACATCCCCGCTTTACTTGTAGGGGAGTACCCTTAAAAAGATTTTTGTTCCCAAACTTTTTTTACATTTCTCTCCGCGTCACTATTATATATATATATATATATATATTATAATTATTATTAGTAGCTGAAATTTGGCAAAGATATTATATATATCTTTGCCAAATTTCGGCTACTTATAGTCTAGGAGCTAGGCCGCGGACAGACGGACAGACAGACATGACGAAACTATAAGGGTTGCTTGTTGTACTACGGAACCCTAAAAAGCGCGTACCTGCGCCAGGGCTAAACATCGCGTGTGATAGATAAGGCTGCATGGATGAATTTTTGACGGTTTTAAATTTTCTTTTAATTATTCATGGTCGTAGAAAAAGTATTGTATGACACTGCACGCAATCAGCACTCATGTTACAGTAGCTCTCATTACTTGGCAGTTGCATAAATTACTATTTCTAAATAGTTTTACACGAAAACTTCAAATTAGATTAGAAGAAACTCACAATGGAAATTATTTCTGGCATTATTTATTTGATTAACAGTTTTTAAGTTAAGGCGAGCAAGGCATTGATTGGAACAGTTCTCTCTGTCTTAAAGAAAATAACAACTTTCGTTTCAAATTTTTTTTCTATTTAAAATTTGAGTTCGTTTGACTACTTCTCACCTGATGGTAAGTGACGATGTAGTCGAGGATGGTACACGCAAACTCAAATAATGCCTATTCACTCTCGCCTTGAAGATCCCCAAATTGTAGGAGTCTGGAAACACAGACGCAGGACAAGGAGTTCCACTCCATCGCTGTCCGCATAATAAATGAGGAAGCGTAACGCTTCGTGCGTATAGGTTGAATATCAACAACATAGGGGTGGAACCTCTCCCTGCATATCGTTGACCGAAGGTGGAATGGAGCTAGGGGAATGAGGTCGTGCAGTTCTTGTGCACACTCTCCGAAAGAATTCGATAGAATACCGAAAGACAGGCAATTTTGCGGCGATGCTCAAGGCTTTGGAGCTTGTTTATGACATCTTATCTAAGTCTTGCCGCCAAATCATCAATGCCATCAACATTGATGTGTTCCGGCTTGAAGATAAGATAGCCAGTTCTCCATTGCGTTGGGGAATCTTGGTAAGCCCGCTTCCATCTTCAGCATCATCGTCACTTCGAAGTCGCACATTGAAGTGTGTGTTTAGACTAATCGACTAAGAAATTTTAGAAGTACTAAATCGGTCTGGTTTGCCTATAGAATGCAATTCTCTGTTTTGTAAGATGCAAGAGGTTTCTTTGACATATTTTTTTCTGTTATAAGAGTTAACGAATCGTGTTTGTGCAACAGACAAAATGGAGTCATTGAAATGAAGAACCAGGCTACAAAAAATCACTTTCATTGCTGAGAAAAAGCGAGATCCTTCCGACCAAAGTTTCCAATGCGTCGCCTTAAGAAGTAATAATAACTGCGGCACCCACCGCACACGACGCGTGGCCCGACACGCACTTGGCCACTTTTTAAAGTGAAACTTTTATTACATCGTCTCGAGCTTTTTCGTCTGTGTGTTGCGTGACGGCAAAGAGATTGTTACATCGTCTCAAACTTTTTCGTCAGAGCAGCCATGATCGTTTCGTTCTCTGTACCGTAGCTCCAAGACGAGAGCAGCCATGATCGTTTCGTTCTCTGTACCGTAGCTCCAAGAGGAGTGAAACTTTTATTACATGATCGTTTCGTTCTCTGTACCGTAGCTCCAAGACGAGAGCAGCCATGATCATTTCGTGCTCTGTAAATGTCTATAATGTGAAAAAAAGTTTCACTTTTACCATGGTTTCATAAAACCACACACTCTTTTTTCATGTTATTTTCGTAATATCTCAACAATGTCGTAGTTCAAAGCAAGTTACAAAAAAACAGTGATGGAATTCTTGGCGCTTGTACAATGACGGCAAACACTGACAAGGTGAAGTTTATGATCCATGCAACTACTACAAGAGCCGGGAAGTAATCTCTCATAGCTTTTCCTGTAATCCATGCATTACTGTGATTTTTTCAATACTTTAGGCTCAATAGTTTGAAAGATAAGAGAATATGTGTGAATTGTTAATTTTCGCCTGATTTCTTAAATATCTTGAAATTATAAAAAAATGGATGAGATTCTCACAACAAGCCCTTTCATTTGATATGTCACACGATATAGTTTGCAATCCTTTTTTTACAAAATATGTACTGAGAGGTCTTGTTCTGTTGGTTAAAGTTTGGTGCGAAACCCTGTTTGTGTGACCCCGAGACGCACTTGACCGGTTTTTTTTATTGTAAGTAAAACACAATCGATATTTAAAACCGTGACGCAAACATTTGCTTTCCCGCCGAATTACTCTTTTTAATCACCGCGCCGCCGCGCCGCCGCGCCGCCGGCCCGTTCAAAATTAGAAAAAGCAGCCAGCGAACCTTAGACCAAGGACTATCGTGTCGTAAGATTTGTGTTATTTGCCACTCAGTGTTTTTAACCCCCGACGCAAAAGAGAGGGGTGTTATAAGTTTGACGTGTCTGTCTGTCTGTGTATCTGTCTGTGGTATCGTAGCTCCCAAACGGATGAACCGATTTCCGTTTAGTTTTTTTTTGTGTCATAGATAATTTTATCCCGAGTGTTCTTAGCCATGTTTCATGAAAATCTGTTCAGCCGTTTGAACATCATCAGCTCCTTTCTAGTTGATGAGGGGATCTGACTAACTTCCTTATGTCCGATCGATTCGAAATTTAGTACCGTGTTACTTCAATGATATTGAAAGTATATGGTAAGGTAACCATGACCTGATCAGCCGTTTGAAGATCATCAGCTCCTTTCTAGTTGATGAGGGGATCTGACTAACTTCCTTATGTCCGATCGATTCGAAATTTAGTACCGTGCTACTTTAATGATATTGAAAGTATTTGGTAAGGTAACCATGACCTCATCAGCTGTTTGAAGATCATCAGCTCCTTTCTAGTTGATGAGGGGATCTGACTAGCTTCCTTATGTCCGATCGATTCGAAATTTAGTACCGTGTTACTTCAATGGTATTGAAAGTATATGGTAAGGTAACCATGACCTGATCAGCCGTTTGAAGATCATCAGCTCTTTAATAGTTGATGATCTGACGTCGCTGCGTCGCTTCGACTCTGTCCCACAGGGAATTGAGCCTTATGTATGTGTATTATTACTTCTTAGTCTTATCAATTCTGCTAAAGCTGATCTGTCATGCGGATTTTTGAAGAGCTTTCTCTGGTCCTTATCTTTAACCTAACCTTAGAGTAGGTAGTTAAAACTTAATCTAGTAAATTGAAACTAATAATGATACCTAGTACCTAACTAAGTTACTAACTCAACTAACTCATCACTATAAATACCTTCCTAATATTTATACCTACTTTAAAAAGGACAAAATAAAAGTAAAATTAAAAATTTTAAAAACCCACCGACACAAAAAATGAATTCTAAAAACTAACAAATAATATTTTAAACCTATTATAATTTACTATCGTCACATATATTATGTAAGTTCAAATATTTTATTTTCCAAGCGTTGTCGCGTCAGGGAACGGTAAGTGAGAAAAACAGGTGTAGTCGCAGATTGCAACAAAAGAATTTACTCCGAAAAATTCGCAAAATCGACACCACCGTCAACGTCGTCTGCCCTCACGTGTCTGCCCGTTCGGGTCGCCGCACTTGGTGACGCCCACCCCCGCGCCGCATACCGCACACCGAGCTCGCGCGCAGAGCGTAGACTATATTATATGAAACTATGAAACTTAAGATCGCTCGTATCGTACACTACACCTGTTTTTCTCACTTAGCGGTCCCCCGACGCGACAACGCTTGGAAAATAAAATATTTGAACTTACATAATATATGTGACGATAGTAATTATAATAGGTTTAAAATATTATTTGTTAGTTTTTAGAATTCATTTTTTGTGTCGGTGGGTTTTTAAAATTTTTAATTTTACTTTTATATAAATAAGATTGTTGCAAAATTTAAACAAACTGTACGGCAGTCCGCACTAAACTTTCTCAACAATTTTTTTATATTTTTTCTCATACAAAAATTTAAAAAAAATGTAATAATTTTAATTAATTCATGTAGCATGACTATACAGGGTGTAAAAAATTGTTTGTGTTCTACTCATCATACTGAACAACTTTCTTCAAGCAACTAGACATGCGCAAAACTGTACCCGAAGAAGTGATGCAACATCACACATCACTTCCTTTCAAGTAATATTACTTTGTAATATCACACATCACCCTAAACATTACCCGAGATTTTGGCATTTCATACATGCAATTGAGGAGTGATAGAGCGCGACGTACCATTACCTACAATATTACTCGAAAAGTAATGCAACATGGGTGATTTAAGGTCAATGAATGTACTATGTAGTGTAGTGTAGTGAATAATTGAGTATGTGTAAAGTAAAAGTTGATTTTCCTTTATACTTAGATCGGTTAGCTATATCTACACTACATTACATTTATACTTTAATTTATATGTTTCTACCCCGAAATAAAAAAATGTTTACGAATTCACGAAACACTTAGGTACATCAAATTTGCAGCGAACCGCGAGACGCGTGACGTGCATGCATGCATGCAATTAGCAAAACACTATTTAATAAATCCTACCGGTATTGTTTTGTTTACGTGAACTTGACCTTGGATGAAGATTAAGTAGTTTTTCTTTCGCCTTACGGAAAAAATATTCGGAGAAATTTTGTCTTTTTTGTCTAAAAAATAAACACCAATATTGCATGCAATCCTTGCATGGCACATGCAATATGAAACTTAATTGTATTTCATATATCTTAAGGTTCATATTCTAAAATTAAAACATGAGCATGCGGAAATGGCGCGAGCAACTCCGTTGCCCATTCTCGTTGCCTTACCCGACGAATACCGATCGCAAGCGAACCGACACGGTACGCGGCCCCCTGATCCGCTCGTGTGCCGCGTCCCGTGCCAAGTAATGTGTGATGCGTGATGTTTGGATACGTCGCGTGATGTGTAAAGTTGCATTACCCCTCCGAGTAATATCACTCGAGTGATATTACTCGCATCACTTACCCATGTCTACAAGCAACCCATAGTCATAACTCAAAAAAAAATTTGGACCCTCCATATTCAATATATTTATACAATTCAAAATAGGTGCAAATTACACTCTTTCTGATAGTCATAAAATAATAATAACAATGTCATTTGTGAAGAGTCAAGATAAACAATTATTAGATAATAACGTCAAAATTAAATCCTTGATATAAACCAGGTTATGTCATTAGAACATGAAAACAATATGACACGAAAAGTTATACTTATAAATCATTGAATGCATTTAACAAGAGTAGGCCAGTTCACACGGACAGCACCCACCCAGTCACGAGTATAACGCGAGAGTCAGCCATCGCTCCCATCAACCATATTAGAGGGTAAGGAACGACCCGGCTCCCGATGCGCCACCAGCCGCACGAACATTTAGGCGAGCATAACTACTAATATGCACAAAACTGGTTAATCAGTTGATCGATTTGTATAAAGAGTAAAATATTTTTTTTGCGATTTCAGCAAACTCGCAGAACAAAGTTGTTCAGTACGATGAGTAGAAGCCCCAGTTGACGGGACCTGTTCGTACACCACTTTTGTTACAGCCTGCATATATACTTATTCGTGATTAAATCATCATCATATCAGCCGAAAAACGTCCACTGCTGGACAAAGGCCTCCCCTAAGAATTTCCACGACGACAGGATTCCGACGATCCTCACCAGGTCGTCGGTCCACCGCGTAGGAGGCCTGCCTACGCTATGTTTTCCGGTGCGCGGTTGCCACTCGAGAACTTTAAATAACAAAATATATGCTTATAGATAATTCAATAGCTCCAACCATTTGTAAGTATAAATCATATGTTTCAATTTCATTTGTAGGAGAACCTTAAAAACACGATTTTTCCCATACCATAGATTTTATACGTATAATAGACAAACATAAGCAACTACGACGTGCAAAGTTTCATCAAAATTGCTAGAGCCGTTTTTAAGAAAAACAATAATTTCAGTTTTTGTAGTATGACAGCTACTCTTTGGTTTGACGGTACGGAAAAACTTTTGATAATCCCTCGATAAAATAATATAAAACTCATTCCAAATTTGGTCCCAATCGGACACAGATTTAGCCTCCAGTATTAAGCGTGACGGACGAGCGCACGGACGCACGCATGGACGGATGGAATTGAGATGTTCGGTTTTTTGGATGTGTTAAGTTAATGATATAGAACACATTTTCACGAAAACTAGAATTTTTTTTTCTCGATAACAATAGGAATGACGAATGCTAGTCATTATATTATCTGTCAAAAACGACATTTAGTTCTACAAATTGTTAGAAATACCTAGGCGTGACGTCATAGTTTAGCAGCGTCATATATGTACTCATTTTGTGATATTGGTGAATTAAAAATCGAAGACTTGATGGAAAACAAAACGAGTAAGGTTTTTCGAAGTTTAAGTAGGAGGGCAATTTAGTGATCAAGAGTTCATAATTTATTTCTGATACTGTCGTCATCCCTATACTCCCTCTACCCCCCCTACGTTACATACCGTACTACGGGGTCGAGAATCAAAAAATAATACTCTCCGGTAATGAAAATAGATAACTACTTCGCAGCTCGTTAACAAGCCGGGAATTACTTTTTTTTTTGATGATTCTGAAATCACATATCCTGTTTTCTTTTTAGGACGTAAGGCGAAAATACCATAGCGAGTATTTGAGTCAAGCATATTTGCCATCAAACCTCATTGGTTGGAAGCAATTTTCTGGTTAAAAAATCAAAGTGCGAATGGTGGCGCATCGGGAGCCGGGTCGTTCCTTTCCCTCTAATATGGTTGATGGGAGCGATCGCTGACTCTCGCCGTATACTCGTGACCGTGTGAACTGGCCTACTGTTGTTAAATGCATTCAGTGATTTTAATGTATAACTTTTCGTGTCATATTGTTTTCATGTTCTAATGACAATCTGGTTTATATCAAGGATTGAATTTTGACGTTATTAACTAGTTATTGTTTATTTCTTGATTCTTCACAAATGACATTGTTATTATTATTTTATGACTATCAGAAAGAGTGTAATTTGCACCTATTTTTAATAAAAATAAATTGAATATTGAAACAAACATAATTAAGCCGGACTACGAAAAAGTTAAAAATAAATTGAACTATAAATTTTATTGTAGTTAAGGTCTTGAGCGTCGCGTCGGTGGCGTAACGGCTAGGGCCGCCGCCTCCTGTCCGGGATATCGTGGTTCGAATACTGCCACGTACCAATATGATTTCGATTTCATATGTACGTTTATCCGACACGGTGAAGGAAAACATTGTGAGGAAACCTGCACATGCCTGCGAAGAAACTCGCAGGTTGTGTGTGAAGCCGACCAACCCGCACTGCGCCCGCGTGGTCGACTAAGGCCTGGTCGCCCTAATTCAGGGTAGGCTCGAGTCCCTCGGTGGGGACGTATATGCACTGGGCCCGCGTGGTCGACTAACGCCTGATTGTCCTAATTCAGGGCAGGCTTTAGGGCCTTATCACACTAGCGAGTTATCACAAAGCGGGGCGAGTGCGCAGCGAGCTCGCTGCAAGTTCGCAACGTGTCACGTGTGGGTGGCGAACACGCCGCAAAGACGCCGCGGGTGCGCAGCGAGCTCACGGCGAACAGCGCTCTCGACGCCATTTTGTTCCCTTCTGGCACTGAATGTACAAAACGCGGATCGCGTTCGCTACGCACACGTTGCGAACTCGCTGCGCACTCGCCCCGCTTTCCGGTCGCTCGCAACTCGCTAGTGTGATAAGGCCCTTAGCCTCTCGGTGAGGACGTATATGAGTTGATATGATGAAGGTCTTACTTGGTCTCAAAAGCGTTGTAGTCGCCCAATAGGTCACCGATTCTGATGCCGTTCCGCGTAGCCTTGGACGAGTATGTGGGACCGATGCCTTTCTTCGTGGTGCCAAGTGAGTTTTTGCCTTTTTCCGCCTCTTGCAAGCCGTCAACCTGTGAAAAGAAAATAGTTTTACATGTTTCATTTATTATTACTTTTAAGGGCCCCGAAGTATCGCAGTCTCTCTCTCTCTCTCTCTATCTCTCTCTCTCTCTCTCTCTCTCTCTCTCTCTCTCTCTCTCTACAAAGATGCTTTATGAGATTGTTCTGTCCGTCCGTCACACACAGTTACAGCGTTATAATAACTTTTCAACTAATAATAATTTTTGTTTTTAACCGGTTTCAAATCTGGACAGCCAACGTACCAATGAGTTTTTCAAAACTAACGTACATATACTCATCGATTGCTTTAACGGTGAAGGAAAACATCGTGAGGAAACCTGCACCCGCCTGCGAAGAAACTCGCAGGTTGTATGTGAAGTCAACCAACCCGCACTGGGCCCGCGTGGTCGACTAAGGCCTGGTCGCCCTAATTCAGGGTAGGCTCGAGCCCCTCGGTGGGGACGTATATGAGCTGACATGATGAATAACTTTTATATTTCTTAACTCAATCGCATAAAATTTGGCACTAAAATAGTTTAGATTACGAATAGCTCTTCATTTCGAAAAAAAAATATTGTTAAAATTTTTAAGGGGTGCTTCCCATACATGTAAAGGGGGAATAATTGTTTTTAATGCACTCCCACGTTTTGTATGGTATCATTGATAGGTCTTCAGTTGAATTTCATGATATTTTTATCAGGTGCGCCGTTTGCAAGAAATACAGGGTGTAACATAAAGGTGCAGTGATACTTGAAAGTGGCCTTGTACTGAACAACTTTTTTTTTCACAACTTTGCTGGAATCGCGATTTTCTTTTTCATACAAAACCGGCCAATCAGCTGACCGATTTGTACGAAAACCACGGGGAAAAAATTTTTATATCGCTAATCGGATTACGTATATCTATGTCGGTATCGCATTCCTTTTTTTAAAAACGAAACAGGAAACTTGTTTTCCGTATTTTACCTTGAAAACAAGTTTATTGGATAATAGTGGATTCCTGTTTCGTTTTTCAGAAAAATAATGCGATACCGACACAGATATACGTCATCCGATTATCGATATAAAATTATTTCAAAATTGGTTGTTTGGTTAACAAATGAATCAAATACTACGTTTGTAAGGGATTTATGAACTCGAGCGGGCTCTAAGACTGAATGAGCCAAATCCAAAGAATAAGATATGATTATAACAATAATAAATAAATAAGTTTAATTTAATTAACTATCTTCAAACTAGCAAAAATATACATTCATTCAGTTATTTCGAAATAACATATCAGAGTATAAAATTTGAATGTTAATTGATAAATATCTTAAAATGATCAAACATTTCCATTTTAAATTCAGCTATTTCGAAAAAAAAACGTATTAGAGTATGAAATCAGTATGTAATTTTGATAAATATCCAAAATATCGGTTCTAAGTATATCAAAAAATCCGATATTTTGATATTTATTATAAATATCGGATATTTACGAACCCTGATACCGCCCAACCGGATATCGCCCCCTGTTTGATATAGAAACTTGATATTCACCCATAAAAGTAGGTATTAGGGGAAACTCTCAATGCAAACAAAAAAAAACTTTAGTTTACATAACCAACTAACTATTTAGGGTTACCTAATTATTATAGAGCGGCTGTTTGATGATGAGCGCTGGCTCGACCCTTCAGACAACAAAAAAAACTGATTAAAAAATCATCAAATAAAATAGTGTCACGGCTTAGCGGTCATCGTAGAAAGGCAATACGGTGTATCAAATTACGGACGCTATCTCTATAGCATTCTTAAATCGATACACTAATGTCATCCCTATGACGGCTACATTTTAGATTTACGATAGAAGGTTTTTCATGCTATTACAAAACAATGTAAGCAATAAAAAAAATAAAGCCATATTGTTATCTATCACTTATCATTCAACTGCATACAAAAACCGCTATCACTTATCTATTAACTGCATATAAATATTAAAAAAAACCGGCCAAGTGTGAGTCAGAACCGCACACATACAGGTCCGTATCATCTTCATCATACTAGATGGCGATAGTTTCTTCACGTTTAAAAAAAAACACGTTTTTTGTGTGGAGACCCACATTTTAACACTTAAATCATTACGATACCCTGAATACTTTCAAGGTAATCGCCTTGTTACACTTTTGCTGAAAACGGATAATGAAATGTAGCATGACATATGCCCTTTAGGTGTATTTTTTGAAATTTCCAATTATACGATTATTTTTTTTAAGATTAGGCATTGTCATGAATAAAGTCGAAAAAGAAAGATCACATTTTTCAGTATTTTTAAAACCCTTACCAATACCCACATTTTAACACTTAAATCATTATGATACCCCGAATACTTTGAGAGTAATCGCCATGTCACACTTTTGCTGAAAAAGGTAGGTACGAGTACGCCTACCGGAGCGGGCGGAAAAGAAAAAAAACTTTCGATGTAAAAATATTCTACCATAAAACAAATACTCTTTATTGCACACATTATAAAATTAAAATAAACACAATATGAAAACAAATCTTCTGTGGATATTACAGCGGCGGGACAATAGGGATGACGACAGCATCAGAAATAAATTATATCTCTTGAATACTAAACTGGCCTTCTACTTAAAACTTCGGAAAACCTTACTCGTTTTGTCTTTCATCAAGTCTTCGATTTTTTATCCACCAAAATCACAATATGAGTAACTATATATGAGTATATATGACGCTGATAAACTATGACGTCACGCTTAGGTATTTCAAACATTTTTAGAACAAAATGTCGTTTTTGACAGATGATAAAAAGTAACTCAGATGACTAGCATTCGTCATCCCTATTATACGAGTATACGTAATAATTATACAATTACATAATTATATATCGATATAGGTATGTCACGGTCATTCCTCCAATTGCAATTAATAAGTTAGTAAAAGCATAAAAATATTTTGTCTACCTACTCTCATTTCGTAAAATTTGATTAATAAACTTCAAAACGAGTTTATATTGACATACTTTACCATACCGAAATTTTAAATAAATGGAATCATATTATTAATATCACACTTTTTCTCTAACAAAATAATGTTATAAAATATGTTTTTTCACCAATACGATACAGGGCAAATCCAAGAAGTTAATATCATCAAGGAGATTCCAAGCAGGAGCATTACAAAAAAGTTTTGATTCCAATTTTTACCTGTCTTGGTGACAGGCGCCCGCTTTAGCTCATGCGCGGTATGTGTTGAGTTTCAGCGCCATTGTTACGTTTTGTTGTACTGAATTTCGTTGGTTGTTTTTTTTCTCTTTTAACTTTGATCTTTTATTTAGTAGGATCAATCCCAATGTATGAGATTAAATAAAGCAGTGTGTGAAAGTGCACATAACTGGGTGTTAAGACACTCGTGTGATAGAATTCAAAGAATCTATGACCTACGGACAAAAAACCTTTGAAAGTAAGTAGTTCAAGGCTTTAAATTGGAAGGAGAACTTACTGAATGTATGTGTACTCTCTAAAAGGTTGAAAATAAAATTGAAAATTTTGAAAAATCCCACGACCGGTGATAATTTAATAATTTTTGAGAATCCTAAAAACTTTTTGGTACAAGCCTTTACGATTGAAAAAGATTTTTTATATTAAAAAATCCAAATGCTCAAATGAATATAAAAATACATGGTTCCAAATTCAAAAATACTGTCTTTTATACGGTTCTGGGACCTTGATTCCACCTCCAAAATTCATCATCACATCAACTTCAAAATACCAAAAGGATCTATTGTCGCCGAGAATACGGCTTCATTCCAAATTTCAAGTCAATCAAACCTCTGGAAGTCACTCTAAAATCGATCGCAAGATTTGTACAGTCGAGTTCATTAATATATGAGCATTACCAAGGCTTCAAATATAAATGTACATGGAAGGGTACTTATATATCTGAGCAGATTCATCAATCAAATATATACACATATTACCTGCCATATTAATCTGAGCAAGCCTTTCAGTAATATCTACACAACTGAAAGCTAATAAATATCTGTACCATTAATTTTAAAAATTATTTAATCAAGTGAAATTACATAAATATCTACACAAAGGTTTTTTAAATATTTATAAATGTAGTGGCACAAAAATATCTGTACTAAAGTATTCCAATTTTATATGAACAAGTAGGAGTTCATAAATATCTGAACAAACACAATACAAACTTCGTATTTTAAAAATGACAATTATTGAAAAGAGTATCGTACTGTCAAATAATACATTTGTCTCTTTCATTTTGAGTGTGACGTCATTACTGTTTGCTAATTTTTAGACAGCGTTTGCTCTTAAACTGAAATTTGTAACAGAGATGGCGATGGCAGTCCACCACCGGATTTTCAAGGATTTTTTTTAAATTTACCTTTCGTTTCTTATTTCCATCTAATCGGAAGACTTTATAAAAGTTATCTTATCCTTTTACAATTACGTTTTAACACCCGTCATTGGCTTTTTCATATTTTTTTTTCATTTTGAGGTACAGAACCCTAAAAAGCCGGTCAAGTGCTAGTCGGACTCGCACACCAAGGGTTCTGTAAAATGCTGTTTTTTGTTAGATAGATAGATAAATCGTTTATTTCTCATAGCCTTACAGACAAATCACATCATCATATCAGCTCATATACGTCCCCACCGAGGGGCTCGAGCCTACCTTGAATTAGGGCGATCGGGCCTTAGTCGACCACGACCTCCCGGGCAAGAGGCGGCGGCCCTAGCCATTACGCCACCGACGCTCTTAGACTTTAGACTCCTCAGTGCAAGTACGACTCACACTTGGCCAGTTTTATTATATTTTGTTAAACTTTTTAAAGTACCATTACCATACTACACCAAGTTTACGCTTGCAGGTATAACCGTTTTAGGATATGGAGCAAAATAAAACAAAAAAAATCTTTAAAAACACATTTCTTGTATGGATACTCCTTTAATTTTCCCCTTTTTAATTTTTATTATTTCTTAGTAAATATATAAAAGGAAACCGTGACGGACTGACAGGTCTATCTACGCACAGCTCAAACCACTGGACGGATCGGGTTAAAATTTGGCATACTGATAGCAATTATGACGTAGCCACCCCCTAAGAAATAATTTTAGAAAATTCCCACAGGAACGGCAAAAAACGGGATCGCTGCGGGCAACAGCTAGTCCCCCACAATAACACATACCCACTCTGTAAAAAAAACAGCCGGCTACCCAGCACGGTTCACAAGATACAGCCTTTTAAAAGTCGGAAAGACGGACAGAAAAGCGGACGGACAACTTAGGTTACCTGGTACGGAACCCTAAAAATTTAACAAAATTTAACAGCACACAACATACACACTTTCATAACGTACTTCTATGTAAGTTACATAAGTGTATGCATTGTATTTTATCCTAATTATTATAGTGCTTATCTTGTAACAGTATGTCCACACAATGTATGTAAATTGTCAATTACATGAGTGCCTTGTATGTAATTCCATTGAAAGCGTGACGTCATGCGTTTTCTAGACAATACCACACATTCGCAGATCTGCCAAGCGTACTTATATACCTATCCACATTTATCAGGATGGTTTCAAATTACAATTTACTTCAGAATTTTGTGCAATAGGTATATATTCTCTATTCTTTCGCAATACGTATAATGCAGAGGAATACATAAAAAACGGCCAAGTGCGAGTCGGACTAGCAATCCGAGGGTTCCGTACCACCACACCTCTGCACACAACTCTCCTTACTAATATTATAAATGTGTTTGTTTGTTACCTTTTCACGCTTCAAAGCCTCGACCAATCTTAATCAAATTTGGCATGCAGGTAGCCTGTATCACGAGGAAGGACATAGGCTACTTTTTATTCCGTGAAAATAGCGTAGCCCGATGCAATTCCTGAGGGAATTGAAAATATACTCTTTTTTTGGTTAATTTCTTTAACATAGCAACGGAACAATGGATTGTGTGATTTTTTGCACAGAGATGGTTGAGCGGGTGGGAAATGACATGATTTACTAATAAGCATATTCTGACATAGTTCCCGATGGATCTGGAGAAAATTTAAGTCCACGCTCGCGAGCCGCTTGCGGCTCGCGCACCGCGCACCCTCTAAGACAATCATAAAAACGATGTCCACGCGGGCGAAGCCGCGGGAAAAAGCTAGTAATAGTATAATGACAATGATACTAATTCACATGACAAACAAAAGACATCAACGCGAGCGACAAAAATATGCTTTTTTATCATTCAGTTCGGACTCCTTAGCGCGAGTACGACTCACACTTCGCCGATTTTTATTATTTGTTGTTTTACTTCAGTATTAGTACTATAATCACACCAAGGTTCACGCTTGTATGTATTACCGTTTTAACGATAGAGCTATATCAAAAATACTTCTAAAGACCCTTAAAAAACACGTTTTTTTGTATGGCGACCCCCCCTTATTTTTTCACTTTTTAAATTTTTTAGTAATTGTTGTTAATATAGAGCTAACAAAAATACATAATATGCTGTACTTTAGACTGTCTATTTGTCAAGATTTGTCGTATTGTATAATAGAATAGCCACTTCCCGATTACGCATCGGAGTATCAAAATTTTTAGTGGCGTAGGTATATAATTTGAAAACTTCTTACAATACGGACTATGTATGGCCTAACCTTCCCAAGATATGGGGCGAGGTCCTAAGTTCCGTGCCCCAGGCGAGTGAAAACAGTATGGGCTGACTTTGGATTTATTAAGGAATCCTATTCACTCGCTATATCCTGGATTACATGCGTATCTTACTGGTATATGCGACTTATCTATCTTCATCATATCAGCTCATATACATCCCCACCGAGGGGATCGAACCTACCCTGAATTAGGGCGATCGGGCCTTAGTGGCCCAGTGCGGGTTGGTCGACTTCACACACAACCTTCGAATTTCTTCGCAGGCGTGTGCAGGTTTCCTCTAGTTGTTTTTCTTTACCGTAAAAGCGTCGGATAAACGTACATATGAAATATAAATTCGAAGTCACATTGGTAGGTGGCAGGATTCGAACCACGACCTTCCCCGGACAGAAGGCGGTGGCCCTAGCCGTTACGCCACCGACGCTCTATCTACTTATATTATCTATCTTAATCAACTTTTAATCTCAAAAATTTAGCGTTTTTGTAGGTACTGTGTATAATGTATAGTTGTATACTGTTCGTATTGTTTAAAAAATGCAGTTTTGAAGAGTGTATATTCTGATTCTTTGTCTTTCTGTGTACTTTCTGATTGTCAAGTTACGAGTACCTACCAAGAATTCTTCACTTCGATATAAACATAAACAGTCTTTTACCCCGACCCGATCAGGCATATTGAGGAGGAGGCGTTGAGTGATCGCCGATTAAAAAGCAGGGAAATTACAGCTAGGTTGAGGGTTTCCAAGAGTACCGTTCATCGTGCAATTCACGACTATCTTAATATGAGTAAGGTGAGCGCAAGATGGGTGTCGAAACTTCTCTCGGCTGTTCCAAGAGAGGAAAGAGTGCGATGCGCTTCTGCATTTTTGGAACTGTTGTGTTGCGAAAACCCTGAACAAACAATTGATCGGATGGTTATTGATTATAAAACGACGACGATGGTCCTTTATTATGATGATCCTGAGAGCAGACGCGTGTCCATGGAGTGGCGTTATAAGAGAGACAAGCGGCCGAGTAAGGCAAGAGTGCAACAGTTCACTAATAACTTGATGTGCACGGTTTTTTGGGATTCACAAGGTCCAAATGGTTGATTTCAAAGAACGAAATACTGTTGTAAATGGGCCATATTATGCTACTCTTATGCATAAGTAGAGGGACAGTATTAAAAAACGTAGAGGTAAATTGCATAAAGGTGTCCTTCTGTTGCACGATAATGCACCTGTGCACATGGCTGCTATTTCGAAGCCTGCCATTCGTGCCTGTGAGTTCACAGAACTTGAACACCCACCATACAGCCCGGACTTGGCCACGAGCGACTACTTCTTATTTTCTAACTAGCTGTCCCGGCGAACTACGTACCGCCTTACATTGTACTACCCTACCCTACACTACCCTACCCTACCCTACAATACACTACACTACCCTACCCTACCCTACACTACCCTACCCTACATACACTACACTACACTACCCTACACTACACTACCCTACCCTACCCTACACTACCCTACCCTACCCTACACTACCCTACCCTACACTACCCTACCCTACACTACCCTACCCTACACTACCCTACCCTACCCTACACTACACTACACTACACTACCCTACCCTACCCTACATAAGAACCTTCTCCTGACAATAACGAACTCGACAAAAAAAGAATTAGCCAAATCGGTTCGTGCGTTCTGGAGTTATAGCGTCAGGAAGGAAAACCCGACTTATTTTTATATAGTAGATTTGACGAAAGACCTACGGGGAAGAAAATTTACCAATGATGAAGAGTTGGAACCAGCTGTTTTAGGCCACTTTGAAAACAAAAATTCGGACTACTTTTTTAGGGTTCCGTACCCAAAGGTATAAAACGGGACCCTATTACTAAGACTTCGCTATCCATCCGTCTTGTCTGTATGTCTGTCCGTCCGTCTGTCACCAGGTGATAGCTGGACAGTTGAAATTTTCACAGATGATGTATTTCTGTTGCCACTATAACAAATACTAAAAATTAGAAAAAGTGTCAAAAAAGGGGGGTCTCTATACAAAGAACGTGTTTTTTTTTAAACATGAAGAAACTAGCGCCATCTGGTATGATGGTACGAATCCCTATGTGTGTGGTTCTGACTCGCACTTGGCCGGTATTTTTAAAGGTATTGAAATGTTGGTTCAGCGATCTAGAACGTGTGTTGTAAAATATATTCTATATTGAAAAGTAATACGGATTTTATTTCTACTTTACTTCCACAAGCCAGTTAATTATGGGACCTACCACGTCGCTATTAGCTTTATTAGAAGAGCTATTTTGTCAGTGCCTACCTGTTGGTGTACGTCGAAGACCAGATGCGCGCGGTCGGAGATGATCAGCCGTTCCCGCCACGCCCTCATGCCTTTCGCTTCGTTTTTCTTCAGCTCCTCGAAGAGCCCTGGAAGGTGGATCACGACACCATTGCCTGCAAATAAATTAAACAAGTTTTGTAATCGTTTAATCGGTGTCAAATAAAAATTTGTCTACTGTCATCAAAATCCAGCAATAGGTTAAGTGCAATACTAACAAATAAAGTTTTTTAGTTTCATGTACTAGATTTTTTTATTTACACACGGCGCCACATCAAGCTATACAAACTAGTATACGCGGGCCTCGCATATGTTGAAACCCAAAGGCGTCGCACGACTCGCGCGGCCAGCTTATACTGGTTTTGTATAGCTTGATGTGTCGCTGTCCGTACTACTAGATTTTGCAAGCGGCTCCCCGCGTGGACATTGTTTTATGAATGTCTTTAAGGGTGAGTATTGCGCGAACCGCAAGCGGCACGCGAACGTAGTCATGAGTTTTCTCCAGTAGGTACTCTCGGGAACTATATTGACTTATCTTGATTATTAGTCTATGTCACTTCCTACCCCTTAAATATTTATTTATATGCAAGAAACCACGTTAATCCATTGCTTCGTTGCGACGCCGACGTGCGCGAGCGTGAAAATGAGTTATCCCGAAATCCCTCGAAAGTAAATAAAAATATTGTCTAGCACTTCTATTGTAGTTTTCATGTTAAGTAATACCTTAAGGCGGTAATATTAGAGATTTTCGATATTTTCACGTCAATTGCTCCTAATCGATAAAAAACCTAAGGTTGAAAAAAGTACCCTTATTGTTGATGATGTTCCTTCAAGTCAAAAGCTATAAGAAACACGATTAACTCGATAGAAAAAAAAAACTAAAAATAGGTCTACACCGTTACCTTCAACTCTAGTTATCTTGTACTCTATAATTATATGTTTTGGAGTATAAATTTAAAAAATATACAACAATATTTGTTATGATAATACAAAGTGAGTAATGTTATTATTATTGTTTATACTTATTGTTGGTTTTGATTGTAACGAAAAGCACTGAAAAAGTGTGGTTATTTTCTTTACTCTATACACGTAAAAAAAAAGACAGAGACGACTGTTCCAATCAATACTTCGCCTTAAATCTTATTACTGAAATTTTATTTAAAAAGTTTATACTCGATGTCAAATCATCTATTTTGTGTATGTAGGTAGACAGTCACAGTAGTGTCCGAGTGTTACAAATTTTTAGGGTACCGTAGTCAACAAGGAACCCTTATAGATTTGCCATGTCTGTCCGTCTGTCCGCGGCTTAGCTCAGAGATTATTGATACTAGTAATCCGTAATTTAGCACGGGTATACAAACTCGTATTAATCACACCGACCAAGTGTTACAATTAAATCTTGAAAAAAATATTTTTAGCGTAGTGGGGGGTGGGGGTGGGGGGGGGGGGGGGGTGATTTTCTTTTAGTTGACATCCCTATCGTGTAGGAATGGTGGAATAGGTCTTTAAAATTATTTATAGTTTTCTAAAACCATTTGTCGATTCAGGGATCCGTTTGTGAAATATTAAGCTTTATAGTGCTTTAGAGTAGGGTTGCCAAGCGTCCTGTTTTCCCAGGACGTGTCCTGCTTTTGGAGTGTCCTGGATAGTTTTTAAGTAATGTCCTGGGTTTTTGGTGAATTGTCTTATTTGAGAATTGAGTATATGTATATTTACACAGTAGGGGTGCGATAGACATTGAAGAGCATCAAAAAAATGTCAAACACAAGATTACAGTCTCAGGCAGGGACTTGTAGAGCCTTAGACACTTTCACTAAGAAATTGTCGATAAATGAGAAAACAGTACCTAGCTGAAGAGACTGCAGTTTAATTTTTGCTATTAGTTGAGTTTAATTGATCCTAAATTCATTGCGTAATTACTATTAACTATTGTTCTTATATTACGTCCTGTTTTTAAACATAAATGTCCTGGTATTCCGAATTTGGGGATGGCAACCCTACTTTAGAGTCAAGTGTCCCCCCCTCCTTCTACTAGCTAAACCGCTATTTCAGGACATCTGAAAAAATTGTGAATTAGGACATAATCAATTTAAAAGGAAAATGCTTAGGCTTTCTTAGCTTTAACCACCTCCGTGGCGTAATGGTTTAGTCAATTAGCTTCACATCAAAAGGTCGCGGGTTCGTTTCCCGGTGGAGTCTAACTTTGCAAGACTCGGTTTGGTAGGTGAAATCTTCTAAGCCCACCTGGCTAGCTACCACCATCTTCTCTAAGTTTTACTGCCAAACATCAATGCCAACAACATTGATGTGATCCGGCTTGAAGATAAGATAGCCAGTTCCCCATTGCTTTGGGGAATCTTGGTAAGCCCGCTTCCATTTTCGGCATCATCGTCACTTTCCATCAGGTAAGATGATGCCAAGGGTTTATAAATTGGAAAAAAAGGAGTAATAATAGTCGACTGACTTAAGACGTGCAGTTGTATTTGTAAAAGTTCATAGATTTTCCATACAAAATATTCTACTACCAACTGCAAATATAACTTTGTTTTTTTAATATACCTACATTCATTTTTTTACAAGACTACGGAACTACTTTGCGCGAGTTTAACTCGCAGTTGACTTAGGAATCGAAAAATGGTGTAAGGGTAAGGGTTCTAAGACTAATTACTAAGACTGGAGACCCACACTCCATACAAAAAACGTGGTTTTTTTAAACATGAAGAAACTAGCGCCATCTGGTATGATGGTACGGTACGGAACCCTTTGTGTGCGGTTCTGACTGGCCACTTGGTCGGTTTTTAGGATCCTATGTCCAACTGCTTGTATGGGATCGAACTACTGCGTCTGTTAATGTCGAAAAGAGTACTAACTTGATCAACCAATAATCAATTGATATACAGTCTAAACTCCGTATAAAGTCACTCGATATAACGATTCACTCTTTGAAACGTCAAAATTTTCTGGCTCCAGCAGGTTTTATCTGTGTAACGAAAACTTCCAATAACGTCACAGAATGTCCGGTCTATTGAGTGTCGCTATACAGACTTTACACTGTATTAGAAACTCAACCAGTACAGGATACACTACCGTTAGTTTCAACTAATCCTATTGCAATAAAGCTAACCAACTTGGCCTCAAGAAGGAAACCACTTACAAAAAATACTTTACAAGACTTTGTGACAGCAAAGAAGGATTATGTTTTTCACACGTATCTAAGTATCAGGAATTATTTATACCCTCGGCAAAGTAAACATATTAGTACTAACATTACAGTATGGACACTCCCTGCCGCTATCTAGATTCCGACCTCACCCCCTCGTCACACCCCGGACACTGCATATAACGGTCGTGAAATGACATTTCTAAAAACAAATGACGGAGCAAACAAAATCACGGCGAAATCCTATACGTTCCATCAGAACCAAACTATAACCAATCTGGGTGACGAGGGGGTGAGGCCGGAATGGAATCTAGAGAGCGGCAGGGAGTGACCACACTGTATATTTGTACTAATATATATACTTTGCCCTCGTCGTCTCCCAGGTTGATACAGATTGGTTTAAGTTTGGGTCTCGAACGTATAGAATTTCGCCGTGATTTTATTTGTTTCGTCACTCGTTTTCAGAAATGTCATTTCGCGTCCGTTGTATGAAGTGTCCGAGGTGTGCCCTCGGAGCAACCCAACGGCTGGTTGGTTTTTTATGAATGGGGTGTTTATCGACTCGTCTTAACCGTGCGAAAGTTATAGACAAGGTTTTGTTTCTTTAAAACCGTTACGGCGGTCGTGGAATATGAAAGGGCAATATGATTTATAGGTATTTCATTTTTCAATTTTTTTAAAAGAATCTTATTTAGTTTCGGGATCGTCTTAACCGTGCGAAAGTTATAGACTATGTTTTGTTTCTTTAGAACCGTTATGGCGGCCGTGGAATATGAATTAGTTTCGGGAACGTCTTAACCGTGCGAAAGTTGTAGACTAGGTTTTGTTTCTTTAGAACCGTTATGGCGGACGTGGAATATGAAAGGGCAATATGATTTATAGGTATTTGATTTTTCTAATTTTTTAATATAATCTTATTTAGTTTCGGGAACGTCTTAACCGTGCGAAAGTTGTAGACTAGGTTTTGTTTCTTTAAAAACGTTACGGCGGCCGTGGAATATGAAAGAGCAATATGATTTATAAGTATTTGATTTTTCTTATTTAGTTTCGGGAACGTAATTCATTTTTATTCGGGACGTTAACATGTTAAACACTTTAAAAGACAATAATTTACTAATTGTCAACACAAAAATTATGGAAAATAAATTTTTGATCAGTTAATGCTCATTTTGATATCTATCCCTATCTATGATAATTAGAACCACAGACGAAACTGCATATTTACATAGATCATCATTTGTAAGCCGAAAGACGTCCGCAGCTGGACAAGGGCCGCCCCCAAGGATTTCCACAACGACCGGTACTGCGCTGCCCGCATCCAGCGGCTTCCCGCTACCTTCATAAGGTCGTCGGTCCACCGAGTGCGAGGCCTGCCTACACTACGTCTTACGGTGGCGGTCGCCACTCGAGAACTTTACTACCCTAACAGCCATCTATTCTACGAGCTAGCCGCTTCCCGCGACCTTTAACAGGTCGTCGGTCCAGTGAGTGGGAGGCCTGACTACGCTACGTCTTCCGGTGCGCGGTCGCCACTCGAGAACTTTACTACCCCAAAGGCCATCTGTTCTACGAGCTATGTGGCCTGCCCACTGCCACTTAAATTTAGCAATTCTGCGAGCTGTCGGTAACTTTGGTTCTCCTACCGATCATCTCTTTTCTGATTTTATCACGCAGCGAAATTCCTAGAATAACAAAGTTTAGTGTACTGTGACATAAGCTCATAGACACCTTATTCTCGTTTAATACCTACTGCCTGTGTAATTGGATATTTTTTTTATCCACAATAGGGTATTAGACAGTGTTTATAATAAACTAAAAAATATTATTCACTAAATAGCATTTCTTCTACAAAAGCATAAAAACTTATTCATTTAACATTTTATTCTAATTCCAATTGTATATTTATCAAAATCACTAAATTAGTTCGTCAAAGACAATGACGTCACAAGTTTGTAACACTAACAATTTCAGAACAAAATGTCGTCAACAGTTGATAAAAAGTAACTCAAATGACTAGCAGTCAAATATCGGATTGGTAAGCTCTTGGAATCATCTAACCTGATGGTAAGTGACGATGATACCGACGATGAAAGCAGGCTTACCAAGAATCCCCAACACAATGGGGAACTGACTTTCTTATCTTCAAGCCGGAACACATTAATGTTTTGAGGCATGACTTAGATCAAGCATGTCCAACATACGGCCCGCGGACCACCATCCGTCCCGCGAAGTAGGGTTGCCAACTTTATTTTTCGGCCTTAAGGGACAAACGATCTTAAATCAAAAATACAGGATTTCGCTTCTTCACACGGGATAAATAAAAATCATAGCATTTTTAATCAAAGTTCGTTTTACGTAGACTTAAAACTATAATTCGTTACAGATTTTACAGCACGTAACGTATCTTTTTTCTTAACATGATTATAAAAACAAACACAGTCAAAATCGTAGTTAAACATGTTTATCAGTTTGGCTTTTATTAAATTCGGCGTGCATTTGTTAAGGCCTTCAGTTCGTTTTAGATTCATTTGTGAAAATACTCTTTCGACAAAACAATTTGAGCTAGGAATACGGGACACGGGTTGTCCCGGCGGGACATAGAAATTTATGCAAGAAATACAGGACGTCCCGTGAAATACGGGACGGTTGGCAACACTACAGCGAAGGCACATAAGAGCCCGCTGAAGTTCATAAATCCCATACAAACGTAGTATTTGATTCATTTGTTAACCAAACAACCGACTTTGAAATAACTTTGTATCGATAATCGGATGACGTCATATACTTTATATCGATAATCAGATGACGTTTATCTGTGTCGGTATCACATTACTATTTTTTAAAAACGAAACAGGAATCCATTATTAACCAATAAATTTGTTTCCAACGTAAAAAACGAAAAGGAAGTTCATTGGTTAATAATGGATTTCGTTTTTCAAAAAAGTAATGCGATACCGACACAGATATACGTCATCCGATTATCTATTTAAAATTATTTCAAAATCGGTTGTTTGGTTAATAAATGAATCAAATACTACGTTTGTATGGGATTTATGAACTCCAGCGGGCTCTTAATCTGGCCCGCGAACTAGTCAAATTTTAAGCTATCTAATGTATAGTTATTGCGCGAAGCTTCCCTACCTTTATTCCGCGGCACATAAGTTGAACAAAGATATGGACAATAGATGCATTGTGCAAACAAAAAAGGTGTCAGTCATGGCATTAGGTTGGTTTTTTTTATAATTGAAAACGCTAAACACGTTAAAATCCCGACTTGCATCGCAACAACTTAGTACATTTTTAATTTGTTTTTTTTTTGTTTTTGTTAATTTTCTAATTTTTGATTTTGATAAAATTTATATGGGACCACACGGGAAACACTAGCTTTCAAATAAAAAAGAATCATAAAAGTCGGTTAACCCAGTCAACAGTTCTGAGGTAACACACATAAAAAATACTGTCGAATTGAGAACCTCCTCCTATTTGGAAGTCGGTTGAAAAGTGACTCTTCCTCCTAACATAAGTATTTTTTTTTGTTTTATTAAAAATTCACTTCACAACCTATTGGACATTTCCTTTGGCCCGCTGCGGATATAAAAATCCTAAACCTGGCCCTCCACCAAATTACGTTGGACACCCCTGTAAGACTTAGATGATCAACCTTCCACCAATTAAACAAGTTAAACTTCACCGGGAATCGAACCCGCGATCTCCTGATGTGAAGCTAATGGACTAAACTAAACGGGGAGGTGGTTGTTTATATAATACTTTAATCGAAAGGAATTTTTCCACTGACATAGCAAACTATTATTTTTTTATCGTCTACCACAACGTTAATCTTCGGCAGTGTATGGCAAATCACCATGGCCTTGAGTAAAAATTACTCATTCCCAAGGTTGCTTTACATAAAACACGGTTGGTACCATGTTGTTGGTACCTATTGAATACGGTACCTGCCGTGATGCGGTACAGATCAGTTTGTCGTTCAATAATTAGAAGCCGCTTCGTATTAAAATTTCGAGGTACAGTGTAAACTCTATATAGCGACACTCAATGGACCGGACATTTTTAGACGTTATTGAGAGTTTTCGTTATACGAGAAATTAGCGTCAAAGTAAACCAACTGGAGCCTGAAAATTTGACGTTTCAAAGAGTGAATCGTTATATCGAGTAACGTTATACACTGTATTTTTAAAAACGGTAACGGCTTCTTTGCAGAATGTCCCCTTCGCAAAATGTCCCCCCTTAATAGTTATTTGGTGAAAAGGTTCCTTTCTCAAAATGATCCTTTTGCAAAAAAGTACCCTTGATTTTTTAGGGTTCCTTACCCAAACGGTAAAAACGGGACCCTATTTACTAAGACTTCGCTGTCCGTCCGTCTGTAACCAGGTTGTATTTCATGAACCGTGACAGCTAGACAGTTGAAATTTTCACAGATGATGTATTTGTGCTGCCGCTATAACGTAAAATACTAAAAATTAGAAAAAGTGAAAAAATAATAGGGGTATCTATACAAAAAACGTGTTTTTTAAACATAAAGAAACTAGCGCCATCTAGTATGATGGTACGGAACCCTATGTGTGCGGTGCTGACTCGCACTTGGCTTTTTTACTCCTTAGTTCTTTTGAACTAATTCGGATACTAACATTATTATCTTTATGTTTAGTCCCCCATATTTCGAGAAAGGGATTCGGCGAAATGCGAAAGGAATATTGGAATATAGGAAGCCAGGATACGAGACAATGTTTATAAATAAATAAATAAATAAACATAAATATTTTAGGACAAATCAAAATCACACGTCTGGACCCAAAGTAGGATTCCCTGTGTTGTGGAAACCAGATACTGATAGAAATACTTATATAGGTTTAAATACATACATATATAGATATCTCCTCATCACAATGTTTGCCCTGGATGGGGATCGAACCCCAACCCTCGAATCAGTAGTCAAGAGCACTAACCACTGAGCCACCGAGTGAGTCGAAAAATTGCTATGTTTGCTAGATTTCATCATATTGTGGGCCGTAAGGCGTCTACTGCTGGACAAAAGTAACTAGCATCTCATCTGTGACAAAGGCCTCCCAAGGATTTCTACAACGACCGGTCCTGCGCTGCCCGCATCTAGCGATTTCCCACTTACTTCTCCAGGTCGTCCCTCCACCGACTGGGAGGCCTTCCTCCGCTACGTCTTCCGGTGCGCGGTCGCTACTCGAGAACTTTACTACACCAACGACCATCTGTTCTAATATTAATTTATCGATACAAAAAAATCATTAAGATGTTTACCATCCAACTTTTAGAAAACGCTGTTCGTTGGCAAAAGGACAGTCAGCCACAATAGGAATTTATTGATTGAAATACACAGTTGAATGGATGCATAGCGCTTTTTAGCGCTCATTAGCAATCAGTCAACAGAAACGAATGCGCTCAAACATTACCTAGGCACAGTTTAGTACTAATATATATATACTTTGGCACAGTCAACAGCAAGTCAACATCACTATCACAGTATTACGATGTGGCTAACAGTAGCGCAACGCCTCTGATGTCGCACGATGCCGCCACCAGCGTAGGTAATAGCAGTACTAGTCTGTAGCCAGCCTGGCAAACTCGCGGAGTTTGCCAGGCTGTGCCCCGCCGCCCCGCAAGTACCCCTCCGTTGCTCTGCGTAAGTACATTCGTTGCACTACTGTAAGCAGCTATATTGTAATATGTACTGTGCCACTATTATACGTTATAAAGAATAGTATTATACATACAAGATGTCCCATAATAGGTACGACAAGCGCAAATGGGAATTATCTTCACTTCATCATCATCATATCAGCCGAAAGACGTCCACTGTTGGACAAAGGCCTTTACCAAGAATTTCCACGACGACGGGTCCTGAGATGCCCGCATCCAGCGGCTTCCCGCGACCTATACCAGGTCGTCGGTCTAGCACAAATGGCTGTTGGGGCAGTAAAGTGCTCGAGTGGCACCGGCGCACCGGAAGACATAGCTCAACTTATTATGACCCCACAAATAAGCAAATAAAGTTTCGTAAAAGTGCGGTGGATTACATATTATTTGAAAAAAAAAAACAGAACGGAAATAGTTCAAGTATGTAATATTAAATTCGATGTAGCAACGTATTAAAACAAAAGTCATTGACATCTACTGTAGACTTAGTATTAAAAAAACGATGTTGTCTGTAAAGTCGGTTAACGGACGATAATTTTACGTGATAACGTGTCATAAGCCGAACGCTTGTGAACTTTAGACCACACGCACGACTGAAGTAAAACTTCTCCGCCCAAACTCTTTGGCATTTCCTCACAGAGAATCGACCGATTTGGAACACCTCTTGTAAGGTCCTGGAAGCCTAGTACTTTCAATCCTTTTAACGTAACTGACCTTGACCATGACCTTAACAGGCCCCAAGCCTTACGACACATGCCCTAGGTCCCAGGCCCCGTGCGTGCCCCAGACCACGGTACCCAGGCCCCAAGCAAGTACAAGTACAACTCGCTTGCACGTTTGGCTCAGGCGTAACGTGACCATGACGTCACACTGGCGTAAAGGAACAATGACGTCACGTAACGGGATAATGACGTCACACTTTTTCGTGAATGCAGCCTGTGTCATCAATTTATAAGATGTTATCACGTCAAAACCGGCCAAATGCGAATCAGAACCGCACACAAAGGGTCCCGTACCATCATACTAGATGGCACTAGTTTCTATAGGTTTTTTACAAACACGTTTTTAAACAAACACGATTTTTGTATGGAGACCCCCAAATTTTTCACTTTTCCAAATTTTTGTATTTGTTGTTATAGCGGTAACAGAAATAATATATCATCTGTGAAAATTTCAACTGTGTAGCTATCGGGTTCATAAAATACATCCTGGTGACTGACGGACGGACAGCGGAGTCTTAGTAATGTTCCGTTTTTATCCTTTGGGTACGGATTACGAAGTAACTATTTAGTAATCTGTGGTACGGAGCACTAAAAAGGCGATCTCACAAAAGGTATTAACGTAATAGCAACCATAAAACTGACACAGGTAGCATTTTTTTCGTGTTTAAAAAAAAACTCTCGACCTTTTACGTTTTATGAATTGACTCTTCTCAGTTTCAGCTTGGGCAAAAACGCTTTCGTATGTCTGTCCGGATGTTCTCTCTCTACAGGTCGCATTTCTCGACCGATTCTCATGAAATTTTGTGAGCAGGTTCGATAATTATGTAGATTTTTACCGTCGATTCAATTTTTATTTTTTTTTATTTGAACCATGGGTGTCGAAAATGTATAAAAAATATATCATATTTCAGCCATTTTCAAAAATCCGTGAGGTCTACAGCTCACAGAGTCACTAGTTTACTTATTTCATCAAGCTAATTTCCATTTGCGCTTGTCGTAGGTACTGTGGAGATCTAATATCTCTACATTTCCGCACTCGCGAGTCCTTTAGTTACTTTCTTGCCAGGGCGAATCGAATTAAGAATATTAATTTAAATTTGAAATGGTAAGTCTATTAGTCAGTAGTATTCCAAAACAATAGATATTCATTCTATGGTGGGCCGTGAGCCAGGACAGAGGTCCTTTTTCCAAGTGTATTATATTTGTTATCCGCGCGTCAGGGCGGAGATCCCTAAAAATGGCAAGAAAGTGATATCGTTAGATTCAAAGCAGAAATAATAATCTATTTTATATTATAAACACGATAAAAAACCGACTTCCATCGCAACAACTTAGTAATTTTTGCATTATTATTTTTGGTTTTTGTTAATTTTCTAATAAAGCACTACACAGATTTTGATAAAATTTATATGAAACCACGGGAAACACTAGCTTTCAAATAAAAAAAGAATCATAAAAATCGGTTCACCCAGTCAAAAGTTCTGAAGTAACACACACATAAAAAAGCATACAGACGAATTGAGAACCTCCTCCTTTTTGGAAGTCGCTTGAAAAGAGTTTTTATGCTCAAAAAGCCAAATGCTCAAATGAATATAAAAAAAATATGGTTCAAAATTCAAAAAAGGTATATTTCCTACGATTCTATTGAAAAATAAAAGACGATTCTGGGACCTTGATTCCACCTCAAAAGTTCATCATTAGATCAACTTCCAAATACCAAAAGGATCTATTGTCACCGGGAATACGGATTCATTCCAAATTTCAGCTCAATCGGACCCCTGAAAGTCGCTTTTAAAATCGATTGCAGGATTTGAACTAAACAAACATACATACGTATACCTTATACCAATCAAAAAAAGCAAAAGGTAAACAAAAGTAATATGGAATTGACATTTGAAACTGTCAAATCCCTACTAAGTTTGTTTACATATTGTCCTTTTTTGATTGGTATAAGGTAGTGCTTTTTTTGATTGGTATAAGGTATACATACATACGTGAGGAAACCTGCACACGCCTGCGGAGAAACTCGCAGGTTGTGTGTGAAGTCGACCAACCCCCACTGGGCCAGCGTATATGAGCTGATTCAACGGTAACTATATTTTATAACGTTATCAACCGTTATTCAGTATTAGTTTGCGTAGTATTTACGAAGTAACTATTTAGTAATCTGTGGTAGTATGCTGACGGTACCGACTCAATGAGCAGCCATTTTCAATTGCTACATAATATAGTAGTGATCTGTGTTATCAATCCCATTTTTTATTTGCACGGGTAGTACATACAAACATTGCAAGTTAAATAAAAGCTTTTAATTTTAAAATACTTATTTTCTTTATAGATACTTTCTTCGATGTCATTTAGGCTTGATATTGTAAAGTTGGTAAAAATGTAGAGAACAGTTCGTTCGTTGATAACCCATAGCACAGGCAGTGGCGTAGCTACCTAGGGGCTAGGCGGGGCAGTGCCCCGGGGCCCTTAAGCTCAGGGGGCCCTCGAATCCTTACCAGAAAATCTCGACTGAACTGAACTTTTGAAAATTTATCCCATATTCAAAATAAATATGACAGGTTGCAGCCTACTTTAATCATGGCAATTGGCAAATCAGTTAAGAAAAAATCGAAAGTTATACCTAGGGAATTCCCTTAAATTCTTTCTGTGGGTTGGCAGTGTTGTCAATTTGACGGATAGCGATATGTGCGTTTTATTATTCATCGATGTGCGTTTTATTGTGAATTCGTTTTTTTTTTCGAGAACAGTTAAAAAAACAATGCTGTATCAGGAGTAAGAAAGCTATTGCCAATAAACTTTTTTAGTATCGGTCAATATAGTGGTTCAATTTTATTTGATTTTAGTACCACTCATATTGATGTCCGTTACGTCAATAAATCGTGACATAGATTTCGGCTACTCATTGTATAACGCGAAATACTGCAGTAGCTGAAAGGTCATTTAGTAAATTAAAAATAATAAAAAAATATTTAAGAAATAGTATGGGCCAACTCGACTCCGACATTTATCGCTAATAGCAATTGAAAACAAAACCGCATCAAGTCTAGATTTTACCGAAGTCATTGATACTTTTGCGAAAACTAAAGCTAGGAAAAGATTGTAATATGATTGTTATGTAGTCAGTTGGTAAGTCCGACCTTTATATAATAGACCCTTGAATCTTTTCTATTTCGTTTTATTGCCCAATACCTACACTAAGTATTAATTGTAATTTATTTTGTTACTGTTTAATATTCTTAATACCTTCCCTGCAGTGCACGAAAAAGTGCTGATGATAAAGTAGCTTAGCATTTTTAAAGTATTTGTATACTTATTATTTTTACTTGATAAAACCTAACCAGTTAGAAAGCAGTGGGGCCCCATTTTTTGCTTTGCCCCAGGGCCCTTGGTTACCTAGCTACGCCACTGAGCACAGGTCTCTTCCCAAGCTCGGGAAGGTTAGGTCACACTCCACCCACACTCGGGGGCCAAGTTCGGATTGGAGGAGGTTGCAGGGCTAGTGGCGAACCATACTGCCACAGAAGTTATAAAGCCGCCTATAAGACCTCTGACACGGCGCGGCGTCTAGTAATAGCTAACGGTTTTCAAAACAAAGAAATAGTCGAGATAAATGCCACTAAAGGTGAACACACATCTAGCCGCAACGCATTCGAATTCGTTATATGAAGTTCTATGCAACTTCGCACACCTAGCCGCGCCGCAATACCCGAAGCGGCCGAACTCCCCAGCCGCAGCTGATGATGTCACTAGCATCGGCCTGAATGAAAGAAATTCAATGCGATGCCGAGAGACAGACAGAGACAATTGCAGCGACTGCGGAGCGGAGATGTGCGAGGTCATTAAAAATGCGATGACTGCGGCGCGTGCGGTGCGGCCAGATTTTATTCACCTTAAGGCGATAATATTACAGATTTTCGATATTTTTGACAACAATTACTCCTAAACTATAGAAAATCCAAGGTTGCAAAAAATACCCTTATTATTAATTATGTTCCTTAAAGTCAAAAGCTATTATGAACACGATTGAGCAGTTTTGGCTCGATAGAAAAATATCCCAAAGATAGGTCTACTCTACACAGTTACTTTCAACTCTAGTTATGACTAATATTTTGAAGTTTAAATTTTAAAAAATATACAATAATATTTCTTGTGATAATACAAGGCGAGAAATGTTATTATTTTTAATACTTTCATTCAAAGAATTTTAACTAAACGAAAAAATATTGACAAAATGTGGTTGTTTTCTTTACTCTTTACAAAGACAGAGACAACTGTTCCAATCAATACCTCGCCTTAACAGTCACACGTCCAGGTGATCGACGCGTACACGCAAGTAGCACTGAGCCACAGATGAGATACTAGCTACTATACTAGTTACTACGTAATAGATATTGCACTTCCTTATAAAACGAAAATAGCTACGCATTTATTCACCTACTTTTCCCACTGTAAGACAATACACGGAAACATGGATATTAAGGCGCTCGGCTTAGCGGTTATAACTGCGTACACGGGCGGCGCGCGGATTGCGGCGGCGATTGTACGGCATTCTAGCGCTCACAACCGAATGACGAGCGGAACGCGGCCTGTAGGCCGCGCCAATGTGTAGGTAATTATCTCGCCTGCTCGACCGAGTGACGGGGGCCTGACTGAGCCACGACCGCTACTTACGAAGTAACTAGTATCTCATCTGTGCCGCTACTACGTACTTATAATATATTCTCAACAGGAATAATACTTTCTTCAAGGCAAGGCGATCTCAACAACACATAATTAAAAAGTAGGATTTGATGTAAAAAAGTTACTCACCGATAACGGAGACGCATTTCGAGTTGATGATGCCGCTGGGCAGCAAGTGGAAGTCGAACTCTTTGCCGTCCACCACCACTGTGTGGCCAGCGTTGTTGCCACCCTGGATCAGTCACAAATACGTTATTTGAATCCTCTAATGATTAAGAGGACTGCGAAGCTGCCTTTGCGGCTTTAGCGATTTTCACCTCTAAAATGTTAACCGCGTACAGCGCACCCTCGGAGACAGTCACAAAAACTACGTTCACGCGAGCCAAACCGCTGGCAAAGGCTAGTAATCAATAATTTAAAAGAAATCTATAAACATAGCTTTTGTTCTGACTGACAACCTATCATAAATTGGTCAAAATCGGTTAACTTTTAAGAAATGAAAATCTTAAGGTCCCGTACCGTGCCAAACGGAAACCTACTAAGCCTACGCTATCCGTCTGCATTTTTCAGCGTATCAGGTAGCCACGTGAAATTTTCACAGAGTAAGTACTTGTTTTGTTAAGGCGTCGGTGGCGTTACGCCGTTAGGCTAGGGCCGCCGCCTCCTGTCCGGGAGGTTGTGGTTCGAATCCTGCCACGTGTCAATGTGACTTCGAATTTAGATTTCATATGTACGTTTATCCGACGCTCTTACGGTGAAGGAAAACATCGTGAGGAAACCTGCACACGCCTGCGAAGAAACTCGAAGGTTGTGTGTGATGTCGACCAACCCGCACTGGGCCCGCGTGGTCGACTAAGGCCCGATCGCCCTAATTCAGGGTAGGCTCGAGCCCCTCGGTGGGGACGTATATGAGCTGATATGATGATAAGTACTTGTTATCATGGCCAGTGACAAAAAGGGTGCGCGGTACGCGGGCCACTCCGATAGTGGTAATACGGAACCACGATCTGTATACGGAACACTTGGTTCGTGGATCCGATTCGAACTTACGTACCAGTTTATAGGAAAACTTTTTTTAAATATGGTTTATACCAACTCTCACTTTTCTCTTGACATTATCTCAGCTGATGGTGAGTGATGGATTTTGTCGAAAGTTCCACTTTGCGAGCTTACCAAGAACAACAACTTGTCCCCTATACCAGCGGTCCTTAAACTTTTTGGTGACGGAACCCTTTTGGAAAGCGAAATACTTGACGGAACCCTCTTTATTAACCCTTCTTTATTAATAATCATAATAAAAGTACAACAGATACTTATTACTTACTTACATAACAAGTATAATAATAGAAATAGAAGATATTAAAAAAGAAAAATCTGACTAATGGGAGGTATGAAACTGTTTTTTATTTTTCATAAACTGGTTCGCGGTTCGCGCGCTATCAAGTAGAGATCGGCGGTGCGGCATAGTAAAATTTTACTGTGGTGGATGGTGGTGGAGGTGGTTTTTTTTTTTTAAAAGACGTGTGGCACTCGGGGACTGCCGCGGTAAAGCTATTGCATAGCATTTTTTATCAACTTATGCAATTATAATTATTTATTTATTTTTTATATAAGCAGTATTTACCAGTACCATATAGTCCTTGGGGCGCGGGATGTTTATGTAATAAATTAACACTAAGAAAGTTACACCAAGTCTTTTTAGTACCGCAAATCGCTAATAGATGGCACTGTAAGTTTTTTAGAACTCGGCCAAGCGTGGGGTGTTAGGTTTTATTTTCGTTAGGGAATTTCTTGATTCGGTCGCCCGCCACGCTCAAAGCCCGCGCTAAAAGCTATGCAATAGCTTAAAATCTTGTGGAACCCCTACAGGGGTATCGCGGAACTCTAAGGTCCCGCGGAACACACTTAGAGTATGGCTGCCCGATACAGAACAATATTGTTACCCGATGCAATAGAAGGAGGGTTATGTTTTACGAGTGTATATATGTGTATGTATATTTCATTGACACGCGCTGTAGCCTAAACGGCTTGATTGATTTTGAAATGCGAGGTGTCGTTAGATTCATCTTGATCCCTTGAGTGACATAGGATACACTTTTACTAGACTGGCAAAAATAGGGATTACGTTTTTATGCAGTCAGAATTTAAGTTTTTAATTAATGTGTTTTCAACATCAGCGTTATGTTTTTAATTATGTTTAAGATGGTGGTAGTTAAGCGGGCTGAAATTATGCACATCCAACAACTACTCTCCATCCTATAATAATGGTGTATACCTCCAGGAAAAGGCAATAACACCAATCAAACCGAATCTTACAAAGTGAGACTCCACAGGGAATCGAACCCTCCTCGTCCACCTGATGTGAAGCTATACCGCACGCAACGGAGGTGGTACCATAAGAGGGTAGATTTCACTGAGTTTGCCAACTCCATTAAAATATTAAATAGCATAGTAAGGTTATTATTATAGATTTTGATAATAACTTTATAAAAACAGCACAACAATGCCCCAACTAATTTGCACAACAATGCCCTGCTATTGTTAAGGTTAAGTTAGATAAAATTTCATCAGTCACAGTTTGAATATTGTTGAATTGCAACAGTGTTGCAATAAATAGCCTTGATTGATAAGTGCTGGTTGGAACTTGAGACTTTCCCCAGACACAACAACCTACTTAGTTATCTATCATACTTATCTGTGCCTTTATCATGGAGGTAAAACTAAATAAGACTGTAAACATAGGAGTTTAACTGTGAAATTTATTTTTTTTTGTTACCAGGAAATTGGAATCAGAAATGAGGAGATCTAAAGGAGAACCAAAGCAACTGACATACTTATATGTACACATACATATATATTTACACATATATCACAGAATCGCTATACTTAAGTGGCAGCGGGGCACAAAGTTTGTAAATCAGATGGCCATTGGGACAGTAAAGTTCTCGATAGGCGACCGCGCACCGGAAGACGTAGCATAGGAAGGCCTTTCAGGCAAACGACAGGACAGCGCAGGACCCGTCGTTGTGGAAATCCTCGAGGGAGGTTTTTGTCCAGCAGTGGACATCTTTCCGCTGATATCATGATGACGACGAAAAGGAAATATAGAATTGAGAAGAAAATAGAGGGGCACAAGCAGATTTATAATCTAAACTAGATGTATCTATTTGTGGCTATTTAAGATCACATCACATGGGCAAATAAAAAAAACATTAAGTGAGTTAAATACTATCAGAGCAGGCTTTTAAGCAGTGTATGGAATTGTAAGAGTGATTTTTGGTACTGGATGTGCTGTGTAATATGAATATGGCTACTTTAAATTTAATTCCAAAGAGATTTGTTTGTATTACCACAGATGAGATACTAGTTACTTGTATCACTCACATAAATTGTACATGGAAAACACAAATTATTTAAAATGTTGATCTAGGTATATGTATATAAATGAATGTTCACAATGAAGTTTTGAGTGGAACATTTCTATTGTGAATGTACTAATACATTATCAAAACTACATTTAAGTAGCTACACAATTCTCTCTCTCTTTCACCACAAAATATTTTTCCACTAAACTTAATGGGTACACAAATTTCAGAAAATCAATTTTCTCAGATCAATATCACTTTAAATTAAAATAATTTCGAAAACCGTAAAACTTTTAGGTACAAGCTTTTAATATTGCATTGTCACGCAACATAAATATATGCATCGAAAATTTTAGCTCAATCAGAAACCCGGAAGTGGGTCAATTTTAACTTGCAAGATTTTAATTACAGAAACCAGGACAGGTAGAATTAAATAAAAGCTTGTAAAAATTAGGCCAAGTGTAAGTCAAACTCAGGTCAACATCAAGGGATCCGTACCACCTTACCTCTCCACAAAAGTGCATCAATGATTATTTTAAACAAAATACATCAAGGTGAGCAACACACAATATGCTTTTTTTTATTCAGTTCAAACTCCTTATCATGAGTACTACCCACACTTAGCCAGTTATTATTATTTTCTGTTTTACTTTAAGATTAGTACTATAATCACACCAAGTTTCATGTTTGTATTACCTATTACCGTTTTCACAATAGAACAAACAGAAAAAAACACATCTTTCTGGGACCTTAATTGTTTACTAATTTTTTTTTTTTTTTGTACTTAAACCAAATAATGATAAAAATGATAAAATTTCAGCTAGCTATACAGTTCAAAAGATACAGGCTTTTTAAAGTCGGACAGACAGACGGTATAGGCTCAAGCCACAGATTAGATCCTAAGCCTATTGCTAATAGAGTCTCATTTCCCAATACGGACCCCTAAAAAGGCAAGATATATTTCATAAGTTGTTGTTTATTGAAATATGCCAGTACAAATCAATAAAACATTATTAAGAAATGATAGTTATCAGTGTTGATATAGTTTTTATTTCTCACCGTGCACCAAGTAAATTCAAATGAGAGCTTACAGCCTCATTTACCTGGACACTTTTTAAGAGCTGGCTGACCCTTATTCTATCAGGAATATAGATACTAATTCTGTGGTTTTCAAGACATGATTCACATAATTTTCCGTACAGTTATGCATTTATATGTACCAGGTACCTACAAATGAAATATGGAACACTCAGTAATGTTTTAAAACAGACATTGAACCACGGAAATAAACTGTCTGCACACTTTACACATAACTATAGAACAATAACAAAATGACTTCTTATCATTTAATTAAGTCAGTTGTATTTAGTTGAAACCAGATAATATGATTGTTTTGCATGCTCAGTAAGTATGGGACTTTACATTAAAGGGGATCATAGTCTGAAGAACACTTATCAACTGGTGTGTTGTCAGCTGACAGCTGAGTCATGGTTCAGATGGTTCACATGCTTAGGTATATGTGAGATACAACATACATTACATGTGATAAAATGGTTTAACTTTTACCTAGTTGTTTCTTAACATATTGAACATCATCATCCAAGTAACTGAAAAATCTGATGAAAACCAAAATTAAATTTGGAAGGAACTTATAGATGGGCATATTTTTCTGTGTGCAACAGTTCATGCTAATGTCGCTGCTAATGTACCACAATTGATGTACAATGTTTTGTGGATCTCTTTCTAGTATTTTTAATCATTGTCATAATCATCATATCAGACGAAGGACGTCTACTGCTGGACATAGGCCTCCCCTAAGGATTTCTACGAAGACCAGTTCTGCGCTACCCATGTCCAGTCTTGCCAACTTAAGTGGCAGTGGCCCTTAGCTAGGTATACGGATGGCCGTTGGGGCAGTTAAGTTCTTGAGTGGCAACTGCGCACTGTAAAACGTAGCATGGACAGGCATCCCACGCAGTGGCCTGAAGACCTGGTGAAGGTCGCCGGATGTATTTTTAATAATAAATAACCACTATACTTTTGATTTTTCAAACATTTAATAGGTTATGGCGCTGAAATTCAAATAAAATCAAACTATCAACATACCAGCAAGCAGCACAGGTCAATACCTCTGCTATTTCTAATTTGAGCAACACAAAATTACATCATTAGAAAGGACCAGGTGCAAAAACATATAATTTACACTTATTATGTAGCATCAATCGTTTAATCGTGACAATAAACACCCCAGACCTTGGCAGAAATCCACAATTAGCATTCTGAATGTTAACGTCAAGGTCTATTTGTTTCTCAGCAGTTTACTGTGTATTAGATATTACTATTACATGACTACATGTCATCTAGCTACATCATACCTACCTACATGGAGACAATGTTACGCATTTCCTATGCTTCATAATAATCGTAATATTTACGAATATGAGCCAGCTTTATGCAACGCGGGGCGTTTTTTGAATGTCGAAAAACACTTGGCACATCTTTCGTTTCACAAAAACATTGTTTTCACCACAATCACATGTGTTCAAACATAGTTTGGCGCGCTGCCAACGGTAAAAGCTTTACACATAATTTATAAAAACTTGACCTAGGGACGCGATTATTAACATTGCAAGTCAAGTTTTAAACAAATTAATTATAAGATAATTACGTAAAATAAGCTACTTTTGGTTATGATATAACCTCAATATGATTGAATAAACATTGCATTGGATGGAAATGGAATACTTAGGTCGAGAGTTGGAGGCGGGATTCTCAGTGTGATGACATGAAAGTAGGTATGGGATTTATATGAATAAAAAGCGTAGATTTGGGTACCTGGCACCGGCAGACGATGTCAGCGTTGCACGCCAGGATATCCACAAGCTTCCCTTTGCCTTCATCACCCCATTGCGCGCCCAAAACAACAGTCACTTTTTTCTTTCCAGCTTTATGCCTTTTGCACGGACACACTGCCACTTCACCGTTCACTTCCGTTAGCTTCATGTTCGCAACCGAAGCCATTATAATAATATTTATTATTTATTAAAAACTCCGGAAAATTATAGGAAAACGAAAGACTTGCGCACATACGATCTGTCTGGCAGTCAGATTCCCCAAAAAAGATTTTAGGGATACCATGCGCTATTACGGAACCTCCCTAAATATTTACATTAAAACATTTAGATACCCCACAAATATAAATAACAAATAAAATACAGCATGACAGCAGGTTTTGTAGATAAATGAAACAAAATATCCACTTTTACAGAAAACTAATTATTGATCATTCGGGGAGAAAAATTACACCAAAAGGTCGCAACCGCAAGTAACTTCCTTCCTAGAACCATGTGATTTGATGTGATGGATCGAGTAAGTTTTTTTACGCTCAGCTTGCGCTCATGCTGGCTTGGGCCCGTGTCAGTGGGTACAGTTTTTAATATTTATGACGTGGTGTGCGATCGCAAGCCCCAAGCTGCGTACTTGGATAGTTTTCTCAAAGTTTTATTATCTTTGTAAGTGACAAGAGGAAATAAAAACCCTCAACTTGTAAATAATGTGTCTGGGCTACTTAATGTTTCTATTACTCTACTCTATTAAAGTTATTTTAGTTAAGTCAGAAGTAGACCTCGCAAATTGTTTAATTCTTTTGTTTTTGTAAAAAAAAAATATTTCTTTCATTAATTTTTCATGATGTCTATCGTTGGTTATTATTAAGTATAAAGCTAGTTTCTAAATATTATTTTAATTTCATAAGTTGCCTTTTTATAATAAACGAGCCATCACCCACTATCTGAATAATAGCGAGCGAGGTAGTAAAACACCTTTATACAGAGGCGAGATTCACCACCATCTATCTCTGCAATATTTCTCTCGTTCTGACGGCGAACCTCAAGCTAAGGAGTTTCATTTCATCATACAATCCCATTTTAGTCTTTTTATAACCAATATATCCCACATAAGGATAGTTAAGATATCAAGATATTTATTTATTCAAAATAGGTGCAAATGACACGATAAAAAATAATAATAACATAATGTCATTTGTAAAAAATCAAGAAATAAACAATCGTTAGTTAATAACGTCAAAATTCAATCCTTGATATAAACCAGATTATGTCATCAGAACATAAAAACAATATGACACGAAAATCTATACAATAAAACATTGAATGTCATTAATGCCTTTAACAAGAATAGGCCAGTTCACACGGACAGCACCCGGGAAAAATGTAGCTTTAAAATAATATAAGGTTTTTTTAAATCGGTTTACAAGTTTCAGAGATAACTCTTTACTTATTATACAAACAAAGTCACATCTACATATCGTATAAATTATTTCAAGCATTAAATGCTTTTATCTGCGTTCACAGTTTCGTATCAGAATTTAAAAACAGTTAAGTCCTCTCCTCTAAAAATAGGTAAATTTTATTTACTGGTAAGTAAGAACAAAAGTTTTTTTTAAGAGGATTTTTCGGATACACCTATTATTTTTCGTATTATAGCCAAACAACTATTACTGGCGTCGAACAAACAAAATGTCTGATTACGAGTTCCATTTCGTGCTTATATTTAACCAAAATAGGTAGCTGAAAAAACCAGCAACCTATACTGATACAAAGGAAAGCAAATGTGTTTCATCGTAATAACCAAGTAAGCATGTATCCGAAACACAAAATAACTTTTTTTTTTCGCCCTTTTAGGGCAGGCTAAGGCTCATTGGCCATACCGCCTAGTCTTCAGTATATGTTTTTCAGTAGTATTCACTTGTAGAATTCACGTCTTCAGTAATTTTCAGTAGTTACTTCACGTTCACATAATATCATTGTCTATAAACTAACCTAACCTACATACTCTAGCAAAATGATAGCACTTTTGCTAAAGCTTGCTCGGACTTCTTGTGGGAACTCGAAACACAGTATACACACTTTTATTTCATTATCCTACACAAGAAACACATAAATGATACTTAGCTGATAAATACACTATCAATATTACACATCGAAAACCACTAAATGTAATTTTTCGGATATTAAAGGAAAAATGACAAGCTGAACGCTACAAATTCCCGCCAAAAAGTCAACACAAAATTGACATTGTCGAGGAGTTGTTTAGTTAGAACATATTAACGTCCCTGGTTACAAGCCCTTTTGAGACAATCTTAATTTTTCGTCTTCATTTATTTTTGGATTAGAAATGCTAGTGCCAGTGCGTTACAAATCATCTGTGGAGTTCTTGACAATACTTGCCTTAAGGCGATATTACACGGATCAATTTCGGTTCAATATTGCTTTCAATTACATTGCTTCAACGGCATTGAGACATCTAAATACATTTCAATACGATTGAACAATCTCATTGAAACGCAATCTCATTTGATAGCTTTCAATGCAATGGTAGCAATATTGATCATTGTTCAATGCGGTTGAAACATGTAAACAAGAATATTGAACGATGAGTCATTCCGCGCTCGGCTGCGAAGCGTATGCACGCACGTGCTTCTATTTCATTCACTCACCTGCGCACGTGGATTTTTAAAAATGGTTTTCAAGTGGCGTGACAGTCATGTTCCGCTATTTTTGGAACATTTCCAAATGTATGAGTGCTTGTGGAATACAAAATCAAACTCTTACAAAGATAGAAATCAGCGTGATACTGCATTAAGATCATTGAAGGAAGATTTAAATATCGATGGTGTCACTGAAGAGGACATAAAGCTAAAGATAAAAAGTATTCGAACGAGATATAGTTTTGAATTAGCTAAAATTAAAAAATCTACTAAGAGTGGGTGTTCGATGGATGAAGTTTATGTGCCAAAGTTGTTTTGGTTTGCTCAAGCTGATACTTTTTTGAATGCAGTATGCACCACCAGAGAAAGCTCGTCAAATCTTGTAAGTAAACTACCTATTTATACCTATATATTTTATTTATTTATCAAAACAAAAGATACTTTTTTTACATAGGGGGTCAGTGCAAAACAGTGACTTATAATTGTTTCGTAAATTATCTATACTAATACTAGCTGACCCGGCAAACGTTGCTTTGCCATATAAATTAACGCCTACCCTACACCTACCCTACACTACACCAACCCTACACCTACCCTACACTACACCCACCCTACATCTATCCTACACCTACCATACACCTACACTACACCTACCATACACCTATCCTACACCTGAGTTTGTTTGTTAGTTAGTTATGGTCTGTCGCCTAAACTACTAAATCGATCGTCCTGAATATTTTAACAGATCTATAGTGTCAGGAATACAGAATAGGACAAAGGGTACTTTTTACCTCACAAGAATGCATGGTTTCCATGGAAGTGGGCGGAGAGCTAGTTATTTAGTAAAATGATAGTCATACATTTTTTATAACAGTAATGTATTTCAAATTAAGGTAATGCATAACAAAATGAACCCATTAGTTTAAATCATATTCCATTGCCATGGAACAGTATCAGTGGTAGAAAACTTTTCCGCATACACATTGCGAAGCCTGCGGGCAATATCACCATTTTGTCTGACCGTATTTTCAGTCAAATTACTAAGTGCATCAGCTTTTACTGTTCGCCACTCTCCTGGTATGATGCACCCAGCTTCCCAGTCTTCTCTGTCGATGGATTGCTGAGACATATAACTACGATTCGTTTTCCTAAGCCAGTTATGTAGTGCACATGTAGCTTTCACTAAATTTTCAGCCTTTACAACAGATAAAGGTATTGGTTTCTCATAAATTCTAAATTTTGATACCAGTATACCAAATGCGTTCTCTACAACTCTTCTCGCTCGTGATAACCTATAGTTGAATATTTTTTGTCTGTCACCAAATTCTCCTAGTCTGTTATATGGTTTCAAAATTTTGGTAGTTAATGGAAACGCATCATCTGCTACAAGCACTCCTTCTTCTGGTAGGTTTAAAACACCCCTAGATAAAGCTTCATTAAATGTACATTTTTCATATGCAGCAGCGTCATTTGCTCTTCCATTTGTGCCAATATCTACGTATATAAAATTGTAATTTGCATCGACTATAGCAAGTAGTATGATGCTAAAATTTTTCTTGTAGTCAAAAAAATCAGAACCACTATTTGGAGGACATCTTATGTTAACTAATTTCCCATCCATAGCTCCACAACAATTTGGGAAGTTCCACATTTTGTAGTAGTCTTCCATAATTTTTCTCCAGTCGTCGGCACTCTGAGCAACCTATAACAAGATTATTTGTTAATAAACTTTATTTTGTTTCAGGATATTGAAAGTAACCTAGAGCAAGAACAACAAAATAATCCAGTAAATGTTAATATTAATAGAACATCACCCCGTGCAGAAGTTGGTGGATATTCAAATAACCTAGAACAGCAACATAACAATACAACAACAACATTCAGGTCCCAGTCAACAGATTAGTGAAGTAAATAATGTTAATAAAACACTGCCCCATGCAACAACGGGTGGGCATTCGACACCATCTACCTCACAAGCTCCGAGACATTTTAAACGAGGCAAAAAAAGACTTAATGAATTACCAATAGATAGAGCGATTAAACAATTAAAAGAAATTAATGACGAAAATAACAAAGAAGACGAGTTTGATTTGTTTTGCAGAAGCTTAGCAATTCAATTAAAAGCCATGCCTCTACAAAGAGCTTTGATATGTCAGGAGAGACTGCAGTCAGTCATGGTACAAGAGCGGCTACAATCGATTGTACATTCTCCAACATATTCAGAAACCATGTCTTCACCGCGATCTACACGAAGTGCTTCAGAAATGTCTAATTATTCAGAACTATCTTACACTATTCAGTCACCATCTTCAGCGGGGAAATCTCGAACAAATCCCCAGACATCCTATGGTGCACAATATCCCTCGGAGAATTCCTACATTGTTCAGTCACCACCAGAGTCCGTTCCTGAACAAACTCAGCAGGCAACTTATGCTCTTCAGTTACCACCAACACAATTAATATCAACGAATTTTCAACAAAGTCCCTCGGAGAATTCCTACATTGTTCAGTCACCACCAGAGTCCGTTCCTGAACAAAGTCAGCAGGCAACTTATGCTCTTCAGTTACCACCAACATATACATTATCTTCAGAATATGAACAAGCGATAACTGCATATGAAAACTATCGCGTGTTTAATAATAATCAATCCCAAGCTACAGACATAGCAGAACAACAATCTGAAGACTTGCTTCAAATTGCCATTAGAAGTATTACATGATTAAATATTATTACATAATTAAAACATGAGAAGTACAATTTCTAATAAACATGTTCCAATTTTTAACCTATTTTTTAATTAATCTAACCTTAAAATAGTGTAGAGCTCAGAGTTAGACTCGCACACACACGCACGCACGCACGCACGCACGCACACACACACACACGCGCACACTCACGCGCACACACACACACACATACACACAATCTTAGTAAGACGTAATTACCTTGATAAAATCTTCAAGTGCTGTCCAAATAGCGTCACACACTTCTTGGAAAAAGGTTGATATTGTGCATCTAGGTACTCTGTATAAATATTCCAAAGATCCGAAGGAATCGCCAGTAGCAAGATGTCTCAGCACAGTTTGCAGTTTTACCCGCGCTGGTAAGGCATCTCTCATTAATGTATTTTCTCTTTGAATAAATGGTGTGACCATTTCAAGAAGTTCTTCAAATTGAATTTCTGTCATTCGCAAATGGTTCAAATATGAATTTGGATCTTCTTCTGCCAATTCTATTAATAAGTTGGTTGAGGCTCCTTTAGTTATTCTTCTCGAAATCCACGGGCGCACCCACCAGCGCCGAGATTTTCTTTTTTTTTTTTATTATTCATCTCATTTATTAAATATTCGCAGATTAACGAAATTCCCGCACGTACGAGTTGGCGTGACATTTTGAGCTAAATGAACATTGAATGTCATTGAATACATATACGTGTATATTGGTCAAGACGTTCAATGTGCAATGTTCAATGCTTTTCAATGGAATTGTTTCAATTCGGTTGATCTGTGTAATATCGCCTTTACAGCAGCCTCATTCTGAGTTGGAAAACCCGGTCCCAGTAGGGCGTCTATAAAACGCACCCAGTGCAAGTCGGGTCTTCTTGTCCTTCTTCATTTTATTTTCTTGTTCTCCACATTGCTCACGTGCACCAGACGATTTTCTTCAAAATGCACCACTTTTAGAAACAAAACTCTAGCTGAAAACAATGCAAAAACAATAAAATAAAACTACGAATGCATTAACCACAAATCCCGCCAAAAAACTCATCGTCGAGGAGGCGACAAAAGTGTTGTCTGCTCAAATAATACCCCCTATTAAAAGAAATTCTCAGGTGCATGCGGCGGCTGAGATATTCATTTACTATGTATTTATTATTGCGTTGGGGAATCTTAGTAATTTCGCTTCAATCTCCAGCATGATCTTCACTTACTATCAAGTGAGATGATGTTAAGGGCTTACCAATTGTGGATAAAATAAGTAAATTTTGGGGAAGAGGGCACCGGACAAATCTAAGTTTTTCTTGCAAAAAAAAAGTTCTTACGTAAGATGATAAAACTAAATTCAGTCTGAAACAGAAAGGCATGGTATTAATTTAAAGTGAGCTTTACTTGTGACACTTAACAACTCTCTCAAAGAAACCTATCCGTTCAATTGTAAATTTTATGTCACGTAAATAAATGGCCCCATATTTCAGTATGCCGTTCAACGCCATTCTCCTCTCATAGATATCTGTATTGAGAGTGAGACATATAAAGTGTAATTTTCATACAGTTTCATTTTCTCAGCTACGTTTAATCTATTACTGAACTCCACTTCTCCGTCGAGCTCTGAAAACAAATTACGTCTCTATTCTATAGAGACATTATAAAAATTCTGTGATCACATATATCTTTTTCTTCGCCCTGTACTCTCCATCTTTACGCCAAATCACAGCGAAATCAGTTCAGTACCTGATGTATTAATACACATGCATTAGAACGTAACCTAGATAACTGTCAGGTTTTGGAACACTATATCGAAGACTAGCTTAGTGGCGCAATAGGTTATTATATTTGTGAAGATCTATTTTCATTTTTATCCACCACTAGCTTTTGCCCGCGACTTCGCACACGAGGACATCGTTTTTACGATTATCTTGCAATAATGACTTCCAATTCCATAGATCATTTCATTTCATATTTATTGCAGTTTCATAATTAATCATAGGTTCAACCATAATGATAAATAAAATGTTTAGTTATTATTAGATTACCTATGTTATACTAAGTTAGATAATAAATTAGATATACTTAATACGTATACATATTATATGTATATTGATTTGTAGTTTCAAGATGCTAAATATTTTTTATTAAACCTTAATATGTAAACTGTCGCGTCCGCGCCTGACTGACAGCCACGGGTACCAACAGAATACCAGTGCTTCGCTTCCGAGAATAGCATATTCTGAGTTGGGGCCCTGTTAAATATTTATTTACCAAAACTTTTCTGCTACTAAAACATTATTTTTTGGTGTGGTATTACTGGAACCAATAAAAGTATTTCTTTCTCTTTTTTTATCTTTGAGGGTTAGTGGTGCGTGAGCCGCAAGCGGTTCGCGAGAGTTTACGTGAGTTTTCTCCAGATCCCTCAGCAACTATATTGGGCTATTCTAATTAGCAGTCTTTGTCACCCCCTAAACCAATTCTATAAAAAAAAAATCGATCCGTTGCTCCGCTGCAACGCCAACGTGCGCGAGCGTGGAAATGAGTTTTCCCCAGATCCCTCGGAAACTATGTCAAGATATGCTGGTTAATAAATTATGTCATTTCCTACCCCATCAACCATCACTGTGCAAAAAATCACAACAATCCATTGTTCCGTTGCGATGTTGAAGAAATTAACCAAAAAAGATATTTTTTTCAGTTCACTCAGGCAGGAACTGCATCGGACTATGCTATTTTCACGGTATAAAAAGTATCCAGTGTCCTTCCCAGTGACACAGGCTACCTGTTCGCCAAATTTCATCAAGATTTGTAGAGGTGTTAAAGCGTGAAAGAGTAACAAATAAACAAACACATTTTCATATTCATAATTTTAAAAGTAAGGATTGGTAAGCCCTTGACATCATCTCACCTGATGGCAAGTAATGATGATGCCGAAGATGTCAGTTGAAGATGATAAGATGAAGATGATGAAAATTTGTGGAGAAGCTAAAATAAATCATATTATTAACCATTTTTCTGAGCTTTTTCTGACCCTGACATCAGTCAAAAATGTCTTACCTAGACCTACGCAATAAATAAAATTATAGCCCCTGAGAAAACGTCTATCAAGTGAGTTTATTCGTGATTTCTCTATCATCATCATCCTATCCGAAAGACGTCATCTGCTGGACTAAGGCGTCCTCAGATAATTCTCCTCAGGTCTTGCGCTGCCCACATCCAGTGGCTGCTTCCCGCAACCTTCACCAGGATGGAGAAAAGTGATTCATATTCATTGAAAAGGCAGTCAGAAGATGACTTACGTTTTCTGAAATGTTAATGTGTTTGACATACTATTAGCTACCGCAAGTTATCGTACCGCCAAAAAGTCTCACAGTTTTTATGTGTATGGGTTAGAGGTATGAGTGAAACATATTCTAGCAACACTTGGCAACTAACTGTAGATTGCCAACTGATTCAATTTAAATAGACATATAGAGAATGTAATCCAGGAGAACTCAATTCTGCCAACATCAGCAACCTAATAGTAATGTGCTCATATTATGTAGTTCTCCTAAACTATTGTATAGCTTTTATCGCTAGCTTTGAGGGGACCGAATCAAGAAATTTCGTAACTAAAATAAAACCTGACACCCCAAAAAAATATTTATATTGAGTTCTAAAAAACTTACAGTGCCATCTATCTATCCATTATGATGATGATGATGATGATGATGATGATGATGATGGTAATGTTGGCGATGGCGATGGCGATTGATTGATTGCGGTACTAAAAAGACTTAGTCAATTTTACTGGTGTAACTTTCTTAGTGTTAATTTATTACATAAAAATCCCGCACCCCAAAGACTATATATTATGGTACTGGTAAATACTACATAAATAAAAAATAAATAAATAATTAAATTGCATAAGTTGATAAAAAATGCTATGCAATAGCTTTACCGCGGCAGTCCCCGAGTTCCACACGTCTTTTTTTATGTCGATAAGTATCGACATTTTAAAGCCATTTTTTTGCTCTGAATAAAACAATAATGTCCAAAAATAACGTCTTTTTTTATTCTATTGAAGTAAAAATTCTTTACCCACGCTTGACTCGGGGAGTAGAATAGAATAGAATGCTTTATTTGTTTTTTAGTAAGGTAAGTATAAAAGGTCTTACAATAGTTTCAGAATCACGTAAGCTGGTGAATGCGTTACGTGAACGTGATTTCTAGCGTTACGTGTGATCGATAGGGTGAGGCGAACGGCACGCTTGACTTGGGGAATAAGCTGGTAAATGCGTAACGCGAACGGTGATTAAGTTTTACTTCAGTCGTGTGGTCTATAGCACACTCGTTATATTATCGGTAGTTTTTTATTATTTTATTGTTAGGTATATTTATTGAAATTTCAACTCATGTAATTTTTCTATTGATACATTGCTAGGTCTTCATTTCTTAATTTTAACCCCCATCATGCACTTGAAAAAATAATATAAGAATCATCGACATTCTATGTCGATAGATATCAAATTATTTCGCACTATTTTCATACAAGAGAATAATTATTTATTCAGCATAGATATAATACAGCATTAGGCGGAATTACTGAAATCCAAATAGAAAAATGGAGGTAATATATATGTTAAACTTAAAACTTATCCTAGTTCGTCTAACGGAAATTTTGCCATAAAAAACCGCCTAATACCATCTTTCCTTTCTGATGTATTTCCACATATTTGGCACTTCTTGTGTTTCCTGCACTTTTATAGGTTTTATGATGGTAAATGTAGTTTTTACCCTGGTTTCTATTATATCAGCAATATTTTTTACAAAGATTCACAAATCAAATGATAGATAAGTTTGAATTACATTTGGTGCCAGAGCGAGATGTAAATAGAGCAAGTGAGAGAAGTGTAGTCCGCCATGGAAACGTAACTAAATTAATATTTTTTCTTCAAAGATGCGACAGCCTGGTCGGTCGGTCAGTCCTTCCTTGTGGAGAGTGGAGTAATAGTGTTCTGTGGTCCAGTCGATCGGTCGATATATTGCCGTCCGTGTAGGTAGTCTATAATAGTTGGTTTGATTCAGATAATATCATAATGATGTCCCGTTTCAAGTTAAGATAAATTGTAAATAAAAAGTTATAGTTATTAGTTGTACCATAGTGTATTTGTGTTGCGCCGCGTGATATTCCAGTGCAGGTAGGCGGCACAGCACAGCGAGATGAGAATTGTATATAATATGTTGGTGTTGTGTGCAATTTGTGGGTGCAGAGGTGACGATGTTGATGTTGAAATGGAGCACAGGAGAATGATACTTGAGCAATTGACGAAGACTCGCACGGTTTTGCTAGACGGGTACCACCTGGTCACCAGGCAGGTTGCCACCGATGTGTTTAAGTTCCGCAGCTATCGCACTGTTTCTGTAATACTTTACCCCATGGGGAGGGATGTAACGGAAGCTCGCTTCACGTTTCAGTCTGAGGAGCTGCACATGAACAATATTGGTAGGTTGCACGCCCGGGCAGCTTCAAAACTTTGTATTTTATTTGACTAGTTTGGTGCCTATTATAGCTAACATAGGGATGCTGGTAGATCAAATAGCGGATACCTAGTTGATGGAGTAACTGCCTCTGCAGCACTGGCCGGCTGTACATCTAATGTTAAATCAGGGGTGCCTAAACTTTATTAGTTTCTGGTGTTCTTCTAAGGTTTTGTAAGTTTTCACTGTATCCCAATCTTGACGCTGCACAGTGTACATAAGAGCGGAAAAATCGGAAATTTTCTATTCATATCATTTTAGGATAGGCTTTATAATCATAAACACAAGAGTAAAAGTCCCAGATGCACACTCAATATAGTTTACGAGAAAACCATTGACAAAAATCAGTAATTTTTTGTGGTTCATTTAGTAAAAAATAATAATTACTCCCTGAAAATTGATTGATATAATATTTTGTATTTTTTACGTTATAGAACATTAATAGAGGCTTCGCCAAACTTTAAAGTAACAAAAAAAGTCGATGTATTATAAAAATTTTTGGTATTTCTAGACTATTTTTTTTCTTCCAAGTTATGGTCTACAATTTATCTTATAATAATTGCTTGTCCAGTAAACAGACAAAAATAATTGTACACCAAATCATGGAACTTTAATAGTACACCAAAAAATTTGGTTCAGGGTTGGTACTAACTGTTTTAAAAAAAAAAATGTATGGCACTCGGGTACTGGGCGGTAAAGCCAGTAAAGCTATTGCATAGCATTTTTTATCAACTTATGCAATTATAATTATATATTTATTTTTTATTTATGCAGTATTTATTCACTATTTTTTGATGTTTTACTGTTTTTGTGTGCTCCTTTTGATTAAAGGACCATATAGTCCTTGGGGTGCGGGATGTTTGTAATAAATTAACACTGAGAAAGTTACATCAGTAAAATTGACTAAGTCTTTTTAGTACCGCAAATCGCTAATAGATGGCACTGTAAGTTTTTATAACGCGGTAACGTTACGTTACACTCCGCCGAGCTACATGGTAGGCGGAGTGGGGGGTGTTAGGTTTTATTTTCGTTACGGAATTTCTTGATTCGGTCACCGCGCTCAAAGCCCGCGATAAAAGCTATGCAATAGCTTTAAAAGTGTAGTCAAACTCACTCAAATTGTAGTCAAACTCACTCAAATAAAAAAAAATGCCTGTCTATGTGTTAGCAAAAATACAAAACAAAATGAAACACTATACTCTTATAGGTTTTGTAAGTTTCTTTTTATGCACAATTGGTAAGCCCTTGGCAAAGTTTATTTAATGAATAGAGAAATATATAATACAGTGATCGGACTGTAAAAGATCAAAACTTGGACTACCAAATATTGTTATAACAACTTATCTATCTATTCAATTTTATAATATATTTATGAAAGTAATCTTCACACCGCGTATTTGTCCGCGTGGACCTGTACCATGTTCCCGAGGGATAAAAAGTATAATTTATTATTATTTAAATGAGTCAAAATAAAAAAAATTGATTTTCTAATTTATTCTTAATAGTATCCGGACCCCACTTAAAATTACTTTCCGACATCTGACTTAATACATGTACAGTCGCCATCAGATAATTATATCATAGTGGGCGAGGTATTCAAATACATATATCTGAGTAGTGTTGAATTACATTAAATTATGAACACTAGGATTTGCTATTAATATCTGAACATCTAAACCTTACGAATATAAAGGTTTGTATGTATGGATGTTTTGTAAGTCTTTCACACCACAAGAGTTAAACGGATCTGGATGAAATTTGGTAGGTAGACAGATTAGGACCTGGATTCACATATGGGCACTGCACACCCTCGAATACAGTCATAGAAACTATGTTCACGCGAGCGAAACTAGCTTTTGCCGCTGGCAAAAGCTAGTTTGTCATAAACATCTGAGCAGCGGATGTTTCAATATGTTCTTCATACACAATGACTTAAGGTACTTTTTCACTGCAAAGTGAGCTCTTATTTAATCCCGGAAAGTGGCACGCATTTTAGGTCAATTTGCAGTGTCTAGAGTTTAATGTACGAAGGCCAGCACATCAAGCTACACACTTTGGGCTTTTTACCGTTCTTATGCTGAATGCGTATGGATCAGAATCGCACTACGAGTGTATAACTTGATGTGCTGGCCTCTGTACATCTGTGGTGGCATTTTCGAAGGCCTGATTTAGATACAGTCTCTAGTAAAGGTTCCTAATTGTTATGAGCTATGGACTCCTCATTGACCAACCTTTTTGTGGTGGAGCCCTATCTCAACAGTAAAAGAGTAAATTGATGATATTTTCAAGACCCCTGACACCTTATTGTTTGCTTGTTGCAATGTTTGACTTGATGCATGATTTGATTTATGATAGCATACCCAAATACCGCAGTGTCTCAAGACTAAGGTATTTGACCAGTGTGTGTTGCCAGTGATGACTTACGGAACTGAGACATGATCGCTTACTGTGGGCCTCATAAGAAGGCTCAGGGTCACCCAAAGGGCAATGGAGCGTGCTATGCTCGGAGTTTCTCTGCGTGATCGAATCAGAAACGAGGAGATCCGCAGGAGAACTAAAGTAACCGACATAGCTCACAGAATCGCTAAACTGAAGTGGCAGTGGGCAGGGCACATAGCTCGTACAACAGATGGCCGATGGGGCAGTAAAGTTCTCGAGTGGCGACCGCGCACCGGAAAACGTAGCGTAGGCAGGCCTCCCACGCGGTGGACCGATGACCTGGTGAAGATCGCGGGAAGCCGATGGATGCGGGCAGCGCAGGACCGGTCGTCGTGGAAATCCTTGGGGGAGGCCTTTGTCCAGCAGTGGACGATTTGTGGTTGATATGATGATGATGATGATGACTCATTTACTGTGTATAAAAATCACAATGATAAAACACAGACACACATACCTAAAGGCTGAGGAGTGGCTGTACCTAACCACTCATGTTTGAACAAAATTATTAGGAAATAGTATTTTTCTTTGTTCGTTTTTCGCTGCTCTCTGAAGTTATCAAATAAATTTGGCGTTCCCTTTGAAAACTGAGGAGAGCCTCGCGTTCTAGTGAAGTTTCAGTAGCCCTGGAGATCACATGATGGCTATGATAATTGGCCTGTTCTTCTCGCCTTTCTCTCATCATCATATCAGCTCGTTTACGTCCCCACCGAGGGGCTTGAGCCTACCCTAATTCATTAGGGCGATCGGGCATTAGTCGACCACGCGGGCCCAGTGGGGGTTGGTCGACTTCACACACAACCTGCGAGTTTCTTCGCAGGCGTGTGCGGGTTTCCTCACGATGTTTTCTTTCACCGTAAGAGCGTCGGATAAACGTACATATGAAATTTAAACTCGAAATCACATTGGTACGTGGCGGGATTCGAACCATGACCTCCCGGTCAGGAAGCGGCGGCCCTAGCCGTTACGCCACAGACGCTCACCTTTCTCTACTTTCCAAGAATCTAACTAAAACTTATTGATTTCTTTGAGTCGTCAGTCTTTTTGCAATCGAGTCTTATTTATCCTAATCATCACCATATCAGCCAGAAGACGTCCACTGCTGGACAAAGGCTTCCCCCAACGATTTCCACGACGACCTGTCCTGCGCTGCCCTCATCCAGTGACTTCCTCATGTGGTACTCATAAAAAATATTTGCATGCTAATAATACTAAAGTAGCTAAATAAGTGATGCTGAAACTATTGTAAGACCTTTTATACTTACCTTTATTAAAAGCAAATAAAGCATTCTATTCTATTCCCGCGACCTTCACCAGGTCGTCTGTCCACCGTGTGGGAGGCCTGCCTACGTTACGTCGTCCGGTGCGCAGTCGCCACTCGAATACTTTACTACCCCAACGCCCATTTGTTCTACAAGCTACGAGGGCTGGTTGATAAGAATCCGAAATGAGCCGTTTAAAAATCTGATGAATTAAAAACAAAATTAGCATTGTCAACTGTCACTATTCACCGGAGTACTCACCTAAAATCAGCTTATTTTATCGGCTACATTGTGCTTGAGAGTTTTGTAAAGTAATTCAGTGTTTTGGTTCTATTAAAATGGAGAAAACAGAAATTCGTGCTGTCATAAAGTTTTACGTATTGAAAGGGAAAACTGCAACTCAGATACAAAACATAACAACATAATTAATCATAAAAACATAATCTACTTCATCATTGAGCACTATCCACACATGGGTAATCGATTTCAAACGCGGGCGACAGTGGACGGCCAAAAGAAGTAACCACCCCGGAATTGATCAAAAGTTTCTATAAAATCGTAATGAACGATCGCCGTTTGAAGTTGAGGGAGATAGCAGAGATGGTAAACATTTCTTCTGAACGTGTTTTTTAACATGTTACACGAACATTTCGGGTGATTTGGTCATGAAAAAGCTCTGTGCCCGTTGGGTGCCGCGTTTTGTCACTGCAGACCAAAACAACATCGAGTAGACGTTTCAGAGGAGTGTTTGAGGCTCTTTACGCGCAATTCAAGCGAGTTTTTGCGACGTTTCATAACGGTAGACGAGACTTGGATTCACCACTATACACATGAGACCAAAGAGCAGTCTAAACAGTGTACAAAAAGTGGTGAACCTTGTCCAAAGAAAGCTAAGACAAAACTATAGGCCGGCAATGTGATGGCAACTGTTTTCTGGGATGCTCGTGGAATAATATTTGTGGATTACTTCGACAAGGGAAGAACGATAAATGGGCCATATTATGCGAATTTTATGCAAAAATTAAGCGATGAAATCAAGGTTAAAAGCCCGCATTTGTCAAAGAAAAATTTTTTTCTTCATCACGACAGCGCCCCAGTTCATACAGCGTCAATAACAGTGATCAAATTGCATGAACTGCACTTTGAACTATTGCCCCACCCACCTTTTTGGCCCCCTGCGACTTCCATTTGTTCCCAAATCTGAAAAAGTGGCTAGGTGGACAGAAAGTTTCTACCAATTCAAAGCGGAGGTCGCCGTAAATTACTATTTTGATATCCTGGACAAAACCTTCTTCCAGAACGGTATCCTGGCCCTGGAGAAACGGTGGTCGAAGTGCATCGAGGTAGAAGGAAATTACGTAGAGTACTGAATGGTTTTTCACAATGTTTATTTGTTTTTTTTCTTGTTCATTTCGGATATTTATCAATCGGCTTCCGAAGAGGATTTAGTACCTTAGACCACATACATCCGCTGCGGCAGATTATACACAAGACTGAAGAGTACAATCAGCCACTATGCTTGGCGTTTGTGGACTATGAGATAGTCTTTGATTAATTCTGTGGATTCTTTAATTTACATTACATAAATGCATTATTTTGGCGTTTTGTGATGAAGACGAAAGATTTGTTTCTTTTCTAGATGACATGCTCTGGGCCTCCTAATTACTATTATACTTTATTCAATAAGTAATACAATACCATATCAGTATCAAATTTAACAGCATCGTATCAAATTAATACCAATTCTTTACACTATAAGTCTAGATAAGATTACATTACATTGCCTTAAAATAATTTAAATAGTATGTCATATTTACGATACATTAAGAAAATTGCTTCCTCTTGCATCCATCCATTATTCTCGCATAAGACTTCCAGAGAAAAATGCGAACAGGTCACACTGGTGTCTTTTGGACGTGTACAGTAAAACAGCGATGCAATAATGGTGTCGATTCGGTGTAACACATCATTTAACTTATTTGACAGGACTAAACTAAATTTAAGCATTCTATCCTTGTCTTTTTGGAACAGAAAGTAAAAGACAGAATGTGTAAATTTAGTTTAATCCTGTCAACTAAGTTAAGTCGTGTAACACCGAATCGACACCATTGTATACTTATGTCTTACGTTGGAGCTTCGGTGGTGTAATGGCTAGGGCCGCCGCCTCCTGTCCGGGAGGTCGTGGTTCGAACCTGTCATTGTGATTTCGAATTTAGATTACATAATATGTACGTTTATTCGACGCTCTTACGGTGAAGGAAAACATCGTGAGGAAACCTGCACAGCCTGCGAAGAAACTCGCAGATTGTGTGTGAAGTCGACCAACCCGCACTGGGCCCGCGTGGTCGACTAAGGCACGATCGCCCTAATTCAGGGTAGGCTCGAGCCCCTCGGTGGGGACGTATATGAGCTGATATGAATGAATGAATGAAAACTTCTTACGTTATGTTAGTTGACTGCTACCCTGCGTACCGGGTAGGCTACCATGCCTTTTGGCATTCCCTTTGAGAACTGAGGTGAGCCTCATCACCTGCCAATGCCGTGGGAGTTCCGGGATAAAGTGGTTTTTGCCCGCGACTCCGTCCGCGTGGACTAAAATAAGTTGATCGTTTTAAGTGACCTCCTAGGCTGTATTTCTGGTTTATCCCACCAGAATTGGATGAAATGTGGCTTAGATTTCAAGTTGGACCCCCAAATACCAAACTGTGAAAACTACGTCAAAATACATTCAGCAACTACTTTTTGCGTGATGCGCGCTCAAACAGACACATAGACATGGCTTTTTTTTACAGTTTTATAAGAGTACTAGCTTTTGCCCGTGGCATCTCCCGCGTGGAAATCGTTTTTATGACTGTCTTTGAGGGTGAGAGGTGCGCGAGTCGCAAGCAGCTCGCGAGCGTGGACATGAGTTTTCTCCAGATCTCTCGGGAACTATATCGGGCTATTATATGTCACTTCCCACCCCCGGGACCCAATTCTATACATAAAAAAACACTTAGATCCGGCGTGCGCGAGCGTGGAAATGAGTTTTCTCCAGATCCCTCGGGAACTATGTCAGGATATGCTAATTAGTAAATTTTGTCATTTCCCACCCCCGTAACCGTCTCTTTCCAAATAATCTCAACAATCCATTGTTCCGTTGCGATGACTATATGACCTTGCTGTCGGTGAGTGTGCATGCTATATCATAAACCTGGTAGTTTTAGCGTATCTGGTAGATATACGAGAGGGAATGTTCCGTTGCGATGTTAAAGAAATTAACCAAAAAAAGAGTATTTTTTCAGTTCCCTCAGGAACTGCATCGGACTATTCTATTTTCACAGGTTAAGAGGTAGCCTATGACCTCCCCAGTGACAGCCTACCTGTGTGCCAAAAAAGGAGATCATTCATCTCTGTGTAAGGAGGTCCAAATTCCAAAGTGCCGGCCAACGAAAAAAAGCGTGTCGCCCTGTTTGGGGAAATTTTTATATCTTGTTAGAAAGCTGATAGAATAAGGAAGTTTTCTCCATATTTTGCGCGCTTACTGTATCCTAACTTTTTTTTTTACAAAGTCATGATGAATACGAGAACATGGTTTTTCATATACAGAATTCAAAAATTAAAATGGTCTTAATTAAAAATCCGTTGATTTTCGACCTCTGTATTTATGTGATTTTTTTGTGGCAAATGAGCTGTAGCTTGTCCCCCTTAAAGGAATGTATTTAATAACCAGTACCGCCGTATAGCCTATGTACTATCTACACTCACATCGATTAAGGCCCTGCGAGTCCAATACAATAACATATTCAGGATGTTGTTAGGGTTGCCTCGCTTTTGCAGTGCGTCTGCTATGTTTGCTGTGACTTGAACATACGGTTTTCATGATATATTACGCAAATAATTAAAAACGCTAAACACGTTAAAAAACCGACTTCCATCGCAACAACTTAGTACATTTATGCATTATTATTTTTGGTTTTTGTTAATTTTCTAATAAAGTACTACACCGGTTTTGACAAAATTTATATGGGACCACACGGGAACTAGCTCTCAAATAAAAAATGAATCATAAAAATCGGTTCACCAAGTCAAAAGTTCTGTGGTAACACACATAAAAAAAAAACATACAGACGAATTGAGAACCTCCTCCTTTTTGGAAGTCGCTTGAAAAATAGCGTCGCTACTGTCAAGAGTGAGAAATAGCAACAGCGGCGTCCTGAAAGTGTTTTCCGATAAGTATGATTGTCTCAATGTTAAGCATTGGGTCAATATACTGTTAATGCAAATACGATGGTTTTTCTCTGTGTGATTTTTAATTTACGAATCACTAACATCTTCTTAATATATATAAATCTCGTGTCACAATGTTTGTCCCCAATGGACTCCTAAACCACTTAACCGATTATAATAAAATTCGCACACCATGTGCAGTTCGATCCAACTTGAGAGATAGGATAGTTTAAATCTCAAATTATAGTCGCAATTTTAATTAAGAATCCAGAAATTCCGTAACGAAGAAAAAAACTTCACGCTCGGTTGCCATGGCAACAATAACGGTTGTCAAAACAAACATATAAGAAGATTTGATCATTTTCGGAGAATAATAAAACTCTTTTCATAAACTGTATATACCTCCATATGACAAAAAAGATTTGATTATTTTTTATTTACAAAATGCAAAAACATTTTTATTTAAGACACAGCTGTTTGTATTTATAGAGATAGGTACAAAAAGATTTTATTCCATATAAATCTTCTGTCCGTGTGTTAGTCATTGAACTCCTCCTAAACGGCTGGACCGATTTCGCTAATTCTTTTTTTGTCGAGTTCGTCATTGTCAGGAGAAGGTTCTTATGTAGGGTAGGGTAGGGTAGGTTAGGGTAGGGTAGGGTAGTGTAGTGTAGTGTAGGGTAGGGTAGGGTAGTGTAGGGTAGGGTAGGGTAGTGTAGGGTAGGGTAGGGTAGTGTAGGGTAGGGTAGTGTAGTGTAGGGTAGTGTAGGGTAGTGTAGTGTAGGGTAGTGTAGTGTAGTGTATGTAGTAGGGTAGGGTAGTGTAGTGTAGGGTAGGGCAGTGTAATGTAATGTTAGGCGGTACGAAGTTCGCCGGGACAGCTAGTAGTTTATAAGTTTCTTTTATACTAAGAAAAAAGGTCTAAATTTTTCTGAAAGAATAAAGGTTTATTTATTTACTAGCTGTGCCCGCGACTTTGTCCGCGTGGAGGTTTTGAATTTTCCCACGGGAACTCTTGAATTTTCCGGGATAAAAAGTATCCTATATGTTAACCCGGGCTATAAGTAATCACCACACAAAATTTCATCAAAATCGGCCTGGTAGGTAGTTTTTGCGTGATGCGCGAACATACAGACAGACAGACAAAAATTCTAAAAGTTGTTGTTTTGGCCTCTATATCGTTAGTAATGTCCACCACAGTTATTATTTTCCAAAAATATTTAATGTACAGACACGGCCCCGTTACAGTTTTATTAAACTCGTATGTATAGATTAGTCCTAAATAAATTCTTCTATAGTCCTTTTATTCTCATTGTACAAAAATGTGATTTGTTTTTTTTTCAGGCTCTTGCGACCCTCAGGATGTGGTAGTCAACATAAAACGGGGCGCGTACCCAGCAGTCAACCCTGATGGGTACGACTTCCCCAAGGACTTCATTGACCCCGCCACGAGGGAAAAGATTCACACGTTAGAACTGCTGTCGGACGGCAGAAACATTACATATTTAATCAAGAACCCACAGCCTGGTAACTGGTATGCGCTGGTATATAAGCAATGGGAGGACCCGAGAACGCAAAAAGTAGAACAGCAGGGTAAGTGAAAAGCTTCATCATCATCATCATCATATCAGCCGAAGGCTGGACATAGGCCACCTCCTCCAAGGATTTTCGCGACGACCGATTCTGCGCTCCCCGCATCCAGCGGCTTCCCGCGACGTTCACCAGGTCATCGGTCCACCGAATGGGAGGCCTGCCTACGCTATGTTTTCCGGTGCGCGGTCGCCACTCGAGAACTTACTACCCCAACGGCCATCCGTTCTACGAGCTATGTGCCCCGCCCACTGCCACTCAAGTTTAGCAATTCTGAGAGCTATGTCAGTGAAAAGCTTAGATCACCATATAAAAGTCTGGGTATATATATACAGGGCGTCGGTGGCGTAATGGATAGGGCCGCTCCTGTCTGGGAGATCGTGGTTCGATCCTACTACGTACCAACACACACTGGGCCCAAACTAGGGCCCGATCGCTCTAATTCAGTGTAGGCTCGAGCCCCTCGATGGGGACGTATATGAGCTGATATGATGATATACAGGGTGTTAATTTGGTTGACAACGCCCTTTTCGGCTTCTACTAATGAAACTGAAAAACTTTTGTCCTATAACTTTGCTGAAATTGCAATGGATCCATACAAATCGATCAGCTGGTTGACCTATTTTGTATGGGGAGGCCTATTTTTTTTTAGAATTGACTATGTGTTGCGCTCTTAGACAAATTTGTAGCCAAGAATCTAACTTCCTGATACAACGTTTTAGTTTTTTTAGTTTTCCTTATTTAAGAAAGTAATCGTCATTATTAGAAGCACCCTTTTGTATGAAAATGTTCTGAGAAAATAAAAGGTGCGATTTTTGTGACGCCGAGTGTATATTGTATTAATCGTGTCATCGTTGTATAGGTATTGATCGTGTCATTGTTAGTTAATGGAAGCTTTTATATAATTCTATCGGATTTTGTCGGATTGTAAGTACCTATCCCACTGTCACGCCTCACCTCCTGATCACAAAAAAAACATATGTATATGTGGTATATGTCGCCGGGATATTGTCAAAATCGCGATATTACAATCTCACTACACTAAATTCAGTTAGATTATAATATGACGGTAAATTTTCAATCGGTTTACAATTTCACGGCCCATTCTTGTATCTCTGAATAAAACCGATGATTTCTTCTTCTGCGAAGCATTCTGCTACCCAGGGGGAGGGAGCCTCTTGACTGTTAAATCAATCAAACCTGACCGAACCTAACATCGCTCGCATCGCTCGCTCATTTATTTAATGTAATTCACATCGCTTAGTGTTATTATTGTAATGTCACTAGTGAGATTACAATGACACTATGGTTCACAATCTTTCGACAGTTTATAATCTCGCGAGATAGATCCCGTTAGATTATAATCTAACGGTTTTTTAAATTTTACGGTGACATATACACACAGGGGCCAAATACAGGTTGTTTTTTTACAACGAGCAAGCCGTTCAGGGTGGGCTCTACTCATAAAATTGAACAACTTTACTTAAGAAACCCATACTGAGTTTGCATTTTTTTTACAGGCAACTTTGTATGGGAGAGTCAATTTTTTTCGCGATTTTAGTATGGGTTTCTTTGGAAAAGTTGTTCAGTTTCATGAGCAGAGCCCACTTTTAAGGCGAGGTATTAGTTGGATGGAACAGTTGTCTCTGTCTTTTTCTTTAAGTGTAAAAAGTTAAGAAAATAACCACACTTTTTCAATGGTTTTTCGTTTGAATCAAAAATTACCATGAAAGTATAAAAAATTATAACATTACTCACTTTGTATTATCATAACAAATATTGTTGTATATTTTGTAAATTTTATACTTTAAAATATTAGTCATAACTAGAGTTGAAAGTAACGGTGTAGACCTATCTTTGTGATATTTTTCTATAGAGCCAAAACTGCTTAGTCGTGTTTCTAATAGCTTTTGATTTCAAGGAACATCATCAACAAAGAGGGTATTTTTTTTCAACATTGGGTTTTCTATCGTTATGGAGTAATTTACGTAAAAAATGACGAAAATCTGTAATATTACCACCTTAACAGCTTGCTCGGTGATAAAAAAAACACCCTGTATTAAATACGAGGGTGTGGTATCTGCCTAGGTACTCACCAACGATATTATACATATAATAGTACCATCTAACACGGTCGAGTAATCATCATCATATCAGCTCATATATGTCCCCACCGAGGGGCTCGAGCCTACCTTGAATTAGGGCGATCGGGCCTTAGTCGACTACGCGGGCCCAGTGCGGGTTGGTCGACTTCACACACAACCTTCGAGTTTCTTCGCAGGTGTGTGCAGGTTTCCTCATGATGTTTTCCTTCACCGTTAAAGCAATCGGTGAGTTATGTACGTAAAATTCGAAAAACTCATTGGTACATTGGCCGTCCGGATTTGAACCCGGCACCTCTGGTTAGGAGGACCGAGTCGTTACCGGTTGAGCCACCGACTCTCGAGTAATATTGACCTTTAAAATTGATTGGACAAATGCAAAGAGTATTTTATTTATTGTGAATAGTCTCAAATACTTAGTAGTACCTAAACTACCTACCTACTTTCCGAAATAACAAGCTTATTTTATTAGTAAAATTTGACAGCTTCACTAGGGTTCCAGATGTTCTTTATTTTAAAATATGTCGTCTATTTCACTTACTATTTATTATTATTTTACTCACTCGTTCTCTAATTTGAAATCTAGACTTTATTGAAAACAATAATTATTTTGCATGTTTCCTCACGATGTTTTCCTTCACCGTTAAAGCAATCGGTAATGATATGTACGTTAGTTTTTGAAAAACTCATTGGTACACTGGCCGTCCAGATTTGAACCCGGTACATTTGGTTAGATGGACCGAGTCGTTACCGGTTGAGCCACCGACGCTTCTGTCTGAAAACAATATGATGTCCTTTATCCTCATCCCATGTCCTTTAGTTAATCTTATCAAATCCTCTATAACATAAAACAGGAGCTGGCAACCCCTTCATCTCATCATACATATTGTACAGAGGCCAGCACATCAAGCTAGACACTTCGGACTTTATAACGTTCTTATCCCGTATACTTATGGATCAGAATCGCTCTACAAATGTCTAGCTTGATGTGATGGATCTAGGTGGTATCAATAATCAGTTCAAAGTTTTTTGACGCTTTTTTCTCATCTCGGCAACAGCAAGGCCCAGTTTATCAGCGGCGTTTTAATATAATGGCTAAGCATTGTGACATTTCAGCACTAGTACCACAAAACTATTACAAACCGCACGCAGACAATCAAATAGCTTGCGCTTAAGAGAAAACGCGGGCTCCATTTTTTCCATACAAACGTAGTCCCCAGTTTCCTCCCTGGATAATGACAATAGAGCAAAAATGTTTTTTCTATAAAACCTATATCTACTATGGCCATACCCCTATGTTTTGTTTTTTCCCATATTCTAAATAAAACGGAAAGTAGGAGCCTTATAAAAACTGAGAAAATTGCCAAATTGAACGTCATTTTTAGACACCCACCATAAAAATAATACGCATATTAACAATAAAATGAAAACATAGAGGCATAGGTAAAGCGTTTTTATAAATTATTCTTGAAAAAAATATTATTATTGCTCAAGTTTTGGAGTAGGTAATAGGGGACTAAGAAATCCTGTTTTGGTCAATTTTAGTGACTATTATCGGTCCGCGCTGCAGTTCTCCCTTTCTTGCTGTATACGGAGAGGTTTGGTGGAGGGAGACAGCAACATTTTATTCAAATACCTATACTTTAGACCGCGTTTCCTCTTAAAGTCGCATTGAACTCAAGCGGATGCAGGCTGATTGATGCTCGTTTCGTGTCCTACATTACGTGTGTTCAACTTGTTATAGCACGTACCAATTTATTCTCATTTTACTTTCGAGGAGTGTAGAGGATGTTGTGATAACAAAAAAAAAACGAATTTGAGATTTTGATGGGGATCGATATACATAGTAGTCTTAGAAGGAAAGAAATGTGTATCTGTGCGTCTGTCCGGTGCTATAGCGCACTACTGAACAAATTTGGGTAAAATTTGGTTAGGGCAATTTTATTTTTGTATATGTCGGCTTCTTGGGTTCCGTACCCGAGCGAATCTGTGGGCCAACATATTATTGCATCGGATAGCCAACGACTTGCGTTCCCTTTCTATGTCCTAAATAATCCTGTTATAAGAAGTTATTTTTCACATAAATGAATCGAGTCCTCACGCATACTTACGAACTGTGGCACTGAACTTCCGCGCGCTCTACATAATCTACACACTATCTAATTTTGTTTATCAACCAATTTCATTTTTATTGCCTTCAATAATCAAAACATAGCATGATATCACATCTAAGTTGTTATTTGAATTTTTCATACCTATATGAAAATTGTAAAGTATAGGTCCCGTTAACTGGGTGTTCTACTCATCATACTGAACAAGTTTCCCTAAGGAAACCATAGTCAATTCTCAAAAAGAATTAGCCCTCCATACAAAAATGTACAAAATTGGTCGATCAGCTGATTTATTTGTATGAAACATTTGTTTTTTTTTGCGATTTCAGCAAAGTCGTAGAACAAAAGTTGTTCAATATGATGAGTAGAAGCCCTATTTAACGGGACCAACACCAATATTGTTACACCTATATACGAATAAGTTTTTAAGATATAGGCCTTTTCATGACTAAAGTCGAAAAAAGATAATCTTTTTTTTTAGTTTTACATGAAAACGAACTTTTGATAATTTTACTCGATACTTTAGTCATGAAAAGGCCCATACCTTAAAACTAATTAGTAAAATTGGAAATTCAGATTTAAAACATGTTTTTAGGGTTACCCAAAGGGTAATAACGGGACCCTATTACCAAAGTATATTAGTTGCTATTAAGACTTCGCTGTCCGTCCGTCTGTCCGTCTGTCACCAGGCTGTAATTAATGAACCGTGATAGCTAGACAGTTGAAATTTTAGCCGCTTTATAGCAAATTAGAAAAACTGAAAGTCTCCGTACAAAAAACTATTTTTTTTAAACGTGAAGAAACTAGCGTCATGTAGTATGATAGTACGGAACTGAAGAAACTAGCGCCAACTAGTATGTTGGTAAGGAACCCTATGTGTGCGGTTCTGACTCGCACTTGGCGGGTTTTATTACTTCATCAAGCCCTTGCCGATACCCAAATTTCGACACTTAAATCATTCGATACCCCAAATACTCTCAGAGTAATCGCCATGTCTCACATTCGCTAAATATATTTTCAGTGTTAAAACAAACGCAGATGAAACGTATGTGTGTGGTGGGTCTTCTTATCAGCTCATATATACGTCCCAACAGAGGGTTTTGAGCCTACCCTGAATTAGGGCGATCGGGCCTTAGTTCGACCACGCGGGCCAAGTGCGGGTTGATCGACTTCACACACAACCTTCGAGTTTCTTCGCAGGCGTGTGCAGGTTTTCTCGCGATGTTTTCCTTCACCATAAGAGCGTCGGATAAACGTGCATATGAAATCGAAATTCGAAAACACATTGGTACGTGGCAGGATTCGAACCACGGCCTCCCGGACAGGAGGTAGCGGCCGTAACCGTTACGCCACCGACGCTCAAGTATTATGGGTAAATGATGTCAAATTTAAACGTGCGAACAGCAGCACTACGTCTAATGTTGCTGATTACTGTCTTAATAGCCACTCTACTTATTTGGCCAACCTATGGGTACCTACTTCACCTATTTCAACCGGCCGGCCGCTCTACTTATTTGGCTAACCTATGGGTACCTACTTCACCTATTTCAACCGGCCGGCCGCTCTACTTATTTGGCTAACCTATGGGTACCTACTTCACCTATTTCAATGTCCATTTCCAAATCAACCTGTGTATAAAAGACTAACTGTCCCGGCCGTCTTAATAGCCACTCTACTTATTTGGCTAACCTATGGGTACCTACTTCACCTATTTCAATGTCCATTTCCAAATCAATCTGTTTATAAAAGACTAGCTGTCCCGGCCGTCTTAATAGCCACTCTACTTATTTGGCCAACCTATGGGTACCTACTTCACCTATTTCAATGTCCATTTCCAAATCAATCTGTTTATAAAAGACTAACTGTCCCGGCCGTCTTAATAGCCGCTCTACTTATTTGGCTAACCTATGGGTACCTACTTCACCTATTTCAACCGGCCGGCCGCTCTATTTATTTGGCTAACCTATGGGTACCTACTTCACCTATTTCAATGTCCATTTCCAAATCAACCTGTGTATAAAAGACTAACTGTCCCGGCCGTCTTAATAGCCACTCTACTTATTTGGCTAACCTATGGGTACCTACTTCACCTATTTCAATGTCAATTTCCAAATCAATCTGTTTATAAAAGATTAGCTGTCCCGGCCGTCTTAATAGCCACTCTACTTATTTGGCCAACCTATGGGTACCTACTTCACCTATTTCAATGTCCATTTCCAAATCAACCTGTGTATAAAAGACTAACTGTCCCGGCCGTCTTAATAGCCACTCTACTTATTTGGCCAACCTATGGGTACCTACTTCACCTATTTCAATGTCCATTTCCAAATCAATCTGTTTATAAAAGACTAGCTGTCCCGGCCGTCTTAATAGCCACTCTACTTATTTGGCCAACCTATGGGTACCTACTTCACCTATTTCAATGTCCATTTCCAAATCAATCTGTTTATAAAAGACTAGCTGTCCCGGCCGTCTTAATAGCCACTCTACTTATTTGGTCAACCTATGGGTACCTACTTCACCTATTTCAATGTCCATTTCAAAATCAACCTGTTTATAAAAGACTAGCTGTCCCGGCCGTCTTAATAGCCACTCTACTTATTTGGTCAACCTATGGGTACCTACTTCACCTATTTCAATGTCCATTTCAAAATCAACCTGTTTATAAAAGACTAGCTGTCCCGGCCGTCTTAATAGCCGCTCTATTTATTTGGCTAACCTATGGGTACCTACTTCACCTATTTCAATGTCCATTTCCAAATCAACCTTTTTATAAAAGACTAGCTGTCCCCCGGCGAACTTCGTACCACCTTGCACTACACTACCCTACCCTACTGTACTCTACACTACACTACCCTACATAAGAACCTTCTCCTGATAATAACGAACTCAAGCGAAATCGGTCCAGCCGTTCACGCGTGATGCGATGACCAGAAGAAATAGTGGTTCATTTTTAACCGACTTCAAAAAAAGGAGGAGGTTTCTCAATTCGACCGTATATATTTATATATTTTTTATGTATGTTCCCGGATAACTTCGTCGTTTATCAACCGATTTTGATGATTCTTTTTTTGTTGGAAAGGATATATCCCAAGGGTGATACCATGATAAGGAAACCAGGACCTGATGATGGCATCCCAGAGAACCTTAGTTTCCTGTTTGAAGTCGGTTTTTTTTTGTTCAAAATTATATTTTTTATAATATAGATGTTTGTCTTACCTTCTGGTTACCTTTAGGTTACTACTTTAGCAGTGCTACGCCGATTACTTGCGTAGGTCTTCTGATATCTATATATTCATCATCATCATCATCATATCAGCCGAAGGAAGTCCACTGCTGGACATAGGCCTCCCCCAAGGATCTCCACGACGACCGGTTCTGCGCTGCCCGCATCCAGCGGCTTCCCGCGACCTTCACCAGGTCATCGGTCCACCGAGTGGGAGGCCTGCCTACACTACGCTTTCCGGTGCGTGGTCGCCACTCGAGAACTTTACTGCCCCAACGGCCATCTGTTCTACGAGCAATGTGCCCCGCCCACTGCCACTTAAGTTTAGCAATTCTGAGAGCTATGTCGGTTACTTTGGTTCTCTTACGGATCTCCTCGTTTCTGATTCGATCACGCAGAGAAACTCCGAGCATAGCACGCTCCATTGCCCTTTGGGTGACCTTGAGCCTTCTTATGAGGCCCATAGTAAGCGACCATGTCTCAGTTCCGTACGTCATCACTGGCAACACACATTGGTCGAAGACTTTGGTCTTAAGACACTGCGGTATCTGGGACGTAAAGATATTGCGAAGCTTCCCGAACGCTGCCCAGCCGAGTTGGATTCGACGATTGATCTCTTTCTCGAAGTTGGACCTACCTAACTGGACTGTTTGTCCCAGGTATACATATTCGGTAACAACTTCGAGTGTAGAGCCTCCAACCTTCAGAGGAGTAGGTATGACACGGACGTTTGACATAATTTTCGTCTTGTCCATGTTCATTCTAAGACCCACTTGTTGAGAGGCTCTACTGAGGCCATCGAGCATTGTGCCTAAGTCGTCCATAGTCTCAGCCATGACCACGATATCGTCAGCGAATCGAAGGTGGGTGATGTAATCGCCGTTGATATTGATGCCGAGTCCACCCCAGTCCAAAAGCTTGAAAACATCTTCCAGGGCGGCGGTGAACAGTTTCGGAGATATAACGTCTCCCTGTCTCACCCCTCGCTGCAGCTGGATAGGTTCCGAGTTTTGATCCTGGAGGCGAACCGACATGGTGGCGTTTTCATACAAACACTTCAGCACTTCGATATATCGATAGTCAATTTGGCACCTCTGGAGAGACTGTAACACAGCCCAGGTTTCGACCGAATCGAAGGCTTTCTCATAGTCCACGAATGCCAAGCATAGTGGCTGATTGTACTCTTCGGTCTTCTGTATAATCTGCCGCAGCGTATGTATGTGGTCTATGGTACTAAATCCTTTTCGGAAACCGGCTTGTTCGGGAGGCTGGAAGTCGTCAAACCTGCGTGCGAGACGATTCGTAATGACCCTCGAAAACAGTTTGTAGACATGGCTCAGAAGTGAGATGGGTCTGTAGTTCTTCAACAGGGTATTGTCGCCCTTTTTGAAGAAAAGCACGACCACACTTCTGTGCCATGCCTTAGGCGTTTGTCCCTCAAGTATAACGGAATTAAATAATTTCTGAAGAGCTTTAAGTACCGGTGTTCCACCTGCTTTCAGAAGTTCAGCCGTAATTCCATCATCACCCGGTGCCTTATTGTTTTTAAGCTGTTTAAGAGCCATTCTAATCTCGTACAGGCTGACGTCCGGGATATCTTCGGTATAGTGTCGGGTAAGTCTAGCTCTTGGGTCTTTAGCCAGATCGCTGACAGGCAGACGTGTGGTCGTGTACAATTGTCCGTAGAACTTCTCAACTTCTTCCAGCAACTCAGTCTTAGACGATGTGATCCTGCCGTCCTCAGCCTTCAGCTTGGTCAGTTGGCTTTGACCAACAGACAGATCTCTCGCGAACACTTATGAGCCCTTGTTGTTCTCAATCGCCTCTTTAATACAATTTGTATTAAAGTGGCGCAAATCGCGAGTTAGAGACTTAGAGATCTGCCTGTTTAGTTGCCGATACTGAGTAGCGTCTTCAGAGGACTGCAAAACCAATCTGCGTCTTTCTTCCATGAGGTTGCTGGTGAAGTCAGAGATTTTTTTGGTTCTGTTTGAACGGCGAGTTTTGAAAATCTTAGACCCGACCGTTTGGACAATTTCCACGAACCTGTCGTTATAATCGTCCACATTTTCGCAGTCTCCTAGGCATTCGAAGCGATTGTGCAACTCGAGCTGAAAGTTTTCGGGGTTTTGGAGCTGGATGGGCGCTGGTCGGAGTGTGGACTTCATCAGTCGACATCTTTCTAGCTTGGTCTTTAGATTCAATGTGCCTCTTACCATTCGGTGATCGCTTCCTGTTTTGACTGAGTTGATCACAGAGACATCATTGAATATTTGCCTTCTTGTCGACAAGATGAAGTCGATCTCGTTCTTCGTTACGCCATTGGGATGCAACCATGTCCACTTTCGCTGTTTAGGCTTTTTGAAGAAGGAGTTCATCATAAAGAGGCCCTCCTTCTCCATAAAGTCGGCCAGCAGCTGGCCACGTGCATTTCTCTCTCCATATCCAAATTGCCCCACTCTCAGCTCACCATCACTTCGTTTGCCCAGTTTCGCGTTAAAGTCCCCCATAACAATGGTGTATTGAGTCCGGGAGCTATTATGTAGAGCTCTAGAGATATCCTCATATAGGAGCTCCACTTCGTCGTCGGAGTGTTGCGCGGTCGGTGCATATACCTGAATAACTTTCAGCGAATACCGTTTGGTAATTCGGAGAATAAGGTATGCTACCCTCGTCGAAACACTCTCGATCCGGACCACATTGTTAATGAGGGACTTGTGGACTAGAAACCCGACACCACCCTCGGACAGTTGGTCGCCCTCCCGGAAATAGAGCAGGTTTCCGGATTTAAGGATTATGGTGTCCTCTCCCTCTCTTCGGACTTCACACAATCCTACGATGTCCCATCGTAACCTGCTCAATGCTTCCTCGAGTTCTGTTAGCTTTACGTCGGTTCGCAGTGTGCGCGTGTTGTAGGTTGCCAGGGCCAGAGGTCTTTTGTTTAGGTAGCCTGGCATCTGCCGGGGATTCTTCGCACCCCATGCCCCGCCGTTACCTTGACCGCTACCGGAGCCAGGAATAGCGGGGCCGCCGGGGACTAGGGGCCGTTTTTTCTTTGTGTCGGTCATTTGGGGGGTGTTGCCGTAATCGCCACGCTTGGCAGGCGGGTTGGCGATCGCAGTGTTGCAGATTGGCTGCAAATCACGGAAAGACGCTGCTGCCCATCCTCCGGTTTGAGTCCCTTAGTCGGCTCTTACGACACCTATTGGATGAAATAGGATGGCCCTATTCTAAGCCGGGAGCCATACGGGTCCCGTCTATCTATATATTCATCATAACATAAAACTGTAACGGGGCCGCGTCTGTACATGAAATATTTTTGGAAAAAATAACTGTGGTGGACATTACTAACGATATAGAGGCCAAAACAACAACTTTTGGAATTTTTGTCCGTCTGTCTGTCATACGTTAAAAACTACCAGGCCGATTTTGATGAAATTTTGTTTGGTTTTTTTTAATTTATTTTTTATTGAAAATTTGAGTGCGTTTGGCTGCAACTCACCTGATGGTAAGTGTTGATGCAGTCGAGGATGGTACACGCAAACTCAAATAATGCCTATTTCGGAAATTTAAGAATTTAAGAGTTCCCGTGGGAAAATTCAAGTCCTTCACGCGGACAATTCGCAGGCACAGCTAGTTATTAATAAAAAAATAAAAAAAGTTTTTAAGCGGTGACATAATTTCCATTTCAGGGTTAGTGGCAAACTGTAAAACAATACTATACACAGACGTCCAAGTGAAAAAGGAAGAAAATATAGAACTGGTCGATTGTTACGTTGGTATCACTGCAAACACCGATAACATACCGGCTTTATTCAAATGCATTACCATTGATAGTACGGAGCCTATCAGCCTAAACATCACAGTCTTCAACACTTCTTTGGAAAGTCCTGATATTTTATTCAGATTGCGACCGTGGTCATTGCCTACTGAAGAAGATTATCTTCTTTCGTGTACTTTTAATCCAAGAGCAGTTAATTCTCTAGTCATAACGTTTACTCCGAACCCCAGATCATGGCATTACATACAGCTTGAACAGGTTACTGGCAATGTATCAAAATATGCCGATTGCGAGTCATATTACTTTAGAACAGATGAAGAAGATATAGAGAACAGTACCGTGGTAGATCTTATGAGAGATGACAAGGGCAGATTCTTCACTTTCGACTACGGCATACCAACGGCTGACATACAAGATTCTACAAGTTTAGTCAATTTAACTTCTGATGTTGTGAAGACTTTAAGATTCAAAATTAATCAGTTTATAGACATTGGCGGTAGCATAACGATTGATGCGAGTATTCTAATGACTGAGTTGATTTACTACATGGGATATAAGAGAGAAGTAAAGAAAGGTGCGCTTCTAGGATTCACTGAAGACAAGCCATTCTTCAGAACTGTGATATGCTTGAACATTGGCCACGCAAGCATCCCATTACAAAGTGGTCATTGCAAATACAACGATCAGGTAAAACGTGCACTATTCGTTCTGAACAGCACCGATTCTGAGTCTATTTACGACAAGATCATTATACCGTTCCCTGAGAGCGGAGAGTGGTATCTGACTTTCCGATTGTTCTGTGACGAGGTCGTTTGCCCGTGTAGGACTTCGCACAATGGTACCAAGTACTACGTTAACACGTCACTAGATGAAGAAGGCAGCGACTTATCGGGCGAATTATCGAACTCTACGAGGGAAGGAGAGAGCAGCTGCAATGCGACTATCGTGCTGTCTATTTCGTCGTCTTCTTGCAACGAAGGGCGGTGCAGCAACCACGGCAACTGCCTGCTGAACACATTCGGTGCATTGGTGATGTCATATTGCTCCTGTTATTCGGGATACGGGGGTGAGCATCTTTTAATTACGTCTGAAATGTAGAAAACGTATAATCATCTACATAAAAAATGTGTCACATCTTTTGTTGGGACAGTGATCTTTTTTTTTAAATCCGCAATAGGCTAGCCCTTGGCACTACCTCACCTGATGATAAGTGACGATGATGCCGAAGATGGAAGCGGGCTTACCAGATTCCCCGATGTAATGGTGAACTGGCTATCTTATCTACAAGCCGGAACACTTCAATACTGTTAATATTGATGTTTGGTGGCAAGACTTAGATAAGATGGTGGTAGCTAGCCATGCAAGTTGAGAAAATGCCCTACTACCAACCAAACTGAATCTTACAAAGTCAGACTCCGTCGGGAATCAAACCCGCGGCCTCCTGATGTGAAGCGAATGGACTAACCATTACGCCTGGAGGTGGTTATGAATACACAAATTAAGTAGGTGCACATTATCTTACACAAATTAAGTAGGTGCACATTATCTACCGGGGAATGCATCCTGAAAGCGGCACGCTCGTAATTTGTAGGTTTAAATGGGACATCACTTATATAGGTTTAAAAAAAATATGGATCTGCCGTCTTCATGACTTATAAAAAGATCCAAAGTCTATGATTGTTCTTCGCTACATTGACCTGCCAAAACCTATGTCCTGTAAAAACCTTAACATATTTTATTTTACCCGTTTCAGCTTGGGACTGTTCAGACGAATCCAGAATGGACAGCATGGCGTATATGCTCGCCTCCGTCCTCCTGCTGACTCTGAGCAACCTCATATTCATGTTCTCGATATACGTGGCCGTCATCCGACTCTACTACACGGAAGCCATGATGTACGCCTTCACTATGATCTTCTCCACCTTCTATCACGCCTGCGATGCGCCCGCGCAGGTCGCCCTCTGCATCACTAGAGGTAACATCCTGCAGTTTGGTGACTTCTACTGTGGCTTAATGTGTTTCTGGGTGACTCTGTTAGCGATGAGTACCATAAATGAAAAGTTAACCTCAAGTTTGCAGTTAATCGGGGCGATTATCATAGCTTTATTGACAACGTGGAACATGCATTCTATAGTAGCCTTTGCACTGCCGGTAGCTGTAGGTGTGACTATACTAGGCTTATCTTGGTTCGTGAATTACATGAAGCATCGCAGATTTGTGTATCCCCGGTCGTACTATACCCGGTACTTGCCTATTGGCATAGTTTTAGTGTCGGTAGGTTTGATTTGTTACGCGTTCTTGCAAACTGAACAGAATTATAGGATAGTTCACTCTGTGTGGCACATGATTATAGCTGTGAGCGTGGTCTTTCTACTGCCTGACGTGAAACGGGAAGGTGATTACAATCCTTTTGTACCTAGTCGTAAATTCTGTGTGTTTCCTAAATGTAAAGTGTTCAGGAATCGCCTTCGGGGAACTCTGAGGTCTAGTCCACCTACGTCGTCAGCTAATGCACCTCTTTCTCCTTCCCATTCGCCCCAAGAGGTGGTCCCCTCGGAAACTAGGAATAATCAAGCTTAAAGGGAATCAAAGCAAATGTGACGGAAATTTCATGTTTTTTTTAAGTTTTTCGCCGTTTGCGGCTTCGGTTCTGCCTTAATTTATCTGAGACTCTTTTTCTGCACAATAACATTATTTTCTACGAATTCTAATATAATTTACAGTCAATTAATTAATTAAATAAATAAAGACTAAATATATATATATTTTATTGGATTTTAACCATTAAATGCAAAATTATCATTTAAACTCGGTTAAATTACATAAGAAGTTGTAGAAAATAATGTGAAATTGTCGAGAAATTATTTTTTATATAAACAGAAGCAGAATTGAAGCCACGAATAATTAAAAACGAAAAAATAAATTTCTCCACATTAGTTTCAATTTAAAAAACTATCGTAGAATGTAAGTTTAACTTTTTCAGTTTCTAGAATTTCTACTATCTACTAGTCATTTATTTCATGTACCTATACAGATCATTTTTTTTACATTTTAATTACATATTTTTTGTGTAATAAGGCGTAGTGTGATTTACACATGACAATAGATAATTACCAATAAGATATGTAAGAAAAATTATACTTATAAGAAATTTTGACAAAAAACAGCCAAGACTGCATGGTTTTGTATCTTCCTTTTAATAATATGTGAATGTATAATAGAGCACTAGGTATGACTAGTTTAAAAAAAATAATTGGGCCCCAACTCTTAGAGCATTTGTAAATGAATTTGTGAGATAATTACAGTTACCGTTTATTTTATTTTTAAAGAAAGTTCTGTCGCAAATAGAGACAAATAGAAAAAAAAACTAATGATAAAATTTCGACAATAATTGAGATTTTGCAAAGATTAAAAAAATAAGGGATTTATTGTATTTCGATGATATATCGAAATACAATCATCCTTTTATTTAAAGTGCAACTTCCTTGAACTTTAAAACATCTAAGGCTAATAAGTTATCACTTATCAGCTATAATATTCAATTTTTTTTTATAATTAACCCCATAAGTTGCCTAAAAATAAAATTGATTAAATTTTATTTTCGATTTTTTTAACGATAATATTAACCTTTGACAAAGGGAGGGATCGTCTATTGTTTTGGTCGAGTTATAAGTACTTTTCCATACTGTAGGTTTTATTTAAATTAAGTATCCCCAGGAGGCTCGAGTTTCCATACAAATGTAGTTCCGCTTTAATACAAAAACTACATGCCGGATCGAATCCAAACTTTGCAAATATATTAATAGACACATATCGATGTTTGTAATTAGTTTTCGATGTACTAATATAAAACGGAAAAATTTAAGCCTTCGTGTAGTTATGTTTATATTTACTACGATGAAACCTAATTACAAACATCGATATGTGTCTACTCAAAATATATGCAAAGTTTGGATTCATTCCGGCATGTAGTTTTTTATTAAAGCGGAACTCGGTACTCGGTCGCGGATAATCGGTACGATTAATTATCTTACGCCAATTTGATCAAATTGACCCGTAGAAAAATAGTTTAAAAAAAACCTTCACGTAAAAGAACGTTAAAATCCTAAAATTTTGGTGTTTATTTTATTACAGATCAGTATTAATTATGTAGTAGTCCTATGCTATAGTTTGCGAGAAAATATTTTTTCTTTATTTTTTTGACATAAACGATACTAGTTTCATTTTTTACAGGTCAAATTGATCAAAATGGCCTCGTACCAATTTTCGTGCCTGTAACACAAATTGCAGCTATTTTGACGTACCACTAATACAACGGGTACATAAGTACCTACTTTATGTTTTAAAAAAATTTACTAGCCTCATTGTCAAACCACGTGACCTTAAAAAGTCTGAAAAGACTTTACTTCTTACTTTATAGAGAAGTAACGGGTGTCCAAGAAGAGGTTGGATTATGATTCATTAACAAACCGTGTGAATTGTGAACATATTCCATATATTTTAATGAAAACTTAAAGAAAATTGATGCCGATTAAATATGGAAAATTGCTTCAGAGAAATGTCCTCTTTGAACCAGCTCGCATGAGGCATCCTTTTGTTAAAATTTTCCACATTTATAGAAATGAATGGGGCTCCAAGTATCTCATCAATTACGCGTACGATTTCAGCCTTTACCTCTGGAATCGTTTGAAGTGAAATTAATTGCTGATTAAATATAGAAAATTATATCAGAAAAATGTCCTCTTCGAACAAGTTGGCATGAGGTCATCCTTTTGTAAAAAAAATCCACATTTCGGAATAAATGGCTAAATATCTCATCAATTATGCGTACGATTTCAGCCTTTACCTCTAGAATCGTTTGAGGTCTGTTGGCAAAAACTTGCTTATGAAGTAACCCCAGAGAAAACAGTCCAATGGAGTCAAATCGAACGATCGCGGTAGATTAAATTTCTTTTTTTTTGGGTAATTTCATTAAATTCGTTACCACAGTAGCGGAAGGTGCATTGTTTACACCGTACTCTGCGCGATTTTTTCTATTTCTGCATAACTTTTCCCATATTTGTAGTGGGCTTTCACAAAGAAAATTCATTGCTCAACCGTATACCGAATAGCAGAATGTCAACATGATAGTTATAAAGCCGGAAAACAAAATAGGCCTGACAAATAAAAAATACGAATTAAAATCCAACCTCTTTCTTGGACATCCTTTATTAATACCTAATAGGTAGCTATTTAGTTTTCTTTCATAAAGTTATCCTGATTTTGTGGTTGTGTTATAAATACGTAAATTAATTCAACAGCTTTCATTCCTTGAGTACATACTTATTAAGTTAACAATTTTTTTTAAATATTTATATAAGAGCATAATGTGAAAGCTTAACTTGCGTCAATTGAACATTTTTTTGGAATTGTCTAGTCTGCCACCAGTGGCCATTTAACAAAAATTAATATAGTGCAACTAGTGTTAAGATAAGAAATAATGTTATTCTGCCGCTATAGGTAGAACAACAAGTCTCGTTTTCACACTTGACACTTTCCTAACTCGCATTTTTCTGCTGCTCTTTTACTGTATAATCAATCAAATCTGACCGAACCTAATATCTTATATTTTAGAAAAACTTGAGTAAAAAAACTGTAAATGAGCGAGCGATATTAGGTTCGGTCAGGTTTGATTGATTATAAAGTCAAAGAACCTCGCAAAGCAAGCAGAATGCTTTGCAGAAGAAGAAATCATCGACCAAGAATAAGGTGACGAGTAAGGAAAGTGTCAAGTCAACAACACTCATTTTTACACAATGTGCGGTAATTAAAAGAAACATAATTCGACATCAAGACCACGAAAGGTGAAGAGGTTATGTTTTCTGTTCGTTGTTGTCATATTGCTAACTTCACTGCGATACTGATAATATACTTTATGTGCAATGCTATAAGTAACATATTGTAATGGCTAATAACTGTGGCAGAATAGCCTTTTATTATAAATCTGCCGCTATAAGAACTTGTCAATATTGTATTTTTAAAATTAGATTATTAGAATACCTAAATACTTGTGGCAGGATAACATTATTTTTTATCTTAACACTAGTGGCACTATATTAATTTTTATTATATGGATGGCCACTGGTGGCAGACTAGACACTACCTTTTTTTGTAAACCTTTACTATTTAAATGAACAGAAACTGTTTATACTGTGCCTTAGATTGTCCATTTTCAACTGTAGGCGACATTTGAAAGTGCACTATTTTCGCACTGATACATTTTTTTTGTGCCATAGTAAAAAAATAATTAGAGACTTATTTTTGATACTTTCTTAAATTGCAGAACGTAATTAATTAGTATCTACTGCTTTTAGATTTATTACTCTTATCCAAAAGTGCTATATTCTAATGGAGTTGTTTACATCACTATTGTTATGTGCGTTTAAAATTAAAACCCCTTAAAATGTACTTGTTTTAAATGGTTGAACCAGTAGCCAGGTTTAAACCAGCCAGTTCCATGGTAAATTGGGAAAATGTGTAGGTAATGTATACTGCAGCTTCTATTTTCTTAATGTCTCCCGGCAATCGTAGCATTTCCGAATGCAATTCGGTTCAATAATTATCATGTTATAATAATTTGAATTCAGAACTTCAGAACGTTCGTTTGCTGAATTAGCTGCACCGTTGATAAACGCCGCTCGCCGCTGCCGGCTCGCTTCAAATGGTTGCGTCAAAGGGGCAGCCCCAAGTTCAATCGCGGCGCCGCCGTCTTTACCCGCATGGGGTCGCACAAATCTTGTTTAGTTTTTAATTATTAATGTAGACAAAGATTCTGAAGATACTGCGTCCAGCAGTGAAAGTGATTAAAATTAGCTTCGACCATACATACATACATAGAACCTTGTCTAAGGATATATTCTAAATTTAAAAAACAACCTATTTAATTATTTTTTTGTTAAATTCTTTTATCCTTCAACACTTTTCTAGAACTCCATTTGGGTGTACTGCAGCTGATTCCCCGAACGTTCAAACGTCCACAACGTCCAAATTTTCCACATCTAGGAATAAATGGGGCTCCAAGTATCTCATCACATCAATTACGCGTACGATTTCAGCCTTTACCTCTGGAATCGTTTGAGGTGAAATTAGATGCCGATTAAATATGGAAAATTATATCAGAAAAATGTTCTCTTCGAACTAGTTGGCATAAGGTCATCCTTTTGTATAAAAAAAATCTACATTTAGGAATAAATGGGGCTCCAAGTATCATCAATTACGCGTACGATTTCAGCCTTTACCTCTGGAATCGTTTGAGGTGAAATTAGTTGTAAGTTCAATCGCGGCGCCACCGACTTTACCCGCATGGGGTCGCTCGCACAAATCTTATTTAGTTTTTAATTATTAATGTAGACAAAGATTCTGAAGATACTTCGTCCAGCAGTGAAAGTGATTAAAATTAGCTTCGACCATACATACATAGAATATTGTCTAAGGATATACGTATAATCTTGTCTAAGGATATATCCTAAATTTAAAAAACAACTTATTTAATAATTTTTTTGTTAAATTCTTCTATCCTTCAACACTTTTCTAGGACTCCGTTCGTGTGTACTGCAACTGATTATTTTTCTTGTTTACGAAGTTTGCCAAGACAAGGAAAATAGAAGCACTAGTATAACTGTTTCATAAATTGACATCAGTCAGTATGTACAGGTCATGGCGCTTAACTCAGTAGGTTCCTCCTGTAAGAAGCAGTGTTGGAGGGTAACATTGCACACCAATTTAATGATTTGAATTTTCTTTTTTACAAGGTTTTTAACTTGCAATGTATGTATGTTTGTTCGGGTGGAATCTTGAAAGTTAAATTTGACCCACTTCCCGGTTTCCGATTGTGCTGAAATTTGGCATGCATATGTATATTGCGTGACAATGCAATATTAAAAGTTTTTAGGTTTTTCTAAAATTATTATTTTGGAATTGATTCTCTATACTTTGTTGGGAAAAATTGCTCAGTGTTATGAATAGAAGCCATATTTAATGTTTCCCATAGTACATTAATACATCATGTATACTGAATCAAAAATAGTACAGTACGCGCACCGGAAAGGTAGCGTAGGCAGGCCTCCCACTCGGTGGACCGACGACGTGGTGAAGGTAGCGGGAATCCGCTGGATGCGGGCAGTGCAGAACCGGTTGTCGTGAAAATCCTTGGGGGAGGCCTTTACATTAATACATCATGTATACTGAAGTAAAAATAGTACAGTACGCGCACCGGAAAACGTAGCGTAGGCAGGCCTCCCACTCGGTGGACCGATGACCTGGTGAAAGTTGCGAGAAGCCGCTCGTCCGCCGAACCGGTCGTCGTGGAAATCCTTAGGGGAGGCCTTTGTCCATTAGTGGAAGTCCTTCGGCTAATATGATGATGATGATGGCGTGCAGGAGAACCACCACCTGTTGCAAATCAGAAACCAGTGCTTGAACGATAATCATCTACTTCTTGTTTTAAATGCATCAGTCATCAGAGTTAGAATGTCTAAAGATATATTGTCATAGCTGCATCGTCATTTTTAAATAAATAGAAAAAAAAAAAATCGTGCCATATCGCTGGCTGATTTTGGGAAAGGGAGCGGCATATGAAATATCTGGGTCCAGCGAACTTAGTGTAAAAACAGCAGATGCCTATCACTTTATTCTTAAAAAAATGGCCAAAAGTGTTTTGGTACGGAACCTTCAGTGCGCGAGACCGACTCGCACTTGGCCATTTTTTGTTTTGAAGAGTTATAAGCTGAACGGAAATTGATAGGCATCTGCTGTTTTTACACTAAGTTTTCTGCTGGACCCAAGTATGCCATATGCCGCTCCCTCTCCCCCAAATCGGTCAGCGATATGGCATGAAATTATATAATTATATTTTTTCCTTACCAAAACACATTAGGGTATGAAACCCTGCAAACGTCAACGAGTATGACAATCGGATTGACGGACACAAACAGCTTTGTATTGAAAAAAATGTTCTCCCATACATCACGGTCAATTCTACAACTTAATTTTTTTTCATTCACTTGTGCTGTGAGACTTTTCTTTTTGCTAAATTTCATGCTCCTAGTTCAACGGGAAGACATCATAACCTATAGGAGTGATTTACTTGCGAATATTAAAATCTGTAATTTAAATGGCCACATCTTTTTATTGCTTTGACTTATTAAATTTTAGGGGCCATAGATCTAAGTATTTGATATTAATTTTAATTCGATACCTCCACATATTATTGATAAAAAGGTTCTTGACTCACAGATGGACAACAAAGTGATCCAATAAGGGTTCCTTTTGTGGTATGGAACCCTTAAAAAAGGGCATTACTGAGTTAAGCGCTAGACCCATAGGTAGTGGTGCTGTGATTGTTAAAAAAGTGCATTCCTTCAATTTTATTTAGTGGCTCAAGTATTCTAGTTCCAAAATTATACACTAAATACTAATACCTATGCGATTTATGAAATTCCTTTGCCATATTGAACACAAGAATAGTATTTCTGCAAGATGTGTGCTATTGTTTTCTTGTTGAAATTATCTTGATCTCAGTTCTAATTCAAACTTTAATTGTACATGTGTAACATGTACGTACTTTACATAGAAATATACAAATGTTACCTATCAAGAAACAGTTAGTTACCAATGTGTTAATTAAATTTGAATTTTACACTTTAATTGTATGTTGTACGTATGTACTATGTAAAGTGTTTAATCGTAGTGGTGCATTACTATTTCTAAGTACCTATCAAGTTATTGTTTCCAAATATGTTTGTTGCTATATTATTGAAATTTTGTTGCATTTGTAGTTTTTAGTTGAGGAATTTATATTGTTATCTAAATGTGATCTATAAAAATAAATTCATAAATTTCTATTTGTAAAATGTGTTTTTATTTATGAAACACTTAAGTGTCTCCAGGAGGCTCGAGTTTCCATACAAACGTAGTTCCGCTTTAATACAAAAACTACATGCCGGATTGAATCCAAACTTTGTAAATATATTGAGTAGACACATATCGATGTTTGTAATTAGTTTTCATAATAGTAAATTTTAACGTAACTAAATGAAGGCTTAAATTAGTTTTGTACTGAAAGTTTGTAACTGCTCTTATTTGTTTCCGTTTTATATTAGTACATCGAAAACTAATTACAAACATCGATATGTGTCTCCTTAATATCTATGCAAAGTATAAATCCAATCTGGTATGTAGTTTTTGTATTACAGCGGAACTACGTTTGTATGGAAACTCAAGCCTCCTGGTCAAGAAAAGAAATAATTATTAAAACACATATCTTTAAGATAGGATAAATCTTTATTCCAGGCACATACGGAAATGATGTTAAAACAATATTAAACTAAAAATATAAATATACATCAACTTACAACATAGGTAAACTAAGAAAAAACTAATGCCAATTTGTTAATAGTTAAAACTAAAATTAGTGTCCTCCCTTATGCTCAGGCAAGATATATCTATTTGCCTTCCGTCCTGTAAAATTCTCACTTTTAGATATTAATATGTTCAATTTCAAAAAGGCCGTACTGTTCCAGCCCCAAATCTGATCTCTCTTTCGAACTGTTCTGCTTTTAAAGTTCCATCAATGCTAGTACAGTTCTCATTAAACACACTATATGCTGACACTTCACCCTGCTTTCTTTTTGTCCTTGTATTTAGGCAAATACCAACCAATAGAGAAATAACAAAGAATACTGCTCCAAAACCCAATTTTAAGAAGATAATGTAGAGTGTTACCCATATCACAAAATAAATTGTCCATTTAATAATAGTGTACTTCCATAGCTCTTCATTTTCTGGTTCCTCTGCAGATTCTGCTTCGTTGACTTCTTGCAAGAATTCTACTGGATTATGTAGAGGAGGTGTGTCAACGGGGTTATCTTCTTCTCCTTCTAACTGGAATAAGATAAATAATAAATAAATAAATAAATATTCTGGGACAAATCACACATGGTCATCTGGCCCCAAAGTAGGATTCCCTGTGTTATGGGATATACAAGAGACTGATATAAATACTTATATATGTTTAAATACATACATATATATATACTTAACACCCAGACACAGAGCAAACAAATCTGCTAATCACATAAATGTTTGCCCTGGGTGGGGATCGAACCCACAACTCTCGGAACAGTAGTCAAGCGCACTAACCACTGAGCCACCGAGTCAGTAATTGTTTTAGTAACTGGAATAATGGCCACTTGCTCAGGAAGTTTTTATAAGTAGTTTTAAACCCAAACTTAAAATACAGATTAAATCTACACTAATATTATAAAGAGGTTAAGTTTATAAGTAAGTTTTGATGTAAGAGGTGATCTCGAAATTACTCATCTAATTTAAAAAAAATATGTCATCAATATTTATATTGGACCTTCAGAATCAACAATTTTAAATATTGTTAAAATAATTTTGAGATCATGATAAGTTTTAGAGGTTACCTGTTACATCCAAACTTATTTACAATCTTTCATCATCATCATATCAGCTGAAAAAACGTCTACTGCTGGACAAAGGCCTCCCCCAGAGATTTCCACGACGATCGGTTCTGCGCCGCCCGCATCCATCGGCTTCCCGCAATTTTCACTAGGTCGTCGGTCCACACTGCGATCGCCAACCCGCCTGCCAAGCGTGGCGATTACAGCAAAACCCCTTCAGTAACATAGATGAACCTTCAGGATCAACATAGGCATAAAAAATAGAGAGTATCTATTTGCAGTGACAAATAAATGTGTTATCTATCTATCTTACAGCTCACGCCTCACACACCCTCGATGTCCACATGGGCAACTGATTGTTTACAATATTATATAATAGTTTCAAGACATTATGCCAGCCAAAAGTCGTTTTCTGCTGGACAAAGGCCTCCCCCAAGGATTTCCACGATGACTAGTCCTGCCACACCCCACGACCTACACCAGGTCATTATTGGTCCACCTAGTGGGAGGCCTGCCTACACAACGTCTTCCGGTGCACATTCAAACTTTACAATATTTAATAATGTTATTTATTTTAAAAACCTGAGTAACTCAAAGGTAAATTATGTCACTCAGGGGATCAAGGCAAATCCAACACCTCACATTCTAAAATCTATCAAGCCGTTTAGACTACAGGCTCGAACAAATAAATAGACATACATCCCAAAAATGATACCACTCATTTTAGTCATTGCACATTATCCTTGAGCAGTCGAGACAATAACTAAATTTAAAATTTAATTTAACTAATTAATAAATTATCCCTCTTTTTGGGAATTCGGGTTAAATGTATCCTATGTCACTCATGGGATCAAGAGATACCTCGCACTCTGAAATCCATTAAGCTGTTTAGAAGATAATATCATGGAATAAAGAAACATACATACATTATATATACAACGGGCATCGGTGGCGTAACAGTTACTGCCGGTACCTCCTGTCCGGGATGCCGTGGTTCGAATACCATGTACCAATGTGTTTTCGAATTTTGATTTCATATGTACATTTATCCGACGCTCTTACTGTGAAGGAAAACATTGTGAGGAAACCTGTGCCTGTGAGAAACTCAAAGATTGTGTGAGAAGTCGACCAACCCACGCTGGGCCGCTTGGTCGACAAAGGCCCCATCGCCCTAATTCAGGGTAAGCTCGAGCCCCTCGGTGGGGGACTTATATGAGCTAATAAGATAAGATGACATACATTAGACCTACAAAAAATACCAAAGTATATATATTAGTACTAACATACAGTATGGACACTCCCTGCCGCTCTCTAAATTGCGACCTCACCACCTCGTCACCCAAATTGATACAGATTGGTTACAGTTTGGATGACGAACGTATAGGATTTCACCAACATTTTGTTTGTTCTGTCATTCCTTTTTGAAATTTCATTTCTGGCCCGTTGCATGAAGTGTCCAGGGTGTGACAATACATTCCTTATTTGTGAGCTGTTGTATAAAAAATATATCATGAGCGTACCAGTAAAACTTCTTCCTCCTTTTTTTCCATGTCTGTAAATGCTTTTGGCACTAGGAACTTTAAAATCTTCTCCTTGGTATTTTCTAGTTTCTCTTTGGCGTTATCAATTATTTCTCGGCGGCGACGTAAAGCGCGATACTCTCTTAGTTTTGCCTCCATGGGTGCTGTTATCGCCTTAGAAAATACAAGTAAGTACCTACTTAAAACGTCCTTGGTGGTAAGTAGTAATTTTTCACATTAAATTGTTTATCAGCGAGCTTATTTTAATTAGGTAATTGGAAAGTGGAACTTGAGATATCACACTATCAGATTTAGTTTAATCGTATGGAGTTTACGAAAGAGTTAAATATTTTGTTTCAGTTCATTTTGTGTCCACGTAAACAAAACATATGTTATGTTTTAGCGAAGCCTTGAACGTTGGATGATTGATTAAGATTACACCCATGACTCCTTTCTTTCCGAAGCTTACTTTTACAAAGAAATGTATATCAGCGAGTCGTGAAATTCGAATAAATCTGAGCAAAAACCAACAAATTTAGCTCAAAAACAATCAGCAAGTAGCCAGCTGATCGATCTGTCATTGTCTATCAGTGTGACCATCTCAGAAATGGTAAATCTGCCCGACACTGGCAAAAAATCTGACAAAACTCAACTCCAGAAAATGCCAAAAATATGCCATTAATTCATGCCTCCATGGGGACGGGAATGAATAAGTAATATATAATTAATATCGTATTCAAAGAAATTTAGATAATTTATCTCAAATGATCTATTAATCGAAGCGATAGATTGTGTTCCACTAGCACAGTAGCACAAAAATTAAGTTCCGCTTTTTTTCACTTCCTATTCTACTGAGATTTCTTAAAAAACTGTATCACCTGAAATAGTTAAATGATATTAGTTTTTCAAAACTTACAGTCTACAATAAAAAAATGAATTAGAATAAAAAAACATAATTATTTACACTTATTGTAAAGTACCTAAAATTGGCGGCGTATAAGTTGAACACAAATGGCACTCGTTCGCGTACATAGGGAGTGCGCGGGTTACGCAAACTCGTAGTGTAGCGTAGGTAGTGATTTTTACTCTCTTTGATACTGCACACACACACATACACACACGATGAGTTGAGATGACACAACAAAAGTTGCCAGCTCAGTAATTAAAAGAAAAGTAGAAAATAACATGTCTTGGCCCTTTAAGTTTAGTATAAGTAGTTATATTTTGATCTAAGACTCGTTGCGTAGAGGGACCGCTAAGTTGTGAAATTATTAGTAATTAGTTGTAGTAAAGTAAAACATTGGTATTCTGTTTTTATTTTATTAACTTAGCAGTCCCCCTAGATCAAAATAATAAACAATGATCAAAATAGGTAGAGTTATTTCATGTACTTTTGCAACGTTGGCACAACATGGATAAGCTTAATTTTGTCTGGTATCCGGTTTTTTTTCATTTAGAAGCAATTAACTCAAGACTCAACAAAATGCTAATCCGTTCGTGCAAGGTTTTATTGAGAAATACTTGCACAAATATATTTTCCCATTTGTATATTTACTAATTCTTATTGTATAATTATTGGTGTAATTTGTTTTAAATAAGTAACAATAAAAAGATGATTCTAAAAAACGTTTTTATTTCACTTTGTAAGACCCTCAAATCCGGAAATCCGGAGAAGCCTATCCATACTATTGACAACGTTATGACATAATTGCCGGAAAAAACTCTACCTATTCCGATCAATGATAATAAAGATTTAAGTATGAAATTGCCGATTCAGTTTTTGAAGTTCAATGCCAATTTTTATTTAAAAAAAATTGTATTTTTTTATTATTGACCTTATGGTGACCCTACTTATGATCTTTTATTAGTAACTAGTGGCATGTCTTTCATGTTCCAATCCTCTCAGCCATGTCTCCTTAGCTACGTAGCATTGAATGGAATAAAGGCAGTTTCTTAGTGGTCAGATGGGACAATTTTTTAAACTCCTTAATATTCATGATTATTTTAAAGTGACGAAATCTTATGTGGCGTATTCCCAAATATGACATTCATCATCATCATATCAGCCGAAAAACGTCCACTGCTGGACAAAGGCAAATATGACATTAGTAACAAGAAACTACTGTGATAATTCTAGAGCTTTAAAATTAAAAATGTATATTTTATTGCCTTCAAAATGGAGGTTTATTGAGTTGAAAATAACCGTCTTCATGGGTTCAAAGCCACCATGATCTTAAAATATCTAAACAATAGGCACACATTTACCAGCTATTAATTTCTAATTTCTAATAGCATACTATTTTGAGAATAAATTTTGTTTTATTAACTTTTTCTTAATATTAAATTTCGTCTATAAACTTTTTTATCCAATCGGCAATTTAATACTTAACCCCTAATATAACTTATATTAAACTTAAAGGGCCGAGACATATTATTTTCTACTTTTTAGCGGTTTTTGGTTCGGGTTTTTTTAAATTTTAAATTTAAGTTTTATTTTATGCTTTTTAAACTTTACGTCTCCCAAAGACGATACCTGTGGTGTAAGTTGGTAAGGAGTTGAGTATCCTGCAGATACCAGGAGATGCTGCAGCATCAGGTCAAGTGTACCATGTTCTATCTAACATATATTCATTGAAACTATTCTAATGAGCCCAAATACGATGCCTCTGCTGTAAGTTGGTGAGGAGTTGGGTATCCCGCACATTCCAGGAGATGCTACAACATCAGGTCAAGGTTACCATGGTTTGCAATATTATTACAGTAACAGAGCACCAAATTTTGAATAGATCAGATCTATATAAGTTGCCCACATTCCTTCATCACCTATATAAGAGCTGATGATCCACAAACGGCTGAAAAGGTCTTCGTAAATTATAGCTGAGAACCACCTCGATCATGTCAGCTTTTAAACAAAAAACCGCATCAAAATCGGTCCATTCGTTTAAGAACTACTATGCCACAGACAGACACACAGATACATAAATACATACGTTAAACTACATATAACACCCCTCTTTTTGCGTAGGGGGTTAATAAAATAAATTAAAGAATAAGATATAAAAAATGTTTGTTAGGATTTTCTAGATATCTGCCAAATTCTGCACCATTTTTGTTATAATCGTAATTTTTTTATTTTTTTTATTCACAATTGATAAGCCTTTACTTTCTAAATCGTCCGCTTGTTCTGTTAGAGGTCAAATTTAGGAGCCAAATCTTCCCAAATAGCAAAAATGTGCCACAAATGGGCACCCTGTTGTTAATTGTCAATTTGTCATCCACGTCAATTTTATATTGCGTTTTGTTTTACAGAACATTAATGCTAATTTAGTGGTCTTTGGGAACTGCATTTCTGATAGCATATTTATACAAGTGTCTGTGTCCGTGTTTACTAATTTTCAGACCTTTAATTTTTTTTACTCTTGCAGCTGGCTGTGCGTGGGGCAGAGAATATTTTCGAACCGTTCTTAGGTCTAATTTCTGGCAAGGACCATATTCTGCTGTGTAGTTTCATGAAGGCAAATATAGCAACATTGAATAGGGCGCGAAAACCAATCGATATTTTCCACACTTTCGGAAAATCTCCTGTCTTCAATGTTTTCGTTTACGTAAATGAACACGATAAATTATATCATCGATGGAACATCAATCTGACATGGGGGCTTATGGAGAAAGCCCGAATGTTCAGAACAGTGGAAATTACATCACAATAATTCCTGTAGATTATTCAAGACGGGGATATCCCATGCAAGCGGAATATCAATACAAGTAAGTTCTTTTTTCTAGCTTAACTTTACAATAAGGCCCTAAACAATAAGGCCCTAAAAAGTGGTACCTAAAAATCCACTTAAACAGGTTTGTAGAATTCATTTTTGAAGTAGTCAACAGTAAATTTAAAATATAGGAAAACATACTGGTATTATTGAGAATAGTTACGCGGGATTATATCGAATGGAAACACGATTTAATAAAGTTGGCTCGATCAGAGATTTGCATGTAACCTATCTACCTCCCCTTATATATAGCATATCTCTGGGCTCGATAGAATAATTTGGCAAAGGTACCTACCTCTTTTCGAGCCATTTTATCATCTATTTTCGGTTTTATTCTTAAAATAAGTAATTTGATAATATTATTTATTTACTAAAATAAAGTTCATAGGTGACTGTAGGGAAAACATCTAATGGATTTTTATTTAAGATAAATATGATGAAAATAAAAACGAAAACATCGAAAAAGTGTGGTTATTTTCTTCCCTTTTTACACGTAAAGAAAAAGACCAAGACAGATTTTTATACCACTGGGCTTTAAGGCAATTTTATTGATCAGTCAACTATTTTCAGTGAATATCGTTCACGCGAAGAGTACTACAGCGTGCAAAGCCAGAAGCTACAGGCTGAAGTCAACGCACATCTATACTCCGTGTCGCAGAGATTACCTCACTTGTCCTACAGCCCAATAGGACGACATAATGATTGGGACAAGCACGAAACACACAAACCCTTGCCCGACTCCAAGGAGAGCAATAGCTCGGATTCACTGGAGAAAAGCGTTATGGGTAATATTACCTACGTATCTCATCATATAACCGAGGGGCTTGAGCCTACCCTGATTTGAGGGTGATCGGGCCTTAGTCGACCACGCGGGCCCAGTGCGGGTTGGTCGAGTTCACACACAACCTTTGAGTTTCTTCGCAGGCGTGTGCAGGTTTCCTCCCGATATTTTCCTTCACCGTATAAGAGCGTCGGATAAACGTATACATATGAAATCGAAATTCAAAAACACATTGGCATGTGGCAGGATTCGACTCACGACCTCCCGGACAGGAGTTAGCGGCCCTTGCCATTACGCCACCGACGCTATTAACCTATACGTATCTACTTTAACAACATAGGGGATCTATGTACAGAGGCCAGCACATCAAGCTAGACGCTTTGGGGTTTGTACCGTTCTTATGCTGTATTCGTATGGATCAGAATAGCACAAAAAGTGTCAAACTTGATGTGCTGACCTCTGTACCTACTCTGCTGCACCAACTATAATGACCGTAACAAACAATCTTTCTCAAAATCACTTTTTACCATATTCGGGGTCAGTGAAACGAGAGCTATGTATAGCTCTCACTCGAATTTTGATATGTTTTATATTATTAAAAATAAATTAAGCTTTACCAAGGTAAGTGATTTGTAATTGTAATGCTTCCCAGTCATTACTCAGAATTTATTCGGATCCAAAAGTAAGGACTTAACTAAACTCGACGAGATTTTCTGTGAGTGCGCATCAAAAGATTAGAAGAAAACAACTAGAAAATTCTTATAAAAAATTTAACCATGCGCACTGTTTATAATTGTACAGGGAGCGTTAAATGAAACACAGATGTTATCCGAAATGATTTATTATGGCTGAGTAATGGCATTTTCGTAAACAAGACATCACATCAGGTTCATAACATATATTCAGTGGATTTTGATATTCTAAAACATGTAGGCGCTAAAGAATGACCATTTATTGTGTTGAATGGCTATCGTTCTATGCTGAATCATAATGGTTGATAAATAGTGAATTTTATGGTATCTGAGAGCTTACAAATCTGTGACTAGTTCGCAAATTTTGTAGCTTTTTAGAGAATGAACGAAAATACACATCAAATGTCACAAAGGAAGTCTATACACTCTATAAAAACTTAATGAAGATAATGTCTAATTACACATATAAAGTTTCAGAAAGAAAGACATCCTTTTACAACTCGAGATAATAAATAATAACATAAAAACATTGGCAGTTTTCACTAGCAAACAAAGAAGAAACCTAAATTACTCTATAATTATATCTATGACCTATTTCTTCTTAAGTAAAACATTAATTACGAAACAGTAGCTCTATGCATATCTTTATACACGATCCTGAACTATATAAACTTATCTACGGTATTAATGTCGCATATTTTAAATTTGCATAACTTTTATGTATTTTTTTTTACATTTTCATTTCCTAAGACCCTTAAAATTAACCCTTACCTCTAAATTAGAAAGAAAAAGACTATTTTACTTATATTATTTGACCACGAGGTGGTGTCATGCAATTGCCAGAAACCAATAGCAGTACCGTACTTCCGTCGGAATTTCCCTACTCTCAAAATAATACTTTGTCCTGTTAGATAACGACTGCAACATACATATTATTAATATAAAAAGCACACGGAGAAAAAAAAATAGTCAGAATAACTATTCAAATTTATAGTTAAATTAGTTAAATGACGTATCGTTGATGTAGTCAACTGTTTTCTAGAATTGAGGATCTGTATAGCCAATTCAGCGATACAGATCCTTAGTTTGACGAAACAGTTGGCTATATTAACGATACGTCTTTTAACTAATTTAACTATAAACTTTGAATAGTTATTCTGACGATATTTTTTTCTCCGTGCACCCTAGGTCAGTCGGGCCAATGGAGAAAGAAAAGATAAGAGAGAGAGAGGACCTACTTGGAATCTGAAGATTGTCTGAAAATTTCATCGAAATCGGTCCAGCCGTTTTGGAGTCTATAAGGAACATTTTTTTTCCTTCACATAGCACAACAGAGATAGACTGGATTCAAGTGCTAATAACTACAGCCTCCCTGATATAATAAAAGGATTTGAATGTAAATCACATGTTAAACGCTCATAAGAATTAGAAATGATTTGAACGATTAAAAATTATTCAAAATGATTACAAATCAAATCATTTTTAATCCTTTTTAATGATTTTGTTTAATCAGGGCTGTGATTAAAATAACTAAAAAAGAGATTATAAGGTTTTCTTATTTGTTTACTTAACTTAAGTAATAAAAATATGTATCGTTTATTTAAGTAAATAAACTTTAAACAAAAAAAAAATGTTATGAGGACAGGTTATAGCGGTGAATACTTATAACCTGTTTTGTCCGTTAAATTTGGAACCATATTAAAATAAATAAACTCATGTGAGTCCAACTATGTAACTTAATTAATTAATTAATTAACTTTAATTATCTTAACGTTAGTTAAAAAACACTATAATATTAAGAAATTATAAAGTCACATGAACAATGCGTTCATAAATCTTATTATTGGTCAACTGACAGCCAAAACCGTGTGCTAACACTGGTCTTATGTACAGTTGGTAATATTACAAATTATACAGTCAGTCATTCAAATCACCTACCCAGATAACCAGGGTTGTCAATTTTGAACTACATAAATATAATCATAAAGTTTAAAAGACACTTACAATTACAAATTTTGAAATTACATGAATACAAACGCAAATTTAAATTTCCAACTAATTAACCAAGAAAGTGTAACAACGGTACTTTTTAAAGATTATTTTAATTTAATTAAATCATGGTAGATCTTATCTATGGTTTCTGTATCTTTCCTTTTATTAATTAAATCTTGATGCCTCTCCATTTACATAGATTCCATAATCAGACGCTTTTTATAATTATGTTCTGTATTTAAAATTTTTAATATTTTAAGATTTTAGCCTGCTTACCCTCGAGTAGGCTTTATCATTACAAAATACAAAAGCTTTAGCTCAACCTTTTTTTTTAAAATAAAGACAAAAATAATATAAAACTCATGGCATTTAAAAAAACAGAAACAAAACGATTTACAAAAAGTATTGTATCATATAACACTTGACAGCCCTACCAGCACATCACACACCAGAAACTATGCACTCGCGACTTAGCTTGCTCAATAGCAAGTAAGTGGTTGTAGCATCGTCTTGAATTCATCCAGGGAAGCAGCAGTTGAAACAGCAGGTGGCACAAAGTTCCAGAAAGCAACTCCAAGGACAAGAAAAGAGCTCTTGTACATTGATGTACCCGGAATCGGCGATAACAGCGTATAGTCCGGTTGTTCTCAGATCATTGCAGAGTCGGATCGATAATAGCTTCCAGGTTCTTGAGAATACTAACTTACTCAATATCTTTACCAGCTAACGACAGCACTGGCTTCTCACTGCTATCTATGAGGATAGTACGTTTAGACAAACACCAAAAAAAATGTTAGACACGAAATTCATGATGTGTGAACGGAAGATTAACACTTTTTTTTTTTTTTTTTTCTTCTCCTCCTCGATAAATTTATTTATTCCGCAGTCTCTGCACCACCTCCAAAATGGGCTGAAATCGTACACTCTGCCACAATTGATACATGTTTTTTTTTGGGACTCCATTTGACCGGAATGGTTGCAACAATATGAATCATTTCGACCCTCCGTCTCCGTTTAAATAGCAATGCTTATCAAAACTAGGGCTACCACTTTCTCATAACATTTTTTTTTGTTTAAAGTTTATTTACTTAAATAAACGATACATATTTTTATTACTTAAGCTAAGTAAACAAATAAGAAAACCTTATAATCTCTTTTTTAGTTATTTTAATCACAGCCCTGATTAAACAAAATCATTAAAAAGGATTAACAATGATTTGATTTGTAATCATTTTGAATAATTTTTAATCGTTCAAATCATTTCTAATTCTTATGAGCGTTTAACATGTGATTTACATTCAAATCCTTTTATTATATCAGGGAGGCTGTAGTTATTAGCACTTGAATCCAGTCTATCTCTGTTGTGCTATGTGAAGGAAAAAAAAATGTTCCTTATAGACTCCAAAACGGCTGGACCGATTTCGATGAAATTTTCAGACAATCTTCAGATTCCAAGTAGGTCCTCTCTCTCGCTTATCTTTTCTTTCTCCATTGGCCCGACTGACCTAGGGTCCTTTTTACTTTTAAATTGCATATTTTTAAAACCGTTTTTCAAACAACTATCAAATGTCCACGTAAGCTATTTATCTCTTGTTATTGAAGTGTGGTTTTCCTTAATAAATGCGATGTACCTATGCCGACCACTCTTATCTAAAAAGTTTTATGTTTACATATTTTTAGTTCGGGAATTCACATGACTAATATAATGTGTTTGTTACAGTCGTTATCTGACAGAAAAACATATTGTTTTGAGAGTAGGGAAAATCCCAAAGTTCTGTCATCCACGGATTGTAAGTACAGTCACCATCAACCAACTGATCTATCTCAACTGATCTATCTCAACCAGTTCACGTATTTTGGGTACCAAGAAGCTAGAAGCTAAGAAGCTAGTGGGTGTTTGATAGACATAAAATTAGCATATGATTTGACTAGGTTAGGGATCATCTATTTTGAATGGAAATTATTTATTTAAAAAAATGGTCAGATTTCAGACAAGTTTTGTCATCAAATAAATCCTATGTTAGAGCTCTTTATGCTATTACTGTATTAATGGTAAGGAGCATGCTCAGAGCTAATACTAGTCAATCCTAGTCTTAAGCGCCGTAAATGTGAATATTGTTGTAATACTTTGATTGCTCTTACCGGCTTTAGTACCATAAACCACATACATACGCTGCAGCAGATTATACAGAAGACCGAAGAGTACAATCAGCCACTATGTTTAGCGTTCGTGGACTATGATAAAGCCTTTGATTCGGTAGAAACTTGGGCTGTGTTACAGTCACTCCAGCGGTGCAAAATTCACTATCGATAATATATCGAGGTACTGAGCTATTTGAATGAAAATGCCACCATGTCGGTTGGCCTCCGGGATCAAAACTCGGAACCTATCCAGTTGCAGCGAGGGACGTTATATCTCCGAAACTGTTCACCACCGCCCTGGAAGATGTTTTTAAGCTTTTGCACTGGGGTGGGACTCGGCATTAACATCAACGGCGAGTACATCACCCACCTTTGATTTGCTGACGATATCGTGGTCATGGCTGAGACTATGGACGACTTAGGCACAATGCTCGATGATCTCAGTAGAGTCTGTCAACAAGTAGGTCTTGGAATGAAAATGGACAAGACGAAAATTATGTCCAACGTCCGTGTCGCACCTACTCCTCTGAAGGTTGGAGGCTCTACGCTCGAAGTTGTTGACGTATATGTGTATCTGGAACAAACAGTCCAGTTAGGTAGGTGCAACTTCAAGAAAGAGATCAAACGTCGAATCCAACTCGGTTGGGCAGCTTTCGGGAAGCTTCGCAATATCTTCACGTCCCAAATACCGCAGTGTCTCAAGGCTCAAGGTCACCCAAAGCACAGTATATATATTAGTACTATATTAGTACTATTAGTACTAAGGGCAATGGAGCGTGCTATGCTTGGAGTTTCTCTGCGTGATCGAATCAAAAACGAGGAGATCCGTAGGAGAACCAAAGTAACCAACATAGCTCTAAGAATTGCTAAACTTAAGTGGCAGTGGGCGGGGCACATAGCTCGTAGAACAGATAGCCGTTGGGGCAGTAAAGTTCTTGAGAGGCGACCGTGCACCGGAAAACTTAGCGTAGGAAGGCCTCCCACTCGGTATAACGACGACCTGGTGAAGTTCGCGGGAAGCCGCTGGATGCGGGTAGCGCAGAACTGGTCGTCGTGGAAATCCTTCGGCTGATATGATGAATATAAAGGCTTGGGATAATACAATTAATATGTAAGCATTAAAACAACCATTGAAAAGATGACCTATTCCTATCCCTATGCGCTTGATTCATATTTATTCTCCTGTTTTCAAAAAGATATAACCCAAAGTGAATCTAATCAGCTAGCGTTATACTGTACTAGACCTTAAGGAGGAACAACCTATATCTTTTGAAATTCTCCTTAAAAAGTCTTAACGAAGATTCTATACCTTTGGTTTTTTTTTTTTTATTTGCTAGCAGTTCCTTTTTTCTCAGAGCTACAAATTTAAAAAAGTGGCGAAGTAAAAAGCACGTGTGTGTAAAAATCAAATTTACGCACAGTAAACTAGCGTATAAAGTACCACTTTTCGAGCAACTGTATTGAAAATTAAAATACGTATTTCTTTCGTTTCATTTTAGTTCTGATATAACCCTTTAGTTGTCTGGTGAAGCATCGGTGGCTCAACCGGTAACGACTCGGTCCATCTAACCAGAGGTACCGGGTTCAAATCTGGACGGCCAATGTACCAATGAGTTTTTCAAAAACTTACGTACATACTTACCGATTGCTTTAACGGTGAAGGAAAAACATCGTGAGGAAACCTGCATACGCCTGCGGAGAAACTCGCAGGTTGTGTGTGAAGTTGACCAACCCGCACTGGGCCCGCGTAATCGACTAAGGCCCGATCACCCTAATCCATGGTAGCCTCGAGCCCCTCGGTGGGGACGTTTATTTATTTAATTTATTTGGATCCAGGTTACAGAATCTTATTTACTACTTACATCATAGTGCATGTTAGTACATTTAAAGTAAAAATCCTTAGTAGTAAGACCCTACCTTCCACGCTAGGATTCCCTGTGTTGTGGTAGGTAGTCTCTTTGTATATGAGCTGATATCATCATACATTTTTATTGTCACGTTATGCTTTCAAATTTATTATTTCCAGGCTCGAATCTCAGTAGCTGCTCCAACCAAACTGGCTCCAGCAGCATTGCGGCCGGATCGTTCAGTGCTACTGAGCAGATCACCAGCGGAGGAAGCTCATCGAGCGCCGTATCACCACCACTGCCAGGTGAGCTCCCCGCCCTTACCGATAACTAGATAGACAGGGCCACGAAGCATAGGATCATAGCATTGCGGCCGGATCGTTCAGTGCTACTGAGCAGATCACCAATGGAGGAAGCTCATCGAGCGCTGTATCACCACCACTGCCAGGTGAGCTCCCCGCCCTTACCGATAACTAGATAGACAGGGCCACGAAGCATAGGATCATAGCATTGCGGCCGGATCGTTCAGTGCCACTGAGCAGATCACCAGCGGAGGAAGCTCATCAAGCGCCGTATCACCACCACTGCCAGTTGAGCTCCCCGCCCTTACCGATAACTAGATAGACAGGGCCACGAAGCATAGGATCATAGCATTGCGGCCGGATCGTTCAGTGCTACTGAGCAGATCACCAGCGGAGGAAGCTCATCGAGCGCTGTATCACCACCACTGCCAGGTGAGCTCCCCGCCCTTACCGATAACTAGATAGACAGGGCTACGAAGCATAGGATCATAGCATTGCGGCCGGATCGTTCAGTGCCACTGAGCAGATCACCAGCGGAGGAAGCTCATCGAGCGCCGTATCACCACCACTGCCAGGTGAGCTCCCCGCCCTTACCGATAACTAGATAGACAGGGCCACGAAGCATAGGATCAAAGCATTGCGGCCGGATCGTTCAGTGCTACTGAGCAGATCACCAGCGGAGGAAGCTCATCGAGCGCTGTAACACACCACTGCCAGGTGAGCTCCCCGCCCTTACCGATAACTAGATAGACAGGGCCACGAAGCATAGGATCATAGCATTGCGGCCGGATCGTTCAGTGCTACTGAGCAGATCACCAGCGGAAGAAGCTCATCGAGCGTTGTATCACCACCACTGCCAGGTGAGCTCCCCGCCCTTACCGATAACTAGATAGACAGGGCCACGAAGCATAGGATCATAGAATTGCGGCCGGATCGTTCAGTGCCACTGAGCAGATCACCAGCGGAGGAAGCTCATCGAGCGCCGTATCACCACCACTGCCAGGTGAGCTCCCCGCCCTTACCGATAACTAGATAGACAGGGCCACAAAGCATAGAATCATAGAGATAGTAGGCCACTCAGAATGCCTGACGTGTGCACTGCGACGGATAATTCTTGTAACTTTTTTTTATTGGTTTAACAGAATGTTATCGCTGCGTACAAGGAGCAGCCACTCTATAAGGAGACAACTTCACTATATTATGTTTCATTATTAATAATTAGATCCTTCAACGTAAGAGCGTACAACGTAAGAGTGTATAAACGTACATATGAAATCGAAATTCGAAATCAGATCTAAAGGTGAAGGAAAACATCGTGAGGAAACCTGCACACGCCTGCGAAGAAACTCGCAGGTTGTGTGTGATGTCGAACAACCCGCACTGGGCCCGCGTGGTCGACTAAGGCCCGATTACCCTAATTCAGGGTAGGCTGGAGCCCCTCGGTGTGGACGTATATGAGCTGATATGATGATTTAATTTGATGATAAATGGTGAGGAATTGAATTTACCCTGTATTGTTATGTTTACTATTGACATTATTTTTTGCAATGTTGGTGGATACAACAATGCATTAGCTTTTCCTGTTTCTGATTTGGCCAAGAGTATCTACAAGATGATTATATTTTACTAGTGGGTGCTCGCGGCTTCGCCCGCGCAGTTCCCGTTTTTTGGTGTTCCCGTGGGAATTTCCCAAAATCCTTTCTTAGCGGATGCCTACGTCATAACATCTACCTGCATGCCAAATTTCAGCCCGATCTGTCCAGTGGTTTGGGCTGTGCGTTGATAGATCACTATGTCAGTCAGTCACCTTTGAGTTATATATATTTAGATTTCAGAGCAAGATAACTTAATTTTGTTGCCCTACGGAGCGACATTGTTATTTTATATTAAAGCTCCTTAGATTAAGAAAAAAATAGTTTGTAGGAATTACCCCCCAAAGTTGTAGAAAACACTTTGGGTATACGACACTCTCAATAATTTTAAATTAAATGCTAAATTGTTAAAGTAGACGGAAATAGGAAGTTATGCAGGCCAGCAGCAGCGCTTGGAGGCAGGTAGTAGTATTTTGCAGGGCAGTAGTAGTGCTTGGTCACCAATGATAAGCAATATCGATGGGCCTTAAAATTAGATAGTAGTAAGGATTCTACTTCCCTTTGGGTAAGCGGCAGGTAGTGCAGAACGGCGAAATATATGCCGGTGGAAGACTCAGCAGTGACTCAGGGTTATTATGATTCGGAGTACGGGCAGGGTGGAAGACTCAGCAGTGACTCAGGGTTATTATGATTCGGAGTACGGGCAGGGTGGAAGACCCTACGAACATAAATAAAAATCTAGTTCGCAACAGCAACAAATAAAAACGGATAGCTGTCTCTAAACATAAAACACTTACCCCTGATAAATATAGGAGGTCTTGTTAAAAAAAGGAAAAATCACAGCACTTTAAAATTTAAAATAATATTTTTGTCCAACCACTCGTTTCGACGGTCATCAATTGTTTTTCTCTTGTCAAAAGCTAACAATCATTTTCAAATTAAATTTTCATAGACGAACAAAACCAAAAGAGCATTTAATCATGAAACGCAAGAAAGAAGATCGGCTTGAAGCGATACTTTGCGTTTCAGCTTGTAGTTTGTAGGCTTCTTTAAAAACACTCTATATCTTGTATATCTAACTGATCAGCTTGCTTATTTATAGGACGTATGAAGAATAAGAATATTTTTATTAAGAGGCCTTACCTTCTCGAAACCTGCTCCCATAATGACTTTTAAATCCTTTCTTTAAAATAATTAGATCGATTCCAATGTAACTAAGGAACTTGTAAGCAAAACTCGAAGTTGTAGGAAATGAAAAAATTGGGTACGTTTTTAAAAACAGTGTGATTACTAAAATAATATAAGTGATTTTAAGTTTTAGTAATATGTTTTTTCGAGTTATGTACCCCGCCCACTGCCACTTAAGTTTAGCAATTCTGAGAGCTATGTTGGTTACTTTAGTTCTCCAGTTCACTCAGTGGACCGATGACCTGGTGAAGGTCGCGGGAAACCGCTGGATGCGGGTAGCGCAGAACCGGTCGCCGTGGAAATCCTTGGGGGAGGCCTATGTCCAGCAGTAAACGTCCTCGGGATGATGACTGATGGAAATTAATAAGGTTTCTAAGATAGGGTGGCAGTCTGGAAGCCAAGTTAAAAAGTCAAGCTAGAAGTCAAGAACAAGATCAAAGACCACCAGCTCGTTAGGCAACCGGCCGCAGTACCTCCGGTTGATATGATGATGATGAATATGTTTTTTCCAAAGAAAACATTTTGAAAGATAATTAATTAAAACCGGTCTATTCCTTTTCAGGAAATTGAATAAAAATTTAATATAGGAAATGATTTCGTGTAAGTTATCTTAAATCCAGCAAACCTCCATCGTTTTCCACAGTCACCGTTATTTGGGCGCCTGAAAAAATATGGTTTTCTATTATATAACACCCAATCTTGGTTTTTTTGAAGTCCAGATCCTACTTCATCATCATCATATGACCTGAAAGACGTCCACTGCTGAACAATGTCCTCCTTCAAGAATTCCCCCCGGTTTTGCGCTGCCCGCGTACAGCGACTTCAGCAGGACGTCGGTCTACCGTCCGGTCTGCTCACGCTTCGTCTTCCGATGCGCGGTCGCCACTTGATCTTAAACTTAAAACTACTTTTATGATCGCTTTCTCCCTCGTCATTCCCAGGTTCTTCCGGCAGCACAGCGTCATCATCGACCGTTTCCTCGAACCCCATCACGTGCATATACCTCATGTCCCGAACAGCCGTCATGGTGGAGATGAGCTCGGAAGAGGTGCCATCTTGTGTCACGGCCGCGCGGTTTCTCAACGCCGTGCTGATGACCGAAGAGTTGAGTCTTACGCAGCCGAGTACGAGGAGCTTAGCTGCCAGTGTTTTCGCGTTGTGGATGTGCAGTCCTTTGCTAGGTGAGCGACATCACCCAACAAGCAAAACAAGGTTTATGATAACTTTATAAGATGATTAAAAATCAAAAACCCGCCTGCATGTATATGTATCCTATGTCACTCATGGGATCAAGACAAATCTAACGAAAAAATCCATCGAGCCGTTTAATAGGGCCTGTTAATGAAATATCATACATACATACTTACAAACATACACTCGAAAAACATAATCCTGAATATTTCGGATGACTTGACCAAACAAGCTTAAATCTGACTGTAAATCATGCGAAACTAAATTTTACTTTTACAAAAAAGAGTAAAGTATCATTCTTAAATAAAATAAATTTTTGTGCCTGTCGTCCACATCCCACCCCCCGGTGTGAAGATACGGACTTATGATGGACAGCAGGCGGCCTGTGAAGGCACAAGGAACCTTACGGCTCTATTAAGAATCCCACCCCTAATGCTAACTTAGACGGTCCTTACCTTTCCTTCCTCCCTGGAAAGGTTTTGAATACCCTGCTTCGTAGCCAAGATGCTCTGGGTAGTGACAAGTCGCCCCTTGACCTAGAAAAATGGGGCGTCATGGCTGCGTGGTTTCTCTACACCGTGCCACATGCAAACGAAGACGTATATGTAGGCATACTCAGTATTCAGACTCTGCTCGAAACAAGCCTAGAGTTTGTAATCTCCCCTAGGAAAATTCATTCCAAAGCTGTATTGAGCTCGTAGGTTATGCCATAGACAAAGAGTAAAATTTACTCATGTCTATGGCACAACCTAAAACCTAATACATTTCTCAAACATGCTTGGTAATTTGAGCATTATTTTGACAACCTTCTTCGAGATAAATCGAAATTGCTGTACTGGCTAAATACATGCGAGCCGCGACCGGCTAAAGTTGTATGAAAATCCATATTTGTCGTGTTCAGCGGCCAAATAAATTACTATGTGTACATATCTGTCGTGTAATTTAAAAATGGAACTATATTTTACTCTAAAGCACTCCATAGTTGGTGTTAGGGCATTTTCCAAGCCCGCTTGGCTAGCTACCACCATCTTAGTCTTACCGCCAACGTCGGCCGCGTACGAAACCAGTTGCGATCGAACTTTTCGATTATTTTTTTTGTAACCAGTTGCGAGTGAGCGAGCGATATTAGGTTCTTTAAGTGTGGTTGATTTCACAGTCTAGGAGCCTCGCGAAGCGCCTGGGTGGCGGATCTGACAGTTCCTAAACTCTTTGAAGGTTTTATTGTGGAAAAGTTTCATACGAGGACGATTTTGTCTTCGATCGCAACTGGTTTCTTACAAAGACGAAAAAGTATTCGGTCGTTTACTGGTTACGAAGCGGCTATTACGTACGCGCGCGGCCGAAAGGAACATCATTGATGTGTTCCTGCATAAAGATGAGATAGCATCGTTGACATCATCGTATATATAGATATTTATTAGAGACTGATATAAATACTTACGTACGTTTTTTAAATACATACATATATAGATATTTAACACCCAGACACAGAGCAAACAAATCTGCTCATCACACAAATGTTTGCCCTGGACGGGCATCAAACCCACAACCCTCGGATCAGTAGTCAAGAGAACTAACCACTGAGCCACCGAGTCAGTAATTGTTTTAGTAACTGGAATAATGGCCACTTGCTCAGGAAGTTTTTGTTTTGTCACTACTATCATGATGAAGATGAAGCTTAAAGGCTTACCAATAGGGATGACGAATGCTAGTCATCTGAGTTACTTTTTATCATCTGTCAAAAACGACATTTTGTTCTAAAAATGTTTGAAATACCTAGGCGTGACGTCATAGTTTAGCAGCGTCTTTTATGTACTCATTTTGTGATTTTGGTGAATTAAAAATCGAAGACTTGATGGAAAACAAAACGAGTAAGGTTTTCCGAAGTTTAAGTAGGAATTTAGTGATCAAGAGTTCATAATTTCGTCATCCCTATTGTGGTTAAAAAAATAATATTTAACAGAAATCCAGTTAAAGCCCCACCACTGCCCGTGGCGTGTCTGGTCGGGATGGCAGAAGCTGCTCCAACGATACGGCCACGGCTCCGAATCACGCAGAGCCAAAGACCAACCCGTGCTCAGACTTCAGAGGAACGTGTTTTTCCCGAAGCATTTGGAAGAGGGGATCAAGTAAGAATCCTGATGTCCCATTTAGTTAAAGCAAAGTATATAAGGTCTAACAAAATTAGCTGAAACTATTTTAACTGGTGCTTCTACCCATGAAACTGAACAACTTTCCCCATGAAACCCATAGTCAAATACCATAAAAACCTTCCCATACTAAGGCTGATCAGCCGATCGAGTTCCAAATTTTCAATTTTTTTTTGCGTTTTGACTATGGGTTCCATGGGGAAAGTTGTTCAGTTTCATTCGTAGAAGCACCAGTTAAAATAGTTTCAGCTAATTTTTTTAGACCTTATATATTTACTACTAACATACAGTATTGGACACTCCCTGCCGCTCTTTAGATTGCGACCTCACCCCCTAGTCACACAGATTGATTACAGTGTGGTTGTCGAACGTATAGGACTTCGCCGCCATTTTGTTTGTTCCGTCATTCCTTTTTTGAAATGTGATTTCTGGCCCGTTGTATGAAGTGTCCAGGGTGTGGTTAAAGCTTATAGTCCTGCAAAATTCTCAGCATCTAAAGGGGTTAGCGTCCCAAACCTGATGCGGATTATCCTCGAAAGACAAAAACAAAGCAACGTGGGTCTTTTATCGTACACCTGCTCATTCTTGTTCTTTCAATACGGACACACCCCGGACACTGCATACAACGGTCGTGAAATGACATTTCTAAAAACAAATGACGGAGCAAACAAAATGACGGCGAAATCTATAAAACGCGAAATAATAATAATAATGATTTCTCATGTTTCCTTCACCTAAAGGTTGTCTGGAAGAGATCGCTTGTTAGCGATAAGACCGCCTATATGTACAACTTCTTTAATTATTGTTTTTTTTCTCTTATGTTGTGCAATAATAAAAATCAATCAATCAATAATAATTGTTTATTTATTTCGCAAAAATACGGCTGATACAAAAACTTGAATCGACTGATACCTAAAAATAGGCTCGGAGCCTGTGCTATAGGGCTATAGGCACCAGCACCCCCATAATGTGAGTAGTTTTATAGCCTGTCTTGCGTTTTAGTTATGTATGTTTAGAGATATCTATCTATAGATCGCAGCAAGTTGATGTTTGATAAATATAAATAAATAAAATAAATGTTCTGGGACAAATCACACATGGTCATCTGGCCCCAAAGTAGGATTCCCTGTGTTATGGAAACCAGAGACTGATATAAATACTTATGTACGTTTTTTAAATACATACATATATAGATATTTAACACCCAGACACAGAGCAAACAAATCTGCTCATCACACAAATGTTTGCCCTGGGCGGGGATCAAACCCACAACCCTCGGATCAGTAGTCAAGAGCACTAACCACTGAGCCACCGAGTCAGTCATTTTATTGATACCAAGATACACGCGGTAAGCCGCAGGATGCGAGCAGCGCAGGACCGGTCGTTTTGAAAATCCTTGGGGTCTTTTTTCAGCTGTAGACTTCTTTCGGCTGATATCTATGATGATGATAAAGACACACGTTAAACACAGCTTTCTTGTAGGGATTCTCGCATTCAAGAGCTACTATACGAAGAGGCTCGCCACAACGTGGTCACTGGTCGATATCCCCTGGAAAGCGCTCAGGCTGTGATGTTGGGTGGTCTGCAAGCCAGGATCCAGTTGGGACCTTATGATCCCCATCGACATACCGCTAAATTCTTCAGGTAAAACCGATGGTTGTAAAATGTAAACATTAATTGCTTTACAAACATAATATAACTATCTATTTAGTACGTAGAACGGTCGTAAAAACAGTTTGAAAATCTTGTGATTAGTACTTAAGATAATATAATAATATCCAGGTACAGTTTACACATGGTCACCTGGCCCCAAAACATGTTTCCCTGTACTCGTCACGAGAATGTTTGCTCTGGCTGGAAATCGATCTCACGACTGTCGGCATAGCAGTCACGAACTATAACCACTACGCAATGACTTATAGTCCATATTATTGTTAAAAAGTTCCAAATTACTTGGATTGCCGTACTTTCAAATTTCTAAAATGATCCTAAAATTCCTTTGTTTTGCAAAATAGCGCGTTTCGCGCGGTGCTGGCAGTTGTACGATATTTTTTTATCTTGTACGATAATTTTCGAATACCGGTACGACAATTCACTTGCACTCATCTGGCAACACTGATGTGGACTAGAACTATAACAAAGTAGCAACCAAGACCAGGGCGAAGATCAGGAGACATAGATCAGCTGCCCGATGGTCAGATGACATGGCTGTGGGCTGATTAGATATGTAAAATACTTTATGTTTCGCGTTTCCAGAGAACACCAAGACAAGTACCTACCCCAGCACGCTCGCTCAGGACGATGGGCACAGCTCCTCCCAGCAGGCAGGAAGGGCAGCCCAGAAGCCAAGCTACTGGAACAAACTCAAAGACCACCGGCCGCACCGCCCAGGAAGCTGAGGCATAAGTACTTGGCACATGTTCGCACGTTGCCCACGTACGGGTGAGTACTGGAGAAGGTACTGGAGCGTGCTATGCTCGGAATTTCCTTGTATGATCGAATCAGAAACGAGGAGATCCTTGTGAGAACTGAAGTAATCGACATAACTCTCGGAATCACGAGCGATGGAGTGGAACTGCTTGCCTGCGTCTGTGTTTCCCGACTCCTTCAATTTGGGGATCTTCAAGGCGAGAGTGAATAGGCATTATTTGAGTTTGCGTGTACCATCCTCGACTACATCGTCACTTACAATCAGGTGAGATATAGTCAAACGCACTCAAATTTTTAATAAAAAAAATTAAAAAATTAAGGGCTGTGGGCGGGGCACATAGCTCGTAGGACAGATGGCTTTTTTTTCGTTGATGTACCCTATCGTGTGGGGTGTCGAAAAGGTATTCCAAAACTACTAAGGGATGGCTAAAACCGTTTTTCAATTCAGGGATCGATTTGCGAAATATTAAGGTTTAGAGTACTAATTTTTGTTAGACTCAAGTGTCCTTCTTCCCCTACCAGCTAAACCGCTATTTCAGGACATCCGAATAAAATGTAAATAGTAGGACATATAATCAATTTACAAGGAAAACTATCACGGCTTAGTAGGCTTTCGTAGTTTAGGAGTAATAGACGACCAACTTAAGATGTGCAGTTGTATTCGTAAAAAGTTCCTACATTTTCCTTACTAAATATCTTGTTACCAACTGCAAATATAATTTTGTTTTTTAAAATATACATTTATTTTTTGAAAAGACTATGGAAACCTACTTTGCGCGAGTCCGGCTCGCACTTGGCTGGTTTTTGTTTATTTTCTCTGGTTCTGCGTTTCCTTTCCGGCTATGGTTCTGTGTTTCTTTTTCCGCTATGGTTCTGTGTTTCTTTTTACGCTATGGTTCTATGTTTTTTTTTCCTCCGATTCCATAGATCCTGGTCTATTTAATTTTTTCGCTGGTATGTTTTATTTTCCGCTGTTTTGTAATCATATTTCGCTGGTTCCTTGTATCTTTTCTCGCTAGTTCTGTTTTTTATTTGTTGGTTCTTCTTCTTAATTTTTCCTTTTTACTTTCAGCGCGGCGTTCTTCCAAGGGCAGATCGAGCAACCAGTGCGCAGCCTCACCAGTTTATTGACTCACGAGGATATCCCCGTTTTGGTTGCCATCAACTCTAATGGTGTGTACGTCATTGATGACACTGAGAGCGTAAGTATAAAAAATAAATCTTATCACGTAACCAAAGTATATATATTAGTACTAACATACAGAATGGACACTCCCTGCCGCTCTATAGATTCCGACCTCACTACTTCGTCACCCACGTATAGGATTTCGCCGTAATTTTGTTTGTTTCGTCATTACATTTTTGAAATATCATTTCTCGCCCGTTGTATGAAGTGTCCGAGGTGTGACGTAAATGTCGGTGGAGTAACGGTTAGGGCCGCTACCTCCCATCCGGGAGGTCGTGGTTCAAATGTTGCCACGTTCCAATGTGTTTCCGAATTTGAATTTCATATCTACGTTTATCCAACGCTCTTACGGTGAAGGAAAAACATCGTGAGGAAACCTGCACAGGCCTGCGAAGAAACTCGAAGGTTGTGTGTGAAAAGTCGACCAACCCGCACTGGGCCCATGTGGTCGCCTGAGGCCCGATGGCCTTAAAATCATGATAGGCTCGGTGTGGACGTATATGAGCCGATATGATGATCACGTAACTAGTATCATGGAGTTGGCAGTATCGAGGAGGCTGGCAATAGAGTTTCCTCCCAAAATCTTTCGAGTCGAGAATCAGGGTAAATGTTACGATGTTCGAGGTAATGTCACAGATGAGATACTAGTGGTAATATTATTATCTGAATATACTAAAATGGAAACATTCCATCGGTAAATAATTACTCCTCGCCACCCGCTCATGTCAGGTTTCCACCTGGCCCCGAAAGTAAGAAAATATAAAGTCTAGTTTCTACCCTGTAGCGTGAACTAATGTAGACGTGGGCTTTCGCATCAGCGAGGCCCTTTCAGTATCCATTTCCAAGATCAATGAATAGTATTTTAACACGTTTTTATTAACTCATTTTCTTGTTTGCCTGTTTTTCAGTCTTTCTTTCCGGATGGAATGGGCGGTGGGTGTGAAGTTGCGTGATGGCAACACTGGGATCCTTCACACACACGAGTACCCTCTAACTAACTTTTAGAACACAATATACCATATGTACATTATCAAAACTTCCTTGAACTACACCCCGGACACTGCATACAACGGTCGTGAAATGACATTACTTAAAACAAAAAAATCACGGCAAAATCCTATACGGTCGAGAACCAAACTGTAACCAATCTGTATCAATTTCGGTGACGCGGGAGTGAGGCCGAAATCTAAAAAGTGGCAGAGAGTGTCCATACTGTATGTTAGTACTAATATACTTTGACTGAAGTGTAATGACGTCCTTGTTTTTATAATTTGCTTAGGTACCTTCATTTTCGTTTACTTTTATGAAAAACTTCTTTGAAAAATACTCTCAAATACCATTTTAAACTTATTTCTATACTTAAATTCTTATTTTTTGGCAGACGGTACTTCTAGGCCTGCTCTATGAGGAACTCTCCTGGGATATCGGTCTCCCCTCTGAGGACAACGAGGATTGTCTACCGTGCCTCTTCCTGCAGTTCATGGTCGTTGAAAATGGGCTTAGAGTTTCCAAGATATTACAGGTAAGGACACGTTTTATCGTTAGGGTAACAACCCATAATGTCCCCACACACTGGATCCAAGTTTCATCGTTACGTTAACAACTCATAACGTGCCCACACACTGGAGCCAAGTTTCATCGTTACGTTAACAACTCATAACGTGCCCACACACTGGAGCCAAGTTTCATCGTTACGTTAACAACTCATAACGTCCCCACACACTGGAGCCAAGTTCATCGTTACGTTAACAACCCATAATGTCCCCACATACTGGAGCCAAGTTTCATCGTTACGTTAACAACCCATGACGTCCTCATACACTGGAGCCAAGTTTCATCGTTACGTTAACAACCCATAACGTCCCCACACACTGGAGCCAAGTTTCATCGTTACGTTAACAACCCATAACGTCCCCACACACTGGAGCCAAGTTCATCGTTTCGTTAACAACCCATAACGTGCCCACACGCTGTAGTCAAGTTTCATCGTTACGTTAACAACCCATGACGTCCTCATACATTGGAACCAAGTTTCATCGTTACGTGAACAACCCATAACGTGCCCACACGCTGGAGTCAAGTTTCATCGTTACGTTAACAACCCATAACGTACCCACACACTGGAGCCAAGTTTCATCGTTACGTTAACAACCCATGACGTCCTCATACACTGGAACCAAGTTTCATCGTTACGTGAACAACCCATAACGTGCCCACACGCTGGAGTCAAGTTTCATCGTTACGTTAACAACCCATAACGTACCCACACACTGGAGCCAAGTTTCATCGTTACGTTAACAACCATTCACACAAGACGGCCAAGTTTCACCGTTACGTAAACAACCATCCACACAAGACGGCCAAGTCTCATCGTTTTTTTTTTTCGTTTTTTTTTATTCGCAAGTGGTAAACTTTTGACAACATCTCACCTGGTGGTAAGTGACGATGTTGCCGAAGATGGAAGCGGCCTTACCAAGATTCCCCAACGCAATGGGGAACTGGCTATCTTATCTTCATGCCGGAACACACCAATGATATCAACATTGATATTTGGCGGCAAGACTTAGATAAGATGGTGGTATGCCCTACCACCAACCAAACCGAGTCTTACAATTGACCCCGCCGGGAATCGAACCCGCGACCTCCTGTGTAAAGCCAGTGAACTTTGCCTCCGAGCTACGGAGGCGGTTAAAACGTTAACAACCCATCATACATGAGGGTTAAGTCTTAATGCTTAATCGTACTGAAGGTAGTTTATAAGGATAATAATTGTAATTTTTTATTTCAGGTGTTCTCAAAGCAAGCCATCATGATGGACACTCTCATAGAGCATTTCGCGGGAGAGTACCGCAAGAGACTTGGTCAAGAGACGCCCAGTGACCACGCTAATTACGATTACCACTCTGGTAAGTGCAACATCCTACTTTTTTAGGTTTAGTAGCAGATAAGACCCGGCAGTCAAATTTAGTACCTTTCTACGTTGCGTTGGTCTCCTGCCTTCGACCTGGCTCCTCACGTATCGACTCGTCGTTCCTGTGGATTCAGCCACTTAGGCTGGAGGGTGACGAAGATCCTGGGCAGCTCAGCACTCCCAGGCGATGCAGTCTTTGTGTTGATCATAATCTTTCTGCGACACTGACTTAAGGCCAACTATAAATTATAATGCTGACAGTAGAAAAAAATAACTGATTAAATCAATCTCCAGTTTCCTTAGAATTTCCAAATGTCACTTTAAAAAACTGAGATCCTACTTATTTGCCTTTCAGATTCCGGCAGCATATCGCTACCCCCTCTATCGCGACCAGACTCCCCCCAGCGTCGCCTAGCCAACAAACTGTCCCGCCTCGCGCTGGCCACTCACGACGGCCGCGGCAACTTGCTGGGAGGAGCTGGCGACTGGAACACGCATTTAGACCACCAGCAGCCTTCCTGGATACTGCCCAAACATTGAACAGCAGTAGGAAATGTTATAAACTTGGTTTGATGACTTTTAAAAGTGTTATCGTGGGGTCGTGAGACACACTACCTTTCAACTCAATATTTACTATGCGGAACTAGTGACTACACCACCAATTTAGATCTTAAGGAACTTCAGTAAATTCTACCTTAAACTTTTAAAAGTTTGGAAATATTCTATAGTGGGAGTGACAGCTTTATGAAATGATACGAACTCCCCTACTATCTCGATCGGACTCACTCAGCTCCCGTACTGAGTCTCATGACTGCTGGAAGAAGCTGGTGACTGGAACATGCTTATAGACCATCTACTGCCTTCTCGAATATTGCCTTTATATTAGCTGTAGGAAACGTTATACCTAGTTTCTTTTTGAAGTATGATTAAAGGTCAGAGATTGAGTACAGTTTCGGAAATTTTCTAGCAGTAGCTGTTAACTGTAACACCTATGAAAAAAAACCTAAAAACTTCGTGGATGCTGCCAAAGCACCGAAGAATAATTGATGAAATTATACAAAATCCAAAGGGAGGGAGGAAGTCTGCGTTTGAGAAATAACGCGGAAATGGCTTAAAATAATCTGTGAATTAAATTAAGTTCACCGAATTAAAAAATGGGATAAAATCGTTTCGGTGAAGAGAGCATATCGGGTACGATCAAGTAGGAAATGCCCTGTTGGATACCCCAGTGGTGGTGTGTGGTGTTGAGGGATGAGTTGGAGAAGGACTCACACGAACTCCAGATAGCCGATTGGCAAGAGACAGCGCAGAACCGGGAAAAGTGGCATATTCTAGAACCAGAAGCTAGTACCAATGTTTGTTTTTGGTAGCTAAGCCAGCGAAGAATTAGTAAATAAGTAGAAAATCAATGTTTTTAGAAATTAATTTTAGCTATAGGTAGATAATCAAGGATCTAGAATCTCACATTAGGCAACTCATATACTCAGGCAGGAACACATAAAGAAGAATTTCGGTGATGATTAATAATTATTATATAGTAGAAAATGGTACCTACCTACCTCCATAAATAAGCGATCTCTGGGAATATCATCTAAAATACTGCGTATTAAGATAAATAACGACCATTAATAAGTGATCTCTGAGAATCATCTAAAATACTGCGATGTGATGATAACTAACAATTATAGTATAAAATGGTACCTACCTCCATTAATAAGTGATCTCTGAGAATATCATCTAAAATACTGCGACGTGAAGATAAAGAACGATTATAGTAAACAATTGTACCTACCTCCATTAATAAGTGATCTCTCAGAATATCATCTAAAATACTGCGACGTGAAGATAAATAACGAATAAAGTAGAAAATAGTACTTGCATCCATTAGTAAGTGATCTCTGAGAATACCATCTAAAAAAATTCTGCGACATGAAGATAAATAACGATTATAGTAGAAAATGGTACCTCTACCTCCATTATTATGTGATCTCTGAGAATAATATCTAAAATACTGCAATGTGAAGATAGGTAACGTTTTCTGCTATAATTGTTATTTATCTCCAATAAGTGATCTCTGAGAATATCATCTAAAATACTGTGACATTTGACATTATTTTCAAAATAAATAAATTTACACGTCAAAACTTTGTAACTGATTTATTGGCTACTATAACAATTTAATAGGTTAGAAAGAAATAAATAACTAAACTCGGTAACAATGACTAAGTACATGTATAAATTTTAAGAAACCTTATGATAAGAGTCGAACTCGGCTGGGGATGGTTCCGTACCATTCCGTTAACCTTTAGGATTTCCGAATTATAGGAGAGGCCCTATATTCCCTTTTTAGGTTTCCGTAGTCAACAACCTTATAGTTCCGCCATGTCTGTCCGTCTGTCTGTCCGCGGCTTAGCTCAGACTATTATTTAAAGTGACTTAGTAGTTTCGAAGATAAGGGGGGGGGATTTTTTTTTTATTCACAATTGGTAAACCCTTGACAACATCTCACCTGGTGGTAAGTGACGATGTTGCCGAAGATGGAAGCGGGCTTACCGAGATTCCCCAACGCAATGGGGAACTGGCTATCGGAATGGTCGATTATAATATATTTTCCTTAATATTTTTTAACTATGCATTTGAAAATAATTTAAATAATCTTACACCAGCTTTTTCATTTGACCCCTCACATGATGCACTTAAAAACATTGTTTTCCAACTTTCTAATCTATTCCCCTAAATGAACTCTTAAAATCGAAATTCGTTCAATTACGCTACTCGTTCGTGATTGGGTCATCAAACACTTTACATACGTACCACATATCAACTGTTTTCGTTTTTTTATATTCACGATTGGTAAGCCCTTGGCATCATCTCACCTGATGGTAAGTGACGATGATGCCGAAGATGGAAGCGAGCTATATACGTCGTATAGTAGATTCGAAGAAAATCGGGTATGACGGACGGATAGACGAATAAACAGACACATGGGTGATCTTATCAGGGTTTCTTTTTTTCATCGGATGTACGAAACCATAAAAACTACCTACTCGTTCACCGTAAACGATACTATGACACAGCACTGTTTAATTTGTCAGCAATAGCTGTATACTTAGCATATATAGGTACTTATAAACTTTTAAATAAAACAGATACCTTTTACGACTACATCTTCAAAACTCCCTAAAACACCTTTCATCATCCACATTAAACAGTTCCCACCCCCAAAATCCTTTTCACTTGGTGCGATGTCTCATCTTGTTGAACTCCACGAGCATCGGATGTCTGTCCAGATACTGCATCAGAAGCTTGAACCTCGGTGCGGACAGGTCGCAGTGTCGCGTCAGACGCACTTCTAGAGTATGCACTTGGAAGGCCAGCTCAGCGCTGTAAGAGAAAAGCACGCTTTCCTATTAAGGCGGTAATATTACTGATTTTCATAATTTTTAAAGTCAATTACTCCTAAACGATAGAATACCCTGATTGTTGATGATTTTTCTTAAAATCAAAAGCTATTAGAAACACGATTGAGCAGTTCTGGCTCGATAGAAAAAAACCCTTATCTTATCTTTGTCTACACCGTTACTTTCAACTCTACGTAGTTATGACTAATATTTTTAAGTATATAAATAAAAAAAATATACAACAATATTTGTCATGATAATACAAAGTGAGAAATGTTATTGTTTTTTTATACTTTCATTTAGAAAATTGAAACTAAACGAAAAAACATTGAAAAAGTGCAAAAGTGTGGTTATTTTCTTTACTCTTTACACGTTAAGAAAAAACAGAGACAACTACCTATTCCAATAAATGCCTCGCCAAGTATATACGAGTATATTAGTCCTTAAGCATGCTCAAGATACGAACTGAGCTAGTGTTATGAAAAAAGTAAGTAAAATACCGCTTAAAAAGCTGCGGATTATGTTAAAAATGCATCAAGCAAACCAAGCTTACATCTACGTATTTTTTGTAATCTACAATTGGTAAGCCTTTGGCATCAGCGGGCTTACCAAGATTCCCGAACGCAATGGCGAACTGGTTGTCTCATCTTTAAGCCGGATCACACCAATGCTGTTAACATTGATGTTTGGCGGCAAGACTGAGATAAGATGAAGATAAGTCTACACCATTACTTTATAATATAATTGAAGATAAGATAGCCAGATCCCCATTGCGTTGGGGAATCTTGGTAAGCCCGCTTCCATTTTCGGCACTTACCATCAGGTGAGATGATGCCAAGGGCTTACCAATTGTGAATAAAAAAAAATTAGCTGAAACTATTTTAACTGGTGCTTTTACTTATGAAACTGAACAACTTTCCCCATGAAACCCATAGTCAAATGTAAAAAAAATATTTGAACTTCCCATACTAAGTTGGCTGATCAGCTTAGTATGGGAATTGTATCTTATCTTTTGAGTTAGTATGAGAGAGCCAAATTTTTTTTGCGATTTGACTATGGGTTCCATGTGTAAAGTTGTTCAGTTTCATGTGTAGAACACCAGTTAAAATAGTTTCAGCTAATTTTGTTACACCTTAAAAAAAAAGTTACCTCATAGCGAAATAGGCGCTTTCCTTCTCTGGAGTTAGAATGAACTGATTGGCCAGATACCACAGACGTTTGTTTTTGTACTCCGTGTTGAGCTGTAATAGTATGTGTGCGCAATTAATAATTTAAATTTAAGAGCCCGTTGGAGTTTATAAATCCCATACAAACGTAGTATTTGATTCAATTGTTAATCAAACAACAGATTTAGAAATAATTTTATATCAATAATCGGATGGCGTATATCTGTGTCGGTATCGCATTATTTTTTTTAAAAACGAAACAAGAATCCATTATTAACTTATTAGTTAAAAAAAAAGTTACCTCAAAACAAAAAAAAAAACAAAACAAGTTTAATGGTAAATAATGGATTCCTATTTAGTTTTTTAAAAAAGTAATGTTTTGTTTGAAAACAAGTTTATTGGTTAATAATGGATTCCTGTTTCGTTTTTCAAAAAAGTAATGCGATACCGACACAGATATACGTCATCCGATTATTGATATAAAATTATTTCTAAATCGGTTGTTTGATTAACAAATGAATCAAATACTACGTTTGTATGGGATTTATGAACTCCAGCGGGCTCATAAAACAAAATGAGTCTATGCAGAGCTATTTTGCAAATATGAAGAGCCTCATAGATCAAAATTTATTAATTGGAGTTAAATAGCGCTTTTATAGAGATTATTTCCTCAAGATTCTTAAGCGCTCGAAGTAAAGCGATTGAAAGGTTCTTGAAGGATTAGCAGAGCACTGACAAGAAATGCCGACCACAGAATAGAGTATTGTTACAAGATAATAGGCTTTCCGCAATCTGTGTTTTCAACTGACTTAAAAAAATCAGGAGGTTCTCAAGACAACCCGTATATTTTTGATGTATGACCTCCCATACGTTTTTACAGAGTGGTCTGGTTTCGATTTTCCTTTCTTTAATTGATAGGTCATGTCTATCATGCCTAGTTGGTCCTACATAAATTTTATTAAAATACGTTCAATACATTTTTTAGGAAATTAGCTAAAACGTTTCGATTGAAGTGTTTTTAACGTGTTCAGCGTTTTTTTATTCACAATTGGTAAGCCCTTGGCATCATCTCATCTGATGGTAAGTGACGTTGATGCCTATTATTAACATACTCATTTAATATTATTTATATAATAATATTATTTGTACATTGTATGTCCCTTATGAAGCTCAAAACTCTATTTAAAATTAATTTACTTTATTTTATTATCGAGTTGTTAATTTTTATAAAAATAACAAAACTATACTGTAGGCTCTATGTGTACATGAAGCCTTTGGCTGCGAAAATAGACAACTCGAAATCTTGTAATGTCACGTTGCAAAAAAATCATGCTATACAGCTTCCGTACTTTTCGTAGACTTATAAAAAATAATAACTTAATAATAAAATAATAAAAAAATAAAATCGAGCGAGACCTACAGTACTCGCATATGATGTGTAACATGTGACAAAATACTTTATAAAAGGACGGCAAAGATACGGCAGACTAGGCTGTATGGTCATAGATACCTTTGCCTTTTCCGCGCTTTTAAAGCCTGAAAAAACGCGACTCCCTGTTACACATTTCCGTCCCATTTCACGAAATCACTCCCACAAATTGCAGGAAAGCGAGAGCAAAGATGTTACACATCATTAAACCTCATTCCCCCAGCTCCATTCCACCGTCTGTCAACGAGACGCAGGGAGGGAGGGGGGGCGGGGGTTTGCACCCCTTTGTTGTTGATGTTCCACCTTTTCGAACGAAGCGTTACGCTTCCTCATTTATTATGCGAATAGCGAAGGAGTGGAACTCCTTGCCTGCGTCAGTGTTTCCCGATCCCTATAGTTTGGGGATCTTCAAGGCAAGAGTGAATAGGCATTATTTTGCGTATATAGGTTTGCGTGTACAGTGAACTACAGTGTAAGTTGCAGTCAAACGCACTAAAATTTTGAATAAAAAAAAAGGAATTTTAATTACAGTTGTGAGCTTCGCAGAGGAAATATTTTATATAAATGAGTACTTGTGTAAATAATTCAAAACTCTGAACACGTGAAAAAACTAACTTTCATCGCAACAACTTAGTACAATTTTGCATTAATCATTATTTTTGGTTTTTGTTAATTTTCTAAAAAAACACTTCACCGATTTTAATAAAATTTATGTGGGATCAGCATACTTTAACGAATAAAAAAAAAATCATGAAAATCGGTTAACAATCTGCGAAGATATCGCTTAACAAATATATAAAAAAAACATACAGTCGAATTGAGAACCGCCTCCTATACTAGGCCTATCAAACAATCTAAAATGCCGTACCGTATCGAATCTCTCCTGGACCATCAACTGCCTAGCCAGCTGCTCGGCCCGGAAGTCGTTGATACACTGTTCGCGTACTAAGTTGGCTTCCTTCACAGACAGTGGCTTGCCCGGGCCGTGGCCTGAACCGAACATCCTCGCCAGGTACGGAGCAAGAGGATCGATAAGCGCCTCCTTCTCCCGTTCTGATACTTCGGCTTTGCGGATTTCCTGCACAGGAATAGTTTTCATTTAGGTAAAGGTAGGCTTGTTGCACTGGAAAACGTAGCGTAGGCAGGCTTCTCACGCAGTGGATCGACGACCTGGTGAAGATCGCGGGAAGCCGATGGATGCGGACAGCGCAGGACCGGTCGTCGTGGAAATCCTTGGGGGAGGCCTTTGTCCAGCAGTGGACGATTTTCGGCTGATATGATGATGATGATGAGGGTTGTCAATATTCACTGATGAAATGCCATTCCCGATGGAAGATATCATCAAAGAAAAACATTCGTATAGTAATCATAATAATATCGTTCCGCTACAAGAGGTTTACAGAGATGGGACTGATGCCGGGGGGTGGGTGAACAATCCTATTTTTACCGACTAAGCCAACAGGAAGGGTTATGAATCTTACATGCTATGTATGTGAGTATATGTTCGTTTTATTACCTCGTGCAGCCTAAAATACTGAACCAATTTCAACAAAAGAGGTGCTCCTAAACTCTTGATGATCCCCAGTATGCCCCAGACTTTTAGGATTTCGTACCTCAAAAGGAAAAAAACGGAATCATTATAGGATCACTCGCGTGTCTGTCTGTCCGTCCATCTGTCACAGCCAATTTTCTCCGAAACTACTCGACCAATTGAGTTGAAATTTGGAACACATGTTTACATATAAGACGCACGTAAATGAATGAATTTTAAACATGGGGGCACTTCCGGGGCTAGAACCGTTTTTTTTAGTTTTGCTTACTACATGAAAAAGCTTGTTTTCTGAAAATCTGAAACATATATTTATTAATTATTATATATATTTATAATATATTTATTATTATTGCTGGGGATCAGAGGCTTTAGCCTTCATAAAAGAGGTGGGTCGTCGGCTTCGTGAGAGGGGTTGTGACGCTCGCTCCGGGGCCTACCTGCTGCAAAGGATGTCCATTGCCATCCAACGCGGCAACGCGATGTGTGTCATGGGCTCTTTTGCGGCTGGTATGACCCGGGGGGGGCGTTTTTGACGAGTGACCCAGTTCACAATGGGTTTTGAGAAAATTATATATGACATGTAATTATACTTAAGGATAACAATAAAAAAAAATAATAGTATATTTTCATAAACAATAAAAAAAAAAATTGGGTTAAATAGTTTTTAAATTGTTTAAGAAAAAAAAGGGGAAAATTTACCATCCCTTTATTTCCGTAACTATTGGTCCTAAAATTTTTAAAAGTACAAAATCTACTAAGATTAGACGGTCATTTAGATTTTTTTTGGGCACCTGTCAAATTTGACCAAGGTGCAGACCAAATTTTGTTGGAAAAGTATGTATCCAAGTATCATAGTTATTTTTTAAATGAAAATGTAGACTATTTCATCATCATCATCATATCAGCCACAAATCGTCCACTGCTGGACAAAGGCCTCCCCCAAGGATTTCCACGACGACCGGTCTATATTGAACAAACTATTTGAACAAACTAATTTAAATACTATTATTTTTATATAGTTGATACTTTTGATTGCAGGTTCTTGGTAGAACATTATATTATATCACACATATTGGTATATATCTACACTAATTGCACATAAAACAAATAAATCTGCATTTATAATTTGTCAGCGACCGGTTGTTTGAAAATGATTTGAAATGTACCCACACTTTGTGTATCTAAATAAATAGTCTGCCTGAAGATGGTGTTCGAAACCGGTCGCTGACAAATTATAAATGTATGAAGAAAAGAGATGCCAATTGGCATCTTTTTTTTGCTTCACTTTTTGGATGCACGTAACCTATCTACCTCCCCTTATATATAGCATATCTCTGAATGTATGTGTATTATTTATAATGATTTTTAAGTGATGACGCACAGTCTCAAATATTATGGAAAAAAGGCCTCACTCACAAGTCAAAACCTACTAATTTAGTAATTTAATGTTATTAAATAACGTTTACAGTATAAAATGGATAAGTCTCCAAAGGTTAAGTTGAACAATGCCAAAATTCGATTAGCTCACTAGCGCTGCCAACAGAAATAAATAGGTAGTAATTTACTCATTCTCAGGGACTTTAATCGAAATCATTGTGTATTTTGCGCTTAAAGGGGGGCAACAACTATTGTTTAATTGTTATTTTATAACTGTAAATACAAGCAACAAGTTATATTTTGCAAAACTGCTAAAAGTGACTACTTTTGGATACTAAAATAATATTTTTAGTTTAGTTTTAGTCTAGCTACTCAACAACAGGTGGCGCTACACGACTAGACGCGCAACGAACATTGTGAAACCAAAGGACAGTTCGATCCACGTTCGATCATATGAACTATGAATAAAGGTAACAGGTAGGTTGACCACAAATTGAACGTGTTATCAAGAACAAATGCATTGACCGCACTTGATAGATATGTCGCAGCCGTTATGTAGAATCCGCCGGTTTGCAAAACAGCGCGCTGCTCTGCGTAAGTCCATTCGTTGCACTACTGTAAACCGCTATAGTTGCACTACTGTGGTATGGTCGTCGAGAGTATACTGATTTGACGTATGCTAGAGTATCAGGGCCGTCTTCAATTTATTGGAGGCCCTGGGTACATTAGGATAATGGAGTATGGACCTTGACAGAGCTCTATTTTATTAGAATTGACAAAGAATGTACCTACATAATTATGCAAAGTTATATTTAAAGTAAAAGTAACTTTTGCGGATTATATATATATATATATATATATATATAATCCGCAAAAGTTACTTTTTTTGCATCCTCAAAACTTTTGATTCTTTTTTGCTTTTTTATTTAAAAAATGCATAATTACTTTAAAGGTTTTTTTTGTATAAAACATGCGAATAATCGATGAAATTATAAATTTTAAACATAACGTATTATACGTTAATAATTTCCTCGAGTATTCGCATTAAACGTATTATAAGTTATGTTTAAAATTAATAATTTCCTCGATTATTCGCATGTTTTATACAAAAAAAACCTATAGCACATTTTAAATATATTTTTTTGTACTTTTTTCAGCTAAATACGTTAATTCAAACTTGGTGTTTTACGCTTCGATTCGTTCGCTTAATTCAAATTTGGCTCTTGATAAAAGGCACAAAAAATGTATGACAAAATACCAAAAAAATACTAGTTCACTGATGATTTTTCTGCAAAACAGTGTACTCAGTATACCACTAAATTACGTTTTATTTCGTTTCATTTTGTTTTATTTTATTTTTATATACCAATTTAAATTTATTTAAACATGTTGAAATCGGAAAGCTTTGATTTTCGGGCGAGAGTAGAGCAGCTTCGCACATGCTTTTGCTAATTAGCAAATAGGTATTATAGTCAGTCATTATCGTTTTATATTTTCGAGGTGAATATGTTTTTCGGTTATCTCGCAGGAACTAGGGGTCGTATCGATCGCGGGGCCCTGGGCAGCCCTGGGCACGTGCCTGGCTTGTATTACGACCATGCACAAATAATGCTATCTACTTTTTTCCGAGATTTAATTTTAGATAATTTTAAACTTTGTGGGACAGTTGCTTACAGGGCAGAAAACGCGGCGAGAAGTGACTGGCTTCCAGACCTACCTGTTCTCTGTATCCTTTTTGCGCATCCAGATTCCTCTCCGTGTTAAAGAGGGACACAAACAGGTTAGGCTCGGTGATCTCCTTGTGCCGCTGGCGCAGATACCCGTTGACGTCGCTCTCCAAGTCTCGGATGTGCTTGGTGGTTCTGTATTCCCACTCGATGTTGTTGCAGAGCCCGTAGTATATGTAGAGAGGGCGCGGGGCTCTGCCGCAGGGATCCGCCTGGAGACAAAATGTCGTGAAATGAGTTGGAACATTTTTGTGTGGAACGTGCCATCGTCGTACCAGCTCATATATGTCGCCACCGAGGGGCTCGAGCCTACCCTAAATTAGGGCGATCGGGCCTACCCTGAATTAGGGCAATCGGGCCTTAGTAGACCACGCGGTCCCAGTGTGGGTTGGTAAACTTCACACACAACCTTCGAGTTTCTTCGCAGATGTGTGCAGTTTTCCTCACGATGTTTTCCTTCACCGCAAGAGCGTCTGATAAACGTACATTTGAGATCGAAATTCGAAAACACATTGGTACGTGGCAGAACTCGAACCACTACCTCCCGGATAGGAAGTAGCGGCTCTTGCCGTTGCTCCACCGACGCTTTAACATTGAAAGTAAAGTTATTGCCGACCAAAAGAAACAATTACTTAGGAACTTACAATATAACCTGAAGTCTTGTCCTCATAAAACAGTATCTTTCCACCAGTCTCAGCCAAGTTCGGTTTGACGTAGAACCTTGTGTCATTCGTGACGAAATTGTGCCCGTAATGGTACAGCAGTTCTATAGTGTTCTCGTCGATGTGGAATATCCTCTTCCACACGTCGTCCTTCGCCGACACTTCAGGATTCCGACTGTAGGTCTCTGTTATGTCCTTTAGTTGGCGTTTGGGATCAGATTTGGTTCCTTCAGTGTATTGCACAAATCTTGTTTCAAGCCTGAAACGAAAGATTTTTATGTGTAACAAAATGCGAGCCTCGTGGCGATGTTCTGCTGTTTTATTACGGGATTCAGTTCTGCTTCTCAAGATATAATCCTTACTAATATTATAAACTAGCTTTTGCCCGCAGCTTCGCCCGCGTGGACATAGCTTTTATGACTCTTTTTGAGGGTGAGTGGTGCGCGGGCTGGAATCGGCTAGCAAGCGTGGAAATGAGTTCTCTCCAGGTACCTCAGGAACTAAAACGGGGTATTCTGATTAGCAGTCTTCATTCCTTCCCACCCCCTCAACAAATTCTATACAAAAATTCACTTTAATCCGTTGCTCCGTAGCGACGCCGCCGACGTGCGCGAGCGTAAAAAAACAGTTGTACCCAGATCCCTCGGGAACTATGTCAGGATATACTTATTAGCGAATTATATCATTTTCCACCTCATCTCTGTAAGTAACTATTTAGTAATCTGTGTCTCTGTGCTAAAAATCACACCAATCCATTTTTTCGTTGCGAGTTTAAATAAATTAACGAACAAAGAGTATTTTTTTAGTTTCCTCAGGAACTGCATCGGGCTATGATAATTTCAAGAGATAAAAAGTAGAATATTTCCTTCCACAGGCTACCTGCATGCCAAATTTCATCAAGATTGGTAGATGTGTTTGAGTGTGAATAGGTAACAAACAAACAAACACATTTTGAAATTTATAATATTAAGTAAAGATTTTTAAATCTTAAATAACATATAGAGCGTCGGTGGCGTAACGGTTAGGGCCGCTACTTCCTGTCCGGGAGGCCGTGGTTCGAATCCTGCCACTTACCAATATTTATTCAAATATCGATTTCATATGTACGTTTATCCGACGCTCTTACGGTGAGGGAAAACATCGTGAGGAAACCTGCACACGCCTGCGAAGAAACTCGAAGCTTATGTGTGAAGTCAATCAACCCGAAATGGTCTCGCATGATCGTCTAAGGCCTGATGACCCTAACTCAGGGCAGGTCGAGCCCCTCGGTTGGGACGTATATGAACTGATAAGATGAAATAACACATATTCCTATATTATTAAAAACTTATTCATATCATTATATCAATCTAGTAATAAAATTTCCTAAAAATATTGTTATGGGTCAAATCCTCGAGTCGTATCACCTCCATAGGAGCCCATGACGCACTTCTCGTTGCTGCGCTGGATGGCAATAGACAACCTTAGCAGCAGGTAGGACCCGAAGCGGGAGTCATATCTCCTCTGTCGAAAGCGACGGCCAATCTCCTTAATGAAGGCAAATGCCTCTGAGGGTTCAGCAGCCGGTTGCCTCCAAGACCGAGTACTTATTATGCTTCTTTCTTGCCGCAAATTGAGCAGCAGTACCGTACGGGTGAGATGTGAGGCAGAAAAAGTGGCGTCCCAAAGCAGGCACGTTCCTCTCTGCCATAGCACCTGTTTAAACCCTCCGGCCTTTTGCCATCAGATCGACTAAAGCCCGGCGTCTGCATCAAAGATGGAATATTCCATCTGGCCGAGACCAGTGCCCTCCGAGTGAGGTCAATAAGGAATTGGTGACGTGGGAATCTTCACAAACAACGACCGCAACTCAGTGAGTGATGGCCAATTGCCTCCACCGTGGACCCGCAAATACTTTGATGAGGTTCACAGATATTGATATTGCAGGCTGAAAGCAACTGCCACCCGCAAATAGTCGCCGTCAGAAGTCTTCTCATATCTGTGCCTCCTGTTAAAAGATGTTAAACACGATTTATGTGTTTTTAATTTTTTTACACGATTGGAATCTGTAAAAAAAATACTTATCTGTTCGTCTATGAAACACATCGCTACGTGCCATAGTTCTAGAGTTAGATTTGTGTAAAGTAGCGTATGCTGAAAAATACATAAATGAAATCCACTCAAAAGTATGAAATAATATTTTATTGTTGTAATACAACTTATGCGCGTTTTATTATTCCTGCAGTGCCATCTATTGACATTCTGCTGCTATGATTATAATGTGTGGTATGTGTAGCTAATATGTGGAAAAAAGTACTCTATTGTTATTATTGTAAATATCGATAGATAATTTCCCACGGGACCTCTTTAGTTTTCCGGGGATAAAGAATACCCGACTATACTATGATGGTCAAAACAACCCATCCCAATGTAAAGGTTTCATATTGTTACATTGAGCCATTCTAAAGATACCATTTTTTTGCATTCCTGCAGGAACCCTTAATTTTTTTGGGATTCACAATGTCCCAGTTTTAGTTCGCGATAAGGGTATCAACGTGTAAAATTTGATTGTAATAGGTCAAACCACATTTTCGTAGTGAGCCATGATATAAATGAATACTTTTGATTTTCCCACGGGAACTCTTGAATTTTCCGGGATAAAAAGTATCCTATATGTTAACCCGGGCTATAAGGAACCACCATACAAAATTTCATCAAAATCGGCCTGGTAGTTTTTGCGTGATGCGCGAACATACAGACAGACAGACAGACAGACAAAAATTCCAAAAGTTGTTGTTTTCGCCTCTATATCGTTAGTAATGTCCACCACAGTTATTATTTTCCAAAAATATTTCATGTACAGACACGTCCCCGTTACAGTTTTATTATATTATAGATTAAGATGTGAAAATGTGTTTGTTTGTTTGTTATAAATATTTTGACGCTTCATCACCTCGAATAATCTTGATGAAATTCGGCATGCAGGTAGCCTGTGTCACTGGGATGGACATAGGCTACTTTTTATCCCGTGAAAATAGCATAGTCCGATGCAGTTCCTTAAGGGAACTGAAAAATACGCTTTTTTGGTATTTTTTTTTAACTTTGCAACAGAACAATGAATCGTACTGATTTTTTGCACAGAGATAATATGGTTAAGGGGATAGGAAAAGTAGACCAAGACTGCTAATCAGAATAGCCCGATATAGTTTCTGAGGAATCTGGAGAAAAGTTATGCACCACTTACCCTCAAAGACAGTCATAAAAACGATGTCCACGCGGGTGAAGCAAAAGCTTGTGAATAATAAATCTGTTATACACTTTTATTCCACCTAAAGGCAATAGTACTGGTATCCAAATATAAGTTGTAATGGCACAGAAAAAAGATTGTTTTATTGCAGTAAAAGTATACAATGCTTTACATGACAAAATAAGAATGTTGTCTGGAAAATTATTTTTAAGAACTCTGAGCGAGTGCGAAGCGCAAGCGAAGCGTCTCCGTTTCAGTTTGGGCAAAAATGCTTTCGTACGATACTAATATATAGCAAAGGTTTGAACTTTATTTTTAACTGGAGCTTGTGGTCATAAAACTGAACAACTATTCCCATGAAACCCATGGTCAATTCGCAATTATTATTTTTTAATTAAATTATCAAACTGCTCAGAATACAACTCCCAGCTGAGGCCACGCAAGTTCAATGACCGCGCGGTCACTCATTTTACGATACCGCGCCATATTATTCTGGAGCGCGCTATTCAATAATTTTATTTAAAAAAAAAACAAATGCGAGTTGACCATGGGTTTCTTGGGGAAAGTTGTTCAGTTTCATGTACAAGCTCCAGGTAAAAAAAAGTGCATACTTTTGTTAAGACCTGTTATACTTTGGGACGAGTATGTGTGTCCGGCGGATGTCCGGCTGTTCTGCTCTACAGGTCGCATTCCCCAACCGAAGCTCGTGAAATTTTGTGAGCAGGTTCGATAATGATATGGGTTATTTTCTCGATTCAGTTTTTGGAAATTTTTAAAATGGCGGAGCCCTGGGGCTAAATCAAATCAATCAAGTCAAAACATTTATGTCGGACAAAATAATCCATAGAGTGTTAGTACAAGAAAATATTATAAAGACATTAGGGTTAGTAAGATTACACAAATTAAAATTAAAAATGCAGCCGTACCAATTGCCACAAGATAGGGCAGTTGGGTCGGCTAGCCACAACGCTCAGGATGTCGTTGCCGCTGCCACGAACACGGTTTAACAACGAGGCGGGTCTCTTTCTTAAGATGGCATGAAAGCCATCCGTTCGAGCTTCAGCAAACATGTCTGATGCGCTGCAGTACCTTGGCAGCCCCAACAGCATCCTGAATGCGTTGTTATACTGAACGCGCAAGGCGTTGATTGTTTTCTGCGTATAGTTGACCCACAGACTGCACGTATATAAAAGATTGGCAGAAAGCTTTAAATAAAACAACTTTAACAGCTTTGGTGCACGTGCAAATCTGCGAGCTAACATATTACATCTGACTGCTAACGCCCGGCGCTCCCTCTCTATATCCTCATCATCAGAGAGATCCTTCGAGGCCCAGTGACCCAGGTTACTTGAAACGAGAAACTCTCGGCAAAGCGACACCGTCTAGGAAAACTGGTGGAACTGTAGTGATTTTGTGACCACGAGATTGAAACACTAAAAGTTCACTCTTCTTCACATTGTACCTGAGTCCACAGGCCCCGGCGTGACTCTCTCATACCAGTAATAATTTACGTAAATTGCTTATTGAGGGACCCAGAAAAACCATATCGTCAGCGTAGCTGATGTTGTTGATAAAACAGCCGACTCCAGTGTTGCCTAGTTCCTCAACAAGCCCGTTTACGTACAGGCTAAACAGTCGAGGAGATGTCAAATCCCCTTGCCTCACACCACACTTCAGCCTGTATGCATCGGAGACAGTGTCTGCCCACTTTACAACATTTATTTGGTTGTTGTACCAATAATCAAAAAGTTTGACTACCTCTTCTGGGAGGCCAGTTTCTATCCTCATTTTGTGCCAGAGCACATCATAGGACACCAAATCAAAGGCTTTCGATAGGTCCAAAAAGCAGGCGTAGACCGGAGTCTTTTTGTCCGTGTAATATTGGACAGTATGCTTGAGGCACAGTATCGCAGTCTCTGTGGACAGCCCAGCTCGGAAACCAAATTGAGCGTAATTTAACTGCAGATGGCTGTTTAAAATACGATCAAGCAAACTGCCAAACACCTTCGCCACCGTAGCAGCCAATGAGATGGGTATATAGTTGTGCTTATCAGAGGGATCACCTTAATAACAGAGTAGACCTCTTATGCAGTAAATTTTATTGCCAAAAGAGACGACGTGTGGTTCTCAGAACTGAGCACCGGCGGCGCACCGGTGCGGTGTAACAGGTCCACTTGGAAATGAGTTCTAAACACGTTAGCAATCTCACACGGCTCGGTCACGTCATCTACAGTAAGCGGGACAGTAGGTCTCGGATTTAACTTTTTAGTACTTTTCCAAAAGATTTGGAATTCTGTTTTGCATGAAGTGACGCAAGAATATCCATTTTAATTTGCTCCGCATTTTTCTGGCACGAGACTCTGACATCTTCTAATACATAGGTCCGCTTGACGGCCTACCATGAAGCAACCAGGCTTGAAAATCTCACCGAACTACCTTGTGAGCAGTGCTAACGTACCTATTCCAGCCTCCAATAGAACTATAGGCTTCCTCATTTGTACACTGTCGTTTTTTAATTCCGACGTAGTCACACACAGCTGCTTCGCACATAATGTTTACAATAGTTTTGTACATTCGGTCTAAAACTAGTCTGGAATCCGAATCATTGCACATACTGTCACAACATGCAGACATTTCTGTTGGAAAGTCGACGAGTCTGAACCCATCATTACAAATTTTGTGATATTGCTCTACTTGTGCGCAGTCTCTCTCTCCCCTCTAAAATCGTAAGAATATCATATTTCAGCCGGTTCGAAAAACTCGCGAGGTGTAAAACTCACAGAGCTACTAGTAAACAAGTGTTTTTATTTAATGAAGGAATTTATACCTCAGTTTTAATATAAATAAAAAAAAGTCAAGAAAAAAAAGTTAAGTCGGTTAAGTCCTTCCTTAGCCACCTTCAAGGCATCCATTAAGAAGATGTGGAGTCCCAACACTGAATCCTGAGCTCGTATATGTATATATATTTAAGTACCTATATATTTATTATTATATAATGTTTATTGTATTTATTATTATTTATATAAGTATTTTTCATTTATTTATAAGTATTTACTACTAGGCATTATTATATAAGTGATATTGTTAATTACATTTAAATAATTCTGTATAGATGTATATTTAATTACTTAATATTAAGGTATAGATTATAGAAAGTCGTGTTTGTAACTTTTGCACTTACCTTTTTCTTTGTTGTAAATCTCAAACGTCATCAGTAGGTTGACTGGAAGAGATCCCGCAAGGGATAAGTCCGCCTTTTTATATTATATATTTTTTTTAAAGTTTTGTAACAAAGATCAATAAAGAGTTTACAAACAAACAAACAAACAAATAATAATAATGTAAGTAAGACTATTTATGTTCAATATTTGCACGTTTAAATTATGAGCAATTTTGAATGACACCAAATTTTTTATCCTACAAAAGTACATACAGGGTGTAACACAATAGATGTAGGTTTCGTTAAATGGGGCTTCTACTCATCATAAGGAACAACTTTCCCCAAGAAACCCATAATCAATTCTCAAAGTCAAATCTGGACCCTCCATACAAAAATGCACAAAATTTGTAGATCAGCTGATCGATTTGTATGAAGAGTTAAAAATCTCAGCAAAGTTATAGAACAAAAGTTGTTAAGTGTGATGAGTAGAACCCTCAGTTAACGGGACCTACACCAATGTTGTTACACCCTGTATAAAACTAAGTAATGGTAAATAAACAATTATCATTAGAACCAGACAGATGAAAGCCAACTCTTTCTTTTCCTTAGCTCATTTGCCTGGAGCTTCACGACAATAGACCCCCTTCTCCATTCCATTATCGGACAACCAGGCACGGGGAGCGACTCCACCCCTTTGTCTTTAATATTCCACCTACACGCATCGATTATTACGCGAACTAGAATTCCCTGCCGGCGTCTGTGTTCTCATCATTTCAGCTCATATACGTCCCCACCGAGGGGCTCGAGCCTTCCCTGAGTTAGGGCGACCGGGCCTTAGTCGACCACGCGGACCCAGTGCGGGTTGGTCGACTTCACCCACACAACCTGCGAGTTTCTCCGCAGGCGTGTGCAGGTTTCCTCACGATGTTTTCCTTCACCGTAAGAGCGTCGGATAACCGTACATATGAAATCTAAATTCGAAATCACATTGGTACACGTGGCGGGATTCGACCCACGACATCCAGGACAGGAGGCGGCCACCCTAGCTGTTAGGCCACCGACGCTCTTCCTGCCAGTTCCTATTACTTATAATTTAAGAATTCTCAAGGTGAAAGTGACTACGCACTATTACGCTTTGCGTGTTACATCCTCGGCTGCATCGGCACTTACCATCAGGTGAGATTCAGCAAAAAGCACTCAAATTTTATTAAAAATACGAGTTTATTTTCGTATAATGTGACCCAAGAAATATATATATATCAACCAAATGCCAATTGTATAAGGTAGCGGCTAGCAAGTAGCTGAATTATATATCTACCAAATGCCACTTGAATCAGGTAGCGGCTCGGTAGCGGCTAGCAAGTAGGGATTGCAATCCGGTCCGGCGGATCCGGCGTGTTTTTGGACCTACCGGATCCGGTGAGTCGGCGCCGGATCCGGTGGCGGATCCGGTAAAGCAAAAAATACGCGAAAAACTGTACTGTATGCAACGAAGCTCGCGCGCGCGACGTTGCCAGATCGCTAGACGTGCCGCGGCACTGCCGCCGCCGACACCGGCTCTGCCTGCACTTGTTTGTCAGTCGCCACTTTACCTTTGACATCGAAAGTATCGAACGAAACTAATCGAAAAGTGTGTGAGTGATTGATTAGATTATTCTGTCGAGATAAACCGTAATTAAGTTGACAAACACTTTGTTTACCTAATTAGTGGTTATGGTTATATGACGAAAAAACATTGAATAATCTATGTTGTATTTGAATTGTTAAATAGGTTAGGTTAGCTAGGTATTTATTGTATTGTTTGTCATGCAATGCAATGCGTCTTTTACCTATAATAATTTCAGTCACTGTTTCATTCTTTTTACACGACTACAGCAAAGCCAATAGGAAGTGTTATGATCTTGAGACTATGTAAATTAAATACTTAGTACTTACTTTATTATTTAGAATAGTTTCATAATTTCATTTAGTACAAATAGTACCAAAAATTACAATTAATACCAAAAAATATAATTAAAAGTGATTTTATTTTCCATAAATACGTATTTTATTTTTCTTTTTATGTATTATTATCAAAACTAAAAATCACTAAATACTAGGCCCTAAGTAACTTTAAAATCCGGCCGGATCCGTCCGGATCCGGTCGGATTGGCGTCAATCCGGTGAAATCCGGCCGGATTGAAAATGATACCGGATTGCAATCCCTACTAGCAAGTAGCTTGTTATCGATGTTCAAGATAGAAACCTAAGTAATTACTGACCTGTCAGACCTGTTCGTATAATACTCGTCAAAGGTAAGAGGGGTGCAGACGATCTTGACGAGATGGTCGATACGGGAGTACCAGTTGAACTCCAGCGTGCGATGCGCGTCAATAGAGTTTGGTGGCGCATTGATTGCGTAGGTGTGCTCTGTGTGACCAATATTTACGGTTAATTTAGCACAAGTTATGAAGCTGATTAATTATCGGATAATCCAAAGTATTGTATACTAGCTGTTTCCGCGGCTTCACCCGCGTGGACAACGTTTCTATGACTGTTTCCGGGGTGCGCAGTGCAAGCGGCTCGCGAGCGTGAAAAAAGTAGCCTGTGTGTTAATCCAGGTTCTAATCTGTCTACCTACCAAATTTCAGCAAGATCCGTTCAATAGTTTTTGTGTGAAGAAGTAACAAACATACACACTCACAAACTATCGCCTTTATAATATTAGTGTGATTGCAGACATACTAGCCTGTCTTATATGTTTGAGCACAAATTCACAAACTGTCACCCAAAGCTACCCAATGGAGGTTTTCCCACTAGATGGCACCACACGCCGTCCCCCAAAACCGCTCCCCGCGCGCGCGCATGCTTACTGTTACATTGTGTCGAACCGCCATGCAGGCCTCGCTTTAGTAAGTTGGGCATATTATCTATCATCATATCAGCTCATACACGTCCCCACCGAGGGGCTCACGCCTACCCTGAATTAGGGCGATCGGGCCTAAGTCGAACACGCGGGCCCAGTGCGGGTTGGTCGATTTCACACACAACCTGCGAGTTTCTCCGCAGGCGTGTGCAGGTTTCCTCACGACGATGTTTTCCTTCACCGTAACGTAAGAACGTCGGATAAACGTACATATGAAATCTAAATTCGAAGTCACATTGGTACGTGGCAGGATTCGAACCACGATCTCCCGGACAGGAGGCGGCGGCCCTAGCCGTTATGCCACCGACGCTCATCACAGATTAGATAATAGTTACTACGTATATTATCACTTCCCTCGGTGTTCATCTATACCATAGGTAATTTTGTCAAATCAAACAATTATTTATTAAAGCAGGAGATATTAATTCCCCTAATATTAGAAATTTGGATCGATTGGTTTATGAAGTGAGACCTTTGCTCACAATGTACCACAAAAAATTGTTATGCTGTGTGTAAAAATCTATAATGCACTTCCAAGTGAAATAAAAATCTAGCCACAATTACGCTTTTGTCTATTCAGTCAAAAGTACATACCTAGTTGTTTTTGTTGATACCAAATACTTGGTTGTTTTTTTTATTTCAAATTTTAATATAAAAGCGATTTTGATCTTATTTTTTAAATAATGAATGCCATAATTTATATTTGCTTTTTTAACTTTAATTTTTGTATGTCGTAAAAATGTATAAATGTGCTGAAGTTCACTATGTTTAAGATTATTATATGTTCCTTTTACTTGCGTACGCTCCATAAATTTCATACATTTTTGCCTCCCCAGCAGCCGCTGCCATTGCAGTGCCATCTTGTGGAAACACCCATTAAGGTAAGGCTTGCGCTACTCACTGTGTCGAACTGGATACCTCTGCAGGGTTCATCGTACCCAACGACCTATACTTAAGGCGATTTCGAGCCGGATATATCCAGTGGCTTCCTACACGATCCACTAGATTATGAGCAGGAATTATCTCTGTATAAATGTCTAAACTTTATCTACTTACAATGCGTGCAGTCTGTGTCGGTGCACTTACTTATCAAGTAATCTGTGCGTCCAGTCAGGAAGGTCTCTTGAATCTCCTTCTTCACGTGATCTATCCTCACTGCGTCCATTTTGTCTTCTCTGTTCTTATAGTCTTCATACCTAAAACAAAATCTTTTAGCTTTTATATCTACATAGGTACTACAATATAATATGGAGACGCAGTATTTGTAAAGAAGTCTGAATTTATAACCATTTCATGTCTTTTTACTAAACTATGGAAAAATGAGGGATATTTTTAGACATAAGCTAGCACATAACTAACAATAGCTAGAAGCAGTATAAAGAGATGGAATTACTCAGGAAAATTTTACAAAAAATAGGTTTGTACGGGATGTTTGGATTTTTTTTGGAATAATAAACTACCCAGTGCAGTAGTTAGGCCTTATTCAGTCTTCGTTTTTCACAAAGTTTTATTAAAATCATTAGAGCAATTTTTGACAAAAAATACAAACAACCTGGATTTGTATGGGAGGCATCTCATTCCTACAGCGTATGAAAAGTTATTTAACACAGTTTAATTCAATATAATTCATATTGTTATAGTCATTGTTGTTTTTTTTTTGTTAAAAAGTGTTTTTTTTTAGTATGGCGGCAACACAAAAAAATCGAGATAGGAGAATAAAAAAAAATAGATATAAAACTAATAACCTTTTTTTTTTTACTTTCTAAGTGTAAAACAATCGATCCCACTAAAATCTCATAATTAGTCCCCATTAAAATCTTAACTTCAATTTTTTTGTTACCACAATACCTTCTTCACTCGTTGGCTGCTCAAAACGGCCGAGACTTTATGAATTGACCAATAAAAAAATTATAAAAAAAGTGAAGATGAAAAGTAAAACTACTTAATCTATTATCGTTTAACTGTGTTTTTGGTAATGAAATAAAAAATAAAAAAAATAAAAATTTATTACCTATTAAAAAAACCATTTGTACTCTGAGCACAAAAAATGAGGAAAAAAATTTTTGTTTAAAAACCGGTTGTCTGTAAAGTCGGTTTACGGACGATAATTTTACTTGACAACAAGTACCCTTCCAAGTCCCTGTCCAAGTACCCGTCCAATTCCCCGTCCAAGTGCCCGTCCAAGTCCCCTTTTCTGTTTCCTCACGGAGAATCGACCGCATTGGAACATCTCTTGTAAGCTACTGAAAGCCTAGTACTTTTAATCCATTGACACATTTGTTTGACGGTTCGTCCGTCGGTGAATTGCAGGAACTATAAATAAAATTAAAGTATAACTATTTACAACAAATCTCACAGTTGGAACACCTCTTGTAAGCTCCTGGAAGACTAGTACTTTTAATCCATTGACACACTGATGTTAGGTATAAAAAAGGCCTCTTTTTAGTATGACAGTTTTCCTCACAGAGAATCGACCGCATTGGAACACCTCTAGTAAGCTCATGGAAGCCTAGGACTTTTAATCCATTGATACACTTGTTTGACGATTTGTCAGTCCGTCCGTCCAAGTCCAAATTCAAGTACAAGTACAAGTACAATTACAAGTACAAGTACAACTCTCGCTTGCACGCTCGGCTCAGGCGTAAGGTGACAATGACGTCACACTTTTTCATGTATGCAGCCCGTGTCATCAATTTATAAGACGTTATCACGTCAAAAAACACAAGTTAAAAAAAATTAAAACCCGGCCACGGAAAATCTTTGACTGCTGCTCCTTGTGAGGTAGGTACGATATGTCCTTAAACATCTTTCGCTGGTAAAATTTAACTTTGACTTATTCGTACTCTACTAAACTTATAGAAATACCACTACTGCATAGAGGTGTAATGGTCAACTTGAAGCTCACGTGATCAAGGGTGACGTCAACGCATAGTCCTCGAATATTTTGATCCTCTTTACGATGCCATCTCTTTGAGAGTATCGTGAGAACTTCTCCAGCAGGACTTTCTTGTAGTGTATAACTTTGTAGAAGCCAGGGTACCGCTGCTCGAAGTCTAAAATGGAAGTGAATAAATTACAATAATTGTTTGAAATTGTGTCAAAAGAAAGAGCGTCGTAGATAACCATAAAAATATCCTGACTTACAGACCTATAGACCTGAAATACAGGTTTCTACCTAGTTAGGTGTTATCGTTCATAGTTATTTGTAAGTCTTTCTTTTTTACAATAAAGATTTAGTACCTGGGCGACCGAGCTTTGCTCGGAAATACGCGTTTTCTCTGAGACGAGACCTATCTAGATCGATTTTTCGCCCCCAAAAACCGTTTCCGAGATTCAGATTATATACGAGTGTCGAGTATATACAAGAATTGCTCGTTTAAATGTATTAGATTATTATTTATTATTATTATTATTATGGTCCTTAAAGCTCAAGTCCCGCTTTTAGTACTAATATAATATATACTTTGCCCGCTTGTTGTCTTATTTTTATTTACGGGTTATTTAAGAGCACCTGTGGTAGCGTTACTTACGAGTATATTCTGTCTTAATGTAAGAGAATTTACACTTTCACTTTTACGTTTCAATATTTATCACATATTTAATACTTATAACATTATTTATCATATCAGATCATATACGTCCCCACCGAGAGGCTCAAGCCTACCCTGAATTAAGACGATCATTCGGGCCTTATTCGACCACGCAGGCCCAGTGCGGATTGGTCGACTTCTCACACAGCCTTCGAGTTCCTTCGCAGGCGTGTTCAGGTTTCCGCACAATATTTTCCTTCACCGTAAGAGCGTCGGATAAACGTATATATGTATTATGAAATCGAAATTTTAAAACACATTAGTACGTGGCAAAATTCAAACCACGACAGGAGTTAGCGGCCTTAACCGTTACGCCATCAACATTCTACACATTTTAATAATATTTATTTTTATGTTTATAATCTGGCCAGCCTCAATATCTTAGTCCCAATCAAGTTCATAAATTAAAAAAAAATCATACCTGCAGCCGTAATATCCAGTTTTTCCACCCAGCTCCCAGGCATATCTAGGTGTTTCTCGGTATCTACGGCGCTTTTCTTATCAGCCGTGTCCACTCCGACCAGCTGCCGCCTGCTGGCTGGCTCGCCAGCTAACAGATGCTCCCAGCAGCTAATGTCATTGAGCTCGAAACTCAGCCTACTCAGGTTTGGAGGTGGTACCTCTTCAACTTCTTTCACCTGTTCCTCTTCAACCTTCTCTTCTTCTACCTTCTTTTTACGTCTCTTCTTTTTCTTGCCTTCTCCAAATAACTAAAAATAATAATTATTCAGTAAATATTTTACCTTTTAAGATACTATGTAATCACTTTATTGCCTGAAGCTCAAGTTCAACCTAGTTTAGGCACACATCGTTCTAGTAATAATTACAGCATCATCATCATATCAGCCGAAGGACGTCCACTGCTGGACATAGGCCTCCCCCAAGGATCTCCACGACGACCGGTTCTGCGCTGCCCGCATCCAGCGGATTCCCGTGACCTTCACCAGGTCATCGGTCCAACGAGTGGGAGGCCTGCCTACGCTACGTTTTCCGGTGCGCGGTCGCCACTCGAAAACTTTACTGCCCCAACGGCCATCTGTTCTACGAGCAATGTGCCCCGCCCACTACCACTTAAGTTTAGCAATTCTGAGAGCTATGTCGGTTACTTTGGTTCTCCTACGGATCTCCTCGTTTCTGATTCGATCACGCAGAGAAACTCCGAGCATAGTCTCACTTCTGAGTCATGTCTACAAACTTTTTTCGAGAGTCATTACGAATCGTCTCGCACGCAGGTTTGACGACTTCCAGCCTCCCGAACAAGCCGGTTTCCGAAAAGGCTTTAGTACCATAGACCACATACATACGCTGCGGCAGATTATACAGAGGACCGAAGAGTACAATCAGCCACTATGTTTAGCGTTCGTGGACTATGAGAAAGCCTTCGATTCGGTCGAAACTTGGGCTGTGTTACAGTTTCTCCAGCGGTGCCAAATTGACTATCAATATATCGAAGTGCTGAAGTGTTTGTATGAAAACGCCACCATGTCGGTTCGCCTCCAGGATCAAAACTCGAAACCTATCCAGCTACAGCGAGGGGTGAGACAGGGAGACGTTATATCTCCGAAACTGTTCACCGCCGCCCTGGAAGATGTTTTTAAGCATTTGGACTGGGGTGGACTCGGCATCAATATCAACGGCGAGTACATCACCCACCTTCGATTCGCTGACGATGTTGTGGGCATGGCTGAGACTATGGACGACTTAGGCATAATGCTCGATGGCCTCAGTAGAGCCTCTCAACAAGTGGGTCTTAGAATGAACATGGAAAAGACGAAAATTATGTCAAACGTCCGTGTCATACCTACTCCTCTGAAGGTTGGAGGCTCTACACTCGAAGTTGTTACCGAATATGTATACCTGGGACAAACAGTCCAGTTAGGTAGGTCCAACTTCGAGAAAGAGATCAATCGTCGAATCCAACATACGGAACTGAGACATGGTCGCTTACTATGGGCCTCATAAGAAGGCTCAAGGTCACCCAAAAGGCAATGGAGCGTGCTATGCTCAGAATAATTACATAATTAATTAAAAAATTATTTATCATTTTTGGTCTAAATAAAAATAACTTCTTTACTAATTTTCTAAATTCATTTTCATGACAACATTTCGTATGCGTGGATTTCGGATATAGAAGACTTTCAAAAAAATATGTCACATACTTCTCTTTTTTCCTCTTCTTCTCTCTGCTTCTTTTGCTCTTCTTCTTTCTTCTTCTCGTCGTCCTCTATCTTTTTCTTTTCTTCCTCCTTCTTCCGTCTCTCCTCCTCCTTCTTTCTTTCTTTTCTATCCTTTATCATTTGTTCTTTTTCTTCTTCTGTTTCGTAGTACAAAAACTCTTCTTCTTCCTCTTCCAGTTCATTTGGGTCTTGAATGTTGACCTATTCGAGAACTTTATTTAATATAGGTATGACCAAAACTTCCGTTAGTTTCATGAATTTCATTTATGAGAAACAGTCGTATTTCAAAAGCAACAAATTTAACCGCCTCGTGGCGCAGTAGTTAGTCCATTCGCTTCACTCCAGGAGGTCGCGGGATCGATTCCCGGCGGACTCAACTTTGTAAGACTCGGTTTGGTTGATGGTAGGGCATTTTCATAGCCCGTCTGGCTAGCTACCACCATCTTATCTAAGTCTTGCCGTCAAACATCAGTGTTAACATCATTGATGTGTTCCGGCTTGAAGATAAGATAGACAGATCTCCATTGCGTTGGGGAACCTTGGTAAGCCCGCTTCGATCTTAAGTATCATCGACACTTACCATTAGGTGAGATGATGACAAGGGCTTATCAATTGTCGATATAAAAAAATATATATTAGCATAATAAATCATAACTCTGTCCTATAAATGAGAAACATTAATTCCAATATGAATGCTTTTTATGTTCGATTTGATAACACTCACATAATAATTTTCATTGTTGTAAACGCTCTCGATGTATTGGTACTGTGGCGCGTTAAGGGGATAGGCGTTACCCTCACTAGGTTCTATGAAGAAGGGTACTTCCACCCCCATACCAGGCAGGACCAGGACCCACGCGTGGGTGCGCCACCCGTCAATCGGGTCTGGTGGCGGCTGCTCCAGATCCTGGATAAGTAAGTAAGTAAAATATTTGTTAAAAAACCGACCACGTGCTAGCTGACTTGGACTCGGGCCAAATAGGGTTCGGTTGTATTTAAAAAATAGATGTATATTTTGACCGACGACCTGGTGAAAGAAAGCCGATGGTTGCGGGTGGCGCAGAACCGGTCGTCGTGGAAATCCTTGGGAGGCCTTTGTCCACCAATGGACGTTTTTCGGCTGAAATGATGATGATGATGATGATATTTTGAAAAACAAAATGAATATCTGCAGTTGGTAATAGAACATTTTGTATGGAAAAATGTATGAATTCTTTAAAAATCTAGCTGCACACCTTAAGTTGGTCGACTAAAAAAACCTATTTAGCCGTGATAGTTTTCCTTTTAAATTGATTATAAAAGTTCTACTATTTACTTTTTTTCTTTCAGATGTCCTGAACTATCGGTTTAGCTGGTAGAGGTGGGGGGACACTTGACACTAATAAAAATTAACATTTTAAAGCTTCATATTTTGCGAATCGATTTCTAAATTGAAAAATGGTTTTAACAAACCCCCAGTAGTTCTGAAAGACCTATTCAACGATACCCCCCACGCTAGGGTACGTCAACGTAAAATAATTCACTCTCTCTTAACATGTATGTGCAGCCAAACGCACTCAAATTTTTAATAAAAAAAATGTAGGGAAAGTACCCTAATAATTTTTTTTCAAGATTTTCTTGTACCACTTTAACGGCGTGCTTAATATGTATACTCACTACAAATTACAGCTTTCTAATACTAATACTCTTTGAGCTAAGCCGTGGATAGACAGGTAGACAGACATGGCGAAACTTTAAGGGTTCCTTGTTGACTTCGGAAATCTAAAAGGTGTGTCCCGATCAGCTGTCGCTTTCCGAAGAGCGAAGCTAATGCAGAGAACATTTGACGAAAAGAATGACGAATGACGCACGCAACTATTAAGTTGTCATTAATAGCAACACGTGGGTTAAAGGTACTGGCATCCTTTTTTAACCTCCCGGCTACCGTCTAGTGGGAATTGTTTATATTAGTACTAGTATTCCCGGCGAACTTCGTACCACCTTACACTACACTTCCCTACCCTACCCTACCCTACATAAGAACCTTCTCCAGACAATAACGAACTCGACGAAAAAAGAATTAGAAAAAATCGGACAAGCCGTTCTCGCGTGATGCCGTGACCAAGGGAAATAGGGATTCATTTCTATATACGAGGGCTGTTTGATATGTACCCGTTTATGGCAAAAAAAACATTTTTTTATGTATATATGCATTTATTTTTCTACGTAGTCACCTTTTAACTCTATACACTTGTTCCACCCATACTCAAGCTTCAATAAACCATCCAAAAAGTATGATTTTGGAAAGTCATTAAAATAGGCCTCTGTGGCGGCAATGACTTCGTCATGTGATCCAAGTCGCTTACCACCGATTATTTTTTTTAGGTTGGGAAACAAAAAAAAATCGCATGGGGCCAAATCTGCAGAATATGGGGGATGAGGCAATAGTTCGTAGCGTAACTGTGCTAATTTAGCCGTCACAACTCTGGACGAATGAGCCGGGGCGTTGTCGTGATGAAACAGTACTATTTTCTTTTTTGAATGGGGTCGTTTGTCCTTCAAGACGGCGTCAAATTCATCCAATAAATTGGCATAGTACTTCCCTGTTATCGTTTTCCCCTTTTCTAAGTAATCAATATGTATAATACCCTGCGAATCCCAAAAACAGTCGCCATGTCCTTTCTAGCCGATGGGACGGTTTTTGCTTTCTCTGGAGCAGGTTCACCCAGTAAAATCCACTGCTTCGACTGCTCTTTCATTTCCGGGGTGTAGTGGTGAACCCACGTTTCGTCCACGGTCACGAAACGACGCAGAAACTCCTTCCGGTTACGTTTGAACACGGCCAAACACTGCTCCGAAGTAGTCAGTCGGTTCCGTTTTTGCTCCTCCGTGAGTAAACGCGGCACCCACATCGCCGATACTTTCTTCATGCCCAATTTTTCTTCTTATATGTATTGTACCCTCTCGATTGAAACGTTTACACCATCAACGATTTCTCGAAGTTTAATTTAGCGGTCGGCTAAAACGATATTTTTAATTTTCTTAACCATATCATCTGTAGTCACCTCAATTGACCGGTCTGGGCGATCCTCATCAAAGACGGTTGTTTTCCCCCGCTTAAACTCGTTATACCAATATCTCACGGTTGTTATAGAAGGAGCACATTCATGGTAAACCGCTTGCATTCTTACTTTTATTTCGTCACATGTTTTTCCTTCCAAAAACAATAATCTAATTACAGACCGATACTGCTCTTTCTCCATTTTAACAATTTTAAGTTCACGCTTTCACTAAATCGCTGTCAAATGAAAAAAAACAAAAGAATGCCATTTTCTTTTTTTTTCCGCCTCTGAAAAATGGCTTAAAAAGGTGGTATACTTATTTTCGGCCAGTGATATTAATATATTTAGTAAACGGGTACTTATCAAACAGCCTAGGTATATACTAGCTGTCCCGGCGAACTACGTACCGCCTTACATTACACTACCCTACCCTACCCTACCCTACACTACACTACCCTACACTACACTACCCTACACTACACTACCCTACACTACACTACCCTACCCTACCCTACACTACCCTACCCTACACTACCCTACCCTACCCTACACTACCCTACCCTACCCTACACTACCCTACCCTACACTACACTACCCTATCCTACACTACCCTACCCTACCCTACACTACACTAACCTACCCTACCCTACCCTACCCTACTCTACATAAGAACCTTCTCCTGACAATAACGAACTCGACAAAAAAAGAATTAGCCAAATCGGTCCAGCCGTTCTCGAGTTATGCGCTTACCAACACATTTTGCGATTCATTTTTATATATTAGATAGACTAGCTTTCGCCCACGGCTTCGCCCGCGTGCGTGGAAATCGTTTTTATGGCTGTCTTTGAGCGTGAGCAGTGCGTGAGCCGCAAGCTGCTCGCGTGCTTCGAGATCTAGAGAGCGGCAGGGAATGTTTATACTATATATTTGTACTAATATTTAAACTTTCCGGTGCGCGGTCGAATCGAGAACTTTACTACCCCAACGGTCATCTGTTCTACGAGCTGTGTGCCCCGCCCACTGCCACTGGATGCGGGTAGCGCAGAACAGGTCGTCGTGGAGCCTATGTCCAGTAGTAGACGTCCATGGGCTGATATGATGATGATGATTAAGACTTTATCCTTAATACCAGCTGGGACCTTAGACAGAAGACCTTAGACTTGAGAGGAGCGATGGCTGACTCTCGCGTTATATTCGTGACCGGGTGCTGTCCGTGTGAACTGGCCTACTCATTTCAAAGGCATACATGGCATTCAATTATTTTAATGTATGATTTCTCGTGTCATATTGTTTTCATGTTCTAATGACATAATTTTTTTTTATATCAAGGATTGGACTTTGACGTTATTAACTATGTAGAGCTTTTGAAGCTAAGACGCTAAAAAATTCTCAAACTTGGTAAAATGACATTCTCACCGCAATCCTAGCCTTCCTCTCTTTCTCGAGCCGGTCTGTGTCATCCTGTATTTTCTTGGCTCTCCTGTCGTCCATCATCTGCACGTACTTGGAGGTGAAGTCTGGTAGGGGCACCAGCCTGTATCGGGGCTCCTCGTCTGGCTCCGGTTCTTCCTCTACCACCTGAGAAGATAGTATCCCGTAGTTCTAAAATAGAAGTAAAGTTAGGTGGCGTCGGTGGTGTAATGGCTAGGGCCACTGCTTCTAGTCCGGGAGGTCGTGGTTCGAATCCTGCCACGTACCAATGTGTTTTCGAATTTCGATTTCTTAAGTAAGTTTATCCGACGCTCTTACGGTGAAGGAAAACATCGTGAGGAAACCTGCACTCATACCTGCGAAGAAACTCGAAGGTTGTGTGTGAAGTCGACCAACCTGCACTGGGCCCGCGTGGTCGACTTAGGCCCGATCGCCCTAATTCAGGGTAGGCTCAAGCCCCTCGGTGGGGACATATATGAGCTGATATGAATGAATGTCCTAACTAAAGATACACAATGCTTTAAGTATTTTGCTATAGAGGTATACAGGGTGGAATGACTATGTTTCTCGTAATATCGAAATAATCCGCTGGATGCGGGAAGCGCAGAACCGGTCATTGTGGATATCCTTTTGATAGGCATTTGTCCAGCAGTCTTTAGGCTGCTCTGGACAGTCGACTAAAAAAGGATACTTTTAACCATTAATTGTGTTATTTCCTTCACTCACCGGGGTCTCGTCCGGTATGTCCGGACACACGGTCCTATACCGTATGGCCATGCAGGTGTCCCTCTTCGCGCAGCCAACCACCACGTAGGCATCGAACCCGCTGCCTATCAGCCACGAGACCAGTACATGGGCTATCTCGAACGGGTTACCTGAGCGACGCACTATTGTGGTGTAGGGAGACAGGATGCGTTCCGGCTGTGGGCAAAAATATTTTGGAGTTATACTTCTTTTCCGATTACGACAGACGGTGACGGCTTCGCGAGAAATTAGACACAGCGTGGCTGTACAGCTTATTTGTAATTGTATTTAATTAATTAATTTCATCATATCAGCTCATATACATCCCAACCGATGGGGCTCGAGCCTACCCTGAATTAGGGCGGTCGGGCCTTAGTCGACCACGCGTGCCCAGTGCGGGTTGGTCGACTTCACACACAACCTTCGAGTTTCTTCGCAGGTATGTGTGCAGGTTTCCTCACGATTTTTTCCTTCACCGTAAAGCCGGGTCCGCAGCGCGATGTTTTGAACAGAATATTGTTCAAAACATTAAAAAGGGGCGTGGCCTAAATGTTTTGTGCAGCAAATACAGTTGAACGTGTTTACCGGAGTCATAAAAAATTAATTAAAAAACATCCCCCGCTTTCGTCTGCGGGCGGGTGGAATCGTTCATTTTATGTTCGATTTTGTCGCAGGAAGACGTTGCTGCTCATTTTTTCAAATATGAAGTTTTGTTTAAAAACTGTGTTTACTGAACATTGCTAAAGTAGCAGCGGACGAGAAATGTTTTGAACGAACAATGTTTATGAACAATGTTCTGTTCAAAACATGGGCAGCGGTCACGCCTTAAGAGCGTCGTATAAACGTATACATATGAAAACTTATTTCGAAATCACATTGGTACGTGGCAGGATTCGAACCACGCCCTCCCTGACAGGAGGCGGCGGCCCTAGTCGTTACGCCATCGATGCTCATTAATTAATTTAATTAAAGTCATTGTAAGTAATTTAATTAATGTAAAATATGACAATGTATACAATATTTATTCATTATGAATGACTAGCTGTTTCCCGCGGCTTCAACCGCGTGGACCACGTTTCTATGACTTTTCGAGGGTGCGCAGTGCGCGAGCCGCAAGCGGCTCGCGAGCGTGGTAAAAAGTAGCCTATGTCTTAATCCAGGTCCTAATTTGTCTACCTACTAAATTTCAGCCAAATCCGTTCAGTAGTTTTTGCGGGAAAGCGTAACAGACAGACAGAGTTACTTTCGCATTTATAATATTAGTAGGGATAATGTACAAACGTAATGTACAAAAGTAATTTATTTACAACGATAATTTGAAATGAATTTTCGCACGGAAGGCTTAGTCCTTACAAGTAGATAGATAGATTTATTCTTTACTACAACACGAATATGTACAGTACGGTAAATTAACATTAGTACACTTATGTCAGTAAGAAGCTATTAGTAACAAAGTTAGTACTTACATACACCATCACCAGTCGCACGTAAAGGTTTTTATTTTTAAAAGTCTATCACGTTAGCTGATAGAAAGTTTATCAGTTGTTGATATCATCATTACAGCTCATATACGTCCCCACCGAGGGGCTCGAGCCTACCCTGAATCAGGGCGATTAGGCAAGTAGGTACGTAAGTTTTTGAAAAACTCATTGGTACATTGGCCGTCCAGATTTGAACCCGGTACCTCTGGTTAGATGGAACGAGTCGTTACCGGTTGAGCCACCGACGTAGAAAAAACGAACTGTTCAGATTTTTTGTCAAACTGTACAATAACATTGTTAAGGGTCTAAGCTCAGAATGCAGAATAAACCACATATATTTTTAGTTTTCTTATCTAAGTCCATAGAGTTTAGATGATTCTAAATTTCAGGCAAGCACGTGGGTGTATATAGGCAGATAAACTAAAGATAAGTGTTTAATGCCCCCTTTAACCCCAGAGTGCTCGCGCTATGAGCATTTTGCCGCCCTCGGTAAACAATGTAAGTATATTATTTTTAACCGACTTCAAAAAAGGAGGAGGTTTCTCAATTCGACCGTATATATTATATTTTTTAATGTGTTTTTTCGTCGTCATTTATGAACCGTTTTTTGTTGGACAGGAGATATCCCAAGGGTGGTACGATGATAAGGAAACCAGGATCTGATGATGGCATCCCAGAGAAATCAAGGGGAACCTTGATTTCCTGTTCGAAGTCGGTTTTTTTTGTTCAAAATATGTAAATTGCAGTTGGAAAGGTCATGCCTCCCAGTATAGACGGCTGAATACATTTACTATTTTTACTTTAAGATCTTCACATGTATGTATTTTGGCAAATAAACATTTCTTATTCTATTCTTATTGACTGAAAGGTGCGAATACTGTATGGTTAAAAGATGTTTTATTTATTTATTTTTATTTTATTTATTTTAACAAACTGCAAGCCTTTACAGTCAAGCGGCTGCAGCGGCGACGCACAGACTGCGGCCCGTTGTCGCTATCCGTGGCCCACCAACGAATTCAAAAACGCATTATGCAATAAAAAATCAAAATTTATTGATTTTGTATACTTAAACTACTAATACTACCTATCTATTGTTACGAGACGCACTTAAACTTAATAAAAAAACGTTAGATTAAGGCACACCTTGTACACTTCACAGAACGAGCGAGAAATGAAATTTCTAAAAACAAATGACTGAGCAAACAAAATCACGGCGAAATCCTATACGTTCGAGAATCAAACTGTAGCCTATCTGTATCAATCTGGGACACGAGGAGGTGAGGTCGGAATCTAGGGAGCGGCAGGGAGTGTCTATACAGTATGTTAGTACTCGTACTAATACATGTACTTTGGTTAAGTGTAAAAATCGGCAGTCTCACTCAAGGTCACTGGGCCCGCGTTGTCGACTAAGGCCCGATCGTCCTAATTCAGGGTAGGCTCGAGCCCCTCAGTGGGGACGTATATGAGCTGATAATGAAGTGCTTAAATAAAGTCTTTTAAACCTTTCATCTAGTTATTTTTCTTTGTACCGGCCCGCCTTTGGCTCATAATCCTAGTGACTCCTGTTCGCAATAAGTCTGTACATCCCTGGGTCTAGCCAATGCAGCAAGCAACCAACTTTTGTCGATCAGTCACGCTCAACAAGTTTAACACTATCTTCGTGAATTCTGGCAAGGAACAACCGAAGCTATCAGTCTGTTTTGCCACAGCATTGAGAAGATTGATGGCCCTCGCTAGGGGGGCGTATATAGCTACGTTGGTTGGTACGGAGGGCCACGTTGTCTTGGCTCGGGCCTCACTCGGGGATTCGGAACCTCCATAGTAAGCAAATCCAACACTTCTTTATTGAAGGTTTGGCCCCTTAACAGCTTGAAAAGTTTTTTTTTAATTAAAAATTTGAGTTTGTATTACTATATCTTACCTGATGGTAAGTGACGATGTAGTCGAGGATGGTACATGCAAACTAAAATAATGCCTATTCACTCTCGCCTTGAAGATCCCCAAATTATAAGAGTCGGGAAACACAGACGTAGGCAAGGAGTTCCACTCCATCGCTGTCCGCATAATAAATGAGGAAGCGTAATGCTTCGTGCGTATAGGCTGAATATCAACAACAAAGGAGTAGAACCTCCCCCTGCGTCTCAAGTCTCGTCTGTGCATTTATCAATTTAGATAAAGATCGTTTCAGTTACTGAATCACAGAAGTTCGAATGATTCAACAATACGCTAAGTCTTATTCAATGTGCGCTGCGATGAGCCCCCTCTTACCAATGTGGATAAGAAGGGATAAAGTCTTGCCCCACGTTGGGCGCCAGTGTAGCACGACGTCGTAGGTACGGTAGGTAGGTAGGGGGCGTGGGTTTCAAAAAACATACGTGCTTACAGATGAATAGAGTTTAATTTAATGATGAAGTAAAAGACCCGAAACGGGTCTTTTAGACAGTACCAGGTATTAAATAATTATTTTATAAACAATATGTTTGGTGGTGAAAATGTAATTCAATTCGATTCAATATATTCATTCAAAATAGGTGCAAATTACACTCTTTCTGATAGTCATAAAATAATAATAACAATGTCATTGTTAAGAATCAAGAAATAAACTATAATTAGTTAATAACGTCAAAATTCAATCCTTGATATAATCCAGATTATGTCATTAGAACATGAAAACAAACACGAAAAGTTATACATAAAATCATTGAATGCATTTAACAAGAGTAGGCCAGTTCACACGGACAGCACCCGGTCACGAGTATAACGCGAGAGTCGACCATCGCTCCCATCAACCATACTCGTATTAGAGGAAAAGGAACGACCCGGCTCCCGATGCGCGGATGGTGGCGCACAAACATTTAAGCGAGCATGCACCACTCATGTCAATGCTAAGATAAAAATATTTATTTAAGAAGTACTAGACTTGTCATGTCTCATCGCTTTTACGTAAATTCTTAGATTGGTCATCATTTAATTAGTATTAAACATGATAAGTAGTGTTGATAGAAGAAACACTGTCTTCTCATACATTTTTGTCATTTAAATATTCGGATGTCTTAAAATAACCTATTAATAAGAGTTGTTTTGATACAATTTGTAACAATTTTTAAACTGTTTTTCTGACAAATTTAGCACATCATCGGGTAATTTGTTATACATGAGTGAGCATTGTCCCACAAAGGATTTATTGATTTTGCTAAGTCTGGTATAAGTTACTTGAAGGTTATTCCTATTCCGAAGATTTCGACTGTGCCTGTCACTATTCAGTGAAAAGAGATGCAGATTTTTACGTACATACATTATATTTTCATAAATGTACTGACATGGAAAAGTCATTATATTAATATCTTTGAACTTATCTCGGAGCGAATCACGAGAACGCATTCCGTAAATGACGCAAACTGCTCTTTTTTGCAGAACAAATATGGTATTTATATCAGCTGCATGTTCCCACAAAAGTATCCCATAAGACATAATGCATTACCAGCTAAGAATACATTGTTGTTTACTTCAATAACATTAGGTAATGTGAATTTAATACATTTGGTCTTTTTTGAATATACGAGTAAGACAAGTTATTTATAGTAAACCAATTGTATACTTTTGAAAGAGTGTCGTTTACTTCGTCAGACATATCAGTTTTTCTGTCAACCTTAATAACTGGTGATGTATCATCCGTAAACAACACAATTTTCGACAGTGATTCAACCATGAATGGTAGATCATTAATATAAACTAAAAAAAGGAAAGGTCCCAAGATAGAGCCTTGAGGCACACCCATCTTTACCCATGAACCCCTTGATTTCGTACCATTTATTTGAACTTTTTGTATCCTATGTACTAAATACGATTCTAAAAGATCTAAAACCTCATTTTTAACACCGTAATGGTCCAGTTTTACAAGCAGAGTTTTATGTTCCACACAATCGAATGCCTTTGACAAGTCGCAGAAGATCCCTATCAGATTCTGGGATTTCTCAAAAGTATCATATATGTTTTTAACGAGTTCAACTCCCGCGCCCGTTGTGGAACACCCTTTTGTAAAGCCAAACTGCAGGATATGGAGCAATTTAGTGATAATAAAGTGAGTCATTCGGTTTAGGCATTTGTATTAGTATATTTTTTCAAAAACCTTACTTAAAACTGGTAGTACAGAAACAGGCCTATAATTACTAGGGTCTTTCTTTTCTCCCGGCTTAAAGAGTGGAACAACTTTACTTAATTTCATGAGATCCGGAAACACTCCAGTGTCAAGACAAATGTTAAATAAATTAGCCAAGTAACGGGCTAAAGTATATTGAAAGAGAGCAAAATTAACGGATTTTGAATCACATGTGTCACACTGTGTTTTCCAAAATGTAACACATGGATTGTTTTGCGAAATAGATAAAATAGATCGTATGAAAGAAGAATGAATAACAGCAACGCGTTGCCGCGTTACAACCTTGGTACATAAGTGCAAACCCTGCAGGTAACCTCGCAGAAGCCTACGTGGTACGGCCGCACCGAAAGAGGGCTCAACGTCGTCCTATAAGTGTCGCAGCTGCACCACTCTGATAAAAGTGACCAGTTCTTTTTTTTATTTATTCATAATTGGTAAGCCCTCGGCATCATCTCACCTGATGGTAAGTGACGATGATGCCGAAGGTGGAAGCGGGCTTACCAAGATAATAAATGAATGGTAATATTTTCATCTTATACTCTTTGTTACGTAGGCACTACGCGGCTACGCTCGTAGCAGAGCGTAGCACACGAGGCAGTCGTGAGTTTTCTGTAATACGAGGCCTATACCATAGCCTACACCGCCCCCTAGAAGCACGAACAACATTCGTCTCCTACTTGTGCTCGCCTTACTTTTGTCCGTAGTCCGCCGTTCCCCTACGCAGTGCCTACGAACCAGAACCACGCGATGAGCCGGCGCCACAGATGAGATACTAGTTACCCGGCGCGACGAAATTATAAACTCTTCTCTCTTAAAGTTCTTGTAATTTACGTTAGATAGCGCTAGTGGTCAAATTATTTAGTGAAATCTGTGAGAAAAATAATTATGTACTAAAATATACGAGTAGTACAAAACACAAGTTTTTTTAAAATTATTGTATTATTATCGGTTCTTAATACGTATGATTTTTTGATTATTGTATTGACATCGGTTCTTAACGTGTGTGATTTTTTGTATTAGTGTATTGACATTGGTTCTTAGCATGTATGCAAATACGTCTTAAAGTGGGTGAAAGTAACGTTCAAACATTGCGTTACATAGGTACTTATAGATAAAGCTTACATAGAAGATACATATAGTGAAGATTATATAAAGCCTGATTCTGAGTTATATAAACATACAAATAATCAGAGTTTGTATGAGAGGGACCTTAATACCATTTTTTATGAAATAACTAGCTGTTTCCCGCGGCTTCACCCGCATGGACTTTTTTATGACTTATCGAGGGTGCGCAGTGCGTGGAAAAAAGTAGCTTATGTGTTAATCCAGGACCTAATTTGTCTATCTACCAAATTTCAGCCAGATCCGCAAAAACTACTGAGTTTTTGCGTAAAAGAGTAACAAACATACATTCTTACAAACTTTCGCGTTTATAATATTAGTAGGAAAATTTAGTCGTCCTTATTAAGTTCTAGTAACTCCAAAATAATTTTAAACATTTTTTTTGTTCTCATAAACATGAGAACCACCCAGGATTAAAAATAAAAATAAAATAAATCTTGTGTAGAAACTGCCTCAATCAATTTTTTTTGGAATAATGAACTTCAAAGGTGTAATAGGCCGTACAAAGTTGTAGCTATTTGCAAAGTTTCATTAAAATAGATAAAGCCATTTTTGAAATTTGAATGATTTGAATACTCGTAATTTAAAAAAACGGTTGGAGACTTAAAATAATATTGCTCGAACCCAAATTTTACTCAAATCCGTATCGTAGTTTAGGCGCTGAAGCACCGGACGGATAAACATACAAACAAACACATACATAATATTTTAGTTTTTTAGACTGTTGTGCAGGAGTGTAAGACAATTGATAGCCATTAAAATCTTAACTTTGTTTTTTTTTGCACTCACAGTACCTTCTTTTTTTAATTCATAATTGATAAGCCCTTGGCATCATCTCACCTAATGGTAAGTGACAATGATGCCGAAGATGGAAGCGGGCAAATCAAGATTATCCAATGCAATGGAGAACTGGCTATCTTATCTTCGAGCCGGAATACATCAATATTATTAACACTGATGTTTGGCGGCAAGACTTACAATTAGATAAGATGGTGGTGGATCTTCACTCCTCCGTTAGTACTTCTCGCTCATCAGTCCAGCAAGCAGCGTTTTAAAAATTAATGTCGCTGCATAAAGTCTTGCCCAATTAATTTATTAACAGTTGCTTTTAAAACTTTTAAAGGTAAATCAATAATTTATTCAACACGAAACCTTTCAGTGTTTGTTTTCAAATTGAATTTTCTACCTATTAATACAGAACACTGTTAATTACTGTTACATAAACAGAAATAAGAAAATCTATATACAGGGTGACTGGTAAGTAGTGCAAATGCTTTTTAGGGGACAAATTACATCTAATTTAGAACAAAAAAAGTAATATTAACTGGGGGTCGGAAATCAACGGTTTTCGAGTTGAAGCCCATTTATTTTTCAATTTTGTATGTAAAACGCATTCGTTTAAATGTTTTCCAAACAAAAACTAAAATATAGTTGACTTGCAAAATACGATAAACACTTCCTTATTTTATCATCTTTCTATTAAAATAAAAAAAGTTAAAAAAATACAAATGAATTGCAACAAGAAACAATGATTGTTGTCAAAAGGGTGTCTCAAGACTCACAAGTCCCATACTAAATCCAACAATTTTGTATGAAAAAAATCAAGTTCGAATTTTTGGATGAGCTTGTGAATCAAAGTTAGTCGATGATGGTAGAGGGTCATAGATTTCTGTTAATGCGAAAAACATTATAAATCATGGAATTAAAAAAATATATTCTTGAACATTTGTATGGGATTTGTTTGAGGCACCCTTTTGACAGGAATCATTGTGTTTTGTTACATCTTATTAGTATTTTTAAACTTTTTCTATTTTAATGGAAAGATGATTAAATAAGGAAGTTTTTATCGTATTTTGCAAGTTACTTTAGTTTTTTTTGGTAAAATCACAAAACATTTAAACAAATGCGTTTTACATACAAAATTGAAAAAATAAATGGGCTTTAACAAAACCATTTATTTCCGACCCCCAGTTAATATGACTTTTTTGTTTTAAATTAGATGTAGTTTAGGATTTGCACTACTTACCGGTCACCCTGTATATAAAAATGAATCTCTGTTTCCCTTGGACACGGCATCACGCGTGAACGGCTGGACCGATTTCGCAAATTCTTTTTTGACGAGTTCGTTATTGTCAGGAGAAGGTTCTTATGTGGGTTAGGGTAGGGTAGGGTAGAGTAGGGTAGTGTAGTTTAGTGTAGTGTAGTGTAGGGTAGGGTAGGGTAGGGTAGTGTAGTTTAGTGTAGTGTAGTGTAGGGTAGGGTAGTGTTGTGTAGGCTAGAGTAGGGTAGGGTAGGGTAGGATAGGGTAGGGTAGGGAAGGGAAGTGTAGTGTACTGTAGTGTAGTGTAGTTTACTTGTATTTACTTACGATAATGCAGGGCACAAAAATAAGAACAGTAATCTACTTCATAAAAATACGAGTGCTTTAGACCACACGACTGAAGTAAAACTTCTTTTGCGCCATCTATATGTACGTATTTTCAGAAAATAGTCAAACCTTTTTTGTTATATGGAGGTATAGACAGTTTATGAAAAGAGAGAAATGTTTATCAAGTCTTTATATTTTTTATTTTTGGTTTGATTGTTTTGATAACTGATATGTTGCTTCCGTTCGCCTCGCCCGACTATAATTTCCGAAACGCTTTCGTCACGCATTTACCAGTTTACTGCCCAAGTCACGCGTGCGTAAAGTAGTTTTACTTCAAAACTTATATAATTATAACCCGGTAAATCTAATTATTAACTTGTTAAATCTTATTATTAACTTAGTAAATCTAATTATTAACTTGGTTAATCTAATTATTAACTTGTTAAATCTTATTATTAACTTAGTAAATCTAATTATTAACTTGGTAAATCTAATTATTAACTTGGTAAATCTAATTATTAACCTGGTAAACCTAATTATTAACTTGGTAAATCTAATTAACCTGGTAAATGTTATAATAAAATTGGTAAATGTAATTATTAACTTGGTATATCTAATTATTAACCTGGTAAACCTGATTATTTCTTATTAAATCGTATTATTAACTTGGTAAATCTAACTATTAACTTGGTAAATCTAATTATTAACCTAGTAAATTTAATTATTAAACTGGTAAATCTAATAACTGTTTTAATTGTAACTTAATTTTAGTTTTAATGGTAAATTTAAGTATCAACTTGGTAAATCTATATAATAACTTCGTAAATCTAATTATTATCCTGGTGAATCTAGTTATTAACTTGGTAAATCTTATTATGTACCTGGTAAATCTGATTATTAACTTGGTAAATCTAATTACTAACTTTATAATTCTAACTATTAACTTGGTAAATCTAATTAATAACCTGATAAATCCAATTATTAACTTGGTAAATCTAATTATCATCCTGGTAAGTCTGATTATTATTTTTTAAATCTGATTTAATAACTTGGTAAATCTAGTAACTCTCAATTTTAGATTTATTGTTAAAGCAAATTTTTAACTTGTTAAATCTAATTATTCATTAGGTAAATCTAATTATTAACTTGGTAAATCTGATTATTAACTTAGTAAATCTAATTATTAACTGGGTAAATCTAACTTTTCACTTGGTATCACTTATTATTAACTAGGTAAATCTAATTACTTTGTCGTGACAATTTCCTTTTCAACAGTTGCTCCAAAAATGGTCCTTTATATGCCAGTCAAGTGTGCGCAAAATTGATTATACCGCATACGTGCTTTTACTTTTCAATTTTTTTTTAAATTTTAGACCACATTTTAATCTCTGGCTGTCAATATATTCAGTCTTTAAAATAGGCCTAACTTCACTAACTTGCTTAATTTCAAGTACAATTTCACATACATGCCCCTTGTACGCTAAACTCAATTCAAAACTCGAAACGCCGTTGCTTGCATGATTGATTAAGTACTTTAAATAAAGGCTATATTTTTATGATTTAACTACAAATGTATAGTTTTGTAAGACGGTATTACTTGCCAAATTTCATAGTTCTCAGTCAACGGGAAATAACCTATGAATTTTGATTCCCTTAAAAGTGTCGAAATATATTGATTTTTTCACAGCTTCAAGGGACTGCAGACCGAAATATCTTTATAAACATAAAAGAAAATCGTGTTTGTTACACCATTTATAACTCAAGAACGGCTGGACCAATGTTTATGATTTTTGTGTTTTTATCACGCTTTTATTTAGCTTCACCTGTATGTTTGTATGTAACCGACTCATTTGGACTCGATTTTGACCCACTTTAAACGGACAGATTTAATTCAAACTTTGTAGACTTATCAAGAATCAGCGACAATATAATAATTTCATAAGTTTGAACTAAAAAATAAATAGAGTTTAAAAAAACTAAAAAACACGCTTTTAAAGTACATCAGACTAAAAAGTAAAAAAAAAATTCTTAATATAAGTTGAAAATAATAATTAACAAATTACTAGTATTATTGTGAAAAAGTGTGGGTTGCTCGATAGACGAAAAATATGGCACAGAGCGCCCCACGCTTTTTCACAATAATACTAGTAAATTGTTAATTATTATTTTCAACTTATATTAAGAATTATTTTTTACTTTTTAGTCTGATGTACTTTAAAAGCGTGTTTTTTAGTTTTTTTGAAACTCTTTTGCATTTGTCTTCGTCCGGAATAGGATAATAAGTATTAAAATATGATCAATAAAAAAAATTATCAGTCAAAAAATAATTGGTTTTAGGGTAGGGTAGGGTAGTGTAGTGTAGTGTAGGTGTAGTGTAGTTAGGGTAGGGTAGTGTAGTGTAAGGTGAAACGAAGTTCGCCGGGTCAGCTAGTATGGTTTTAATTTCAACTTGACACCTCGACGCGTTCCCGAGATAAAGGGTCTTGACAGACAGACGGACGGACGGACAACACAAAGTGATCTTATAAGGGTTCCGTTTTTTCCTTTTGAGGTACAGAACCCTAAAAACGACCTATTCAACGATATCCCACAGGATAGGGTAAGTCAACAATAAAAACCCCACTCTACACGCAAGGGAAGTACCTTAATTATTTTTTTATTTTACGAGTATTCCATAGCTTTATAGAAGTCACAGATTTGTACAAGCGTACCAAACTTAAGTTTTATATAGGTGTAATATTCTTTGAGCAAAACGGCTGTGACATTGTGACGGACAGACAGACAGACGGAAATAACGAAACCTTAGAGGTTCTAAAAATCAAGGTACAGTTTCACGAAAGCCTATAGCTCCATTTACGAAGACCCTGCATACGCAAAGTTTTTGACAGTCTGCCTATAACGTTAACGGCTGAATTTTCGCGCTAGGGCCGATGGGGGTAGACACTAGACATTCGCACCCCCCTGAACCCCACCCCCTACAAATTGAATCCAAAGTTGCGGGAACAAAGTCCGGTCGCCCGCAACTTATTCAACTACCAACTTTCACTTTCAAATGAAAACTTTTCACTGCTTTCGCTATCATAACATTTTTCGTTGCTTCGTTTATTTTTGTGTTTGATTTGTGTTAGGTTTATTTTTTTAATCGTATGGCAAGTAAAATCCCCAAGTGCATGAAAAACATTACTATTAATCATCATTCTAGCCGAAAGACCTCCACTGCTGGACAAAGGCCTCCCCCAAGGATTTTCACAACGACCGGTCCTGCGCTACCCACATACAGCGGTTCTCCGCGACCTTCAACAGGTCATCGGTCCATCGAGTAGGAGGGCTGAATATGCTACGTCTTCCGGTGCCCCGTCGCCACTCGGGAACTTTGACAAATTCAACTCGGCTGGGCAGCATTTGGGAAGCTTCACAATATCCTAACGTCCCAAATACCGCACTGTCTCAAGACTAAGATGTTTGACTTGTCTGTGTTTCCAGTGATGATATACAGAACTAAGACATGGTCGCTTACTATAGTCCTCATAAGAAGGCTCAAGGTCACCCAAAGGGCGATGGAGCGAGCTATACTCGGAGATTCCCTAAGCGAACGAATCAGAAATGAGGAGATCCGTAGGAGAACCAAGGTAACCTGACATAGGTTTACTCACAGAATCACTAAAATTATGTGGCAGTGGGCGGGGCATAGGGTAAAGAAAGCCAAGAGTGCGTACTGCTAAAGAGTGCGCACTTCTACTATTTTAGAAAGTATTGTTTCTACTGGCAACACATCTTTACCTGTCAGTTGACAGTCGCATGCTGGATTCGTAAACATATTCTTGATTAAAACGCAGTGATTACATGCTCAGTGTTCTTGATTTGCTCCGGTATGCAAAAATAAGAATAAGAATAAGAATATATTTATTGAGTTATATAAATCTCTAAGTACTTTACACATTGAATAGGATAACACTTAGGGTAGATATGAAATTTTAAAAATAAAATACTTGCTTGCATCAATTTGTAGCGCTGGTTTCTAAGCTAGGGTAACCCTGTATTTCAGAAACCAGACCCCTTCGGTACAACATTATACTGTGGGTTAGTGAGAGTCAGTGTCACTAATCAGAACTAAGCAATGTTCGTGCGTGTATTCTTATATTCTTGGGCGTGAGAGTGAAGGTTTGGGTGCATATGTGTGTGTGTATGTGTGAGTGTATGTGTGAGTGTGTGTGTGTGTGCGTGTGCGTATGGGAGGGTGTGTACGAGTGTGCGTGTATGAGTTGGTAACAGATTGTGTAAAAATTGTAAGGACGTCACTGGATGGGTTTTAGCAACAGCTCAGTTTCTTCGTAGTTTAGACTAATAAGCCACTCTGTGGTAGATTTTTTGAAAGAACTTCTCATCACAGCTTGGGAAAGTAAAGTTTTGTTGAACTTTGATAACTTATTGCAAAGAAACGGACCTAGAAACCCAGACTGTCTTTGAGCAAAGGTAGTTTTGGTTGCAGGAACATTAATATAATCTCGTCGTTTGGGTGGATCGAAAGGTGGCTTTCGTTCATGCTTTAGATAGGTAGTGATACATTTAAGGACGAATATTTGTCTAACTGACAATAAGTTTGCCTCTTTGTATAGAGAATTAGTTGGGTACCTGTAGGGCTTACGCAACATGACCTTAATGATGGCTCTTTGAGCTCTTTCTATTTCAATCATATGTGTAGTAGCAGCGCCACCCCATGATCCAATACCGTATGTCAAGAGGGATTGGCAGAGGGATACGTATACTTGGTTTAAGAGTGTAGCATCCGCAATATCTCTTAGGCTACGAAAGATTGGTAAAAGTCTTCTTATCTTGCCTGTAAGAGCAGATATGTGCGAAGACCAGTTTAGTCTTTCATCGATGTTTATACCTAAATATTTTATTGTAGATGCTCTTGTTAATTTGGAGCATTTACAGGGGGCAGCCGTAGGACTAACCAGAGTGTTACATGGGTACGAATGAATAGTAATTCCGAAGTTTGGGGGTGGCGATGATTTTTCCGAGATCGCAAAGGGTATAAACTTTGTTTTTGAAACATTTACTGTCAGTAAGTTTTGTTCGAGCCACTTTGTGACTCGCCTGATACCAGCCTCGGCATTAATCCTCACATCGTCCCAAGAGACTCCTCGAAATAGGAGTACTGTATCGTCTGCAAAGGTAATGATGTGCCCATTAGAAATGTCCAGTTTACACAGGTTGTTGATATAAGCGAGGAAAAGAGACGGACCTATCGTACTACCCTGGGGGATGCCGAAATTTACAGTACTTTCACTACTTAGGTAGTCGCCTACCTTGACAGCCTGCGTACGTCCACTCAGATAGTCAGAAAACCAGTCCATTGTCTTACCACGCACTCCCAAACTTTCCAGTTTCCGGAGGAGAAGTGGTATTGAAACAGTGTCAAATGCTTTCTGGAGGTCCATAAAAACACCAATACATCTTTCTCCAGCATCCAAGTAACTAGTAATATAGTTGGACAGGAGTGAGACAGCATCCTCGGTGGAGAGCCCGGAGCGGAACCCGTATTGGTTGCCAGAAAGAAGAGCGTTGTTTTCAAGGTAGTTGATCAGTCTATTGTTGACGACTTTTTCAAGAACCTTGCTTAAGGAGCTAAGGAGGGATATAGGTCTATAATTAGATTTGTATAATTTATTGCAACTTTTCTATTTCACGTAATTTTGGTGTTAATTTTAAGCATTTTTTGAAGATTTTTTGAAGAATTTTAAAACCCATATTGTAAGGTTTGTAAGTTCATTAAGTCTGTGATTGTAGATTATTTTTTAAATGTTGATACGAAAGATCACTTTGAGAGAAAAAGTATGACGCCATTTTGTATGTTTTGGAGATTATAATCAAAAATTCGTGAACGATAACAGTACGCAGACAAAGAGAGGGCACCAAGAAAAGTACAGTACAGACAGAGAAGTAATTCTGTGCCCTCATTGCATGGAAGTTACATATATTGAGCCGCCAGGTGAAGATTGGATCCAGTGCAGTCAGTGCGAGGGTTGGTGGCATGATTAGTGCACTGACACCTTGGCTTTGTAACCAATAAATGGAATAATTGTCTATAAGCGCACTTTTAGCTTGTGTGGATAATTATAAGTGTAGTGTGGTATGGTGTCGTCTAGCCCAAAAGTAGATGATTGAGGAGAAGCGAGTAGACAGATCAAGAAATTAGACAGTTTGTACAAGTCGACAGATCGGGAAAATGGACTAATCCGGAAGAAGACGAATGAGGAAAAGCAAATGGACCGATCGGGAAAGTAGACGGTTTGTACTAGTGGACCGATCGGGAAAGTAGACCGAGGGTTCCAGAGGGTTTATAATGCTGTTACCAAAGAGTGCGCATGTGAAAAACTGTAGTTTTAAGCGATTTAATGATGTTATAAGTAAATTCAGTTTACATTAATATTAGAATTCATATTTCTAAAGAACCAAAGAACGATACAAAATTAAGACTCAGACTATTACTCGAAAACTGATTTTATAAAAAATAATTGTTTAAAAACTGCGCACTCTTTGCTTTCTTTACTATATAGCTCGTAGAACAGATGGCCGTTGGGATAGTAAAGTTTTTAATTATTATCATAGGTAAATCATGAATTTTACTTTACTAGTACTATACTATATGACATGCCGCTGACATATCACTCACTTTGACATATTAATCACCAAAAACAAATCTGATTACAGCCCTGTTTCAAAGAGAATGTCATCACTATTATTATCCCTTTATTATTATAGATAATTTGAGTGCGTTTGGCTGCACCTCACCTAATGGTAAGGGCCGATGCAGTCAAGGATGTAACACGCAAGCTCAAATAATGCCTATTCACTCTCGTCTTGAAGATACCTAAATTATACTAATCGGGGAATACAGACGCTGGCAGAGAATTCCACTCCTTGGCCGTTCGCATAATGAACGAAGAAAAATCCCTGTCTGGGTAGCCACGCGAGACAGGTTTAAGGTAGCAACGTATAATCAGTAGAAATCACTGGACAAGGGATAGCAGCTCGGAGGATACCAGATATACACGACCATGTTAAAGTAAAAGTAATATTCTCAACCAAAACTCCCAAGGAAAAATCCTGATTACAGCTCTGGTCGGCAAACTGGCCCCGCGAGGCGGGTATTAGGTAGCAAGTAACGAGTACCTACCGGGCATCGAATGGCGGGTACCTAGTACCCCGTATGCTTGGTGAAGGCTGAAATAATCCATGCCAGGCAGTCCGAGCTTTGAGTCCGGCGCTCTTGACTGAGCGCTTTCACAGTATGCGGACCTCGTGCAAGACGAGTAGCTAGGGTGACCATGAGTTTTACATTCAGGTACTGATGTGCCGCCGATGATTAATTGGTTCTCAGTGTTTTACGCACGCACTGCCTTTTTCATCCACATCATCATATCAGCCGAAGGACGTCCACTGCCGGACATAGGCCTCCCCCAAGGATTTCCACGACGACCGGTTCTGCGCTGCCCGCATCCAGTGGCTTCCCGCGACCTACTCCAGGTCATCGGTCCACCGAGTGGGAGGCCTGCCTACGCTACGTTTTCCGGTGCGCGGTCGCCACTCGAGAACTTTACTGCTCCAACGGCCATCTGTTCTATTCATATTTCTATCATTCAGAGAGCTATGTGCACCGAAATATTCCCATTTATTTAATTTGTGCCCTACACATTTCGAGTCAAAAAATCAAATCAGTTCATATATACGTCCCCACAGAGTGGCTCGCGAGCCTACCCTGAATTAGAGCGATCGGGCCTTATTAGAACACGCGGGCCCAGTGCGGGTTGGTCAACTTTGCACACAACCTTTGAGTTTCTTCGTAAACCTGCCATTCCTCACGATGTTTTTCTTCACTGTAAGGCACTTGTCCCACCGCCGACAAGAAAGCGACTAACTATCGACTATTTTCTCGCTCAAGAAACGTGCAATACATGTAGATTCCGTGTCAACGAAAGAGATACATATATTAGTAATTAATCGCTGACTGTTCACACTGCCGGCGATTAACTGTGAACTGTGTGATTACAATCACACTGTATAATGTTTGCAGACGATGTTTCATTATTGTTTGGATGTGACGGAAAGGCAGAAAGTTTAAATCGCGTGAGCTCAACATTCCAAATAGTTAAATCGTGGCTAACCGACCATAATCTCGAAATTAACTCAAATAAAACGAAACTAATTCAATTTAAACCCTACCAGAAAAGAAAACTTAATCTCATACCGTTATCTACTAATTTGAATATTTCCGAGGAAAGCGCATTCACACTGTTAGGGGTAACAATAGATTCACATTTGGACTGGAACACGCATACAGAAAAATTAAAAACCAAATTGTCCCAATTCACTTACGCATTATCCGTTCTAAAAAGAAATACTCACTACGAGTCAGCCCGGGCTGCCTACTTCGCGTACGCACACGCTTGGCTGCGATACGGCGTTATCATGTGGGGGCACAGCGCACATGCTGATGGCGTCTTTGTTTTACAAAAGAAATGTCTACGTATACTCCTAAATATAAAACCAAGAGTCTCTTGTCGCCCGCTTTTTGAAAGTGAAAATATCCTCCCGCTCCCTTGTATATATATACTTGAAATCGCTAACTATGTCCATAAAAATTTAAGTAAATATGAATACTGTAGTAGTTCGCGTCGACATCACCTGTTAGTACAGCCTACACCAATATTGGAAATCTACAAAACCAGCCCTTATTATAGGTCAATCGTAGTATATAACAAACTCCCAAAAACTTTAAAATCGGAAGGAAATACTAAAAAATTTTACAAAAACCTAAAAAACCTATTAATATCTAAATGTTACTATAGTATAAAAGAATTTTTGGACGATAAAACATTAAAGTAAAATTATATATGTAAATATTTTTTTATTGCAAATATTCATGTAAAACCATTTAACCATTTATCTCGTAGCTATCTTCTGGTCTCTCCTCATTTTTTGTACATTATTACAATTTACCTATCCTGTTTGCCATGCCCTAGCAGGGCCCATGTACCATGCTATATTTACATTATTTTAAGACCTTATTTTTGTACATGATTGCAAACGATAAATAAATAAATGAAATAAAACTATTAATATATGTATCTCTTTCATTGACACGGGATCTACATCTACTGTACGTTTCTTGGGCGAGTTGAGCGAGAAAATAGTCGATAGATAGTCGCTTGCTCGTCGGCGGTGGGACAAGTGCCTTAGGGCGTCGGATAAACGTACATATGAGATCGAAATTCGAAAACACATTGGTACGTGGCAGGACTCGAACCACGACCTCCCGGATAGGAGGTAGCGGCCCTTGCCGTTGCGCCACCGACGTAACATAATATTTCGAGTAATTCGAGTTATTTACTGAACTGAAGTTATGATATACTAGGTAGTTTACTCACTTCGAGTAAATTACTGCGAATAGCACATTACTAGTAGACAGACGGACGGACGGACAACACAAAGTGATCTTATAAGGGTTCCGTTTTTTCCTTTTGAGGTACAGAACCCTAAAAACGACCTATTCAACGATATCCCACAGGATAGGGTAAGTCAACAATAAAAACCCCACTCTACACGCAAGGGAAGTACCTTAATTATTTTTTTATTTTACGAGTATTCCATAGCTTTATAGAAGTCACAGATTTGTACAAGCGTACCAAACTTAAGTTTTATATAGGTGTAATATTCTTTGAGCAAAACGGCTGTGACATTGTGACGGACAGACAGACAGACGGAAATAACGAAACCTTAGAGGTTCTAAAAATCAAGGTACAGTTTCACGAAAGCCTATAGCTCCATTTACGAAGACCCTGCATACGCAAAGTTTTTGACAGTCTGCCTATAACGTTAACGGCTGAATTTTCGCGCTAGGGCCGATGGGGGTAGACACTAGACATTCGCACCCCCCTGAACCCCACCCCCTACAAATTGAATCCAAAGTTGCGGGAACAAAGTCCGGTCGCCCGCAACTTATTCAACTACCAACTTTCACTTTCAAATGAAAACTTTTCACTGCTTTCGCTATCATAACATTTTTCGTTGCTTCGTTTATTTTTGTGTTTGATTTGTGTTAGGTTTATTTTTTTAATCGTATGGCAAGTAAAATCCCCAAGTGCATGAAAAACATTACTATTAATCATCATTCTAGCCGAAAGACCTCCACTGCTGGACAAAGGCCTCCCCCAAGGATTTTCACAACGACCGGTCCTGCGCTACCCACATACAGCGGTTCTCCGCGACCTTCAACAGGTCATCGGTCCATCGAGTAGGAGGGCTGAATATGCTACGTCTTCCGGTGCCCCGTCGCCACTCGGGAACTTTGACAAATTCAACTCGGCTGGGCAGCATTTGGGAAGCTTCACAATATCCTAACGTCCCAAATACCGCACTGTCTCAAGACTAAAATGTTTGAACTTGTCTGTGTTTCCAGTGATGATATACAGAACTCAGACATGGTCGCTTACTATAGTCCTCATAAGAAGGCTCAAGGTCACCCAAAGGGCGATGGAGCGAGATATACTCGGAGATTCCCTACGCGAACGAATCAGAAATGAGAAGATCTGTAGGAGAACCAAGTTAAACTATGTCGGTTAACTCACAGAATCACTAAAAATTATGTGGCAGTGGGCGGGGCATAGGGTAAATAAAGCCAAGAGTGCGTACTGCTAAAGAGTGCGCACTTCTACTATTTGAGAAAGTATTGTTTCTACTGGCAACACATCTTTACCTGGCAGTTGACAGTCGCATGCTGGGTTCGTAAACTTATTCTTGATTAAAACGCAGTGATTACATGCTCAGTGTTCTTGATTTGCTCCGGTATGCAAAATTTTATTGCAACTTTTTTATTTTACGCAATTTTGGTGTTATTTTTAAGCATTTTTTGAAGATTTTTTGAAGCACTTTAAAACCCATATTGTAAGATTTGTGAGTTCATTAAGTCTGTGAATGTAGATTATTTTTTAAATGTTGATACGAAAGATCACTTTGAGAGAAACAGTATGACGCCATTTTTTATGTTTTGGAGGTTATCATGGTTTATTATAATCAAAACGTCGTGTACGATAACAGTACGCAGACAAAGAGAGGGCACCAAAAAAAGTACAGTATAGACAGAGAAGTAATTCTGTGCCCTCTTTGCATGGAAGTTACAGGTGAAGATTGGATCCAGCGCAGTCAGTGCGAGGGTTGGTGGCATGATGAGTGCACTGACACCTTGGCTTTGTAACCTTTAAATGGGATAATTGTCTATAAGCGCACTTTTAGCTTGTGTGGATGATTATAAGTGTAGAGTGTGGTGTGGTGTCGTCTAGCCAAAAAGTAGATGATTGAGGACAAGCGAGTAGACAGATCAGGAAATTAGACAGTTTGTACAAGTCGACAGATCGGGAATATGGCCTAATCCGGAAGTAGACGAATGAGGAAAAGCAAATGGACCGATCGGGAAAGTAGACGGTTTGTACTAGTGGACCGATCGGGAAAGTAGACCGAGGGTTCCAGAGGGTTTATAATGCTGTTACCAAAGAGTGCGCATGTGAAAAACTGTAGTTTTAAGCGATTTAATGATGTTATAAGTAAATTCAGTCTACATTAATATTAGAATTCATATTTCTAAAGAACCAAAGAACAATACAAAATTAAGACTCAGACTGTTACTCGAAAACTGATTTTTAAAAAAATAATTGTTTAAAAACTGCGCACTCTTTGCTTTCTTTACTATATAGCTCGTAGAACAGATGGCCGTTGGGATAGTAAAGTTTTTAATTATTATCATAGGTAAATCATGAATTTTGCACTCTATGACATGCCGCTGACATATCACTCACTAGATTAATCACCAAAAACAAATCTGATTACAGCCCTGTTTCAAAGAGAATGTCATCACTATTATTATTCCTTTATTATTATTATTATCGATAATTTGAGTGCGTTTGGCTGCACCTCACCTAATGGTAAGGGCCGATGCAGTCAAGGATGTAACACGCAAGCTCAAATAATGCCTATTCACTCTCGTCTTGAAGATTCCTAAATTATACGAATCGGGGAATACAGACGCTGGCAGAGAATTCCACTCCTTGGCCGTTCGCATAATGAACGAAGAAAAATCCCTGTCTGGGTAGCCACGCGAGACAGGTTTAAGGTAGCAACGTATAGTCAGTAGAAATCACTGGACAAGGGATAGCAGCTCGGAGGATACCAGATATACACGACCATGTTAAAGTAAAAGTAATATTCTCAACCAAAACTCCAAAGGAAAAATATTGATTACAGCTCTGGTGGCAAACTGGCCCCGCGAGGCGGGTATTAGGTAGCAAGTAACGGGTACCTACCGGGCATCGAATGGCGGGTACCTAGTACCCCGTATGCTTGGTGAAGGCTGAAATAATCCATGCCAGGCAGTCCGAGCTTTGAGTCCGGCGCTCTTGACTGAGCGCTTTCACAGTATGCGGACCTCGTGCAAGACGAGTAGCTAGGGTGACCATGAGTTTTATGTTTTTAAGTGCCGCCGATGATTAATTGGTTCTCAGTGTTATACGCACGCACTTCGTTTTTCATCCACATCATCATATCAGCCGAAGGACGTCCACTGCCGGACATAGGCCTCCCCCAAGGATTTCCACGAGGACCGGTTCTGCGCTGCCCGCATCCAGTGGCTTCCCGCGACCTACACCAGGTCATCGGTCCACCGAGTGGGAGGCTTTCCTACGCTACGTTTTCTGGTGCGCGGTCACCACTCGAGAACTTTACTGCTCCAACGGCCATCTGTTCTATTCGTAGTTCTATCATTCTGAGAGCTATGTGCACGGAAATATTCGCATTTATTTAATTTGTGCCCTACACATTTCGAGTCAAAAAATCAAATCAGTTCATATATACGTCCCCACCGAGTGGCTTGCGAGCCTACCCTGAATTAGAGCGATCGGGCCCAGTGCGGGTTGGTCAACTACGCACACAACCTTTAAGTTTCTTCGTAAACCTGCCATTCCTCACGATGTTTTTCTTCACTGTAAGGCACTTGTCCCACCGCCGACAAGAAAGCGACTAACTATCGACTATTTTCTCGCTCAAGAAACGTGCAATACATGTAGATTCCGTGTCAACGTAAGAGATACATATATTAGTAGTTAATCGCTGACTGTTCACATTGCCGGCGATTAACTATTAATATATGTATCTCTTTCATTGACACGGGATCTACATCTACTGTACGTGTCTTGGGCGAGTTGAGCGAGAAAATAGTCGATAGTTAGTCGCTTGCTCATCGGCGGTGGGACAAGTGCCTTAGGGCGTCGGATAAACGTACATATGAGATGGAACTTCGAAAACACATTGGTACGTGGCAGGACTCGAACCAGGACCTCCCGGATAGGAGGTAGCGGCCCTTGACGTTGCGCCACCGACGTAACATAATATTTCGAGTAATTCGAGTTATTTACTGAACTGAAGTTATGATATACTAAGTAGTTTACTCACTTCGAGTAAATTACTGCGAATAGCACATCACTAGTTGCAGTTAAGTAGACGAAGCTCGAAGTACAGTTGCAATGTGCTGAAATCCTTTTAAAACAAAAAAAAATATTAAGTGTTCTCTTTAGTTTGTTTTACAAATGCAAAAGTATTTTGGAAAAAAAAACTTCGTTAGATAAAAGAGTTACTTTTTACTTTAAGAATGCACTTTAAAGTTTTAGATGGGCAACTGAGGTGCTTAATCTGCCTATTAAGGCGGTAATATTACAGATTTTCGTTATTTTTGACGTCAATTACTTCTAAACCATAGAAAACCCAAGGTTTAAAAAATACCCTTATTGTTGATGATGTTCCTTAAAGTCAAAAGCTATTAGAAACACGATTGAGCAGTTTTGGCTTGATAGAAAAAAATCCCAAAGATAGGTCTACACCGTTACTTTCAACTCTAGTTATGATAAATATTTTGAAGTATAAATTAAAAAAAATATATAACAATATTTGTTATGATAATACAAAGTGAGTAATGTTATTATTTTTTATACTTTCATTGTAGTTTTTGATTGAAACGATAAACCATTGAAAAAGTGTGGCTATTTTCTTTACTCTTTACACGTAAAGAAAAAGACAGAGACAAGTTTTCCAATCAATACCTCGCCTTAAGACGTAGTATAGATAACTCTCTACCTATACACAGTCAAATTACAGAGTTAATGTCTAAGTCTCAAATCGCCATTTGTGATCGCCAATAGATCAGTCTAAGGCAAGCAAGGCGACCCAAGGGCACACTTACCATAGATGGCACGTGAGAAAATATTTTGGGCACGCGACCAATCGAAACGATTTGAATTTTTAACCGACTTCAAAAAAGGTGGAGATTTCTCAATTCGACCGTATATATTTTTTATTTTTTGTATGTGTGTTCGCGGATAACTTCGTCGTTTAAGAACCGATTTAGATGATTCTTTTTTTTTGGAATGGTGGTATCCCAAGGGTGGTACCATGATAACTAAAACAGTATCTGATGATGGAATCCCAGATAAATCGAGGGGAACCTTAGTTTCCTGGTTGAAGTCAGTTTTTTTTTGTTCAAAATTATAGTTCAAAGTAACGATGCAGCTCTGAGATTACAGCTGATTGATTTCCAGTCTAGTTCAATATTGATTCAAAAATTTATTGTACGTAAAGAAAATAGTTGGGATTGATTGAAACAATATAAGTAAGTATGCCAAGAACACACTAATCTTATTTCAATTTGCTAAGTACGTGTAACTGAAAAAAATATTACTTATCAGTGCAAAATGTATTTTATTTGTAGTAAATGAATAGTTTTGAGTTTATTTTCCAAATAGTCACTACTAAGTAAAAATTATTTGACGGCACGTCATGGAGTAATTAAATACTTCTTTAGAAAAAATGGCACATTGATCCTAAAGGTTCGCCATCCCTGGTCTAAGGGCATCGCATGGTCCCCCCAACTAGAGCTGCACATCTCGTGCATGTCGTTGTCGATGCTCGCAAGACTCGCTGCTGTATCGATTTGGCGGGGGTCCGACGGCAGGCGGGTGGGGGCGCAAGCGCTCGCGCGTCGCTAAACGCCACTCATGCAAAACCCTGCTGCGGCTCTAATTAAGCGCGGTAAGACGTCTATCGACTATCGATAGTTTTTGCTATTTATTTGTTAAGCAGTGTTTGATAAAATTATTTACTTGAGAATTTGAGATGCTGAGTCAGTAAATTCCTGTTAAAAATAACCTACTTATGTTCCCAAAGTACATATTCATAATGTTCATCTAGTGTAATGATCTAAAACGAAAATAATGTTAACGATATATTGACGATGATGCTGAAGATGGAAGCGGGCTTACCAAGATTCCCCAACGCAATCGGGAACTGGCTACCCTATCTTCAAGCCGGAACACGTCAATGCTATTAAGAACTGATTTATATTTACTATTTAACCGCTTCTGAGGCGTAATGCTTAGTCCAGTAGTTTCACATCAGGAGGTCGCGGGTTCGATTCCCGGAGGAGTCTTACTTTGTTTGGTTGGTGGAAGGGCGTTTTCTAAGTCCGCCTGGCTAGCTACCACCATCTTGTCTAAGTCTTGCCGCCGAACATTAATGTTAACAGCATTGATGTGTTCCGGCTTGAAGATAGAATAGCCAGTTCCTCATTGCGTTTTAAAATGTTGGCATGCCCGCTTCTGTTTGCGGCATCACCGTCAGTTACCAATCAGGTGAGACGATGCCAAGGACTTGCTAATTCAAATTTAAATTCAAATTACATATTTCAGATAGTCAATCGATAATCTGTTAGTAACAGACATCTTATAAAACTAGGTTCGTATCAATACAAATGTCAATTGAGGATAAAAATATGTTATTATGCATTTTTAATTCAGTTTATCAAACTTTTCTTTAATTCTTGTCAAATTTCAAATATTCAAATTCAAATCGTTTATGTACTTAATACCGCTCTCGACCTCACAAAGAGACACGATGAATTTATCGATACTTCATTCCATATGTTCAAAAAAGGTTAGGATACCACAAAGGGAGGTAGATCACCGAGAGCGGCAGTACGCGCGAATGATTTGCGCCTCCCGCTGCCCCCGCCGGCGAGCTGTCGTCATCGGGTGGCCGTCGCCGCGCGGTCGCGCCACGGCCTGGAGATGTGTGCGGATAACGCCTTTGTATTTATCGATATCGATACTTTTTGTTAGAGAATGTATCTCACTGAAAGCATCTTAAATAATCAGAGAATAATAAATAAACGAATAAGTATTAACGCGCCTTGAATAAACAACCAAATGACATGGGTTGGTACCACGCATAGATACTTCACAACACACTGTACCTTGCTACTAAAGTGGATTGTTTGGACACAAACTAAGTACACAGGTGTTAGTGAAAGGTTGATTGAAGCTTAGAATATCAAAGCCTCTTGGATTGTACAAACGTGTCAACGCTCGTGTAAACAAGGCGTCCTTTCTCCAGATCGCTGGGAGCTCGGACGTCGGCAAACAAAGGATTGTTTTTGTCACGCGGCGCCGCCCACCCGCCGCGAGCCGTGTCCGTGGCGACGAGCGGCCGCGGCAGCCGCGGATCGATATCGCCAGCTAGAGATCTCGGCCTACGCGTCCGCCTCGCCGGCCATTTGCCTACCTCGACGCCTCAGGCTCGTGTGTACATAACCCGCCACCTGCCACCCTGGCCGATACACCCCCTTAGATTACCGCCTACAAAGCAAACTTCATTGGTACGTGCATGCAATATGCGCAAGGAGCAGGCCCCGAATTGCGCCTCGGACCGTGGTCATCGTCCAGCCAGATTGCTTTGATATTCAACCCGCTGTATAGGTTGTAGAATCTCGACCAAAGGCTGATACTGTTTCAGCTCCGGTACCTACCTTACATACGACGCCGCTACAAGCAATCACGTTAATTACTTTAGCTCCAAGGTACGAAGTAACTATTTAGTAATCTGTGGTAGCCAACAAGATTAGGATTATCTAGGAAGTATCGACTTACGCAGCATGATTACATGCAACACTAAGTAAGTACCTAGTTCAAGTTTAAACAACATGGTACTTAAATCCAAATCTCTTAAAAACTAATTTAAGATGCAGGTAGGAAAAAACACACGATCTCTGTAAGATTACATAGGAGTAAAAAAGACGCAACAAGTGCAACTTTATTACCTTTTGAAGCAATTGGAACTTTTTTTAAATATTGGGCTTATCAATATGGATGACGAATGCTAGTCATCAGATTTACTTGTTATCATCTGTCAAAAACGACATTTTGTTCTAAAAATGTTTGTAATACCTAGGCGTGACGTCATAGTTTAGCAGCGTCATTTATGTACTCATTTTGTGATTTTGGTGCATTAAAAATCTAAGATTTGATGGAAAATAAAACGAGTAAGTTTAAGTAGGAGGGCAATTGAGTGATCAAGAGTTCATAATTTATTTCTGATGCTGACGTCACCCCTATTGTGGATTAAGAAAAAACACTTTTGGATTTAAAGAATACTCATGTTCAAAAGTGTCTTTTTTATGGGTGCATAGGTTTGAGCTAGACAACATTTTTCCACTCAGATTCATCCGAAGCTGCAGACTGAAGTGTACTTACTCCAATACCATATTAACCTTTTTGCAGATTTATTTTCTTTTCCTTATTTATTTTTCTTAAGAATTTATTTTCAGGAAATACAAATCCCAACAAAACATAAATGTGAAATGTGAGCCAAGTTCGATACAAAAAAAACTACAGAGATCTAAATGGGTCGGTAGTTACCAAGTTCTATAGTGGTTTCTTAAAAATCAGCTACGGCACTTCAAATTGAAATATTTATCTTAGACTTTGCTAAACATAAGAGAATGTACAACAGTTTACAGTTGTTTTAAAAAAAAATGTTATGTTTTGCACTACTAAATGGCGTAACTTGGCAAGTTTAAACAGTCATTAGTTTAGTAGCACAGAACATATCTTTTTTTTTTTTAAAACTGAAAACCGTTGTACATTTATTAAGTATTTTTTTTCATCGTAGTGAATTTAAACTTAACTAAACGAATGCTTATATTAAGTTTTGTACTAAATAAATAAGTTATAAATAAGTTCGAAACTGCTCTTATTTTTTTCTGTTTATATTAGTACATCGAAATCTAATTAAAAACATCGATGTGTGTCTACTAAATATATTTGCAAAGTTTGGATTCAATACGGCATGTAATTTTTTGTACTAAAGGGGAACTACGTTTGTATGGAAACTCGAGCCTCCTGGGGACCCTTCAGAAGCAAAAGCTTTTTATTAAATCAATACGATAAGATAAACGAATGAAGCTATCTTTCCAAAACCAAAGTGTACCATCAGTACTTACATAAAGTCAGACTTTAGAGTCTGGAGGACTGGAAATCGGCCAAGTGCAGCGAGTCGCAAACTCCGGAGTCTACACGAAAGAGGGAAAGTTCACATTTGCATATTGGCAAAGCGACCCGTTGCCACCCTACGGCCAACTTTAAGAATCGAAAACCCTACTTACACACATGATAGCAAATAAAATAAACTTTATTTTTGATAAATGAAATTTTCATATTGAAAAGTTTCAGGAAGGGAGGGCTTGATTGCATTCTTGTTAACGACTTTCAAAGTTTACAAATCACAAGATGAGAAATGACATGGCTTGATGAAGATGGCCGACTGCCCCAGCAATGTACAAACATCGTACCTACTAAAATGTGACGCTGAATAGCTTAATATCAGTAGTCCACATGAAAAAACTTTCACAAACTTTTCGTTATTTCATAATTCTGAAAAATAAATAGTGTAGTGTAAGGAGGGTAGGGTAGGGTAGGGTAGGATAGGGTAGGGTAGGGTAGTGTAGTGTAGTGTAGTGTAGGGGTAGGGTAGGGTAGGGTAGGGATCGGTAAGGTAGTCTAGTGTAGTGTAGTGAAGGGTAGGGTAGGGAACGTAGGGTAGGGTAGGGTAGTGTAAGATGGTACGGAGTTCGCCGGGAATACTAGTTAATCAATAAAAATATTTGAATACCATGTGTTATTGAGAAGTTTCTATACATGATAATCCATGATTTTCATTCATGCTTGGAGCAGTAGCCAAGCCAACTCCTTTGTCTTGGAGCCGTTAACTGGACTTCCACGCCTCATATTGAACAACTTATCTCAAGAGAACCTAAGTCAATTCGCCAAAAAAATTGAACTGTATGATTGATTCTTTTCGTGTATTTGTGTATGGAGCGTCGATTTTTGAAGTGAAAACTTCTTTAGGCGTGTTGGAATTTTTTTGAGATGGTAAAAAACCAATGAACTCGCGAGACTGTAAAACCGACACCAAACCAACTCTCAAGGTCAAAACTTTGTCAACCTAGTCGTTCGCCAGGAACACTCGCAGGGTCCAAACTTTGTCAACTTAGTCGTTCGCCAGGAACACTCGCAGGGTTCAAACTTTGTCAACTTAGTCGTTAGCCAGGAACACTCGCAGGGTCAAAACTTTCTCAACCTAGTCGTTCGCCAGGAACACTCGCAGGGTTCAAACTTTGTCAACTTAGTCGTTAGCCAGGAACACTCGCAGGGTCAAAACTTTCTCAACCTAGTCGTTCGCCAGGAACACTCGCAGGGTCAAAACTTTGTCAACCTAGTCGTTCGCCAGGAACACTCGCAGGGTCAAAACTTTGTCAACCTAGTCATTCACCAGGAACACTCGCAGGGTCAAAACTTTGTCAGCCTAGTCGTTCGCCAGGAACACTCGGAGGGTCAACACTTTGTCAACCTAGTCGTTCGCCAGGAACACTCGGAGGGTCGAAACTTATAAAACTGTAAAAAGTTTTCACTTCTGTCGGCACTCCCGGAGTGGTTATAGACTATAGATTTCTTAGAGAAAGCTGTTAAGAGCACGCTGGAGTTCATAAATCCCTTACAAACGTAGTATTTGATTCATTTATTAACCAAAGAACCGATTTTGAAATAATTTTATATCGATAATCGGGTGACGTATATCTGTGTCTGTACCGCTATACTTTTTTTGAAAAACGAAACAGGAATTCATTTAATACCAATAAACTTGTTTTCCGTCTTTTACCTTAAAAACAAGTTTATTGATAAATAATGGATTCATGCTTCGTTTTTCAAAAAAGTATAGCGGTACAGACACAGATATACGTCATCCGATTATCGTTATAAAATTATTTCAAAATCGGTTGTTTGGTTAACAAATGAATCAAATACTACGTTTGTATGGGATTTATGAACTCCAGCGGGCTCTTAAGTAAAATGAGTAAAAAAAAACGGCCGAGTGCGAGTTGAATTAGCACTCCAAGGATTCCGTACCCCCACACCTCTCCACACAACTACATCCCTACTTCCCTTCCCTACTAATATTATAAATGCGAAAGTAACTCTGTCTGTCTGTTACGCTTTCCCGCAAAAACTACTGAACGGATTTGGCTGAAATTTGGTAGGCAGACAGATTATGACCTGGCTTAAGACATAGGCTACTTTTTACCACGCTCGCGAGCCGCTTGCGGCTCGCGCACTGCGCACCCTCGAAAAGTCATAGAAACGTGGTCCACGCGGGTGAAGCCGCGGGAAACAGCTATAGTATAATAAAAATGATACCTATTCACATTACGTACAAAAGAAACCAACACGAGCGAAAAAAAAAAGGTTTAAAAACTTAAAAACCGACTTCAAAATGAAATTCACTCAAAAGTATGAAATGATATTATTATACTTAGATACACGACATTAACCAACAATAACGAAATCGAAGGTGGGTAGGAATTAAATTAGGGGCCTAAATTTACTTTTGAGGTCGGTATCAGCATACAGCTACTTACGTATCAAATGTTTTAGATTCGATGGCATTGCTGATACCAACCTCAAAAAAAATTTTAGGCCCCTAATTTAATTCCTACCCACCTTTGATTTCGTTATTGTTGGTTAATGTCGTGTATCTAAGTATAATAATAATATTTCATACTTTTGAGTGAATTTCATTTTTAAGTCGGTTTTTAAGATTTTAAACTTTTATTTTATTTTATTTATTTTTAGTGATAATGGTATCTATCTAACAACGTTATACCCAATCACCCACTCGCCAATAGGAACCATCAAATCGTAATTCATAATGCATGTGTTTCATTAACAGATATCTACAGATTCCTGTGGCTTCCATCATCATCACAACAGCATGAAACTTAAGAAGTTAAATCTTCCATCATCAGCTCATCTGAATAACCTGAAAGAATACAACTTTCGGTCTACTTAAAATTTTTGAAGAATTATCCTCCAACTCCTAATCGTTAAGGAGTTGTACCTTCCTTCATCAGCTCATCTGATGATGATGCTTATGATGAGATGATGACCACCAGATGCCAAAACTTGCATAGTTTTAGGAAATACATGAAACACGTAATATATGCCTATAAAATTTGGAGGTTGTTCTCCATTTCCCTAGGATCACATCATCAGATCCTGACTTGGTGACAATGGGACCCCCTAGGGAGTATACTCTTTCAACTAAAAAAAGAATTTTGAAAATCGGTTCACAATTGGCGGAGATATCGCGTAACAAACATACAAGAAAAAAACATACAGTCGAATTGAGAATCCCCTCTTTTTTGAAGTCGGTTGAAAATAGGCTTTTTTTGTCATTAAGTTCGGATTTTTTAGCGCAAGTCTGACTCACACCTGACTCACACTTGATTAATTTTTATTATTTGCTGTTTTACTAAGTTTCACGCTTATATGTATTACCGTTTTTGCGATAGACTAGAGCTAAATCAAAAATACTTCAAAAACCTATAAAAAAACACGTTTTTGGAAGGAGGATCCTTTTATTTTTTCCCTTTTTAATTTTTTTGAATTTGTTGTTATAGCCGCAATAGAAATACACAAATTATGTGAAAATTTAACTGTCTACCTATTTATCATCATATCAGCTCATATACATCCCCACCAAGGGGCTCGAGCCTACCCTGAATTAGGGCGATCGGGCCTTAGTCGACCATGCGGACCCAGTGCGGGTTGGTCGACTTCACACAAAACCTTCGAATTTCTTCGCAGGTGTGTGCAGGTGTCCTCACGATGTTTTACTTCACCGTTAAAACCACAGATAACAGAAACATCTCTATGGTTAAAACAATCGGTGAGTATATGTACGTAAGTTTCGAAAAACTCATTGGTACATTTGGCCGTCCGGATTTGAACCCGGCACCTCTGGTTAGGAGGACCGAGTCGTTACCGGTTTAGCCACCGACGCTTTTCCTGGCACCTCTGGTTGGAGGACCTATTACGGTTCTGTCTACCTATTACGGTTCATGGAATACAGCCCGCTGCTAACAGACAGACGGACAGACAGCGGAGGCTTAATAATAGGGTCCCGTTGGTCACCCGCTGGGTGTACAGAATCCTAAAAAAGACTGTCTGTCCGTGGGTATGTCACAGCCGTTTTACTTAAGACTTTTAAAACAACAACGTTGTTATGTTGTCAAGGGTTTAATCTAAAATTTGGCATGGTGGTTGGTTGGTTTGGAAGTTGATAGGTCCTAGATCAATTTTCTTACACTCCGTATACTTTTAAGGCGGTAATATTACAGATTTTCGTTATTTTTGACGTCAATTACTCCTAAACGATAGAAAACTCAAGGTTGAAAAAAAAAACCCTTATTGTTGATGATGTTCCATAAACACGATTGAGCAGCTTTGGCTCGATAGAAAAAAATCCCAAAGATAGGTCTACACCGTTACTTTCAACTCTAGTTAAGACTAATATTTTGAAGTATAAATTATACAACAATATTTGTTATAATATAATAATACAAAAAGAGTAATGTTTTTATTTTTTATAATTTCATTGTAGTTTTTGATTGAAACGAAAAACCATTGAAAGGAGAAAAAGTGTGGTTATTTTCTTTACTCTTTTACACGTAAAGAAAAAGACACAACTGTTCCAATCAACACCTCGCCTTAAAAGAATTCCACTAATGAAATTCAATTGCAATTCATACTAATTACTATGAAAAATATTAACGAACAAGGTTGTCGCCCCAAAGCCCGACCCACAACATCGTAATATCTTTAACTATATAAAAGAACATCGTGTTAGTTACACTATTTATAACTCAAGAACGGCTGGACCACTTTTTATGATTTTTGTGTTTTTGCATTTGTCTTCGTCCGGAATAGGATAATAAGTATTAAAATATGATATTCATCAATAAAAAAATATTATCAGTCAAAAAATAATTGGTTTTAGGGTAGGGTAGGGAAGTGTAGTGTAGTGTAGGTGTAGTGTAGTTAGGGTAGAGTAGGGTAGGGTAGTGTAGTGTAGTGTAGTGTAGTGTAGTGTAGTGTAGGGTAGGGTAGGGTAGTGTAGTGTTGGGTAGTGTAGTGTAGGGTAGGGTAGTGTAGTGTAGGGTAGGGTAGTGTAGTGCAGGGTAGGGCAGGGTAGTGTAGTGTAGTGTAGGGTGGGGTAGTGTAGTGTAGGGTAGGGTACGGCAGGGTAGGGTAGTGTAGTGTAGTGTGAGGTGGAACGAAGTTCGCCGGGACAGCTAGTTCATAATAAAAGAGAGCGGAAAAACAAACAATAAAGAATGAATGGAACAAGTAAGTACTAGAGATGAATCTGAATGGATGGCGGTGCTTCGGTAGGCGCCAGTCGACTCGCCGACACAATCGACCGCGAATACTTGGGCTCAGCGTATTTCAATAAAGGCGCGACATCTTTAATCTAGGCGGGATCGAGTAGGGGCATAAATCTTGCAGGTCCGGGCTCGGGCCGAGTTTTGAATCATTTAGCGCGGTGCGGCTCGACGCCCCGCGACTTCCGTCCGGCACGTGCGCCCCCCGTACTGCCTGCCACCCGCTGGCGCTGCGTCTGTCTTGTCGAGACAAAGGGGCGATAGTGCTGAGGCGAAACTTTTATCGCTATCGATAAAAGTTCATAACAATACATATTTTATTTTTGAGTTTTGAATCATTTAGCGCGGTGCGGCTCGACGCCCCGCGACTTCCGTCCGGCACGTGCGCCCCCCGTACTGCCTGCCACCCGCTGGTGCTGCGTCTGTCTTGTCGAGACAAAGGGGCGATAGTGCTGAGGCGAAACTTTTATCGCTATCGATAAAAGTTCATAACAATACATATTTTATTTTTGTTCTTGTAATAACAAAGAGAATATAACAAACTATCGTTTTGTATTACACATCATCATCATCATTAGCCAAAAAAGGTCCACTGCTGGACAAAGGCCTCCCCCAAGAATTTCCACGAAGACCGGTCCTGCGCTGCCCGCATCCATCTGCTTCCTGCGATATTCACCGGGTCGTCGGTCCACCGCGTGGGAGGCCTTCCTACGCTAGGCTTTCCAGTGCGTGGTCACCACTCGAGAACTTCACTACCCCAACGGCCATCTGTTCTACGAGCTATGTGCCGTGCCCACTGCCACACTTATGTTTATGAAACCACTATTCAATGGCTCAAGATTCAGAATTATTATTTACTCTACTAAATCAATAAAATATTTCCATTTCAGAAAGTCTTAGTAAATGGACATGTGTATAACATAGACAATTATTAAAAAGATATAAATAAAGAGTAACTAATTAAAGGGTCCGATTTTTTTTATTCACAATTGGTAAGCCCTTGGCATCATCTTACCTGATGGTAAGTGACGATGATGCCGAAGATGGAAGCGGGCTTACTAACATTCCCCAACTCAATGGGGAACTGGCTATCTTATCATCAATGCTGTTGGCATTGATGTTTGGCGGCAAGACTTAGAGAAGATGGTGGTAGCTAGCCAGGCGGGCTTAGAAAATGCCCTTGCACCAAACAAACGGGGTCTTCCAAAGTTAGACTCTGCCGGGAATCTAACCCACGACCTCTTGATGTGAAGCTAATGGAGTAAATCATTACGCCACGGAGGTGGTTTAAGGATTTCAATGAATAAGGATTAGGTTAAAAGCCCATAATTGATTAACCTGTTCAATAGACAGAATATAGATACACACATGATGAGATGTTTTGTTTTTTTTTTTCATTTATTAATTTTCTTTTTTTTAGTAGAAAATGTAGTGCACTTTAATAGTTTTTTAACCTTAGTATTTTTTATTTATGCATGCCATATCGTAAAACGCCTGCAACTTGCAATAAAATACAACGATACAACGGTATGCCTTCAACAATTTGTTTATCGATAACTTATTCAAATCGCTATTCAGGCCCTGCCCTAGCACACGACGTCCGAGCAGCCTCTAATTTGAATTCACGGAGACTCCGCGACGCGTCCGCCGCGTCGGCCGCGCCCGACTTAATGAATCGCGGGGGGTGGGCTGGGGAGTTAGGGGGGCGATTGGACGACCGCCGCATCCTCCGCGCGGATAAGTGACGCCCGTGTTGCTCCGGCCTTACATAGACCGCCTTATGTATTGCGGTACATAGCGGCCGGCCTGTACTCCTGTGCCGTACAGTACATACCTATACGATTACGTAATGCTCGCCAAATTTATGTCCCGCACATGTCTAGAGACCGCGGCGTACCTTTAGAGGGATTTTGCGTGTTTACGTACAAAGGGGACCGAAGATATTCGAGACGGTATACCGTTTGGACCCTTATTGATGAGCTAGTTGTGTTCCGTTAATTCAGTCGGACCTTTGTTTGTCTGGACAAGGAGAGTCTTAATTCGTATGGACGGTTAATAGGAAAGTAACAGTCGAAAATACTCCACAAGGTACCATATTTCTCGCAAACCATGTTTTATTTGGACAGAAGGAATTCTTACAAAAACTACTACTCTAATTGCTTGGACACGAATGCTTCAAACGTTGGGGATATAATAAATGCAAATCGGCGCCCTTACTAACGGTAGAGATACGTAGCCCGCAGCAACACGAATGCTTTCGTCCAAGTTCGAGTCGATGGTAAACAAAAACTTGGTAATGGCCAATTATGCAGATAACTCGCTGGATGAGGAATCAAAACGCCGTAAATTATTCGACGATACAAATGCGCTTGAGGCGGCTTTCGACTTCTATCTTTATAACCATAGTAGTTATGTTTTCCACTGTTTATCGATATGTAGCGCAGTGCGACTTGTATGGTTGGGTCGATCACGCTGTTGAACGGACCAGAAGCACGGTCGTTACCTGGATGGGTTTGACAGTGAGTGGCATTTATATCAACCATTTCCGTACTTCTCAAGACAAGTTAAGCCGTTGGTGCCAATATTGCTGTGACTGGATGGTGGCGGCTTGAACACGTTTGGAATTTAAAAGAAAATAAATGAAAAATGAATAATTAATTATCTTTTTATTTATTTTTTTATAGATAAGGTTAACAAAATTAGGTGAAACTATTTTAACTGGTGCTTCTACCCATGAAACTGAAAAACTTTCCCAATAAAACACATAGCCAAATCTCAAAAAAAATTGAACTTCCCATACTAAGTTGGCTGATCGGCTGATCGAGTTAGTATGGGAGAGCCAAATTATTATTTAATTTAATTTTTATATTTTTTATTTTTTTTTTGGTGGTTAAGGCAAATAACTTATCTTCAATTTCAATTTTCAAGTCACTAACCTTACAACCTCCACCAATCTGGACTTGGCCCTCATATGAGGTTAATATGGGGTGTTAACGATAATGTAGACACTTGTAATTAACCTAGGTCAAATTGATTTTTTTACGTTCTTAACGTTTACGTAGGCGTTAAAGCTTCAGCGTTTAAAGCTGTATGTAGTCTTCAGTTTATTTTGCTTAAAGCAATAATTACGTACAGTTTTTTTTATTATCTATCAGGCATCTTTTAGTAACGGTGAAGGAAAACATCGTGAGGAAACCTAGGCGTGTAAATGTAAACAAAAATATTTTTTTGTGTGATAAACTGATAATGGATTTAGCCCTACATAGTTCTCGAATTGAACCGATAAAAACATCGTGAGGAAACCTGCACACGCCTGCGAAGAAACTCGAAGGTTGTGTGCGAAGTCGACCAACCCGCACTGGGCCCGCGTGGTCGACTAAGGCCTAGTCGCCCTGATTCAGGGTAGGCTCGAGCCCCTCGGTGGGGACGTATATGAGCTGCAATGATGATCTTTTAGTAAAAATGTCTGTACTAGATCACAACAAAAATGTAATTCAAAACAATCCACGTGATATATATTGACAAAACACACTGAACGTGCTCTGTCCGTCGTTCTCCCAAACATTCATTACTATCGTCTCTCACCCCCAGTTAATGCACATAAATAGCGAATTGCCAGCGGGAGCCCGCGGGGGACAGCGGGGGTGCGCGTGGCTCGCAGAGACCGCGGCCAACGTGCGATGCGGGAGAAAACACCGCGTCCGCGTCCACCATTATTATCGATAATCACGCGATATCGATTAGAAGCGTGCGTGCCGCCCTAATTTGCTGACAAGATGTGTCAGCCAGCAAAAAAAAAACAAAGCTGCTCGCATAATATACCAATTGAATTTTCTCTTCTCGTTTGTTTTCATTTTAGGGCTCCAGAGCTCCATCCGTCTGTCTGTCTGTGTGTCCGTCTGTCACCAGGCTGTATTTCATGAACCGTGATAGCTAGTCTAGACAGTTTAAATTTTCACAGATGATGTATTTCTGTAGCCGCTATAACAACAAATACTAAAAATTAGAAAAATGAAATTCTCCATAACAAAAAAAGGTTTTTTTTTTAAACGTGAAGAAACTAGCGCCATCTAGTATGATGGTACGGAACCCTATGTGTTCTGTTCTGACTCGCACTTGGCCGGTTTTTAGGGTTCCGTAATACAACAAGGAACCCTTATAGTTTCGTCATGTTTGTCTGTCCGCGGCCTAGCTCCTAGACTAGATGTAAAAAAAAAATTGAATAAAAAACTTTTTAGGGTACCTCCCCTACTAGTAAAGCGGGGATGATTTTTTTCTCGTCAAACCCAGCCGTGTGGGGTATCGTTGGTTAGAGCTTAAAAAATAGTTGTGAGTCTTCTAAGACCATTTTATAATTTAATAAAAAAAAAAAAAAAAAAGGCTTGAAAGTGCAAAATTTTGTTGGAGTCGTGTGACCCCACCCCCTAACAACTAAACGGCTGTACATATTTGGAAATTTGAAAAAAAAACATAAAAGTAAAACTATCAAAGCTAATAAGGCTTTTCTAGTTGGCGACATTGGCGAGCAATAGTCGATTAAAACTATATATAGTTCCAGGACATCAAGGAAATTTAGGCAATTAAAGAGCAGACATGCTAGCACGAGAGGGCGCCAGCTTAAGATTTATAGGGTCGGAGCCTCGACTTCCAATATCAGCCAGAGTCACAAAAGGAGTGATCGCTGAGCTTATGAAGCGAGAAGCCCAGGAAGTATGGGTAGGAAACAATAGTTGCAGACAAGCGAAAATGTTCCTGAAGGGAAGGAATCGCAGGAGGAGCAGAACATTACTATCTCTAAGCCGGAAAAGCCTGGCAATGGTCATGGGCATAATAACAGGACATTGTAGGCTAAATAGACATATGTCCCTAATAGACAGGACCATAGACCCCTCCTGCCCCAACTGCGGAGAACCGGAGACCAGCCAGCACTATTTGGCTGAGTGTGTACTCTACAGCAGACTACGGTGGGAGACGTTCGGCGCCGATAGGACTAGGGAAGAAAAACTATGCGACCTGGAAATCAGTCACATAGCGGAGTACTGTAGAAGGAGCTCAAGGTTTGAGGGGGGGGGGGACGCCACCGGGGTCACAGTAACCAATGTACTAACATGGGAATAGGGTGTAGTGAGTCCACTTAGAGACTTGCACACCCGCCTGTACCCCGCAGGCGTCCCAACCAATAATAATAATAGGTCATCCTGAGCGTTAAGCAGACCCTTCCACGTGCAAAATTGAAAACTGTAGTCGAAAATAAACAATCCAGAAAACTTTGTAGCTAAGTTTGCCTAGATCAGGCGTGGGCAAGGTACGGCCCGCGGGCCAACTCCGACCCGCCTAGTCCTTTAATCCGGCCCGCCAACCTACCTTTCTAAAGTAGGTGTAAGAAAAAAGGATATATAACGGCGACATATGAGAATATGTGTAAAAAATCTCAGCTCTCATTGATATCTTTTGCCGTTTTACACTATGTAATTGTTATTCAAGGACACGCAGGAACCTTTGAAGTCAAAGTCATGTCATTGAAAAGCTTGTTTGTTTTGTATATATGTATGGAGGAAAAATGATTCCGCCATTGAAATCTTTTTCACAGTGTATGAGATTTAAACGAATTCAGTAAATTTAAAAAGGCTACACAGAGACATTAAAATTAGGTTTAATATCTTAATAAACGAATTTCTCGCCCCTCGTAAAATTTCTTATGTCTCTACTAGCTACTCTTTTCCGCGGCTTCACCCGCGTGGACGTTTCTATGACTTTTTGAGGGTGCGCAGTGCGCGAACTGCAAGCGGCTCGCGAGCGTTAAAAACAGTAGCCTGTGTGGTAATCCAGGTCCTAATCTATCTACCTACCAAATTTCAGCCAGATTCGTTCAGTAGTTTTTGCGTGAAGAAGTAACAAACATACACACTCACAAACTTTCGCCTTTATAATATTAGTGTGATGGCCCCTTTTGAAAAAAGTTTGCCCATCTCTGGCTAGATCGTAACTCAGCTATTCGACTGTTTTGTTACACAACAGTCCCCGAGCGAGCCCGCAACAGGTGGCATCATTACCAGTTATTTTATGGCATCAACCCGAACTCAGCCCGTTGCCACATCTATGTGAAAGATTTATACAGGGTGTAACAAAATTGGTGAAGGTCCCGTTAACTGGGGCTTCTACTCATCATACTGAACAACTTTTGTTCTACGACTTTGCTGTAATCGCAAAAAAAAAATGAGATAGCGGGGTTTTTAGCCTACTTCCATCCTGAAATTCCATTCTATCTATTGGTAAAAGATTTTTGAAGTGAAACTTCTATATAGACGGGGGGTATTAGATTTTTTTTCTGTCACGAAAAAGCGTTACAGCCCGCGTGGAGGGGGTAGACAGAGAAAGGCTGGCAGAGGGCAACAGCTGTATTCGTAGATAGAGAAAAGTTGAGATGGAGATATAAAGCAGGTACTTAGCCTGGGTTACCCTTTCTACTTGTCCGTTGAAGTTTCACTTCTACTATGTGTCCCAGCACACATTTCGATTTTTAATTCGGTTGAGTAGTTTTGAAGATTAACTCCTACATACACACTTTACCTCTTTTTAATATTAGCAAGTTAAGAAGATAGTAAGGTTTAATCAAATTTATTTATCAAAATGAATAATTTAAATGATAATGAAATGTCTATGTCCAGCAATGGACGTCCTTTGGCTGATGTGATGATGATGATGAAAATAGACAACATTATATTTTACGTCACTTTAATAGTTGATTAAAAAGATTGTGTAGGCAGTTGGTATACCAATGATATTCGTATGTCGATACTTCTGAGGGTGGTAAATAAAATATTGTTGACAAATAGTAGATAGTTTTTAACCGCCTCCGTGGCGCAATGGTTAGTCCATTCGCTTCACACCAGGAGGTCGCGGGTTCGATTCCCGGTGGATTCAACTTGTAAGACTCGGTTTGGTTGATGGTAGGGCATTTACTAGGCCCGCCTGGCTACCTACCACCATCTTATCTTGCCGCCAAACATCAGTGTTAACAACATTTATGTGTTCCGGCTTGAATATAAGATCTTGGTAAGCCCGCTTCCATCTTCGGCATCATCGTCACTTACCATCAGGTGAGATGATGCCAAGGGCTTACCAATTTTGTGAATTTAAAAAAATCAAGTCGGTTATACGTAAATATGAAAACAAAATTCAGAAAAACACATTGCTACTTACTTTCCAGGATTCGAACCACGACATCCCGGACAGGAGGTAGCAGTCATATCCGTTACGCCACCGACGCTCTTACGGTGAAGGAAAACATCGTAAGGAAACCTGCACACGCCTGCGAAGAAATTCGAAAGTTGTGTGTGAAGTCGACATACCCGCACTCAGCCCACGTGGACGACTAAGTCCCGATCGCCCTAATTCAGGTTAGGCTCGAGCCCTTCGGTTGGGATGTATATGAGCTGATATGATGATGACGATGATTTAGTAATATTAGTGATAGTAATATATTTTTAAGTTGTTTTACATCATATATCTATAAATATATATAACTCAAAGGAGACCGACTGACTGACATAGTGATCTATCAACGCACAGCCAAAACTACTAGACGGATCGGGCTGAAATTTGGCATGCAGGTAGATGTTATGACGTAGGCATCCGCTAAGAAAGTATTTGGGGAAATTCCCACGGGAACCGCAAAAATCGGGATCTGCGCGGGCGAAGCTCTGGGCATCCACTAGTTTGAATATATTTCTCATCTGCCAAGGCTTGTCTGGAAGAGATCGCTGTCTAAAGTTATTCCTTAACTTAACTAAACTTAAGTCTGATAAAACCATTTTGTGATTATTCCTTGTGTGCAATAAAAAAATTATACAATACATATATTAATATATTCATAAATAAAATGAAAATGTTATGTTTTGTACATATAACTATTATTATTTCAATAGTTACTAGACAGAACAAATCACTAGATAGAATTTCAACAAAATAGTATTGTACAATAGTTAAAAGACAAAAATAAACCAATTAAACGAAAATAAACGCTGCCGTTGTTCACAAATTGAACTCCAAAATATTTGTTGTAAAATAATATTTCGTTAGACTATGTGTGTGTACCTTACATAGATACATATTTAATTTTGTGTTCCATGTAAAATGTTCATCTATACATATAATAAAACTGTAACGGAGCCGTGTCTGTACATGAAATATTTTTGAATATTAATACCTGTTGTGGACATTACTAACGATATAGAGGCCAAAACAACAACTTCTGGAATTTTTGTCTGTGTGTATGTTCACGCATCACGCAAAAACTACCAGGCCGATTTTGATGAAATTTTGTATAGTGGTTTCTTATAGCCCGGGTTAACATATAGAATACTTTTCATCCCGGAAAATTCAACAGTTTTCAACCGGAAAATTTAAAACCTCCACGAGGACGAAGTTGCAGGCGTATCTAGTTATTAATAAAGTATTAAATTGCCAACAATGGCACAGTCGAACGTCAATAAGGGAAACGAAAAATATTGAACTGTTTTTCTCTAAAAGCGAGTCAAAGTTAACGAGGTATTTAGGCTTACATTTCCTTAACGGAGTTTTTAGGTACGTTACAAAGGTTAAAAAAATATATTTTCTCTAACATGCTTGGAAATTTGAGAATTATTTTGACAACCTTCTTCGAGATAAATCGAAATTGCTGTAGTGGCCAAATACATGCGAGCCGCGGCCGGCAAAAGTTGTATAAAAATCCATATCTGTCGTGTTTAGCGGACAAAAAAAATTACTATGTAAACTCATATCTGTCGTGTAATTTAAAGTGGAACTATATTTTACTTTGAAACATGGCGACCAAGGAGGTAACTTATCAAAGCTTTTATTCAAATTTCAAACTGACTTCCAAATAGAACGCTGTTTATTGAAAAAAAAACCTCTTCGGCTTCGCCTCGGCCCACATTTACACGTTCGTCCATCAATGCCTCTTTTGCTGGCCGCTGCAGTCATGTACTATATATAACCGTAAAAACCAAGGCAATAAAATCCAACCGTCATCAACTAGTACATATAAATATCAGTATGTCCAGTCAATGGACAAAATCATTAAAAAGGGCTTTGTGTGTCTTGGACTTAAAAACTTTTTGTTACAGCTTTAAAAGCCCATAGATTAATTTCAACCTGATACCTCTACGCGTTTTTCAGAATAAAGGTCTTGGCCGACTGACAGACAGACGAACAAAGAGGTGATATTGTAAGGGTTCCTTATTTCGTTTTGATTTACGGAATAAAAAAAAACAAGAGATTTAACTTCTCTTTTCTTGTATACGTACAGGGTGAAAAGTTGAGATAGGTCAGAAGGAGCAGCCACTAGATACCTTTCTGCCACGCAAAAATGCTCTTAGGAGACCTTTACTAACTTTATAAGTGATGGCAATTCACTGATAAAAAAAAAAAGTACAGCCAGCAAGAAAATTGTCAATTAACACGAAAACGTTTTATGACCCCACTCGATCATGTTTCTTATTAGGATCAAGTCTCTATTAGACCAACTTAGGTTAGAGTATTAGTAAACATGTCAGAAATCGCAAAAAATAATTTCAGTAATTAAAAATATAATGTTCTTCTTCAATGATGCCAATCGGTCCCGTTTCTGATAAGGAGCAAAAGACTCTATAGAACCAAGTTAGGTTAAAGTAGAAAAAAGTCGAAATCACAAAAAAAATCTTTCCCATTCATTTTGTGTATGGCGGAAGTTTTTGCAACTTCTGGGTTTTCCGTCTCAGTTGGCCTCATATTATTGTCTTTTGATCCTTTGATCCTCATCATGGATAAGACCGATTGGCATCATTTTAGATATTTTTTTTATATAAATGTATACACATGGGAATAGATTTATGTGATTTCTGACATTTCTACTACTCTAACCTAAATTGATCGTCTAGAAACAGGATCGATTGGAGTCATAAAAAGTTTTTGTTTAAATTGACCATTTTCTTGCTGACTGTATTTTTTTATCAAAATCTGTGAATGTCGAATTTCGTCACTTAAAAAGTTAGTAATGATCTCCTATGAGCATTTTTGCGTGTCAGCAAGGGATGTAGTAGCTACCCCCTACTAACCTATCACAACTTTCCACCATGTATAAGTGAATAGTTTTGTAAAATATTTTTTTCACAATGTCAACAAATACTTTTGAGCCATGTGATGGCAATTTCAAAAGTAAACCCCATAATAGAGATGAAGAAAAAAATCTAAAAGTTTTGAACTTACAGAGGTCGGAAGATGTTTTTTTAACCTTCGTAATATAGGGTCATAAGAGATTAAGAAAAAAATCTAAAACTCTTGAACTTACAGAGGTAGCAAAATGTTTTTTTTACCTTTGTATTATAGGGTCAAATGCTCTCGTTTACTGTGCAGTTAATAAGGGTTTCTTTATGTCATAGAGGTTTTGAGGCCCGAATGGAAAAGAAAACATAAATTTGTAAAATTTTAGAGGTTTGGACCTTATCAAGGTTCAATATCGATAATTAACGCAATGGTAGAAAATCTACACTGAATTTACGTAGCCACAATGCCTCGCCCTAGCCACCCAGCCTTACTTTCTGCGTTCTCATCAAACGAGGCGACATTAGTATGCTAGCGAGTCCACCGTGCGTGACTCCTCGGTAATCACGGTTTGCGAGTAGCCCGGTGAATCAAAATGAGAGCCGCTGACCGCATCTCCTTTTTACTCAAGGCTAAAGAGAGAGAGAGTAGCAGTGTTTGTGGTATCAGGCGCTACACACTGCGTACGAGATCTTGCTGTATGCGGGTCCTGCCTGGTCCCCGGTTATCGCGGTCCGCGAGCAGCCAGGTGTGCATCGAAATGAGGGCCGCTCTCCCGCGTCCGGCGGCGGCACGTCGGCGGCGCGGTGGTCGCGCCCGCAGCCCGCGGGAGCGACGTGTCTCCCATCAGCGCAGCGCGTATGCCACTCAACCGCGCATCCGCTTTCTAGTGCTGCGACAGTGTGCACTAACGTACACGCGGCGCCATATCAAGCTATACAAAACCAGTATACGCGGCCTTGCGTATGTTGAAACGAAAAGGCGTCGCGCGGCCAGCTTATACTGGTTTTGTATAGCTTGATGTGTCGCTGTTCGTAGATATCATAGATCATCGATTAATACCAGACGTTATATTTACCTATGTTTAGTACAAAGCATATTTATAACATACGATATACTCTAGAGTCCCCCTCCCTGTCACCCAGATGAAACAGATTGGTGTTAGTTTGGTTGTTAAACGTAAATAATTTCACTGTGATTTCGTTTGTTCCGTTATTTCTTTTTAGAAATGTCATTTATAACCCGTTGTATGAAGTATCCGTGGTGCGAGTTAGATGACTTACATTGGCATAATCTATTGATATAATTATCTATTGATATATATACCTTAAGAAAATAACTCCTAGAAAATATTTTTTTATTGTTATTTTAACTGTGCAAGCTACTTCTTGTAATATACACAAGTAACACGACTCGCGCGTTCTCGGATTTAATACGACTGAATAGAAAGCTCATATATGGTGTTACTATTTTCAGCCGCCCGCCGCCACGTAGTTCCGCTTTCACCGGAATAGTAACACAGGGTTCCCTACCAAAAATCGATATCGATGCAACCGTCCTATTATATCCCAACCCTATTCCCCTATCACACGTCGCGGGTTTCTCTGCCGCGCCGCTATCGAGTCGCGCGAGGCGCGGTCCCAGGCAGGCGCGGTGCGTGCGATACGATCTCGCGCGAATGTGCGTGACCGCATCCTGTCCCACCTCCCCGCACCCGCGTCCTGCTTCACCCCCGCGTCGCCTGCGCACGAATTGACGGCCACAATGCGTGAACTCAATTTCCGGTAAAACGCGACCACAGGCGATGGCGGTTTTGTTGTAGTTTTTGAATAAAATTGCATAATGTGTGGGGTTATTTCTGGTGACTTTCTGTCCTGGATCCAGCTCAGCTACCTATCCGTAATTTGACTTACATACAATTTGATCATCTGATTGGCTAGCATAAACTTTTGTATAAAGGTCGGTAGACGGACTATAAATTCTTGGGAATCCTCAAGTTTCGACAAATCTAACCAGGTGATGTCAAGTTTTCCTACGCGATCCGCAGGAGAACTAAAGTAACCGACATAGCTCACAGAATCGCTAAACTGTTGTGGGAGAACATAGGCTCGTAGAACAGGTGGCCGTTGGGGTAATGGTCAATGAGTAGTATAAACCTGTTAATCTATCTATAACCAAAGTATATATATTAGTAATAACTTACAGTATGGACACTCCCTGCCGCTCTCTAGATTCCGACCTCACCCCCTCGTCACCCAGATTGATACAGATCGGTTATAGTTTGGTTCTCGAACGTATAGGATTTCTCCGTCATTGTTTTTGCTCCGTGATTTGTTTTTAGAAATGTAATTTCACGACCCTTGTATGCAGTGTCCGGGTGTGCTATAACATAAAGGTGCAGTGATACTTTAAGGTGGGTTTTTACTCATCAAACTAAAAAACTTTCATTCCACAACTTTGCTGAAGGCGAGATTTTTCTGGATTTTTCATACAAATCGGTCAGCCAATGGCCGATTTTGAATAGGAACTCATTTTTTATGTGAATTGGTCATATTTTTCTAAGAGAAAGTTGTTCAATTTGAAAAGTGAAATCCCACCTTAAAGTATCACTGCACCTTTAACTTTGCCGCCTTTGCACTCTATGTATATTACAAATTATAAGTCTTGTATTGTTTTTTTGGCGTGCAATAAAGTATATTTACTTACTTACTTTATGTTATACCCTATATATGTATCACAAATGGAAATTGAAGCTGCAAAATACGTTACTTAAATGTTATTTAACGTATAAAAAATAAACAATTGAAGCCATACCTACTAAACTTAGCGAAAGCCAGATACATTCCCTAAACTAAACGATAAACTGGAAGCTTCCCGTGACTCACTCAACCCTCCGCCTACCCTTCAATAATTCCTTACGAGGCGCGGCGGGCACGCGACCCACGACCCGCGACTTGCGAACTGTCCAAAATTATCTGGAGCGCGCGGCTTGCAGCAATTACGAGACGAGGCGACGCGAACGCCGCCGAGGGCATCATTCATTCCTTACTTAGGTTAGGGAGAACCACCACGACGCAACGACGAGTAGTACAAATATTCGTACATTATACCATTTTGAACATATTTAGGTTTTTCCACAATTAATATAAGTAAAACACAAATTTGTTTATACTGCAACCGGTTTCGTGATCATCTTCAGTAGACTACATTATTTCATAAGTGAGGTTAGTGTGATACTTACTAAAAATAGGGATAACAATTGCTAAAAAAATCTACCGAAACGGTAGTTTTTGTGTCATACTAATAACTAAATAAATAAATAAGATAACAACTGTATCTAACCATTTTAAACAGACAGCAAAGGAATTTCAGAGGTTTAAAATCTTTCCTCTCGCTTCTTTTAAACGTTTTTTTCTTCGTTAAACTTTCCGCATTGACCATAGGTTAGTGGGAGAAAGTCGTTTACTTTTTTCATTGAATTACTACTACTATGTATGGAACCGACGCCGCGAACCAGTATTTTGCGCCGTGTGTTGTTGACAACTGTCAACAACGCGTTTAGTCTCTCGCCTTACGCTCAAGCGATCGCCCGCGTGCCGATACCTAAGAACAAACCAAAAAAGTTTAAAAAAACTTAAAACCGACTTCAAAATGAAATTCACTCAAAAGTGTGAAATAATATTATTATACTTACATACACAACATTAACCAACAATAACGAAATCAAAGGTGGGTACGAATTAAATTAGAGGCTTAAAATTGTTTTTGATGTCGGTGTCAGCTAACCATCGAATCTAAACCATTTAATACGTAAGTAACTGTGTGCTGGTACCGACCTCAAAAAAAATTTAAGCCCCTAATTTAATTCGTACCCGCCTTTGATTTCGTTATTGTTGGTTAATGTTGTGTATTTAAGTATAATAATATTATTTCACACTTTTGAGTGAATTTCATTTTGAAGTCGGTTTTAAGTTTTTTTAAACTTTTTTTTATTTTCTTTATTTTTAGTGGTAATTCTATCTATCTAGCAACGTTAAATCCAATCACCTATACTCACTAATAGGAATTATCAAATCATAATACATGTGTTTCATTAACAGATACAGAGTCCTGTGGCTTCCATCATCATCTCAGCAGCATGAAAGTTAAGGAGTTTAATCATCAGCTCATCTGAATAACCTGAAGGAATACAACTATCGGTCTATGCATACCTACGTATATATCTATGTATAACATTCAAAAGAATTTTCCTGCAACTCCTAACCGTTAAGGAGTTGTACCTTCCTACATCAGCTTATCAACATGAGAATATGACTAACAGACGCAAGTATATTAATAGCTTTAGAAAACATATGAATCACGTAATGAGTGCCTTTAAACTTCAAATTTTTCATTATTTTTAAAGGGTTGCCCTCGATTTCTCTGGGATCCCATCATCAGATCCTGACTTGGTGACAATGGGACCCCCTCGGGAGTATACTCTTTTGAATGAAAAAAGAATTTTGAAAATCGGTCCACAATTGACGGAAAAATCGGTGAACATACAAATATATCTATTATCTATACATATAAAAGAAAGTCGTGTTAGTTACACCATTTATAACTCAAGAACGGCTGGACCAATTTTTATGTTTTTTGTGTTTTTGCATTTGTCTTCGTCCGGAATAGGATAATAAGTATTAAAATATGATATTCATCAATTTAAAAAAAAAAATCTGTCAAAAAATAATTGGTTTTAGGGTGGTGTAGTGTAGTCACAGTATATATATTAGTACTAAGTGTAGTGTAGGTGTAGTGTAGTTAGGGTAGGGTAGGGTAGTGTAGGGTAGGGTAGGGTAGGGTGGGGTAGAGTAGTGTAGTGTAAGGTGAAACGAAGTTCGCCGGGACAGCTAGTATATATATATACTTAGTACCTACCTCCTCCTTTTTGAAGTCGGCAAAAAAATCCTTGTTAATCTGTACAAATCTAACGACACCTCGCATTCCAAAATCCAACAAGCCGCTTTGGCTACATGCGGTAACGATGAAACGGACAACACACACACACACATACGAAAACACACAAACACAAACACACACGATACCCGAAAAAGGTTTTGGTAAGCAGTCGGGTTGTTCAAGTGTTAGTGCTTATTAGGCAGATAACTCCATAGCAGTTAATTTCGCATCTGTTTATTTATTCTTCATAAACGTCACGCGATAGTCCCGCCCCCGCGCACTCCTCGCGACCCGAGCAAGCAGCAGAGCAAGATATTTGTTTTGACTAGCTGTTCTATACGTAGTAGTAGTAATTCAATGACTTTTGTCTTCTTTTTCACCTCTTAAATGCATCTGTCGTTAAATCAGTCACACTGTACACATAATTGCACCGAAAACCGAGAAAAAATCTGTCGTGAACTGAACAGTGCCTACAAAAAGCTGTGATCCAATAAATACAAATATGAATCCAATAATCCTGCACTTCGGAGCGTAGAGAACATAATCTTAACCCTCCCGAAGCGCATCGCGTCTCGCGGGAGCCGCATATTTTTTCGCCGGGTGTGATGTGACCGACCACCCCGCGTGGGTCGCAGTGACCCCCCACGCAAAGGGGGGTTAATTAGTCGCGAACGCGGTCCGGCTCCACTCCATCTAACTTGTTTCCTTCTTTATTTGTCCACTTGATACAAATGTAGGGTGGGGTGCGGTGCGGCGATGCCGTAATAAGAGACCCTTTTGAGGCTGTTACGATGGCTAAGTGTATAAAATAAAATTTAGCAGTAGGTATAATGATGCGGATAAAATTAGGGATGAGGGTGGAATACTTAATCATTCTGTATACATATTTAAAATTTTAACAAAATCTAAACAGATTTTAACATGAATTAGTGTTTAAAAACCTGTAGACATCTATTAAATGAAATAGATAATTAATTGCATCTTATGTATTCACATATCAGTTAACACAATAAATTTCAAGCAAACATTGCAATTTTTTTCCAAACAAATCTTGGATCTGTGTACCGTACCTCCATACATCAGCCCTGCCAAAACGCTATCTTGGCCAACAGTGGCCTATGTACACACAATAGATATACGTAGATACATTATGTACCGTACGCACCACCCGTCAGCTGTGGACTGCATTCCCCCACCCCCCAGGGGGAGGGGAGGGGCTATCTTCTCCATTCCTCAAGCTTTGCGGAAAGGCACTAAAGGGGATCTGGACATCTGGCTGGTGTGTGCTGTGTTAAGACGAGTGTATTCTTAAAGCGCTCCATACAAAATGATTTTTGTTCTTCATCATATCAGCTCTCGAAAGGGCTCGAGCCTACCCTAAATTAGGGCGATCGGGCCTTAGTCGACCCCGCGGGCCCAGTGCGGGTTGGTCGACTTCACACACAACCTGCGAGTTTCTCCGCAGGCGTGTGCAGGTTTCCTCACGATGTTTTCCTTCACCGTAAGAGCGTCGGATAAACGATTTTGGTTCTTATGTGAATATTATTCAATCAAACTCTCAGTGCTAGGTTTGCAGGAAGATTTGATTTTATAGTACGTTACTGCAGCGGCCAGCCAAATAGGCAGTGATGGACGAACGTGTACATAAATAAAAGTGGGCCGAGGCAAAGCCGAGATAGTATTCCAGATTATTGAAGAAACAGCTTTGTGACCCCCTTTTATAAAGGAAAGGGGGATGTTAGAGATTGTAATAATTACAGAGCAATAAAACTTATGTTTCATACTTTCAAAATTTGGAAAAGAATAATAAACAATAGGCTTAAACGAAGCGCCGTCGGTGGCTCAACCGGTAACGACTCGGTTCTCCTAACCAGAGGTGCCGGGTTCAAATCCGGACGGCCAATGTACCAATGAGTTTCTCGAAACTTACGTACATATAATCACCGATTGCTTTAACAAGTAACTAGTATCTCATCTGTGCTTAACGGCGGTGAAGGAAAACATCGTGAGGAAACGAAGGTTGTGTGTGAAGTCGACCAACACGCACTGGACCGGCGTGGTCGACTAAGGCCCGATCGCCCTAATTCAGGGTAGGCTCGAGCCCCACGGTGGGGACGTATATGAGCTGACGTGATGAGGCTTAAAAAATAATAAAGCTCACGCCAAAATCAGTGCGGCTTCGTGGAAGAAATAGGCACGTCTGATGCGATCCAGACAGTTCGAATATTACTAGCAAGGGCTAAACTAAACAAGACAAATCTAAACATGCTCTTCATAGACCTCGAAAAAGCCTTTGCCAATATACCCCGCGACATTATATGGGAGGCACTACGGCAGCAACTGGTACCTGAACACTATATCTTACCGAATAAAGACATATACGAAGGCATCACAACTCAGGTAGTTAGCCCTGCAGGCACAAGTGAAAAGTTTGAACTAAGGTAGAAGTGCATCAGGGTTTCACACTCAGCCCTCTGTTTTTTAACCCGTCGGCTTGAATGAGGTGAAAAATAGTTACACCAACTGCGAGGTGGGTATGTTTCGGCTCCAAAATGGAGTAAACAAAGACAGTAAGTGGTCCAAAATAATTAAACAGGGTGCAGCAGCACCCATGGGTAGTAAAATCGGTTAAAATCCATGGACTGTATAATAGACTAGTGTTGTTTAATGGCACTTAGTTTTACAAATATTTAAAGTAAGGAAAATTCGATTCGATGTGCACTCAATGTGAAGTCCTATCATGGAATGGGAGACGGTCAAAGATGATGTAATGCATTGCGTTTTTTAATGGCGGTGGTGCCGTGGCTGGCAGCCCCCTTCCCGTGGTCCTTACAGGTATGACATACCCAAATATAGAAATTGTCGATTTTGATAACTGAAATGACTATTTTTACTGCAATATATTAATTAACATTAGGGACATGACAAAATTACCCAGATCTAGTTAAAAATGTATTTATACTTCTATAAAAAAAACAAAGTAGTATTTTTTCACACAAAAATCAACAATATTTAGGAACTTTGACTTAATATCTAAAAATCTCAATTTTGACATCTGTGCACACAAAATAAAAAAAAATATATGTCTTATATAATTTAGCTTCAAGATAACATATAATCAACATAAAACATTCTAATATCTTCTTTTATGAGGTCGAAAACTGCACACACCTGCGAAGAAACTCGCAAGTTGTGAAGTCGACCAACCCGCACTGGGCCGCGTGGTCAACTAAGGCCTATTCGCCCTAATTCAGGGTAGGCTCGAGCCCCTCGCTCGGGACGTATATGAGCTGATATGATGATGAGGTCAGATATTACGTACCCGCTGTGTGTTTGCGCACGTGTAGTTCACTAAAATGAAAATAAAAAACACTTAAAAATACTCCTCGTGGCACCCCCTCCAGCTACTGAGCCTGCCGAGTTCTAGGAATCGCGTAGAAATATTTTGTGTTTTATTATTCTTATAGATTTTTATGAGATACCCGACCTCATTCACGCCGGGTTAATGTAACCATGGATTATATAACCAAATCTTGCCAAAAGCCGTTGCCTTGGGACATTTTATACGCGGATGATGTAGATACAGACGAACTCAAATGCAACTTTAATTCACTGCAAGAAAATGGTGTTTTAAGATTAGCAGAAACAAAACGAACATATGTCATGCGTGTTCGATGGTATAATCGTTCCTTCCAAAATATATATCCTCATAGATAAAAATATTTAAGACCTTTTTTTTTTCGAAAGGACAATCTTGTTGTTGGCCGTGGGGGCCTTTACAACTTCACCGGGCAGGGGGGGCGAGTGCGGAAGGCACTCAACCTAGAGTACGAAAGGCACTCAACCTAGGTTAAAGACCAACAGTAACGCACTTTAAGTATTTAGGATCTATAATAACTGATAAACGATGGCTGACTCTAGCGTTATACTCGTGACCGGGTGTTGCCCGTGTGAACTGGCCTACTATTGTCAAAGGTATTAATGACATTCAATTATTTTTATGTATAACTTTTCGTATCATATTGTTTTCATGTTCTAATGAAATAATCTGGTTTATTTCAAGGATTGAATTTTGACGTTATTAACTAATGATTGTATATGTCTTTATTTTTTACGAATGACATTATGTTATTATTATTTCATGGCTATCAGAAAGAGTGCAATTTGCACCTATTAAAGTGAAACTTTTATTACATCGTCTCAAATTATTTCGTCTGTGAGTTGCATGTCGCGTGCGACGGTCGCTTTCGTCTGACGGTATGTTCGTTTCGTCCTCTGTAAAGTTTCACTTTTACCGTGGTTTCATACTTTTTTTTGAATAAATATCTTGAATCTATCTTGAATCTTGATGGTAAAATTGACTCAGACCTAACTTACAGAACATCAACAGGCTGGTTAAAATGGAGACAACTCACAGGGGTAATGTGCTACAAACGGATGCCATTGAGGGTTAAGGCACACCCTAGACACTTCATACAAAGGGCCAGAAATGAAATTTCAAAAAACGAATGACAGAACAAACAAAATGGCGGCGAAATCCTATACGATCGACAACCAAACTGTAACCAATCTGTGTCAATCTGGGTGACGAGGGGGTGAGGTCGCAATCTAGAGAGCCGCAGGGAGTGTTCATACTGTATGTTAGTACTAATATATATATACTTTGGTTAAGGGAAAGTTCTTCAAGATTCAAGGTATTTATTCAAAATAGGTGCAAATTACACTATTTCTGATAGTCATAAATTAATAATATCATAATTTCATTTGTGAAAAATCAAGAAATAAACAATCATTAATTAGTTAATATTGTCAAAATTAAATTATAGAAATAAACCAGATTATGTCATTAAAACATGAAAACAATATGACACGAAAAGTTTATACACAATTATTGAATGTCATTGAAACCTTTGACAAGAGTAGGCCAGTTCAAACGGCCAGCACCCGGTCACGAGTATAACGCGAGAGTCAGCCAAAACAGCAATAAGACCTGCTATGTGTCAAAATGCTAGACTACCAACAAATACCACCTTGACAAAATTCACGCTACTGAGATGCGCATGTTACGCTGGTCAGCGGCTGTTACACAAATAGATAAAATCAGAAACAAATACATCTTTATTTTGTTTTTATGTGTTTTTTTTTTTTTGAGTAATTGGTTCTCAATTTCCAATCAATCTTATGTATTTCTAGACGGGTCTTTACCGGCGGGGTATTATTAGTATTATTACCTATGAAGTGACCTACTTTTTCATATCTCATTTCCCACTCCATTGTATTTAGACTTGCATAATTTTTCACCCATCCACTTACTTGCCTCAATGGTAACAATAGTCACATTCTGTCATACGACCGAATATTTCTAGTTGTTTTTTTATCCGCCGTGTAAATTAAGTATGTAATAAAAATATGAATGTTTTTATTATTACAAGGCCAAATCGATTTTTTTTATTATTCCTAATTTAAAAAAACCGGCCAAGTGCGTGTCAGAACCGCACACATAGGGCTCCGTACCATCATACCAGATGGCGTTAGTTTTTTCAGTTCTGTACTATCATACTAGTTGGCACTAGTTTCTTCACGTTTAAAAAAAACACGTTTTTTGTATGGAGACTTTCACTTTTTCTAATTTTTAGTATTTTATGTTATAGCGGCAACAGAAATACATCATCTGTGATAATTTCAACTGTCTAGCTGTTCAAATACAGCCTGGTGACAGATAGACAGACAGACGGACAGCGAAGTCTTTGTAATAAATGACAATTATACAACATAGATCCAACTTTTTAATTCATATCGAACTACTTTGAGTCCTAAATAGTTATTAGTGATCATTAATTTCCATACATTCGCAATTAAAAGTTGTTTAAAACCCTGTTTTAAATAAAAATATTTTAAAAATTGTTTTAAACTGTGTTTTTAAACACAATAAAAAACAAAGTTTTATTTCAAACTCTTTTAAACACTTTTTAAAACACGTGTTTTAAAACAACTTGTTTTCATGATACCATGTGGTTTGTGTGTGATTATGTGTGTCGTAATGCATGTGTGTTGTTGTGCGTATTCAACATGTGTTATCATGCGTGGAACAAGTCTTAACGACTGCCATCTAGTGATAACAACTGGCTCCAATAACTAAACGTGCCTTGCGAAGCACGGAAACAGTCGACAAAAATGCCACTAACTCTTTAAACTTTCACGATTATACATAATGACAAATTGAAAGCGGGATTTGACGTGATTTTATATAACATAATATATGCTTATTGATGTTGTTTTGTTTTGTCTACTCGCGACCACGGCTATCGAAGCATAGTCGAAACGTTGAGGTAAAAACAATATAAATACCTGCTCATATGTTATATCTCTTTCAGTCTTGGTGGTTAGCAGCGCTAACCACCTAAAATCTACGTTTTTTAACGTTTTATTTTAAAAGGCACTTATAGAAGGAAATTATTAACTTGAAAAAGTCCAAAAAAGTTAATTTAATATGTATTTCTGGATATAATAATTATTATTATTTTATTTCTTTTGAGGTTTAGATGTTAAATTATATAAACCAAATTATGTCATTATTACTGCCAATAAAAATCCGTGACGCAAAGGGATATAAAATCACGTCAAGTCCCGCTTTCAATTTGTCATTATGTCACTAACAGTCAAACCCATCAAGGTAATGACTGTGATCGACCCAACCACGCCAATCGCACTCAGCTTCGACTTTCATCATCAGATGATTCTTATAATGTCTTCACCGAGGGGCACGAGCCTACCCTGAATTAAGGCGATCGGGCCTAAGTCGACCACGCGGGCCCAGTCACACACAACCTTCGAGTTTCTTCGCAGGCGTGTGCAGGTTTCCTCAGGATGTTTTCCTTCACTGTACGAGCGTAGGATAGGCGTACATATGAAATAGAAATTCGAAAACACATTGGTACGCGCCAGGATTTGAACCATGACCTTCTGGACAGGAGGTAGCGGCCGTTGCCATTACGCCACCGACGCTCGACTTTAACTTAGCTTCGACTTCATTACGTACTAGCTGTGCACAGCACTTCGTCCGCGTGGAGGTTTTAAATTTTCCCACGGGAACTCTTGAATTTTCCGCGATCATCATACAAAATTTCATCAAAATCGGCCTAGTAGTTTTTACGTGATGCGCTAACATACAGACAGACAGACAAAAAACAAGTAAGTGTGTGGTTTTATGAAACCACGGTAAAAGTGAAACTTTATAGAGGACGAAACGAACATGACTGCTCTCGCTACGGTACAGAGGACGAAACGATCATACCGTCAGACGAAAGCGACCGTCACGCGACATGCAACACACAGACGAAGAAATTTGAGACGATGTAATAAAAGTTTCACTTTAAAATTCTAAAATTTGTTGTTTTGACCTTTAGATCGTTAGTAATGTCCACCACAGTTATTAATATAAAAATTAAATTAAAAATTTAAAAAACCCCCGACAAAAACCTCTAAAAAGTAAACAATAATATGTATTGACCCTTTGAGTTTAATTTAAGTAGTAATATTTTGATCCAAGAGTCGTCGCGTAGGGGGACCGCTAAGTTGTGAAGTTATTACTAATTAGTTGTAGTAAAGTAAATCAGTTGTATTCTGTTTTTATTTTATTTACTTAGCGGTCCCCCTACGCGACGACTCTTGGATCAAAATATTACTACTTAAATTAAACTCAAAGGGTCAATACATATTATTGTTTACTTTTTAGAGGTTTTTGTCGGGGGTTTTTTAAATTTTTAATTTAATTTTTATTTCGTGCTTTTTAAACTTTACATAACTATTACATACAATCGAAACTCTACCCCCACATTCATACAAATAGTTTCCGGGACGAAACACGATACTGCGACACAAAATCTAGCCTATTTTGAATCGATCAAGCCTGTGGAAGTTGCTCACCTCTGAAGCTGCAATTAAATGTGTTATAACTCTAAACTTCAAATCCATGGACCCATGGAAGTTTTTTACTTTTTTAACCGCTGCTTCAGCAGATTCCAGGAGATGCTGCAGCATCAGGTCAAGGTTACCATATTATATCTAACACCTATTCATTGAGACTATTCTAATAATTTCTATTCTAATTCTATTTAAAAGTGTGTGTAAACACCTATTTGAAATAAATTGTTTTGAATATTTTTTTTGAGCCCAAACACGATACTTCTACTGAAAGTTTTTGAGGAGTTGGGTATTCTGCAGATTCTAGGAGATGCTGCATCAACAGTTTAAGGTTATCATGGTTTTGCAATATTTTTACATTAACAGGGCACCAAATTTTGAATCGATCAGACCTGTATAAGTTGCCCAGATCCCTTAGTCACCTAGATAAGAGCTGATAACCCTCAAACGGCTGAACAGATCTTTATCGATTATAGCTAAGAACCACCGCAAGGAAACTTGTTTCACGTAAAAAAACCGCATCAAAATCGGTCCATCCGTTCGAGAGTTGCGATGCCACAGACAAACAGACACAAACACACAGAAATTGGCGTCAAACTTATAACACCCCTCTTTTTGCGTCGGGGGTTTATATAAGAAATCAAAGCGAAGGTTTATCTCAATAATATTTAGTTCACAGTTAGTCATAGTTTCAGGTACGTAGGTATGTCAAAAATTTAACGGATTTTAACAACATCAGCTCACCGTGTTGCCACCATTGCATTGTATGCAGAATCAAATACTGATCAAAACGAGTCCAAACACGACATATCTGCTATTATTTTTTAAGAGTGTACTAGTGTGCTGGATATCCTGGCCGCAGCATCAGCTCACCGTGTTGCCACCATTGCATTGTATGCAGAATCAAATACTGATCAAAACGAGTCCAAACACGACATATCTGCTATTATTTTTTTAAGAGTGTACTAGTGTGCTGGATATCCTGGCCGCAGCATCAGCTCACCGTGTTGCCACCATTTCATTGTATGCAGAATCAAATACTGATCAAAACGAGTCCAAACACGACATATCTGCTATTATTTTTTTAAGAGTGTGCTAGTGTTCTGGATATCCTGGCGGCAGCATCAGCTCACCGTGTTGCCACCATTGCATTGTATGCAGAATCAAATACTGATCAAAACGAGTCCAAACACGACATATCTGCTATTATTTTTTTAAGAGTGTACTAGTGTGCTGGATATCCTGGCCGCAGCATCAGCTCACCGTGTTGCCACCATTGCATTGTATGCAGAATCAAATACTGATCAAAACGAGTCCAAACACGACATATCTGCTATTATTTTTTTAAGAGTGTGCTAGTGTTCTGGATATCCTGGCTGCAGCATCAGACCAAGAGTTCCATAATCCTGCATAGTTATTAAGCATACATGAGTGTTTCAAGTTTTTGGTCACATGTATGTTTGAAAGTAAAGTAAATACACATTAAGAGTCTAAGAACCCTACCGCAGCTAACAAAAGAGCTGATGACCTTGAAACGGCTGAACCGATTTTGATAAAACGTATCTAAGAACCATCGCCAAAAAACCTGCTTGTAAATAAAAAAAAACGCATCCAAATCGGTTAACCCGTTTGAGAGCTACGGTGCCACAGACAGACACACAGACACACAGACACACACACACACATAGCGGTCAAACTTATAACACCCCTCTTTTTTGCGTCGGGGGTTAAAAATAAAATATTTCATGTACAGACACGGCCGAGTTACAGTTTTATTATATGTATGTATAGATAAACTGTTCTAACTGTAGGCTCTACCAAGACAAGGCAGCCATCAAGCGAGTGCACTGCACTCAAAGCCTCGCTCTGGCTCCAGGCGCTGCGTACAGCAACCGAATTTTGGAGTAAATACCTGGAAACCTAGCGCTAGTGCTTCGTGTTGATACAAAGCGAATTCGGTATAGACAGGGGTGTATTTAGGATTTGCATGAGGGGAATATTGTAAGAGGTTTTTTTTTGTCATTTCGGTTAACTTGCACCGGCACGGCACTCGATAGTCTTCTCTATCTAATGTCGTCAAAGAGTTTAGCTTGGATAGGGTAAGTATGTGATTTCGAATTTAGATTTCATAATATATGTACGTTTATCCGACGCTCTTACGGTGAAGGAAAACATCGTGAGGAAACTTGCACACGCCTGCCGTGCAACTCGCAGGTTGTGTGTGAAGTCGACCAACCCGCACTGGGCCCGCGTGGTCGACTAAGGCCCGATCGCCCTAATTCAGGGTAGGCTCGAGCCCCTTGTTGGGGACGTATATGAGCTGATATGATGAGGGTAAGTAAGATGACGACTACAATTGACAAAAGCTTTGAATAATTGATTACCCTGTTTGTCCAGTGGCAGCGCTCCTGCCTTCTGGGCCAAGGATCATGGGTTCAATCCCTACCCAGGGTAATATTCTTTTCGGGCAACTAGTTGCCTAACACGATGATATATTCTTTTTTGACAACTGGTTGCGAAACTTAGTCGCCAGAACGGCCGGAGGGAAACATTGGTACGAAAGGCACGTTGACTGATTTTTCTAATGAAAAACTAAACTGGTTTCTAGCTTGACCATGGTACCCTATAAATGAACTGAAGAAGCCTTAACGCTTCTCCAGGGAAAGGGTTGTTCGTAATAACCCGAATCCATCATCGTCACTTACCATCAGGTGAGATGGTACCAAGGGCTTACCAATTGTGAACAAAAAATAAAATCCTCGTGATGGGTACTAAAGAAACTGAACATCTTCTGTTCTTTGCTGAAATGGCAAAAAAAAGGACTTTTCATACAAAGTTTGCAGCTCAATTGATCGATTTGAATTTAAAAAATTAAAAAAATGAGCTTTTAGCATATTTATATTTCAATTTTATGCATAGAATCGGGTTATTAAAAAATAACCCTGTATAACGTCCGTTGGGGCAGTTAAGTTCTCAAGTGGCGACCGTGCATTGGAAGACGTAGCTTCCTAGGCTTCCCACCCGATAAGCCGACGATCTGGTGAAGTCAAGCTAAGGGTCGTGGGAATCGTCATTTTGGAAATCCTTGGGAGAGGCCTTTGTCCAGCAGTGGAAATCTTTCAAATGAAATGATTATTATTAACCATATATAACCTCTAAACAACGATTCTCTACAGTTTTCTATTATCCTGTGTATCGGAGTACGCTTGGGTTTCCATTTAGCGCCCCCTGTAGAGGCAGGGTTTTGGGGCGCGGCGCGACCCATTTAAAGATTCAGCAGTCGCCGCAGGGCGCACGGCGGGCCTTTGAAGATATTCCTTCATTAGCAAGCCCACCGTGGGTCCAGTGTGGGGGTTACTGTCGGCTATTTCGAGCTTATTCCATGTATGCTTTAAAAACAATTTTTTAGGTTCTTTATGCTTTCGACTTTCGAGAGACTCGTGCCTGAGCGAAAGTACAGAGTCACACAACACGAGTCTCATCCGATATCGTGGAGTCTTTTTGACAAGCTTTATATATTAGATTGCGGCTTTAAAACTTTTTTTAAGTTCTTTATGCTTTCTACTTTCGAGAGACCCGTGCCTAAGCGAAAGTACAGAGTCACTCGACACGAGTCTCATCTGATGTCGTGGAGTCTTTTTGACAAGCTTTATATTATTTAGCTTGCGGTGTTAGTTGTCTATCGGTTAGACTAATTTTAGAAGATAAGTTAAAACCACTTCCTGGTTTCCGATTGAGCTGAAATTTTGCATACAGGTTTAGTTTGGAGAACAATGCATGGTCAGCTAAATGATGTCATTCTAAATCCAATACGCTGGACTCCCGAAGTTGGCGATTCAGTAATTTTTTGTGATTGGATTTCAAGTGAAAGGGTTTACTGAGAAGAATCTATACATATAAAAAAAACTGTAACGGGGCCGTGTCTGCACATTAAATGTTTTTGGAAAATAATAACTGTGGTGGATATTACTAACGATATAAAGGCCAAAACAACAACTTGGAATTTTTGTCTGTCTGTACGTTCGCGCATCACGCAAAAACTACCAGGCCGATTTCGATGAAATTTTGTATGGTGGTTCCTTTTAGCCCGAGTTAACATATATAGGATACTTTTTATCCCGGAAAATGGAAGAGTTCCCGTGGGAAGATTCATAGTCTCAACGTGGACGAAGTCGCGGGCACAGCTAGTACGAAATAATTCAAATTCTTCTCAAATTAAAGTTTGTACCTAAAAGTTCTTAACGGTTTTGAAAATTATTCTTCCTTGACTTTAAGATTTATGCGATACCTGTTTCGATATTTTTACACGACTACTAACAAAAAGGTTATGTTTTCACGCGTATTTACGAGTATTTCACCATCATCATCATCATCATATCAGCCGAAAAGCGTCCACTGCTGTACAAAGGCCTCCGCCAAGAATTTCCAAGGATTTGGAAGAGTATAATGTATGTAGGATTATTTAATAGTAATATTTAATGGCTGGATATATTTTGAGGAGCGGCGAGTTGTAATAAGATTAGTCTTCACTTCCTGAGTGCCATAATATGATACATTTTTAGGCAATTGAGTAACGTTGTATTTATTCTTGTAAGTCTGTTGCATGTTTAATTTTGGAAAGTTAGAACAATTTCTTGGATCCTAGAGGAAAAATTCCGTGATGGGGCGAATTGACCCCGCGGGGGCGTAACTCCGCCGTGATTGGCAAGTTGCCTCAAGTTGGCAAGAGTTGCCTAGTCCCAGAACGGCAGCCGGTGAGTTGAAGACTTAAGTTTCAGTTTCGACGTAACTTGCCAAACTTAACGGTTCGGTTTATTTTGATATTAACCTATTATTATATGCTAAGATAATATCATCAGATCAGCTCATATATGTCCCCACCGAGGGGCTCGAGCCTACCCTGAATTAGTCAACTTTAGTCAACCACGCGGGCCCAGTGCGCGTTGGTCGACTTCACACACGACCTACGAGTTTCTTGGCAGGCATGTGCAGGTTCCCTCACGATGTTTTCCTTCACCGTAAGAGCGTCGGATAAACGTACATATGAAATCGAAATTCGAAAACACGTGGCAGGATTCGAACCACGACCTCCCGGACAGTAGGCGGCGGCCCTAGCCGTTACGCCACCGACGCTCTCTATGTCTAATGCTAAGACAATATAAATATAACTAATCATAGGGATGACGACAGCATCAGAAATAAATTGTGAACTCTTGAGCACTAAATTGCCCTTCTACTTAAACTTTTCATCAAGTCTTCCATTTTTAATTCACAAATATCACAAAATGAGTACATAAATGACGCTGCCAAACTATCACGTCACGCCTAGGTATTTCAAAATGTTTTATAATAAAATGTCGTTTTTAAAAGATGATAAAAAGTAAATCAGATGACTGGCATTTATCATCCCCTTTTTAATGTAAAAAAATATTACGAATATAGCTAAAAGACAAAATATAAAAATAAAATATATGAATACAATAACTTCCGTAATATAATGTATCTCTTTCTTAATAGAGAGTTTACCATAATATAATTTTTATAAACAACAAGCTGTCTCGGCGAACTTCGTTCTACCTTACACTACACTACACTACCCTACCCTACACTACACTACCCTACCCTACCCTACACTACCCTGCCCTTCCCTACCCTAACTACACTACACCTACACTACACTTTACTACACTACACACAAATTATTTTTTGACTGATAATATTTTTTATTGATGAATATCATATTTTTATACTTATTATCCTATTCCGAACGAAAATAAATGCAAAAAAACAAAAATCATAAAAATTGGTCCAGCCGTTCTTGAGTTATAAATGGTGTAACTAACACGACTTTCTTTTATATAGATACTAGCTGTCCCGGCGAACTTCGTTTCACCTTACACTACACTACCCTACCCTACACTATCCTATCCTACCCTACCCTACACTACCTTACCCTACACTACCCTACCCTACATCACCCTACCCTACCCTACACTACCCTACCCTACCCTAACTACACTACACCTACACTACACTACCCTACCCTACATTTTTTATTGATGAATATCATATTTTAATACTTATTATCCTATTCCTGACTAAGACAAATGCAATAACACAAAAATCATAAAAATTGGTCAAGCCGTTCTTGAGTTATAAATGGTGTAACTAACACGACTTTCTTTTATTTATATAAGATATTTTAGCCAGCCTTCCAAAGCTATTGAGACAAAGGCGCTTGAGCGAGCAGTGGTCAGTCGGCGATAAAGAGACCCGCCGGCCTTCAGCGTTCAAATTAAAATCCCCATCCACTGCCCCCGCACCACATCCCCTCCCCCAACCGCTCCGTACGATTCGACCAAATTGGACAAATAAAGTTATTATCAGCAGAAAAAATGACAAAGCACTAATAAATAGGTATTTTTTAGGGATTAATTAAAAATTAAAAACCCGACTGCATAAAAAAATAACCCCTATTCTTTGGCCAGTCGGGTTAAATGTATCCCACGTAACTCAAGGGATATTTTTTAAGACAAATCTAACAACACATCGCACTTCAAAATTCATCAAGCCGTTAAGGCTACAGAGCGTGCCAAAGAAATAAATATCCTCTTTTTTGTCTAGTCGGGTAAAAATGTATCCTATATCACTCACGGGATCAAGACAAATCTAACGACACCTCACATTTCAAAATCCATCAAGCCGTTTAGGCTACTGAGCATGCCAAAGAAATAAATAACCTATTTTTTGTCTAGTCGGGTAAAATTGTATCCTATATCACTCACGGGATCAAGACAAATCTAACGACACCTCACGTTTCAAAATCCATCAAGCCGTTTAGGCTACTGAGCATGCCAAAGAAATAATCAACCTATTTTTTGTCTAGTCGGGTAAAATTGTATCCTATATCACTCACGGGATCAAGACAAATCTAACGACACCTCGCATTTCAAAATTCATCAAGCCGTTAAGGCTACAGCGGAGCATGCCAAAGAAATAAATAACCTATTTTTTTGTCTAGTCGGGTAAAAATGTATCCTATATCACTCACGGGATCAAGACAAATCTAACGACACCTCGCATTTCAAAATTCATCAAGCCGTTTAGGCTACAGGGCGTGCCAAGAAAATAAACATACATACATACACTCGAAAAACATAACCCTCCTTCTGGCGCAATTGGGTAAAAATTAAGACAATAAAAGATTAATTTTTTCATACTACTATGCGTAGCAGCTCGTAGTAGTTTGCTACGCGAGGCGTAGTAAATGTACAAATTGACTGATGTATTGTATATCTGAGTATTATTATTGTATATCTGAGTATTTTTCTTGTATATCTGAGTATTCTTCTTGTATATCTGAGTATTATTATTGTATATCTGAGTATTATTATTGTATATCTGAGTATTATTCTTGTATATCTGAGTATTCTTATTGTATATCTGAGTATTATTATTGTATATCTGAGTATTCTTATTGTATATCTGAGTATTATTCTTGTAATATCTGAGTATTCTTATTGTATATCTGAGTATTATTATTGTATATCTGAGTATTCTTATTATATATCTGAGTATTCTTATTATGTATCTGAGTATTCTTATTATATATCTGAGTATTCTTATTATATATCTTAGTATTCTTATTTTATATCTGAGTATTATTATTGTATATCTGAGTATTCTTATAATACCCAAGTAGATTATCGACTTCATGTAACCTTGTATACTGTGGACAATTTATGAAAAGCAATAATATTCTTTTGTGACACACAGTAAGTCGAATAATTCTAAACTATTTTTAAAGGAAAGAGTTATAAATTTGTGACCATAACATTATTTCCGTCAAGATGCCGTTTCATTAAATAATAAAATAAGACAATATGTTTGTTTCATCATCCAATTTACAAAACAATCACAGTTTCTGAATACTTCTTTTATGCAATGTTAACTACTTGTGCTAGAAGTCTTCGCTCTTGTTTAGCAAAATATATGGATTAAATATAGGTAAGAAAACATTTATTATGGTTAAAATTTAAATTAAGGTGATATAAATAAAGCGCGCGCGTCTATGTATATGTGTGTGTGTGTGTGGTGTGTTTTTGTGTGTGTGTGTGTGTGTATGTGTATGTGTGTGCGCGTGTGTCATGGAGAGAGATAGTGTGGGAGTTAATATGTAACTGTATTCATTGATTTGTGTGTAAGTAAGTCTTCTACTTCTTCATAGTGGAGAGTTTTCAGCCATTTCTTCACTGTTTATTTTGCATTCCTAGTGAGTCATTGGGTAGATATTAAGTTTTTTATTCACAGTATTTTATAAGTAAGATAATTACATATTGTACTACTGTTTTGCTAAACTTCTTCTTATAGACTTGGAATAAGAAACAATATCCTTCTTTCCTTTGCTTCGTAAATCTTGGTTAAAATTGAGAATTGTTTTTCAAGTATCGGCATTTATAACATACAATTTAAGAACTGTCATTAGTTTACATGTCAAATCAGTTGGGAACTGAACAGGTTTAAAATACATTACCTTGAGCAGTGAGCGCTGTGATCTTTCTACCTCTAGCAATTTGGTTTTAAGAGTACTTCCCCAAATCGGAATACAGTAACTAATATAATGACAGATTAAGCCATTGATTGAGAATAGATTCTTGACTTCAAAGTTTACAACTTCCATTTTGAAACATTGGTTTTTAAGCCATTGCAAACACAAATATTATAAACGTGAGAGTTTGTATGTTTGTTACTCTTTAACGCAAAAAATATTGAACGGATCTGGCTGAAATTAAGTAAGTAGACAGATTAGAACCTGGATTAACTCATAGGCTACTTTTTTCCACGCTCGCTTGCCACTTGCGGCTCGCGCACTGCGCACCCTCGAAAACTCATGAAACGTTGTCCACGCGGGTGAAGCCGCGGGAAACAGCTCCATTCCACCTTCGGTCAACGAGGCGTTCCACCGCTTTGTTGTTGATATTTAGGCTATAAGCACGAAGCCATACGCTTCCTCATTTATTATGCGGACAGAGATGGAGTGGAACTCCTTGCCTGCGTCTGTGTTTACTGACTCCTATGATTTGGAAATCTTCAAGGCGAGAGTGAATAGGCATTATTTGAGTTTGCGTGTACCATCCTCGACTACATCGTCACTTACCATTAGGTGAGATACGAGTATAGTCAAACGCACTCAATTTTTTAATAAAAAAATAAATAAAAAAAAAGCTAGTACGGAATAAAACTATAGGATCGCATATAAATAGATAGCCAATACCATGGATCAATAAGCAGAAAATTGTTTACGACACGACGATTTATGCACGAAGCGCGGCTAATTACGGGAGCGCGCAGCGATACGCCGCAAGTAATTACGGTGAAACTATGGGCTCGTGTATGGTAATTGTACCATTAAACATACCTACTAAAGATGCTTTTGTAGACAACGCGATTCAATAACTAATTAATAACAGATTGAACCAGTTTAAAAGAAGTCCTTCTTAAGCCATTGCAAACACAAATACAGGATCATGCTTAGGGCGGGGCGTAAGTGGTCAAATAATATAATAATAATTGAAAACGCTAAACACGTTAAAGAACCGTCTTCCATCGCAACAACTAAGTAAAATTTTGCATTAGTATTTTTGGTTTTTGTTAATTTTCTAATAAAGTACTACACCGATTTTTATAAAATGTATATGGGACCACACGGGAAGCACTAGCTTTCAAATAAAAAAAGAATCATAAAAATCGGTTCACCCAGTCAAAAGTTCTGAGGTAACACACATAAAAAAAAACATACAGTCGAATTGAGAACCTCCTCCTTTTAGGAAGTCGGTTGAAAAGAGGCCGAGTGCGTACCAAACCACGCGCAAAAGAGAGGGTTCCGTAGTTTAAAAATATATTATATTTAAAAAAGTTATTTTTCAGTTTGTAAATAGAACATTATGTATGGAAAATAGATGAAATTTATACAAATTCAACTATACATCATAAGTTAATAAAAAAAACTACAACTGATAAATATACCAATGACCTAGTGAAGGTAGCGGGAAGCCGCTGGATGCGGGCAGCGCAGAACCGGTCGTCGTGAAAATCCTTGGGGGAGGCCTATGCCCAGCAATGGACGTCCTTCGGCTGATATGATGATGATAAATATAAATGCTATCCTAACATCACGTAAGTAGCTAATGTAGCCATCAAAGGGCTCACTAGGGGGCAAATCAGGGAAGCCCCCACTCCCCACCTAGATGGACTAGTCGCTGTAGCCTAAACCGGTTTGATGTAGATGATGATGATGTGATATCTCGTTTTCAAGCGACTTCCAAAAAGGAGGAGGTTCTCAATTCGTCTGTATGTTTTTTTTTTTTATGTTTGTTACCTCAGAACTTTTGACTGGGTGAACCGATTTTTAGGATTCTTTCTTTATTTGAAAGCTAGTGCTTTCCGTGTGGTCCCATATAAATTTTATCAAAATCGGTTTAGTACTTTAGTAGAAAATTGACAAAAACCAAAAATAATAATGCAAAAATGTACTAATTTGTTGCGATGGAAGTCGGTTTTTTAACGTGTTTAGCGTTTTTCAATTATTTATCCACGATTGGCAATTAAGCCCTTGACATCATCTCACCTCACGGTAAGTGACGAGTTGAATGATGATGTACCAAGATTCCCCAACGCAATTGGGAACTGGCTATCTTATCTTCTAGCCGGAACACATCAATGCTGTTAACATTGATCTTTGGCGGCAAGACTAGGATAAGATGGTGGTAGCGGTGGTAGGCGGGCTTAGGAAATGTATTTACACTAACCCAACCGAGTGTTACATAGTTAGACTCAGCCGGGAATCGAACCCGCGGCCTCCTGATATGAATCTAATGGAGTGACCGTTACGCTACGGAGGCGGTTGAATCTCAGTTACGATAAAAGCAGGAGGGCTCAAATGTTTAGTTAAGGTAGGATTCTAAATTCTATATATTAAGGGGCTGGCGATGGCTATTAGGGCTGATATGATGATGGCTAGGGTTATTTATCTTATAAAAGAAAACAGTGACTGACTGATCTATCAAGGCAAAGCTCAAACCACTGAACGGTTCGGAAATTTGGCATACTTATAGCAATTATGACGTAGGTGAGCTTCGGTGGCGCAACGGCAAGGGCCGCTATCTCCTGTCCGGGAAGTCGTGGTTCGAGTCCTGCCACGTACCAATGTGTTTTCAAATTTCGATCTCATATGTACGTTTATCCGACGCTCTTACGGTGAAGGAAAACATCGTGAGGAAACCTGTATACATCTGCGAAGAAACTCGAAGGTTGTGTGTAAAGTTGACCAACCCGCACTGAGACCGCGTGGTCGACTAAGGCCTGATCGCCCTAATTCAGGGTAGGCTCGAGCCCCTCGGTGGGGAAGTATATATGAGCTGATGTGATGATGACGTAGGCATCCGCAAGAAAGGATTTTAAGAAATTTACACTAGAACGGCCAACAACGGGGTCTGCGCGGGCGAAGCCGCGGGCAATAGCTAGTATTTAGCAATATATAAGATATCAGCTATATGTTTTACCTAATGTACCTATAAAGTGACGTCACTGAACCGTGGTCTGGGCGAGATAAGGGTTGTCGTCGGCGCCGGGCAGCGCGACCGCGGTCGGCTGCCCACCCTCCGTCAGCCAATGGTTACGTAATGCAGGCTCAGAATATAAAACTAAGTGTATTTGGGATGGTCACAGAACACCCACCCGCCACGAGAACTGAAATTCCCTTGCACAGTTGTCTGTTAAGCATTTTGTGCCCATATTAATGGCATTTTAAGCCGTCGCAATTACGCGCTAAGTATTCGTGACAAAGTCAATGACCTGTTAACTGTGTTTTACCGTAGTTTTAAATAGTTTTACCAAAGGCAAAACACAGTTCACAATCAAATGACTTGGCCACGATTAGAAAGCGCGTAGTTGCGACGACTATTAATTTTTATAATCATCATCATAACATCAACCGAAAAACGTCCACTGCTGGACAAAGGCCTCCTCGATGATTTCTACGACGACCGGTCCTGATGCGCTGCCCGCATCCATCAAAATTTGCATAGAAATGTGCAAATGCTTGACAGACAGCTGTGGACGGGTATTTTATTTCTCGTGGCGGTGGGATTTCTGTGGGTATGGTTGAACATGTCTGTATGAATGTATAATCAAGAGGAAAAAGTCGAGACCTATTTGTATGCGAAGTCCGTTTATATGTGAACTGTCAGTTATTGGAAAATTTGTTCAGTTAGTTAAGTAGAAGCTTTTAATAATAAAAATAATAATATTTTTTCTTTCTGCTATATATACTTATATAAAAGAAAGTCGTGTTAGTTACAACATTTATAACTCAAGAACGGTTGGGACAGAATTCGCTAATTCTTTTTTTTTTGAGTTCTTTAATGTCAGGAGAAGGGTAGGGTAGGGTAGGATAGTATATGGTAGTGTAGAGTAGGGTATGGTGGGGTAGGGTAGTGTAGTGTAAGGTGGAACGAAGTTCACCGCGACAGCTAGTTTGTTAATAAGTTTAGAGTATATTGTTCTGAAAATTGGCGCTCAGCAAGGGACTTCAACTATAATATAAGGTGTGTAGATATCAGCTTTGTATGGAATTTCCAAACAAAGGTGACTAAAAGAAGACCAATTTGTATGGGAGACTATATGGTCTCTTCGAAAAAATTCGTTTCATCACCGCTTTTGTCGCCTCGCTTCGTTGTCGTCTCCTTTCACGACCATTTTTCCTTCGCTCTGCGAAATTTTTGTCAGCTAAGACCTCTTGGTGACGGTCGCGAAAATGGATGAGGGTTGTTTACGTACACTCGAGCCATCCCTCGAGGTGATCCAGAGCGTGATCGATACGCGCGCCGCGGCCCCGGGGCGCGTCAATTTGCCCTCCGCCTCGTCAGCCAAATTACTCAGGGGCTCGCGAATATCCAACACTCGAAAAGTTTACTTGGGATCGGCAATTTTAGATAAGTGTATATTATAGATTTCATCATGTACCTCATAGACATAGCTTGTTTTAATACGTTACTAATTAATGGAAAAAAAATAATTTAAAGAGTATTGTAAACTAGCTTTTTCTCGCAGCTTCGATGCCAGCGACTTTGGGTAAAGGTTTAGTTCCTTCGATGAACACTTTATTTCTACTAACCCATGGTATTGATTGAGCGTCGGTGGCGTAATGGCTAGGGCTGCCGCCTCCTGTCCGGGAGGTCGTGGTTCGAACCTGCCACGTACCAATGTGATTTCGAATTTAGATTTCATATGTACGTTTATCCAACGCTCTTACGGAAACATCGTGAGGAAACCTGCACACGTCTGCGAAGAAACTCGAAGGTTGTGTGTGAAGTTGACCAACCCGCACTGGGCCCACGTGGCCGACTAAGACCCGATCGCCCTAATTCAGGGTAGGCTTGATCCCCTCGGTGGGGATGTGAGCTGCTATGAAATGAACCCATGGTAAGTTATCTCGGAAAGTAAGTGTATATTAGGCACACAACTCTTTGAATAATATTGATTTAGATTCATAAAGATTATTTTATAAAAAATAAAACGTTTCTTTATAAACTTTAGGAATAAACACCACTTGGTCATCTTTGATATTGGAACGAAAAGAAAATAATGCTTTAATGTAACCAATCTGGTCGGAACTGACCGGATCCGGTCAGATCGACGATGATCCAGGCTGATCCGATTGGGCTGAAATTGGTGTCAGATTGCAATCCCTAAAAACAAGTTAGTTTTTAAAGTTTAAGCAGGAACTGTACGGTTTATGTTTTAAGATTTTTATGAAATCCTTGTACTTTTTACACGACATGGTTTAAATTCTAACTTGGTTTCTACTGTGCCGAAGTTATTTGTTAAGTGGACTGGACACAACTATATAATAAGGATGGCGACGACATCAGCAATAAATTATAAACTCTTGATCACTAAATTGCCTTCCTACTTAACTTCGAACGCCTTACTCGTTTTGTTTTCCATCAAGTCTCCGATTTTTAATTCACCAAAATCACAAAATGAGTAAATAAAATTACGCTGCAAAACTATGACGTCACGCCTAGGTATTTCAAACATTTTTAGAACAAAATGTAGTTTTTGACAGATGATAAAATGTAACTCAGATGACTAGTATTCGTCATCCCTAGTATATGTCTACCCTCATTTTATTATTATTTTATAGACAAGATTAACAAAGCATTATAACTTACTTTGTAATTCTTAAATTAGGGAAGGGACTGGTTACCCACAACACAAGAAATCCTAGTGTAACTTACCGGGGATACTTACTGTACGTTAGCTAAAAGTTTCTTTTTGATGCAATAAAATACATGTTTTGTTAAATTAAAGTATCAATTACTTTAAAATTACTAAATAGCCCCTTTTAAAACCTTTTTAGCGGTACATTTCATGTTTGTAAGTTAGTTTGAGCTTTTGAATTATTCAAGTTTTCTTAGAATTATTTCTCGGCCGCTAACCAAATTTTCAGAGGTCACTTTCGCGGTCTATGACGTCATTGGTGGGCAATGACATGGGTTTCAATACATATTTTTGTCATCATCATATCAGCCGAAAATCGTCCACTGCTGGACAAACGCTTCCCCAAAGGATTTCCACGACGACCGGTCCTGCACTGCCCGCATCCATCGGCTTCCCGCGGTCTTCACCAGGTCGTCGGTCCACCGCGTGGGAGGCCTTCCTACGCTACGTTTTCGGGTGCCCGGTCGCCACTCGAGAACTTTACTACCCCAACGGCCATCTGTTCTACGAGCTATGTGCCCTGCCCACTGCCACTACAGTTTATCGATTCTGTGAGCTATGTCGGTTACTTTGGTTCTCCTGTGGATCGCCTCGTTTCTGATTGATTTTATACATACATATATGTATTCATATTTTTATATTGTTGTATTATCGCTAAATGGATCTAATAGCCGACATAATAATAATTTTTCTTTCTCCTATTAGCCGAACGAGGCCTCAAAAGTACTCGTTTATGGTTCGCTATTTGTCTGGAATTCCCGTTGGGATGACAACAAAGACTTTTAACTAATTCACTTCAAAACTTGAAAACCGCGTTGTAAAGATGGTCAGGTAAATTCAGTATGTCTGTTGCTTACGTAAAGAGGAGTTTAAATATTGTTTTTTTAAATTTTTACCCAGTAGTTAATGAGTAGGTTAACCCGGTAATTAAATGGATGATTTAATCGCTTGGCTGCGAACTGTCTTAACCAAAGACCACAAACACCGACCTCCCAAAGTTGGGTAATTTCGTTAAGTCTAATTTTTAAGTAGGTAATGAACATTCTGCTCACAGACGGTAAATTAAACTGACGGCGTCTTTGAAATCGCGGGTCAGCCGGGGCCATGGCAGCGGCAACCGGCAGTTGCTAGGTCCCGCAGGGTGGGCGCTCCCTGGCAACCCGCGATAGCCCGCGGTACCCATTAGGTACGCAGCTAGCCGCCCGGCATTCATCAGGTTAATATTCACAACCGATTTCTGATTATAAACTGTGACAAATTCTGATTCTGATTCATGCATTTATTTGACTTAAATATACACATGTCACATAACATAAAACAAAAATATTACCTACATAAAAAAGAGGTTACATGGTTACTAAGATAATCACTATACGGTTTTTTTAACTATTGTGTACTTTATGAAGCAACGTTTCTATGACTTTTAGAGGGTGCGCAGTGCGCGAGCCGCAAGCGGCTTACGAGCGTAGAAAAAAGTTGCCTATTTGTTAATCCAGGTCCTAATCTGTTTATCTACCAAATTTTAGCCAGATCTGTTCAGTAGTTTTTGCGTGAAAGAGTAACAAACATACATCCATACATTCTTACAAACTTTCGCGTTTATAATATTAGTAGGATTACACAACTCAATCATTATTTACTTACGTACATAAAGAAATGGTTTTCAGTGTTCAATATGTATACCTATTTGCAAAATTCTCCTAACGTTTCTTTATTGCTAACTACAATTTAGTTTAAACAAATGCCCTCAGCATTCGTGTGTGAATTATTAAACATCTTCGTGTGGTATAATTGCCACCCCCGGGCAACATTGGGCATGCACACTAGCGCGCGACACTACGCAGAACCTCCCTGCCAATATTCGCCAACGCTGCCGTTTCCAAACGACAATGGCCCGCCTACGTCTCCAAGCGTCTTCCAGCCGTTGATATCAGCAGGATTATCGGGTCCATCCAATGCCAACAAGCGAGCGTAATCAGCACGGCGGTGGCCGCTCGCGCGTAAATTACGCGGAGCGTCCACCCTGTCTAGAACTACCTTGTCGCTTTTGAGCCTTTGCTCCTTGCACGCTGGGAATAACTAGTCGGAGCTCTGTTTGTATTGGCCATCCGGGCAGCTACACGTCCTTCGCTAATGCCCGCTTAGATAGCCTCGCTCGCCGCGCTCGCAAATATAATCGCGTGCCCTCCATTGTCCCTTAAGGACGGGAGCAGGGCCGCCGCTAGGCGGGGCTGATTGATTGGATGAGCACTTAGGCAAATTTTGATGGACAATTTAGACCCCAAACTCGGGAATAGATTCATTTGTAATTAAAGTTGATGTCGAGTGCGTAGTAAGTTAGAATGTAGGAGGAATTTGTAATGGACATTAGAGATCTAATGGGTTAAATGTCTTGGTGGTACAAATTATGATAGTAGGTACTCGACTCTTAAAAGCACAACAAATGAATAAAACATGAGCTCCTAAATCCAAGTAGATTTTTTAAATGCTGCATACTTTTTTCCAGCGCCTTCCAAAAAGGAGGAGGTTCTCAATTCGTCTGTATGTTTTTTTTATTGTTGTTACCGCATAACTTTTGACTGGGTGAACCGATTTTTATAATTTTATATCAAAATTGGTGTAGTACTTTATTAGAAAATTCACAAAAACCAAAAATAATAATCCAAAAATGTACTAAGTTGTTGCAATGGAAGTCGGTTTTTAACGTGTTTAGCGTTTTCAGTTATCGAATAAGGAAAGTAATTGTTCCAAAAGATTTCAATAAATGGCACGTTATCAAAGATTGCGACTTTCCATAAAGTTAAGGTGGCGACACAGTTCGGGAACGTGCGCAGCATAATTAGAGTTCCGCGGGCGATAGGCACTCGCCTTTATTAAATTACGGTTACCCGCCTTATCTTGCTACAGCTACATCGACGCAAACACAGAAATAAAATCAAGATGGAACGGCTATTCCCAAAAACAGCAACAAACAAAGGTAGAGTATAGATAAGGTAACTTTTTTATAGCTTCTCTGAATACTTGCTCATCTCGATGACAATTAGTCAATAAAGTAATATTAAAGTGAAACTTTTATTACATCGTCTCAATTTTTTTCGTCTGTGTGTTGCGTGTCGCGTGACGGTCGCTTTCGTCTGACTGTATGATCTTTTCATCCTCTGTACCGTAGCGAGAGCAGCCATGATCGTTTCGTCCTCTGTAAAGTTTCACTTTTACCGTGGTTTCATAAAACCACACACTTACTTTTTTTTATTACCCCTAAGGGTTAAGGCGACGCATCGATCGGAACAGTTTGTGGCACGACGGAAGGAGAAGGAGTAGGGTAAGGCTCAATTCACACCGGGACGGCAGCGGCCGGCAGCGACTGGGAGCGGCCGTCAGCAGCTGGGAGCGGCCGGCAGCGGCGAGTAGATACCGTCGGAGCCGGCCACGGCAGGTTCGCGCCGCCGCCGGCAGCCGCGCGTGGCCGCTGGCAGCCGCACGCGGCCTCCCGACTAGTCCTCTTCGACCAGAATTTGCATCCCTAGGCAGGGGGCGAACGCGCGCTGGGAGCGGACAGCCGCTCGCGGACGCGCGCGCAGGGAGCGGACAGCCGCTCGCAGCCGCGCGGTAGCTCGCGGCGTCGCGGGCAGCCGCGCGTCGTTTTCGTACTTTTCAAACGATACTAATATTTATAAGCATGAAGATAAAGTTTAAAATTGTTTTACACTGAAAGTGTTCGTCACGTCGCTGCCGGCCGCTGCCGTCCCGGTGTGAATTGAGCCTAAGGGTGTGGGTTAAAACTCCATTCGTGCACACAATTTAGTTTAATGGTGATGTAGCAAATAAAAGAGAAATGTAAGACCTAGAAAAAAGTACACAGGAATTAGAAAAGATTTTCACGCTTAAATTATTATCATAAATCACGGAAATATAATTACAGTGTAAACTCTGTAAAACGTCACTCGATATAACGATTCACTCTTTGAAAAGTCAAATTTTTCTGGCTCCAGTTGGTTTACTTTGACGCTAATTTCTCTCTGTATAACGAAAACTCTCAATAACGTCACAAAATTTCCGGTCCCTTGAGTGTCGCTATATAGAGTTTTCACTGTATATCCTACCCGAGATGGGTCTTTTAAAAGAGTATCAGTTAAAATTAATTAGTTTAGTTTGATGGTGAAAATATTACTGGATGATCGAACTTTTGGTTTTTGAAATCAAATGTCAGCGCATGCGTAAAATAAGAAATAGATGAATTGAAAAAAGAACGCATAACAGAGTGCCGTGTTACACGTTGTTCCTGTTTTTTTCTTTATGTGTAAAGAGTTAAAGAAAATAACCACACTTTTGCACTTTTTAATGTTTTTTTCGTTTCAATTAAAAACTACAATTAATTTTTAAAATTCAAAGGGGCATATTCAAGTGTGTTTTTAGTTTTAGTTTATTGGACTAGGAAAATTATCGATCTGGTTTGCGTGTAGGATGCAAATCTGTTTTAAAAGAGGTTTTTTGATATATTTTTTTGGTTATAAAAGTTAACGAATCGTGTTTCTGTAACTGACAAAATGTAGCCATTGAAATGAAGAATCAGAATACAAAATGTCACTTTCATATGCTTTTTTAATTGCTGAGAAAAACCTACATCCCTGCGATCAAATTTTCAAATGCGTCGCCTTAAATGAGAATGCAAAATGAGAATTAATAGGGGATCGTACTGCACCAAAAATAAAATCTGAAATATGATTTCGTAAATTGCTCTCCTCTTGAAGTTTCAAAAAACCTTACTTGTTTTGTTTTTCCATCATGTCTTCAATTTTTAATTGATCAAATTCACAAAATAAGTTCGTCAATGACGCTAAAAATCTGTGACATCACTTGTGGGTATTTCCAAACATTTTTAGAACAAAATTTCGTTTTTGACAGATCATGAAAAGTAACTCAAATAACTAGCAGTCCGATTCCCTATTTTGCAACAACCCATAGACGTCCCCACAGCTGGGGCACGGATCTCTTCCCAAACTTGGGAAAGTTAGGTCATACCCCACACAAAGGGGGCAAAGTCGGGGTTGGTCAAGGTTGTAGGGCTAGTGGAAACCCCACTGTTAGAAGTTTTTCAAGCCTACTCTAAGGCATCTGACGCGATTTAACGACTGAAATCTAGTTATTGCAACCAGCATTAACGACTTGTGTGATGTTTGAAGCACGGAAACGTTCGAACAAAGTGTCACTGACGTCAACTACATCCAGGTAATAACAGTGCTACAGGTCAGTTAACCTGTGTAATCGACCCAGCCAACACCTAAATCTACAGTTTCCTCATGATAATAAATGTGAAGAGTTGAAACTCTAGTTTCCAAACCTACGCCAATTAGCGTGTGCATCTAAGAACTTAGGAATATTTTGTCCAGTGTGATAATTTGTGCATTTAGAATCGTATCATTGGATTAAAATTACAAGGGTTCCAGGACCTTACAAATTCTCTGTGAGGAAAAAACGTAACTGTATACTTTTCAAAGTGTCTGTGAGAGCGTTCGCAATGGCTACTTGCCACTGCCGACTAGATTTTCCACGGCCGACTAGCTTGTAACTAATCGAGTTGGTCACGACGACGTGCATCTGGATGGCCATAGAGCACGACACGTTATCACGTAAAATTATCCTCCGTAAACCGACTTTACAGACAACATCGTTGCATGGAGCAAAGCAAAGAGCAAAACAAAACAATGAGAAGTTATGCATCATAGTGGACGTAAGTACCACAAAAAGTAAAGTTATATAAATGGCAATCATTTATGGCACTGTACTGTGACTGTCGAATACTGTCGATGTAAGTAAATTGAAAAAAGCACTCATAAATGTGGAATGCACTAGAAAAAAAGAAGACCCTTCTATTTGGACAAAGTTCTGTGGCCGCGACGGAACACGCTTGACGCTGCTCACTGCCTGCCGAACCAATATCAAGTCAGCAATAACAATTGCGACGTCTAGTGTTGTGACCTTGTCGAAAGTTCAAGACTCGTCGAGACTTCTCGAGAACTCTTTGGAGTCGACATTTGTCTGAACAATTGTATTCTACTTCTAGTGTCTATCCTCGACGCTTTTATCGAACATGATCGATTTTCTGGAGTAGTGATTTCATATCGATTTTAAAATTGGTAAAATGGAACGAAGGCCTCTCGACTATGTCAGAAAAAGTGAGAATATGTAGTTCGAATAAACACTTCAAAACGCAAAAATAATTTAAAAAAAAATTCGAGCGAGACCTACAGTACTCGCATATGATGTGTAACATGTGACAAAATACTTTATAAAAGGACGGCAAAGATACGGCAGACTAGGTTGTAAGGTCATAGATACCTTTGCCTTTTCCGCGCTTTTAAAGCCTGAAAAAAGGACGGCAAAGATACGGCAGACTGGGCTGTATGGTCATAGATACCTTTGCCTTTTCCGCGCTTTTAAAGCCTGAAAAAACGCGACTCCCTGTTACACATTTCCGTCACATGGGACACTTTTCCGTGCCATTTCACGAAATCACTCCCAAAAATTGCAGGAAAGCGAGAGCAAAGATGTTACACATAAAAAAAAAACAGTAATAAATAATCTTAATTTTGTCTAAATGTTAGAAAAGATCTTAACAGAAACGCATATTAAATTAAGAATACAGATTACACAGGTTGATATTTTCGTCCCTTGGCAAAACCCTGTAGTTAAGGATAACTTAAAAACCGCCCAAGTGCGAGTAGTACTCGCGCACCGAGTTTCGTACCACCACACTTATCCACACTAATACACCAATGATGCCTATTCAGTCAAAAGATGTCAACGAGAGACAGAAAAATTATTATTTTTGCATTTACTTCGGGATATTTATTTTTGATGTGTAACATCTTTGCTCTCGCTTTCCTGCAATTTGTGGGAGTGATTGCGTGAAATGGGACGGAAATGTGTAACAGGAAATGCGAACGTTTTTTAATTCTCGAAAACTAAGGTTGTCATAGCCATTCCGCCTAGTGTGATGGCAAAGGCAAAAATGACATACTACTATTCGAAGGGTCGGCTCGTGAATGTACGACCCGATAATTAATTAATTTCATAAGTATTTTGTCACATGTTACACATCATAATATGCGAGTACTGTAGGTCTCGTTTTTTTTATTTATTCATTACGTTTTGTACCACAACCACACTGAACATTTGATCCAGGTAAACTTTGTTATGTACTTAATGTACTTCAAACTTATACAAAACTCGAGATGCTGCGATCGGTTCCGACTTTACTTAACTATTAACATGGTGTGATATAATGAAGCCTGAAAATCACATAATAATAATAGTTATTTATAATACAAGGGTGGTAAAAAGGTAAATAACAAACGAGTGGCGAGGGTTTACCATCATCACGAGTTTGTCATTTTCTTGTACACCCATGTATCATACGACATTTTTCAATACAGTTGTGAGAAAACAGGTAAAATAAAAAAACGACCGTGACAGAAAAACTAAATACATGGGTACATCAAGGTTTCCTAATCAAAGAACATTTTAGGCGACTTGTGGCTTACTTTAAGTATCCGGGGAGTAACCCTTAAAAATGGTAAAAACGGTAAAATCCCTTAACATTTTTAAAACTAAGATCAAAGATCTTTTGCTAAAAAAAGTGCTGTTATACACTGGAGGATTTCTAATCAAATGAATATACACCTACTTATTCATGGAATTCTTACTTTTACGATTCGACAAATTCTGATAATTATTCTGATGACTTATTATATTTTATTTTATTCATTATGATCATTAATTAAGCACTGATAGTGACTCTCTTACTTTTCATATATTTATTGTAATGTGTTCTGAAATGTATTTGGACTATTTTGTTTCTGTTTAGAGTTGACAATAAAGATTTTCAATTTTCTACTTTCTAACGCAATTGAATCGAACACAAAATGTATTTTGTATGCGATCTAATAAAATGAAAAAATAAATGAATCTCACTTTGTTTTTTCTTATATACACTTTAGTATATATTTTTTTAATACACGTATATTAACTATTCATAATTTTATTCATATCCACAACTAAAACAACGCAATTCAGCTTTACTTACGCATGCGTAATTTTTTTTAAAATATTACAATAAACAGATTACAATAAGGCTTGGTATAAAATCATTGTAAGCATTAAAACCTCCTTGGAAAAGATGACCCATTCCTTGGAGTAACCTATGTGCTTCATTCATATGTATTCTCCTTTCTTCACATAGATATAATCCAAAGAGAATCTAAAAAGCTATGTACTAACCTCACGGAGGAACAAACTATCTTCTTTAAAATTCTCCTTTCAATAGTCCTAAAGAAGATTCTGTATCTTTGGTTATTGTATTTTTATATTTGCTAGAAATGTCTTGTTACTCAGAGCTACAAATAAAAAAAAAGTGGCAAAGTAAAATAATAATAAGCACGTGTGCGGTAAAATCAATTTTGCGCACAGTAAACTAGCAAATAAAATACGACTTTTCAAGCAACTATATTTAAAAAAGTTGTATCATCTTCATAAACATTTTTGGGACAAGGAAGAGCTTTCTAGAGTTTGAGTCAATTCAGGCAGACTGTTTGAAGAAAGCGGAGTTGATTTTGCAAGACTGATTCAGATCCATGTTTCTAAAGGTCGAAGTCAGAAACCATTTGCAACCGACTTCCAAAAAGCAGGAGGTTTAAAATTCGACTGTGTATTTTTTATGTGTGTGTTACGCGATATCTTCTCAGATTGTGAACCGATTTTCATGATTCTTTTTTTTATCGATAGGGTATGCTCTCCAATTGGTACCATATTAATTTTATCAAAATCGGTATAGTACTTTATTAGAAAATTAACAAAAACTAAAAATAATAGTGCGCAATTGTACAATGATGATGCGATGGAATTCGGTTTTAACGTGTTTAGCGTTTTCAATCATACTCGTACATATAGAAGATTCGACAAGACCGAGTAGAAATGTAAACATTGATTCCAAGTTTCCTCTGCTCACCGTGTCGCATCACTGCCATCGGCCCCGCGTAAATTATGCACAGGTCTTTCACCAGCTCCTAGATTTTCCAGATTATCACAAAACACATCTTACTACGTCCACATAAGAGGTATTTCAACTACAAACTCGGGTGGTTGTCGCGACGGACGGCAGTAATGGCCACCTCGTCGCAGCGCGGGCGCCACCCTCGTAAGCAATGCATGCGTTCGGAAATAAAGGAAAATCCCGTCTAATTACGGATCGGCACGGGAGCAGCTCATTACTTATGAGCGCGAGAGAATATTGGCAGGTTTTTTTTCCGGGAGCTATGGTAAGGATATCAGGCAATCTTCTATCTTATCAGCTCATATACATCCCCACTGAACGGCTCGAGCCTACCCAGAATTAGGGTGATCGGGCCTTAGTCGACCACGCGGACCCAGTGCGGGTTGATCGACTTCACACACAACCTTCGAATTTCTTTGCAGGCGTGTGCAGGTTTTCTCACGATGTTTTCCTTCACCGTAAGAGCGTCGGATAAACGTACATATGAAATCGAAATTCGAAAACACATTGGTACGTGGCAGGATTCGAACCATGGCCTCTTGGACAGGCCAAAAATGTGTTATTTACGTCATTTTATTCGTACTAAAATGGGACTGATGGCAAGAGTTAGCTGCTGATCAGTAGAAACCGAATCACCAGTGTTGCCGGTTCCTGGATTCCCGGATATACTGCGCAACAGCTCTCAAACCTTCCTCCAACCTAAATGACGTAAGTAAAAAAACGTGATATGATACCACGATAGATTTTAGGAACCGATCTCCTGTATATACGAATAAAATAAATAAATAAATAAAAAATATTCTCAGACAAATCACACATGGTCATCTGGCCCCAAAGTAGGATTCCCTGTGTTATGGGTTACCAGAGACTGATATACATACTTATATACGTTTAAATACATACATATATAGATATATTTTAACACCCAGACACAGAGCAAACAAATCTGCTCATCACACAAATGCTTGCCCTGGGTGGGGATCGAACCCACAACCCTCGGATCAGTAGTCAAGGGCACTAACCACTGAGCCACCGAGTCAGTCTAGCTTTTTCCCGCGGCTCCGCCCGCGTGGACATCGTTTTTATGACTGTCTATAAGAGTGATTAGTAAATTATGACGTTTCCCACCTACTCAACCATCTCTGTGCAAAAAATCACAACAATCGATTATTTTTTTAGTTCCCTCAGGAACTGCATCAGATTATGCTATTTTCCCGGGATAAAAAGTAGCCTATGTCCTTCCTCGTGACACATGCTACCTGCATGCCAAATTTCATAAAGATTGGTCAAGGCGTTGAAAAAGGTAACAAACAAACATTGTCATTTTCACATTTATAATATTAGTAAGGATTATGTTGCCAGCGTAGTTGTTTCCGAAAACCCTGGAAAAATTATCATAATATCTATAGTAGGTATTTCCGTTAAATTTAACAAACAAAAATATCCTTTGGTGTTCTAGTTTTCCTCGCTGGCGAGGCGACTTCGCCGTTTTTTCGCGCACAAAGGGGCCGCGGGCGAGGCGAGGGTTCCCGTCCAACAGCCATTGCATGGCTCGCTCTAATTCCCTCCGCCCGCGGGCTCGGAAAATACTCCGCCATTTGCGCTATTACAGCTCGCGCTTCGAGTACCTACCCAGCTGGTTCATGTTGCTGGGGAACTTTTGATCAAATATTATTCAGCATGGATGAAACCTAGTATCAATAAACTTGTTGAAAGACGGTTGGGGCAGCAAAATTGACGAGTGGCAACCGTGCATCGGAAAACGTAGCATAGGCAGAGCTGCTACTCGGTGGATTGGCGACATGGTTAGGGAAGCTGCTGAATGCGGGCAGCCGAGAACCGGTCGTTGTGTAAATCCTTATGGTAAGCGTTTATTTTCGACAGTATTTAATCTGATTGATGATGATGTAGTATCGATAAAATAGTTAGTTCTTGGTAGATCCATAGAGTAGATCCATACTGGATCTATTGAGTTATTTATTTCTCGTTAGATCTGTAGGTCCTTCGACTTGATCCAATATAGATCTATCGAATCATTTAGCTCTCGTTAGATCTGTAGGTCTATTTAGTAGATCCGTGAATTCCATGATGGATCTAACAAGTTATTTATTTATCGTCAGATCTGTTTATCTTAAGAAAAGTTTATTAAACTAATTATAATATGACAGCATAAGCGCTACGTGCTTTAATTATCTGCGTATGCAAAATGGCTTCGCGTGCTCATGATGCTTGGGAAATTCCATGGTTTATAGTTCAATAATTACCAATTACCAAGTCCTTGCTGGGCCCGTGCACTTTGGAAAGCTTTAGGGTTTTTAGTTTATATGGACGATGAAATAGATTTCATTTTCAGTTTAAATATAATATTAATGCAATGTCAGAGAATTTGAAATTCAACTGTAACCAAACTAGCTCCGGGCTCTGTCGCGACTAGCGTCGCGTATTCATATCTATAAAATGTTTATGGAGCTCACTTAGAGCGCAGTTACCCGTTCTTATTTTAGGGTGGCAACACCGCCGTGCAAGATATAAACACTTCTTGCTTATCCGTGTTGCGACTCGTAAAGTTCTGGAAACTCTCACGCGATCAGACACATGGTGAACAACTGGAGCACGACATTTATTGAAAGACAACTTCTCTGGCCTTAGTTGCTTCATGTCACGTGAAAGACTTTCTCTGAAGTTCGATTTTTTTATTTTTTTATTAAGCCAGATTAAAAGGAGGTGAATTCACCACAATTAATTATAATTTTCCAACTAGCACAACTGGGTGGCAAATGACTCGGATATCATATCCGTTCGTTACTCAGGGTGAAAAATGGAGCCATACTCAAGTGCTATACAGGTGCAGAGAACCCCTATCTAACCCAAATGGCACCACGGGGAGAATTGCAGCCTATTTTTGGTTCTAAATGGGATCAATAAGAGTTCTAACAATTCCCGTGCGTGGGTGGAAATTAGAACTTTGGGTGCAAGTTGTGCGAAGTGAACGAATGAGTGAATGAAGGACCATTCAGTTCGTTCATCTGGTGACAAATGAGACGTCAGAGTTTCTGTTAGTGCCATAAAGTGACTTATATTCTTTGGTGTTTCGCGTGACTTATTGATTTATATCATATTCCACTATCAAACATATTTATTCTTAAAGTGTTAATTGTTAAGGCATCAGATTTGTTTGCAATAACCTAATCAATTTAATTAAAAATATGACACATGAGTAATATTACCACTCTTTTTGGGTAGTCAGAAATGTATCATATGTCACTAACGGGATTAAGACGAATCTAACGACACATCGCACTCAAAATCTATGAACCCATTAAGGTTAGACAAATTAATAGACAGATACAGAAAGCATACATACTTACAACACACATACACACAAAAAATATTAACCTGCTTTTTGTGCAGTCGGTTAAAAAGTGAGTTCTAAGATCCTATATATTTATTATTATAGCTGTGCCCGCGAAAACGTGGAGAAAGTTTTGAATTTTCCCACGGGAACTCAATTTTCCCAGATAAAAAGTATCCTATATGTTAACCCGGGCTATAAGGAACCATCATATAAAGTTTCATCAAAATCGGCGTGGTAGTTTTTGCGTGATGCGCGAACATACAGACAGACAGACAAAAAATCCAAAAGCTGTTGTTTTGGCCTCTATACCATATCGTTAGTAATGTCACAATAGACTAAAGTTTACTGTGGTAATGTCCACCACAGTTATTATTTTCCAAAAATATTTCATGTACAGACAGGGCCCCGTTACAGTTTTATTATATACTAGTGGATGCCCGCAGCTTCGCCCGCGCAGATCCCGATTTTTGCGGTTCCCGTGGGAATTTCCCAAAAATCCTTTCTTAGCGGATGCCTACGTCATAACATCTACCTGCATGCCAAATTTCAGCCCGATCCGTCCAGTGCTTTGGGCTGTGCGTTGATAGATCACTATGTCAGTCAGCCAGTCAGTCAGTCACCTTTGAGTTATATATGTATATATATATAGGATGGTAGGCAGTGAGACTAAATCTTCATCTAAGTCACTACAGTGAGATGGCCACCCGTCTAATGCCATTACACCCCCACTCCATTTCCCTCCACTTCACTCCTCTACGCTATGCTACGCTTCGCTGTGCTATGCCAGAACGCAAGTAGCGGCCGGCAGCTTGCAGCCGCGAATAATTCAGCGGCATGCCCAACGAGGACACGCGAATCAGCTTAGCCTTAGGGGTGTCAATAGTTTAATGACAAAGATTAATGGTGTAAAAATTAAATTTTCAATACAGTTGCTCGAAAAGTGGTCCTTTATATGGCATATATAAAATTCATTATACTGCACACGTGCTTTTATTTTACCACTTTTTTAATATCTAGCTCGGAGGAACAAGACATTTCTAGCAAATAAAAAATATAATAACCAAAGATACAGAATCTTCTTTAAGACTATTGAAAGGAGAATTTTAAAAGAAATAGGTAGTTTCTCCGTGAGCCGTGAGGTTAGTACATAACGCTAGCTGTTTAGATTGTCTTTAGGTTATATCTTTATGAAGAAAAGAGAAAAGATATGAATGAAGTGTAACCGGTTACACCACGGAATAGGCATCTTTTCCAAAGAGGCTTAGTATCCCAAGCCTTATTGTAGTCTATTTATGATAATAAAAAAAAACTTACGCATGCGTACGTGTGCTAGCTGAAATATGGTGCAATTTTCGTAAAACTGAATTATGAATAGTTATATAAAATTATGAAAAGTTAATATACCTTTATGTAATAAAAATATACTTGTGTGTTATATAAGAAAAACAAAGTGAGATTACTCCCCGGACATTTAAAATAAGCCACAATTCGCGTAAATTAAACTTTGGTTGCTGAAGCCTTGATAGGTATGTACCTACCCATGTATTTTGTTTTTGTCACGGTCGTTTTTTTATTTTATCTATTTTCTCACAATTGTATTGAAAAACTTCCTATGATACATGGGTGTACAAGGAAATAACAAACTCGTGACGATGGTAAACCCTCGCCTCGGCTCGGTCTCACAAATGTCACTCGTTTGTTATTGACCTTTTTACCACCCTTGTATCATAAATAACTATTAAAGATACGAGTATAAACACTTTTTTTGGAGCAGTCATGTAAAGTTATGTGACAATACAATAAATAAATCAATACAATACCAACAAATTTGGGAAAAGGGCAGGAAGAAGAAGATGAAGAAGACAATACTATTTCTTTGTCATTATAAAAAACGGCCCAAGTGCGAGTCAGAACCGCACAATAGGGTTCCGTACCATCATACTAGCGCTAGTTTCTTCACGTTTTTTGTATGGAGACTTTCACTTTTTAAAATTTTTAGTATTTGTTATTATAGCGGCAACAGAAATACATCATCTGTGAAAATTTAAACTGTGTAGCTAGCACGGTTCATGAAATACGGCCTAGTGACAGACGGACAGACAGACGGACAACGGAGTCCTAGTAACAGGGTCCCGTTTTCACCCATGAAATGCTCATCATATTTTCTGTATTCAACACAATGCAATGAAAATTCGGCCTTCAAGTAAAGCGCTCATAGAAAAGACATCAACGAGACACGCAAATCTTTTTACTCGACAAATATGACACCGAAAAAACTGTACACAGGTCAGGTGTTAACGTGTAGGTAGATGGTTAGGGGTTAGACCTCTCAAAAATATGCGTGATAGGCAGGCAGATTGTCGGAGAGTACTACCTAATTATCTCCCGTGCATCAACATCATCATCATCATATCAGCCGAAAAACGTCCACAGCTGGACGAAGGATTTCCACGAAAACCGGTCCCGCGCTGCCCTCATCCATCGGCTTCCCGCGATCTTCACCAGGTAGATAAGCACGGGAGATAAATCAGGTATCACTCTCTGACAATTTGCCTGCCTAACACGCATATTTTTGAGATGTCTAACCCCTAACCGTCTACACGTAAACACTGTCAGCTACAAAAATCCTAGACAAACACGTTACAGCCCAGCCCTGCCCCAGGAGTGGGGATGGACCCACCCTAGCAGGCGCCTTGACAGCGCCGCCGTTAATTCCTGCCCGCGATTGACAACGCGGTCGGAATTTATCGACGCGCACACTCGCCGCCCGCTACCCGCAGTGATGTCACTATCAAATGTCGATATCGAAACGAATTCGATACAATTTCTAACAGCCACTGTGGAGGATTTTGGTAGATATGTGTAGTTTCTGGCTTCACAATGGAAGGTTGCAAATTAGATTCCCTGGAGTGTCGCTAACGTTATGGATCCCGCTGTTGATTGTGTAAATCGGGCTAGCTGTAGATAGATAATGTAATCTTATATAATCTGGGGATAATCTTCAAGCTTGATAAGTAATGTAATTGATACTTTAGCGCCATATTTAGCTTGTCTTTTTGATATTAGCATTGATAGTGGCGTCTTTCCATATCTCATGAAGATTAGTAAAGTGATACCTATATATAAATCTGGTTCAAATACTGATCCGGGCAACTACAGACCTGTTTCTGTGCTGCCAGTTCTTAGTAAAGTGTTTGAAAATTATGCTTAACCAAATGCTACAATATTTTACAGAAAGCAAACTACTGCATAACCAACAATTTGGTTTCACGAAAGGTCGATCAACAACCGATGCAGGAGTTGCACTTATTCGCAACATTTATGATGCCTTTGAGGAATCGCAAAATGCAATTGGAGTGTTTTGTGATTTATCTAAGGCATTTGATTGTGTTGAACACCAAACATTACTTGTGAAATTAAAGCATTACGGTGTAGAGGATTGGGCTCTCAGTCTTTTAAATTCGTATTTAGACAACAGAACACAAAAAGTACAAGTAAATAGCACGAACTTATCGGGATCTAGAGTGAAAATAGGTGTGCCCCAGGGTTCCATATTAGGGCCTTTTCTTTTCCTTGTTTACGTAAATGACTTGCTTTTTATGGTGCAAAATCTATCAAATATTTGTTGTTTGCGGATGATACTTCTCTTATTTTTAAAGTGAATAGGAAAGAAAATGAAATTAACGAAGTAAACAACACTCTCTCAAAGATACTGAACTGGTTATTTGTTTCTTTGTCTACGCGGTTTATAGGTAGGTTATGATATAAACATAATTGTGCTCCCGAGTCAACTGTGAATATGATATAACAAATTTTGAAGTTACTGAGGCATAGTGACGGAAAATTTTAACGCAACGTGACCAGGAGGACACGAAAAATTGACATAACTGTCGCTTTTCTTCTTTCTCGTTTTCTTAAAATCAATGGTTTCTCACTAAAAATAGTTTGAATCATTGTGATGCTTTATTACTTTATTTTTTATTATAACAAGGTATTTTGGTTATTACTAGTTATGTTATAGTTTTAATAGATTATAGACGCGCCTTTCCGTGAAACGTGAGTAGTCGCGTGGGGAGCATTTTGCCGCCCATAACAAAATGATTTTTTTTGCACACTGTGGTAAGAAAAAGTTATAAATGTTTGTAAAAGAATAAACATCAATAATACACTATACAAAACAGTAATGTTTACTTAATTAAATTTAATAATTTAAAAAAAAACACATTCATATATACATATAAATTTAATGACAAATTTATATATTTGCATTATTCATCATATCAGCCGAAGGAAGTCCACTGCTGGACATAGGCCTCCCCCAAGGATCTCCACGACGACCGGTTCTGCGCTGCCCGCATCCAGCGGCTTCCCGCGACCTTCACCAGGTCATCGGTCCACCGAGTGGGAGGCCTGCCTACACTACGCTTTCCGGTGCGTGGTCGCCACTCGAGAACTTTACTGCCCCATCGGCCATCTGTTCTACGAGCAATGTGCCCCGCCCACTGCCACTTAAGTTTAGCAATTCTGAGAGCTATGTCGGTTACTTTGGTTCTCTTACGGATCTCCTCGTTTCTGATTCGATCACGCAGAGAAACTCCGAGCATAGCACGCTCCATTGCCCTTTGAGTGACCTTGAGCCTTCTTATGAGGCCCATAGTAAGCGACCATGTCTCAGTTCCGTACGTCATCACTGGCAACACACATTGGTCGAAGACCTTGGTCTTAAGACACTGCGGTATCTGGGACGTAAAGATATTGCGAAGCTTCCCAAACGCTGCCCAGCCGAGTTGGATTCGACGATTTGCATTATTATCAGCACATATTTCAGCAAAATAAGTCTTGAAAATTGACAAACAGTGTTCACTACTTAGTGAATATGCTCATATAATATGAATATGCTGGCACGCAGGTTCGCTGATTGCACAGATGATGTGAAGGTCACTTTGTTTAAATCATACTGTCAATCATTCTATACAAGCGGCCTGTGGGCTAGCTATACCCTTCGGGCTTTCAATGCTCTACGGGTCCAGTACAATAATGTGTTCAGGATGATGTTGAGGTTGCCCAGGTTTTGCAGTGCTTCAGGCATGTTTGCCGCAGCCCAAGTAGACGGATTTCACGCATTAATGCGCAAAAAAATAGACTCGGTCCGCAGTAGAATGCTGGGCAGCAACAACACCATCCTGAGGGTGCTGGCAGACAGACCTGACAGTGTGCTGCAGAAGCACTGGGTGTCAGCCCTGATTCACCCACACGCTGGCCAGGTTTATTATATTAATTGATTTCTCTATTTTTCATGTTTTACTAATATAGTCAGTAAGTTTTTTACTAACATATCATGGGCCCATGTTGTCTGGTAAATAAATAAATAATAATAATAATAATGCATCAAATTTTGGTCCTGGCAAGCAACAATCTCATCAACGCGCGAACACTCTAGGGTTAAACGTCGCAGTTCTCGAATTTAACCAATTCAATTCAATAAATTTATTTGTTATAGAATTTGGTACAATTTAGTGTTAACAGTGTTGTAGTTGGTGAACTTCACCTCAACATAAGGTATACTAACTAAATAAACTATGTATGTCGATATTTTATAATTTAGTCACATCACTAGCTAACGTCTCTGCTGCGTTCGCTTCGCCGACGCTGTTTATGTATGTACCTACGTTATGTATGTATGTATATAGAGATGGCTGACTATCTTATATACTGCTAGCTGCAGGTAAATAGGGCCTGCGGCCTGCCTTTTAGGACCAAGCCTTGTCTGGTAGCTAGTGCACCTAAATAATCAAGGAAGGTGAATACAGGCCGTGTTCGATATTCAGTGCTTTTAGTAGGAATAATTGAGATTCGTTGTTCGCCAGACATACCTAAAATCAGGGTTCGAGGATATATATCAAATGATTTTTTATGATGTATATCAATACAAAAATTGTTTAAAAATTTTATGTTATTAAGTATTTTTTGGCGTTTGTTACTATATTTCTACTTCTCAAATGTAGATGGCGTTGGAGTAGAGTTAAAACATACTCCCTAATAGTAAGTTCTAATCCATAAATGGCCACACTTCTGCCGGCATTAGTGGCGTCCAGCATTGCCAGAATGTTACTTTTGTAATAAATAATTAAAAACATTTTAGTTTTTTTAAATATTTTTTTTATGTAGCACATAATATGCAAATAGTATACATAAATAATACAATAAAATAATAATATAGCTTTCATACAAAATGGATATATAGCAGACTTTTGATATATATCGGATATATATATTATAAATACCCGATATTTTGATATTTATAATAAATATCGGATATTTTCGAACCCTGCCTAAAATACATTAATATATGAAGGATTTTAAAAAGAAAAATGGTGGATAACTAGAAAATTGGGATGAAACAGGACCAAATTACAATTTGGCTTAAAAAAGAAACAGGTGCATTAAATATTCTTGATTTGATGGTTTTAAATTACTTTCAATGTATTTTGATGATTAACCTTTTTTATTAAAAGCTTGTATTTAACTTGCCATGTATGTATGTAAGTATGTTTGTTTAATTCAAAAGCCGCGTTCCCGGTAACAATAAATCCTTTTGGTATTCTGAAGTTGATCTGATGATAAAATTTGGAGGTGCAATCAATCGTGGTCCCAGAATCGTCTTTCATTTCAATAGAATCGTAGGAAATACAGCCTTTTTGAATTTGGAACAATGTATTAATATTCATTTGAGCATTTGGTATTTTGAGCATAAAAACTCTTTTCAAATAGAAGTTTGTACCTAAAAGCTTTTTGGTTTTTTCGAAAATTTCATTATTTTTACAGCTTTCCTTACTCAATTGAAGATAAAAAAACGAGTGTGCTTTAGACCACACGATTAAAGTAAAACTTAATCACTGTTCGCGTAACGCATTCACCAGCTTACTCCCCAAGTCAAGCGTGTTGTTCGCCTCAACCGATCACACTTTTCGTAACGCTATAAATCACGGTTCACGTAACGCAATCAACAGCTCACTCCCCAACTCAAGCTTGCGTAAAGAAGTTTTACTTCAACAATAAAGCCTTGAAAAAAATTGCATGCAGTCAACATAAGTCATTTTAAATTCAACTTTTATACAAAATGTACCAATTAATTGAAAAAGTTTTTTGGCATAAATTCGGACACCCTCTATGATAGCGAGCGTCCAGCGAATACTAATCACGTGAATCCTTGAGTGAATGGCGAGATCATATCTGACAGTGCAGTTGTGGAATAGAAACTACTGCAGCACTGTTGAAACCAGCACTGCTTAAACCATCTCTGCTGCTTAAAATTATACCATCCACTGGTGGAGATTGTTTATTGATAAACAGGAAAGCGATATGTTAAAGAAACTTAACTTAAACAATGTACTTACCTAAAGATTTAGTAGAAAAAGTAGAACATAACGCAGTTCTTCTTTCATTCGATCTTTTTATATTGCATCTTTTTCTTTTTCACGCATGCGATGACATTTCGTTCAAAAATCAAAATTCTTTTCCACTATTCAACATATCTTGAAAACGAACTTAGCTTTTGTTTTGACTGACAACCTATAAAAAATTGGTCCAAATCGGTTAACATTTAAGAGGTGAAAATCGTTATCGCCGTTTGTATGAAAAGTCGCAGCTTCACAATCCTCTTAAGAACCAAAGTTAGTATGGAGCACGCACGCTATCCTCTTAAGTAAGTACTGTAAGGGTAGTAGCAAAGAAGTACAGTTTTAAAAGTTTCTTTGTTTGTGCCACCAAAAAAGGATTGCGTGGTTTTATGAAACCACGGTAAAAGTTAAACTTTTTTTCACATGATAGACATTTACAGAGGGCCAAACGCTCATGGCTGCTACCGCCACGCGACATGCAACACACAGACGAAAAAGTTTGAGACGATCTAATAAAAGTTTCACTTTCAAAGATTGTCTATTGGTGTTGCTTAAAATCCTAATCTCCAACACATCTAAGCTGTTTTAAGGTATGCATGGCGCCCTGAGTCCATCCCTGTGCAGTGGTAATGAGCGCACGGCGGCGTAGCACGGCTAATGTCTTCATTTGTATTCAGATATACCTGCACAAATACCGCCTCAGTGAAACGTGGTAGCGCTGTGCGTGTAGGTAGATTATCATGATAGCTGGCCAGACCCTCGCTGCGTGTCCACTCCAACTTGGGAGGATCATAGTAGACTGGATCTTGGTTAGCTTAATCAATTAATGACCGGACGTCAAATGAACCCATGAGTTTTTCGAAACTTACGTACATATACTCACCGATTGCTTTAACGGTAAAAGAAAACATCGTGAGGATACCTGCACACACCTGCGAAGAAACTGATAGACTAAGGCCCGATCGCCCTAATTCAGGATAGGCTCGAGCCCCTCGGTGGGGACATGTATGAGCTGATATGATGAATCAATTAATACCTGTCGATTTTGTACTGACTTCTTGTTTTGGTTGACGGTTTGAATTGTATTTGCTTATTTGTTAATTTTCATTGGTAGTCGAAGTTTATGCCATCAGCTCATATTACGTCCCCACCGAGGGGCTCGAGCCTACCCTGAATTAGGGCGATCGGGCCTTAGCCGATCACGCGGGCCGAGTGCGGGTTGGTCGACTTCACACACAACCTTCGAGTTTCTGCGCAAGCATGTGCAGGTTTCCTCACGGTGTTTTCCTTCACCGTAAGAGCGTCGAATAAACTTACATATGAAATCGAAATTCGAAAACACATTGGTACGTGGCATGATTCGAACTATGAACTCCCGGACAGGAGGTAGCGGCCATTGCCATTACGCCACCGACGCTCTTTTATGCCATTTGAACTTCATAATATCCTCGCTATAAGGAAGATACGAAGATTAATTACCTATACTCCGAATGAGAGGCAAGCCCATTGGATTAGATTTGGTCATTGTTTAAGCCCATATACATATATTTAATCAATAATCACCCTTCATTACATTTCATTAGGCTTTGTAATTAATTAACGAAGCACGCAGTTTACATCGTCTACACCCAACACAGTCCATCAAACCAAACCAAAAAAGGGTTTAATAAAAAAAGTTGCTATATACCAATTATGTGATTCGGATTCATGAGCCGTTACAAGGCGGGTGCGCGCGGGGTTCGGCGGGAGCGTAGAGGGGCGGAGGGGCCAGACAGGCTGAAAATCCCTACAACCCAGCCGTAGCCGCCAGACAGACAGACCTACTTACATACATATTACCGCCACCCGCAACTTTGACCCACTTCGTTGCACAGCCAGCCCGCTAAACTTTTATTGCCACCAACTTTTGCTTTTCAAACAATCTCTCTGTCAGTTTTGTCGTTTTGTGAAACTTTCGAATTTTCGTAAGGTTTTCTTTCTAGTTTTGGATTTTCCGCCAACCTTGCATATGTGTACTGTGATAAACGAATTCTTTCTTTCTCACAAATTAGGTAGATAGCTAGGTGGAGGCGTAATTGAAGGGAGTTAAAAAAATTTGGGGAAGTAGGGGAAATCTTAACTACCTGCAAAAAAAGCCAACACAATAAAAGTTAACGACGAGAATGTTCGCCAATTTGCATTCACGATTCGGCAAGTATTGTGAAAGAACAGGGGAAGAGCCACAACAGCGACGACGGTGGCTTTCTTTCATCTCCTGCGCTACGCCCACTGCATAAACAGAGATCGCGAAAAACTCGCTGAATAATAATTAGATTCAAATTATTAATAAGTGAACAATTTATTAAATAAATTCTAGTTCGAATGCTTGCTCGCCATAAATACGATGATAAATAAATGCAACTCAAAGAGCAATGTAACCGCAATTTGGCGCATGATCGCTTTTCTATCGTCCAGTGACTTTCAGGATTAGGGCACGTCGACGGGCAATTCGGTCAGCTATTAATTACTAACCCTGTCGGATGTCCCATATATACGTATAGGCGAAAGCTCGAATTTCCTGGGTATAGCGACAGGGACAGCTAATAGAGAGAGCTATCATCATGGAGATCTATAAATGTGAGGGAAAGGATTAGAAATCCCATCTAAATTGGCCAAAAATGTTAAACTAATTTGTGACTTACTCATCTTCTACAAGAAAACCAGTCCTTTCTACGAAAGCTAGACAACTTCCTCTTAGCGCAGAGTGGAGTTTACTTTTGTACACCAAATAAGTTTTTTTTTATAAACGGTAGTCCACTTACAAATATTTTTGTGATTTATACAATTCATCGTGAAATTTCGCAATCAAAATTTGGTTGTAGTTCTTCCATATCTGAATTTCCTAGTACCACTGAATATAGTACTATATAAAGAATATAGCTACATTACGTAAGTGGTTGCGCATCTCGCATGAACCACCCAGCGACCCCGCTCCCCTCTCTAATTGACGCCAGGATCCGGACACCCGCAGGGCTTCTCCCTTCCGGTAAACGGACCCGGAGTCGACTTGCCCGGACTTCATCTCCCTGTCCGGCAGCTTCGCCCGATAATCTCTTCTTGATGACGCAAACCTCTAGAGCTTTACTAATGGGAGGCCGGATCTTCAGTTCGGCATCGGAATCGAAAAAGTCATTATTACAAGAAATAACGAAGGCAAGTTTTCGTCTAAGAAATTGTTAAATTAATTAAATCGTTAATCTGATATCTTGTTTAAACATATTGGTGTATTGTAACGTTTTTAGTATAGTCTTTTTCGTAAGGTAAGTTTTACATCATATCAGCTCATATACGTTACCACCGAGGGACAAGAGCCTACCCTGAGTTAAGGCGATCAAACCTTAGTCAACCACGCAGGCCCAGTGAGGGTTGGTCGACTTCACACACAACCTTCGAGTTTCTTCGCAGGCGTGTGCAAGTTAACTCACAATGTTTTACTTCACCATAAGAGCGTCGGATAAACGTACATATGAAATCTAAATTCGAAAACACGTTTTGGTACATGGCAGAATTCAAACCACGACCTCCTGAACGTGACCCTAGACGTAACGCCACCGACGCTCAACGCTGAATTCTTATTCATTGGTGATCATTACGACTATGCATCGAAAAGTTCGTCATTCAAGTTTATAGCCAGTTTTAGTAAGGCCTAGCCCTGCTTACGTCACTTAACTCTTTTAATCTACAATTGGTAAACCCTATTGGGATCATCTCACCTGATTGTAAGTGACGATGATGCCGAAGATGTAAGCGGGCTTACCAAGATTCCCCAACGTAAAGGGGACCTGGCTATCTTATCTTCAAGTCAGAACAATATTGTTAATATTGATGTTTGGCGGTATAAATGGTGGTGTCTAGCAAGGTGGGCTTGCAGAATGCCCTTCCACCAACTAAACCGGGTCTTCCGAACCCGCGACCTCCTGATGTGAAGCTAATGGACGTAACCAACCATAACGCCACGTTTTGGTGCTTTAAATACTCTTTTGAATTACTAAATCCACCCATTAACATCCTCGCCCCCATAGCTAATAATCAGACTACGGCCTGCATACTTAGAAAAATAAGCGTGTCCTCTCCCGCTGTCTTTTTAATAAAGCTGAATGTAGCGAGGCGGGGTATGTCCGCCTTGGAAGTAGATATAGACTACGAGTAGGTGCCTCCGAACCTCCGACATACTAATTAAAAGCGCTCATCGCGCCCGGAAGGGAGGAACCCGCGGGGGTCCGCGCCATGAACGGAAGACAGAGTCGGATTAGGCATTGATTTTATGTTGTGTGTGGCCACCGCCTGGAACCCTTGACGATAAACTTAGTGAAATCCCAACTAAGTTACCCAAAATCTCAACTTTTTTATCCACAATTATGTCCTTGGCTTAGACTTATTTACTTACTTTTAGACTTTAAGCTGAAACTAAAACCATTCTTTATGTGCAAGAAATTCTATCGAAAAAGAGAGTATGTCCTTGCTGATATCGAATGCTTCAAGGTTCTAATCTAGAAATTATTTTCTTTGCCTCGGGAACTTGGAACCTTGCCTTGATTGGTTTCTGGAGGACGCACTAATTAATAAGGGTCCGTCGATATTGATTTACGAGGTGCCGCGTGTGCCGGCCCGAGGAATAATGATTGTACGAACGAAACGCGAGCGCGGGTGCCCCACGTGGCCCCACCCTCCCCTCGCAATGCCACGTTCTCACGGCTCGCGACCCTGCGCATTTAGACACAAAGAAATTTTTTAATTAAACATGCCTTGCCTCGCTTGCGTTGCTATTATGTGACCATTTTGGTCATTTGAAGTGTAGGATGTTTCATTTGCCTTTCAATAGTGGTGCTTAAGTATCTGAGAATTACTTACTGAAATTAAATAAATCAAAGAAAAGTAGACCCCGATCGTCGAAATTCTTAGTAGATTCAATAAAATACCAATTTAATTAGTGATGGCTCTTGTAAAAAGACAGCGGGTGGCAGCATTGTCCATTTGTATACTGCCAGGGGCGGCTGCGAATTTGCATCGAAAGAAAGGTGAATAAAATGAGCAAGACACCGCTTTTCCCCACGTTCCCCGCTTCAGGGTATTTTATACGAGCAGGGGAAGCTCGGGTAAACGTGTACCTAGCCAACACACCGTATACCGTACGCGGTCGAGATTCCCGATCCGATGTGCATTCAAGTAAATTAGAATTCGGTGTTTTCGAATAGAATTCGGCAGAGGCTGCGAGGTCTCGCTAACGAAACAGGCAGGGGCACTTTGGGAAATTAACTGATTTTCTTTTATAAAGTTTAATATAGAATAGGTATACACAAGATAGATGACAAAGAAAGATAGGAAGGGAAGATGCCAAAATGTGGTTGCGAGCGGAGATTTGTTACCATAGATGCGTTATGCACTAACAAACAGCATTTGAAAATCGAACCCATTTACACACACACAAATAATAATTATAGGTAGTTCGCTACCGGTACATCGAACGTACTAAGAAAAGAGATGCCAATTGGCATCATTTTATTCGCTTCACTTTTAAGACGCATGTAAGTAACCTATCTACCTCCTCTTATATATGTGGCAGGCAAATTCTATGATTAGTCATTTTACATAAGGTCAGGCAAATTGTATGATTCGTCCGCATGTAAACGGTCAGGCAAAATGTAAAATGCTGTACGCCGATTCAGGCAATTTGTAATTATTCGTCCGTATGTAAACGATGAGACAAAATGTATAATTCTGTACGCAGATTGTAAAATGCCGAGCCAGGTAAATTGTAATAATTCGTCCGTATGTAAACAGTCAATGCCGAGTCAGACAAATTGTCAAAATGCCGTACGGCAGATTGTCAATGAGCTCGCGATGCGAGCGATGTTAGGTTTGGTCATGTTTGATTGATTTAACTGTCCCCGCCCTCGCCGTTATATAATTGGGGATTCTTGGTAAGCCCGCTTCCATCTTTGGCAACATCGGCACTTACCACCAGGTGAGATCTTGTCAAGGGTTTATTAATTTAAAAAAAAATTGCCTGACCGTATGTATAATGACGAATTATACAGTATGCCTGGGACAAATATAAATAGCAGGTTGCGAGAATTAAATATTGCTGTTTCAAACAGGATAATTATAGAAGATAAGTTCAGCTCAATTAAAGAAAATCAAATCCTTTTTTATTTCAGATTGTATAAATCAGCTTAGCATCGGGAAGTATTTGATGGAAGATATACTTTTTAGGGTTCCCCACCCAAAGGGTTCAAACGGTTCCGTCTGTCCGACCTTTAAAGGGCTATATCCTGTGAACCGTAATAGGTAGCTGGTTGAAATTATCACCTAAAATGTTAGATATTATAGCAGATTTCCTCATAAATAACAAAAAGTTAAATTAAAACGGTGGGTCCACATACATCAAGGTAATTTTTATAGGTTTTTTATTTTTGCTCTGTCGTTAATATCGTCAAACTTTATAATATTATACTGTCAATTGTGCTAAGCGAAAAGAACAAAAAGTTTTCCTTGATGATGAGTGGTTCAAGTTTTCAATGTTTCTTCTTGGATCACATTTCAAAAAAAATTAATAATATTACTCATCGAATCCTTTTATCTCTTTTCCTTTTTCTCCAGACTGCGCGGGAGTACCAACAGTATTTTATCGGGGATAAGTACGAGTGCCCAATAATTAGGCACTGGAATTCACTACATTTGAACTGACATTTTGTACTGACATTGGAATATTATTTGACATTGAATATTATTAAATTGGAATGTTATTGTATTTTGACATTATTAAGATTGATATTTTTGACATATCTGTTTTATAAGATGTCTGTTACTATGGTTACTAACACATTATGGATTGATTATCTGAAATAAATAATTTGAATTTGAATTTTATTGACTAACCAATCCCGAAAACAAGATTTGACCCGTAAAAACTTAAAACGGTCAGCGCAGATAAAACCTACTTGACCTAGTTTACGAGCTCAAAAAAGAATAATGGTGTCGTCGGCGCTATAAATAGCAACCACCTCCTGATAGAACTTCCGGCAAGATTCGAAATTTCGAGTAGGTGTACTGACAAAATCATGTGGCGAATGAACTATCTGCGCCTTTGCATCAATAGAAATTACAATAAAGTTTGTCTGCGTGTGTAAAACAGCTAGTTATCTTATATCTTTAAATGAATTATAAGTCATAACTTGTTAGATATATTTCTTGCCACCAGCTCCAGGTTACACACACAGGCTAGCCTAGTATCATCCTCGCGCGGCAATAGCACAAAGCTGGCGAAGAAATCGTAAAAAGTTTTTATTACGCATCGTGCAGCCAGGTTTGCCTTTCCCAAGGAGTCCCAATTAGTCATTAAAACGAGAGCACTAAACTTGGCAACTACCCGCATGGAGAAATGAGCCGGGCCAATCAAACGATCGTGAGATGCCAAAAACCTTCGTATTCTGAACGACCATAAAAGTTTTTATCGAGTTTGCACTTCTAAAGGCCTGTATGTGTTGGTTGATCTATTTAATCCACATATTATTTATCTACCTATATATTTAAGTACTTTTTTAGGAACTGTGCGTTCCTACTCCAAGAGAGCAAAGGGCACTATATAAGTCACTGGCAAAGGGAGATATCTCCGCCGGGCGAGGTGGTATGCCTGGGGTCCGGCCGTGGACCAATCGTTGATGATTGGTATATTATATACTCAGCGCTTAAGAAATTCTAATAGCGCGTTCTAGATGTAGTATTTCTTTTGTTCAATCTTCGCTTGGGTAAGGTTTCAGTGGCAAGTTACTGCAGCTGCCGCCACATCACACCCCCTCCAAGACCGGAGGTCGATCCAATGAGAGCTGGCAGTCTAAGGTCGCGGGTGCTGTCGACCTCGTTGAGTCGGGTAGATGTACAGTGTGCGAGGTCGATGTCCATGTTGAGTCGGGATGAAAGCTGGCGTCAGGCGTCATGGCAAGGGAAGCAGGTGATGCGCGCAGAGTTAGCGTGTGGCTGCCGACAACTAGCTGCTGCCCAAAGGTGAAGTATAGCAGGCCAGGAAACTTGACGTCTCGGGTTGCGATGGTCCTGATTTAACTTCAGTGTGACCGGCTGGGGGGGGGGGGGGGGCAGGATGATGGAGTATCACGTCGGGGTCACCAATTTAGGAACGGTGCATTTCTACTCGAAGAGAGCAAAGGGAGATATCTCCGCCAGGCGAGGTGGTATGCCTGGGGTCCGGCCGTGGACCAATCGTTGATGATTGGTATCTACTATCTGTATATATACTCAGCGCTGAAGAAATTCTAATAGCGCGTTCTAGATGTAGTATTTCTTTTGCTCACTCTTCGCTTGTGTTAAGGTTCAGTGGCGGGTTACTGCAGTTGCTGCCACACTTTCATTCCACAAAATATATCTTGCCAAAGTCGCGCCTGCTGGTATAATACTTTTTTGTATTTTTAAGTAATTCAGCCTTTTTTAAAGGTTCTGCAAACAACAAGGAACCCTGACAGTTTCGCCATATTTGTCTGTCTGTCTTGTCTGCCCATCTGTCCGCTGCTTAGCTCAGAGACTATTAGTACTAGAAAGCTGTAATTTGGCATGGGTATATATGTTTATTAAGGCCTTAAGATAGATCAAATGACAATATTCAATTCAAATTATTGAAAGACTGTGTAAATCACTATGGAAAAAATATATAATATTGATTTAATTGAATACAATTTTAAATACATTTACCACAACATTACCACAAAATTTAGGGTACCTCCTTCACTTTCAACTCAAACTATGCTTTAAACTTACAATTTATATTCTTTATTTTAGTAATTATTTCGTGTGTCCTTGCTGTTTTCTAGGATGTGTTGTTTTTTCTAGGTAAGTTCCTAGGCACTGGTGTTTGTTTTGTCATTTTCAACCAACTTTAAAATGAGGAGGTTCTCATTTACATGTTTTTCAACTCAAACTATGCTTCAAAGTTTTATTTTTATTTCTGATTATAGTATCTAATTATTTCGTGTGTCCTTGCTGTTTTCTAGGATGTGTTGTTTTTTCTAGGTCAGTTTCTAGGTACTGATGTTTGTATTGCCATTTTCAAACGACTTCAAAAAGGAGGAGGTTCTCATTTACATGTTTTTCAACTCAAACTGTACTTATAGAACTTATAGAACTAGTACTTTCCATTAACTCAGAGAGCTGAAATTTGGTACAGAGTTAGGGTTTAATGGCCACATAAAGGGAAAACTATGAAAACTAGGATAATCGAAGATCTGGAGTACCTGGTGACCCTGATTAGAAAACACAAGAGCCCAACCAAACTATTAGAGATCGACATACCGCCTTTACAAAAAATATTCAACTTGGTGGGCCGCTTCAAATCAATATGCCCACGTTTCTACAAAAAGAAGTGAAATCCCACCAAAAACATTCTGCAAAAAACTAGCTAAGTCTCGATGGAGCTGCTTGTTTATCTCTAAAAAGTAATGAAATCTAGACAAAGTCGTGCCAAATCTAAGGTTCCTTACTGCGATTTCTTTATTATTATAGTTAATGTTGTGTGACTTGGCCGTTGAAGGGTACACAAGGGTACAAAACCAGGTGCTCCATGACACCATTGCACCAATCTGTCGCCAGAACCGCTACCCATTGACGATGGAAAATTGCCACTTGAAAAACGTTGATTCAATAACCAGTCAATTGTAGGCTTGATAAAGCTGCGTATTTCAATAATACTTATGTATAGGCGTGCCTAACCTATACGTGATCGACGTCGCACGGAGCTACGACCGCTTTCTAACTATCATAACTATTTGAAAATTCATGATCCACTTTCTTTGGCAACCGCGCATGCACCATCTACTCCTGATGCGAAGCACGAAGACCATAAACCGAGTCGCGAACTCGGCAGTCTCGCGAACGGGACTCCCCGTCGTAAACGGAGACGTAAAACCAGCTGCGGACACTGGTGCAGGACTTTATTAGCGCTCCACACTACTGGCAAAATATATATTAGGTGTTTTAGTATGAAATTGCCGATTGGATAAAAAAAGTTTAAAGAATAAAATTAATATTAAGAAAAATAGTTATTAAAACAAAATTTATTTTCAAAATAGCATTAGACTATTAGAAATTAATAGCTGGCACAATGCTCGATGGCCTCAGTAAAGTCTCTTAACAAGAGGGCCTTAAAATGAACATGGACAAGACGAAAGTAATGTTAAATGTCCGTGTCGCACCCACCACTCTAAAGGTTGGAGACTCTACACTGGAAGTTGTTGACAAATATGTATACCTGGGACAAACAATCCAGCTAGGTAGGTCCAACTTCAAGAAAGAGATCAATCGACGAATCCAACTCGGCTGGGCAGCGTTCGGGAATCTTCGCAATATCTTCACGTCCCAAATACCACAGTGTCTCAAGTGTCTTTGACCAGTGGGTGTTGCCAGTGATGATTTACGGAACTGAGACATGGTCGCTTACTATGGGCCTCATAAAAAGGCTCAAGGTCACCCAAAGGGCAATGGAGCGTGCTATGCTCGGAGTTTCTCTGCGTGATCGAATCAGAATCGAGGAGATCCGCAGGAGAACTAAAGTAACCGACATAGCTCACAGAATCGCTAAACTGAAGCGGCAGTGGGCAGGGCACATAGCTCGTAGAACAGATGGCCGATGGGGCAGTAAAGTTCTCGAGTGGCGACCGTGCACCGGAAAACGTAGCGTAGGCAGGCCTCCCACGCGGTGGATCGACGACCTGGTGAAGATCGCGGGAAGCCGATGGATGCGGGCAGCGCAGGACCGGTCGTCGTGGAAATCCTTGGGGGAGGCCTTTGTCCAGCAGTGGACGATTTTTGGCTGATATAATGATAATGATGATGAGCTGGCAAATGTGTGCCTAACGTTTAAATATTTTGAGAACACGGTGGCTTTAAACGCATGAAGACGGTTATTTTCAACTCAATAAATCATGATTTTTAAAGGAAAAAAACACATTTTTATTTTTAAAGCACTGGAGTTAACGCAGCCGTTTCGTCGTTAATAATGTCACATTTAGGAATATAGACTAGGAGGTCATGACAAATCTGGTAACGATAACGGAAATGGATAAACTTAGGTTGAGAGAATAAAAGGCAACCCTCTATTGTTAAATATGTAGGTCTGCCTGCGCATAGTGGTTGCGTTATGTACTTATAGTGCCTGAAAAACTTAAAGTCGTTACCTCCTAATATATATATATCGAGAGACACAGCGAGAGCTTCATCACACCCTGGACACTTCATACAACAAGTGAGAAATGATATACATATTATAACAACTGACGTATCTATAGGCACACATGCACGTAGAGCTGAATCACCGGCAGCATTAGTTTGTTAGATATTTACTGCATGTAACAATCAACATTGGCTACTTGGTAGGTAGACTAGGTAGGTAACTTACATGAATAAAATTGTTCTTCACACATATAATGAAGATTCATACAAACTGATTATTCTTAGATTTAGTCGTGTAGTACTGGGGTGAACGACCAAAACTGAAAATTGAACTGGTTTTTGTGATAAGATAGGATAAGATAAGATAATTGTTGCTTTTTATCTAAAGGATATCTGTTAAAGATTTTTTTTCTATATTATTATGTGATCTAAAACATCAGTAAAATGAACAGTGTACCAAATTTGGGTTTTTTTTATTCCCAAACGAAATCACAGCGGTCGGGGCGCGGTAACGTAGCTCATCCTTTTCGTTCGATAACCAGACTGTAACCAATCTGCGTGACTAGGTGGGGGGGGGGGTTAGGTCGTAATCTAGAGAGCGGCAGGAAGTGTCCATACTGTACGTTAGTATTAATATACCAAATTTGGGTTTTTTATTCCCAAACGAAATCACAGCGGTCGGGGCGCGGTAACGTAGCTCATCCTTTTCGTTCGATAACCAGACTGTAACCAATCTGCGTGACTAGGAGGGGGGGGGGGTGAGGTCGTAATCTAGAGAGCGGCAGGAAGTGTCCATACTGTACGTTAGTATTAATACATATACTTTGGCTTCGCCATGTATCTCGATGGCCTCGCCCCATATATGCGTAGCATATACTTAGAAGGTCTCCAGTGGATCGACCTCGGCGAAATCAGTATTGTCGATCACTAAGAAGGCCATTGTCTCCTAGGTATGCCAGAATGCGGGTGTCTAAATTAGGGAGTGATTGCTATGGGGTGGTAGCTTGCGGGATCAGCACGAATGCCTTCTTTGGGCACCACCCCATGTTTTCCAGCTTCTAGGACTTTGTGACTACACCTGTTTCAAGAGAGAGGCGATACAGACGTATCAGAACACGAGACAAGACAACTCAGAAGCGTAGTTCTTTAGCACTATAGCTGGTAGACCGTCAGGTGCACTAGCTTTATTGGGTCAAGATTGCGAAGTGTTTTAAGTACCTCCTTTTGCTTGATATGGATAGGGGGCTATACCTAGACATTTGAACCTTTTAAGTACCTATCCAAAGTAAAATTTAACTTAAAAGATGATGATCCGCTGAACTGTCTTTTTCGATTTTCTTTAGAAATGTCCACGTTTCGTTATTTTTTGTAATGACACCTGTAGATTTTTAAAGGGCACGTCATCCTCATATCAGCTCATATACGTCCCCATCGCGGGGCTTGAGCCTACCCTTAATTAGGGCGATCGGGCCTTAGTCAACCAAGCGGGTCCATTGCGGGTTGTTCGTCTTCACACACAACCTTCGAGTTTCTTCGCAGGTGTGTGCAGGTTTCCTCACGATGTTTTTCCTTCACCGTTAAAGCAATCTGTGAGTATATGTACGTAGGTTTCGAAAAACTCATTGGTACATTGGCCGTCCGGATTTGAACCCGGCACCTCTGGTTAGGGGGGCCGAGTCGTTACCGGTTGAGCCACCGACGACGCTCAACTTCACGTCAGGGCATGTCATACAACTTTGAAGTTACAGTGATGGCTGAGTAGATTCTTTGTGTTAAAGGTTATAAAAAATGGTAAAAGCCTAAACTATGCTATGAAACTTTCCTTTACGCTTCAAAATTGTTTTCCTAACCATATGTAGCCACAAAATGCTAGTTCGCCTTCAGGAACAGAACTCGAAACCTATCCAGTTGCAGTGAGGGGTGAGACAGGGAGACGTTATATCTCCGAAACTGTTGAACGCCGCCCTGGAAGAGGTTTTCAAGTTTCTGGACTGGGGTAGATTCGGCATCAATATCAACGGCGATTACATAACCTCCGATTCGCTGACGATGTCGTCGTTATGGCTGAGACTATGGAAGACCTAAGCACAATGCTCGATGGCCTCAGTAAAGTCTCTCAACAAGTGGGTCTTAAAATGAACATAGACAAGACGAAAATAATGTTAAATGTCCGTGTCGCACCCACCACTCTAAAGGTTGGAGACTCTACACTGGAAGTTGTTGACAAATATGTATACCTGGGACAAATAGTCCAGCTAGGGAGGTCCATCTTCAAGAAAGAGATCAATCGACGAATCCAACTCGGCTGGGCAGCGTTCGGGAAGCTTCGCAATATCACAGATTACTTATTAGTTATGGCAATATCTTCACGTCCCAAATACCGCAGTGTCTTTGACCAGTGTGTGTTGCCAGTGATGACTTACGGAACTGGGACATGGTCGCTTACTATGGGCCTCATAAGAAGGCTCAAGGTCACCTAAAGGGCAATGGAGCGTGCTATGCTCGGAGTTTCTCTGCGTGATCGAATCAGAAATGAGGAGATCCGCAGGAGAACCAAAGTAACCGACATAGCTCACAGAATTACTAAACTGAAGTGGTAGTGGGCAGGGCACATATCTCGTAGAACAGATGGCCGTCGGGGCAGTAAAGTTCTCGAGTGGCGACCGCGCACCGGAAAACGTATCGTAAGGCCACGCGGTGGACCGATGACCTGGTGAAGATCGCGGGAAGCCGATGGATGCGTGCAGCGCAGGGCCGGTCGTCGTGGAAATCCTTGGGGGAGGCCTTTGTCCAGAAGTGAACGTTTTTCGGCTGATATGATGATGATGACAAATCGATTTTTTGAGAATTGACTATGGATTACTCGGGGAAAGTTGTTCAGTATAATGAGTAGAAGCCCCAGTTAACGAATCCTACACCAATTTTGTTACACCCTGTATATTATACCATATAAGATAAGCAATCGGTAAGTATGTACGTAAGTTTTTTTTTTTTAATAAACTCATTGGTACATTGGCCGTCCAAGATTTGAACCCGGTACCTCTGGTTAGAAGGACCGAGTCGTTACCGGTGATCATTGACCTAAAATGTGTAGATCACGAGTTCAGTTACTATAGCAGTATATAACGAATGCTACTCGTACCCCGACCGCGCATATATTTTCATCTCCACTACAATCGTAGAAGCGGAAAATCCGTAAAATCTACGCAGCGGTGCACGCCGAATACGAAGGTACATTCATTTAAATTAAAACATTTATCATCATATCTGCCGAACGATGTCCACTGCTGGACAAAAGCTTTCTACGACGACCGGTCATGCACTGCCCGCATCCATTGGCTTCCCGCGACCTTCACCAGGTCATTGATCCACCTAGTGTGAGGCCTGCGTAGTTGCGTACGCTGCGTCTACCGGTGCGCGGTCGCTATTCGATAACTTTAACGCCCCAACGTCTATCTATTCTGTATCTGAAATATTAATATATTTTAACCACGCATCCTGCTAGTTCAGAGTTTCAAAGGTAGGTAAGGTATAGGTATCGCATTGCTTAGACCTCTGTTTGGAAACATAATCTTATAAGTACTTACGGTAAAGGTCAGTGAGAGGATAAACTTGTTCGATCGACAGAAAATTGATATTTTGAAAACACATTAAATTATCCTAAACGGCCAGGTGGCTTCTCGAAATTTTGCCAATGTTACTGAGTGGAAATCTGACAAAAGATATAATACTATCAAATCTAAGATTCATGTAATTGTTCGCTTAAATCGGAACAAAATCTATGAAATAGACCTAAGTTTATTTTGTCTCATGTGTCCTTAACCAAACCTTTAAAAGGACCGCAACCAAAATTTATAGGTATGTGGTATTGACGTGAACACACAATAAAAAATGAATTTTTTATTTATTGATTCCACAAGCTACCATCTGTAATTTATCATCAAAATTTTCATATCTCATCATTTCTCCGGACGCTACTACAGCTCGCTAGTCTAGCAAAATCGCGTCCATTACCCGCTATACCCACTATACAAGTTGTAACAAAATGGGTGTAGGTCCCGTTAACTGGGGCTTCTACTCATCATACTGAACAACTTTTGTTCTACGAGTTTGCTAAAAACGTTAAAAAAAATTTTACTCGTCATACAAATCGATCCGACCGATTTTGTGCATGGAGTATGGAGGGTCCAAAATTTTTTTTGAGAATTGACTATGGGTTCCTTAAAGAAAGTTGTTCAGTATGACGAGTAAAACCCTCAGTTAACGGGACCTACACCAATTTTGTTACACCCTGTATACCTACGATAGAGCCTGTACATAGAGCTACAGCTATAGTAGGTGTACAGATACACCGCGCCGTGTTTGAGTGCGCTGGCTCCGGCTGCGAGCTTAGAATACGGGCTGATGACGTCGTTACGGTAACGTCACAGTGGCGCGGAAAGGAGCGGTAATTAAAAATAAATAAATGAAAGTCTTTAGGAGCGAGCGCGAAGTTCTCCCTGTCTACTGGAACAATAAATAAATAATAAATCTGTTTTAAGTTCGAATATGAGCCAAATCGGTTAAGGGCTTGCCGAGATATAGGAGATTATTGTAAATATTAAAAACATGGTTTCTCTTAATACCACTAGATGGCGCTAGACGGATTCTACAACTCGCTAGCGTTAGTGAACGTAACTATATTTGATAAACGAGTACATCGCGAGCTCGCGAGTATTTGTCTGGTATGCGTCACGCATTTTTTTTAATCCTCCATCCCTCCGAAAAGGGAACAAAAAGAGTTCACAGTTTGAGGCGAACCACTAGTTTTATCTACTCTTTTAATAGGATTCCCTGTGGGATGAGAACTGAAACTTATGTTACTATACAATACGTTAAATGAACGATATTCACTATATAATATATGTACATATTAGTATTAACATACAGTAGTGAATTGAAGTGCTCAGTACAGAGTATGAAAATATAATCAAATTAAAAACAATCAATGTAAATCAAAAATTCGAGTTTAGTGACTGGGCAACTGTAGGTAAGTATATACAAGAGTAGAGAAAAATTGATTTCGCTTAACGAAGAAAAGACATACATCTTTAATCTCAAGTTTGTTGAGTATGTTAAAATTATTCAAAATTATTTAAAAGAAGTTTGTTTGACAGCTTAGGCCAACTTCATCTCTAAGAAAATTAAATATTCTGAAAATAAAATAAAAGCTGTTTGGAACGTAATAAACAAAGAGACGGGGAAAACGAAGCCACGAGAGAAACAATATGTCTTGCAAACTGATCGTGGTCTCATTTCTGAAACCTCGGAGGTAACAGAAGAATTTGAATCTTTCTTTACAAATGTTCCACTTAAAACAACCGAGAGCCTTGACTCGTCGCCAATTCTCGCAAATCAATTACTTTCTGAAAATGTACCAAAGTGCGAAGAAGATTTTACATTTCGAAAAATTAATCCACACACAATTATAAAAGCTTTTAAGTTGTTGAAACTAAAAAATACTGAGGATCTTTGGGGCATATCTGTTAATTTAATAAAGTCCGTAATTGAAACTTTAGCCCCTTACTTGACCGATCTATTCAACATTTGTATTGACACTGGAATGTTTCCGGATCTCATGAAATTTAGTAAAGTTGTTCCACTCTGCTACCAGTTTTAAGTAAGGTCTTTGAAAAAATTATACTAAACCAAATGTTGACTCACTTTAACATCAATAAATTACTCCATAACCTCCAGTTTGGCTTTACAAAAGGGCGTTCCACAACGGACGCGGGAGTTGAACTCGTTAAAAACATATATGATGCTTTTGAGAAATTCCAGAATGCGATAGGGATCTTTTGCGACTTGTCAAAGGTATCCGATTGTGTGGAACATAAAACTCTGCTTGTAAAACTGGACCATTATGGTGGTAAAAATAAGGCTCTAGATCTTTTAGAATCGTATTTAGTAAATAGGATACAAAAGTACAAATAAATGGTACGAAATCAAGGGGTTCATGGGTAAAAATGGGTGTGCCTCAAGGCTCTATCTTGAGACCTTTCCTTTTTTTAGTTTATATTAATGATCTACCATTCATGGTTGAATCACTGTCGAATATTGTGTTGTTTGCGGATGATACATCACTAGTTTTTAAGGTTGACAGAAAATCTGATATGTCTGACGATGTTAACGACACTTTTGAAAGTGTACAATTGGTTTACCATAAACAACTTAGTCTTAAATGCAAAAAAGACCAAATGTATTAAATTCACATAACCTAATGTTATTGAAGTAAACAACAATTTATCCTTAGCTGGTAATGTATTAGAATTTGTAAATCAAAGCGTGTTTCTAGGATTAACTGTAGATTCAAGGCTTCAATGGGGCCCGCATATACAAACACTAGCTGGCAGGCTTAGCTCAGCCGCATACGCAGTCAAAAAAATCAGGCTCCTTACGGATATAGACACCGCAAGACTGGTATATTTCAGCTACTTCCATAGTTTTATATCGTATGGGATACTTTTGTGGGAACATGCAGCTGATATAAATACCAGATTTGTTCTGCAAAAAAGAGCGGTTCGCGCGATTTATGGAATGCGTTCTCGTGAGTCGCTCCGAGATAAGTTTAAAGATATTAATATAATGACTTTCCCGTGTCAGTACATTTATGAAAATATAATGTATGTACGTAAAAATCTGCATCTCTTTTCACTGAATAGTGACAGGCACAGTCGAAATCTTCGGAATAGGAATAAACTTCAACTAACTTATACCAGACTTAGCAAAATCAATAAACGCTTTGTGGGACAATGCTCACTAATGTATAAAAAATTACCCGATGATGTGTTAAATTTGTCAGAAAAACAATTTAAAAATTGTATCAAAAGAACTCTTTGTTATAAGACATCCGAATATTTAAATGACAAAAATGTATGGGTAGACAGTGTTTCTTCCATCAACACTACAAATCATATTTAATAGTAATAAAATGATGACTAACCTAAGAATTGATGTGGAAGCGATGAGACATGACAAGTGTAATAATTCTTTTAATAAATATTTTTATCTTAGCATTGACATGAGTGGTGCATGCTCGCTTAAATGTTCGTGCGGATGGTGGCGCATCGGAAGCCGGGTCGTTCCTTTCCCTCTAATATGGGAGCGATGGTTGACTCTCGCGTTATACTTGTGACCGGGTGCTGTCAGTGTGAACTGGCCTACTCTTGTTAAATGCATTCAATGGTTTATAAGTAATAACTTTTCGTGTCATATTGTTTTCATGTTCTAATGACATAATCTGGTTTATATCAAGAGTCAATATTCAAACTATCGATTCGAAAAGAAGATCAAGGATTTAATTTTGATGTTATTAACTAATTATTGTTTATTTTTGATTCTTTCACAAATGACATTGTTATTATTATTTTATGACTAACAGAAAGACTGCAATTTGCACCTATTTTGAATAAATATATTGAATTGAAAAAAAAATTGAAGTATGGGACACTCCCTGTCGGTCTCTAGATTCCGATCTCACCCCCTCGTCACCCAGGTTAATACAGATTGGTTGTAGTTTGGTTCTCGAACGTAAAGGGTTTCGCCGCGATTTCGTTTGCTCCGTCATTTGTTTTTAGAAAGGTCGTTTCTTTCATGTTGTATGAAGTGTCCGCCTGGGTGTGATACAGGCGTACCAAAATTGGTGTAAGATCCGTAAACTGGGGGTTCTACTCATTATACTGAACAACTTTCCCCAAGGAACCCAGGCTTCCCGTGACCACAACAAAAAAAATTAAAAAAACATAACAACAAATAAAAGACAGTTTGATCTAATAAAAAATAATTATTACATTTTGATTTCCAGTTTCTGAGAAATACGTGAACAGATATACAAACATACTTACATACGCTTATATCAAAAAGCCTACTTAGACTAACATGTACGAATATTGTGCAATTCTAACAATACGGGAGTAATTTATAACCTGCTTTTTTGAAGTCGGTTAAAAGCACAAACATTGATGCCATATTTGACATTAAAATTGCTGTACCATTTATATAAAAACACAGTTTTGTAAAGAGATGAAAACATACCAAAGCGTCTTCAGCAAAGACGCAACCCAAATCTAAGGAGAAAGCTCAGATTCCCGTTCTTTGGTTAGTAATACCACGTAGTACATACGTCCTACCGTCTACCGTAGTGATTGCTAAAAACGTTAGTTTGTTATATTTTCTTTTTAGTGACTTATCCGCTTTCCACAGATTTTGAATTGTTTGAAATGTTAAGGTACAAATACTTATGTGAACAAACATCTCTGTTGTGACATATTCTAGTTCATCTATGGTCGTAACCAAAGAGCATTAATTATCAATACGCTTACCTAGAAACCTGCACTACGCCTACGAAAGTGACGTCTCTGAGTCTCCGAAGCAAAGATAATTCAAAACCAGGTTATTTTCATAATGTCAGATTGGGAAAAATTAAAAACAATCATCAGTTTATAATGTCAATAAAATCATTGATATAAAACAATATATGTCATTTTGACATGAAAACAATATGACACGAGAATTAATACATTAAAATTATATAGATAGATAAACTGTTTTATTTGTATCTGTAGACACAAATAAAATTATTGAATTTGTTAATTTTATTAAGAGAGTTCTGAAACCGAAGCGCTACACTCCTCATTACCGGACTTCCCAAAAAAGGAGGGTAATACCTATGTTTCAGATGTATGGATGTATGTATGTTTGTGTGTATGTATTGTATGTATGTATGTTTCTATTGCTAAGCCTGTAGTACAAGTGATTTTGAAGTGCGAGGTGTCGTTAGATTTGCCTTGATCCCGTGAGTGACATAGGATACGTTTTTACCCGACTGCCTAAAAAGAGTCCCGGTACTCTGCAAGGCGAGAGTTCCTCGTGGAAGAGAACCACTACCTACTGGCGTCTTGGCGGCAAGACCTACCGTAACTGGTCCTTGTCTTCACCTAATGGTGTTGGCAGGAATAGCGGCCCTCACTGTATGCCCAAGGGGTAGGAAAGTGGGGACGATAGATCATAAACCTGGTAGTTTTAGCGTATCTGGTAGATATACGAGAGGGAATACCTAAAAAGAGTGGTTATGTTTTATGCAGTTGCGTTTTTTAATTTTTAATTAAATTAGTCATGTTAGTTATTATGCGAGAACAGCGAAGGGATGGAACTCCTTGCATGCGTGAGGGATTCCCGACTTACAATTTAGAGAACTGCAGAGTGAATAGGCACAATGCAAGGCATCCTAGATTGTATCATTGTTTTCATCCGGTGAGATGAAGTCAAACGCATTTAAATTTTTAACCGACTTCAAAAAAGGAGGAGGTTTCTCAATTCGACCGTATGTTTTTTTTTCTATGTGTGTTCGCGGATAACTTCATCGTTTATTAATCGATTTTGATGATTCTTTTTTTGTTGGAAAGGAGATATCTCAAGGGTGGTACCCTAGTAAGAAAACCACGATATGATGATGGCATCCCAGAGAAATCGATAGGAACGTTAGTTTTCTGTTTGAAGTCCGTTTTTTTTTGGTTCAAAATTATAGATGTAATACAAATATTCTAAAATCGTAAAATCAATCAAATCAATTTCTTACCAATAAGCCGAAGAGAAAAACGTTTCACTTCCAAACACCTGAAAACCTATCGACTAAGTAATGCTTTCCCGCCGTCCCCAGCACAGTAGTCTGCCCCTAACACTGCGGCTGGCAGCTGCAGCGTCGTGGAAATGGCCTCACCAGTGGGGACATAAAGGTCAGGCGCATATCGTCTTCCAATCTAACGACGCAGGTACGCCCCAGATTGGGGCTGCGGCGGGGATATTATGGCATTTACTGGAGTACATGGCTCAGATGAACGTGTTTACGTATGAAGTAGATTTTTAACTCAGAAGTACAAAAGATTACTTAAACCTACAAAATATGAATCTACATACTCTAGGTTGGCTTACTAAAGAAATTCTGGTTTTAAAAATTTTAGGTATTGTAACAACCGACTTGAAAATTGAAAATTGTTTATTGGTTACCAAAAACTATCGGCTTTTTAAGGCTGAGACCTCCTTTTAGGTAAAAAAAATACCTGTGTTAGAAAATCTCACTCTTCCATCGCTTAGTCTATGGTATATATAATTATTGGCAAATAACAGAGTCCACGCACCGGAAAGCGTAGTGTAGGCAGGCCTCCCACTCGGTGGACCGATGACCTGGTGAAGGTCGCGGGAAGCCGCTGGATGCGGGCAGCGCAGAACCGGTCGTCGTGGAGATCCTTGGGGGAGGCCTATGTCCAGCAGTGGACTTCCTTCGGCTGATATGATGATGATGAACAGAGTCTATTTAAAATTAAGTACACATATATTCAAATGCAGCTAATATTAAACGAAACAAAGAGAATTTCACATAATTTCTTAAAATTCGGCCGCCATCTTAAATATCTTGAAGTCGATACGAATTGTTTGACATCCTAATCACTAAAATCAGTAAAGCCGTTTTAAGTCTATAGTTTTTTTAAATTAAGCAGCCGCCATTTTGGATATGGTCCGCCATCTTGAATTCCACTAGATAAAATTTTAATTTCCTCATTCCTAAAATCATTCATATTGGTCCCCAGTAACTATTTAGTAATCTGTGCCCCAGTACCCTAAAATCTTAAAGTAAAGGGTAAAGCTTACGAAGTAACTATTTAGTAATCTGTGGTAAAGCGGCTTTCTTTATGCTTAAAATGCAGTTTCGTTTTGCTTAGCCTGCTTAGAAAAGATCGTAAAGGTGGTACATGTGTTATGGTTCATGATGATTGCGCCTTTCTAGTACTTGACGAAATTGCTCAATACTGTATTCCAAATGTAATTGAAGGCTGTGCAATAGAGCTTACTGTTCACAAAGTAATAGTTTTATGTATACATCGGATCCACAAAAAGAAAGACAAATTAAGATACTTCAAAATCTTCATTGACAAAATGCATGACATTCTTAAATACTGTTGCGATCATTCACGTTAAATAGTAATCTGTGGTGATTTTTATATTGTCCGTCTAAAAAAGTCCCGAGATAGCATAGAATTTGAACAACTTTTGAAGGGCTTTAATATAAAAGCTTCGATAAATGTTCCCACTCGTCTATCAAGTGGTACTTGTATAGATAATATACTACATAATATACGTGGCAGTAAAGGAGAAATAATTGATTCAATTACTTCAATGCCTAGTAAAGAAGACTTGTAGGTATAATTACTAGTTTGTTTTGAGGCGTGACTATTCCAGAGAAAAAAAGTGTAAATTCTACTAATGTTTAGAGAATCTTACTTTTAATGAAGCATTTAATGAACAAGATCCAAACAAAGCATTCAACAGTTTTCATGACCTTTTCAAATTGTTCTATAACCTTTGCTTTCCCATAGTGAAAGTGAAAATTCCAACGAAGAAAAATCAAGTTGGATAACAAAGGGAATGAAAACATGTTGTAAACGTAAAAGACAACTGTTATGGCAATATCGATTACGTCCAAACGACAAAAATTAAATTAAATTTAAAACTTATTCCAAAACTATAAATAATATTATAAAATTGACACAGAAAAGGCAGAATAACTATCATATACTAAATGCACGAAATTAATCAAAAGCTTCGTGGCAAATCATCAATGAAACCAATTCTTACTATCCTAAAGAAAGCTTAACAGTAATAAAAGTTAATGATAGCCTGATTCATAATCCAAGAATAATAGCTCAGAAATTTAATGATCATTTCATTGAACAAGTACAAATACAGCCTAACGTTGTGTTAACCAACACATGTCGTTATAATAAATAATCCACATTCTATATTTATGCGACCATGCACTCCTAATGACATCTACAATATCATTATTAATTTAAAAAACACAAACAGTACAGGTTACGACAACATTGACACAAAAATAATAAAAAGCGTAGCTTGTCTTATAAGCCCCGTGCTTAGTGACATCTTTAACAAATGCATCGAGAATGGTGTCTTTTCTGACAAGCTAAAAATCTCAGTCATAAAACCACTTTTCAAAAAAGGAGACAAACTTTGTATGAATAACTACAGACCTATTGCTTTAATTCCAATATTGTCTAAAATATATGAGAGAGTAATACATGACATATTATATACTTACATTGAAAAGAATAATATATTGTGCAGTGAACAAAAGGGTTTCAAACGATATTACACAAAAACAAAAAGTATTAATTTAGCAATATATGACTTCTTAAGTAACATACTTATGAAAATGGATCGAGGATATCCAGTCGTGTCTCTATTTATGGATATGACTAAAGCTTTTGATTATGTTGATCATGGTTTGCTTTTAGATAAATTGATGAGATATGGGGTGAGAGGAAATGTTTTTAAACTGATTAAATCATATATTACAGATAGGGTCTATTAACTTGCATAGAAAGACTTGATATGAAAAATAAAACTGTCACGTCTTAATCATCGAAACAAAGAGTGATAAAATACGGAGTTCCCCAGGGAAGTGTTTTAGGCCCCTCCTTTTCCTAGCTTACATTAACGATCTCCCAAAAGTTACAAATCACCCAATGATCCTCTTTGCTGATGATAGTACCGTGATTTTTCAAGGTAATGACATAAAAGAAGTCGAATCTGAAATAAATAATAACCTGAATGATATAATTCATTGGTTGGATAAAATTAATTTGGACAAAACTAAATTAATGATACTCAGACACAGACAATCAAGAATTTTCCACCTCAACATTCATCACAAAAACAATAAGATTGAAGAAACGCATGTTATGAGATTTTAAGGTTTGCAAATAGATCAAGGCGTTACTTGGAACTCCCATACTGATATACTATGCAACAAAATTCATCAATTAGCATATAGATTGTACATGTTAACAAAGATAGTTAACAGAAAGACTGTCCTAATAGCAGACCATGGTTTCGTAGCATCAACATTAAGGTACGGAATCATGTTTTGGGGTAAAAATACTGGAAAGGAAATGGTCTTCAAAGCTCAAAAAAGATGTATTCGAGCAATCTGTAGCCGCAAACTGACAGTTGTAGGCCATTCTTTATAGAACTCAAAGTACACACCGTTCCCTGTTTATTTATTGTCGAAACAGTAGTTTTTGTAAAGAGTAATTTGAGTTTGTTTGGACATGTTAGTAGCGAAAGACGACGACACAAATTAAATTTAACACCCTGCAAAACCACCTCACTGCATAAAAGTATATTAGCAATGAAACTGTACAATAAGTTGCCAACAAGAATAAAAGAGGTTGACTGTTTAGATGTTTTTAAAAATAAAGTTTGTGATATGTTACTGAAGAAGGCATATTACTCTGTTGACGAATATCTTAATGACTAAAATGTGACATTTCCTACTGTATTATAAATTTGACATGTAACTGTTTTTATTCATCTTCGACTGGTGCTACCTACATAATGATTTGTTTTCTGTTATTTTTAATTTAATTTACATCTTATATTAATCAATGAATTTATTATTAAAGTGAGTTTCTCTAATTAAACCACCGACGCAACAATAATATACCTAATAAAGTAATAAAGGTCCAGCTCAACGAGTACATCTAACACCCATCTAATCAAACCAACTTACAAAACAAACCACTCAAAAAACAGAAACATTTCACAGGAAACTCAACACAAAGTTACGTAACTTTACAAAAGCACAAAAAGATATCAAAAGATGAATAAAACTAATAAAATAATGCGTAAACGAGCGGAGAGCGGGGAGGGTGCGGGGCGCGCGGGGGGAGTCTACAACTCTACTACGCCACTCTCGGTTTCATTCATAACTTTTTACAAGTTTATCTGCGGCGATACCTCCTACATATTTATGTGTTTGCGACTGTGATGTCAAAGATTATGTTTTATAGGGTATGGGGAAGAGAGGACAATTATTTTTTTATAAATAGCTAATCAAGCACACAATACATTTTGTGGTTTAAATAAGCTTATACATGTTATAAGACTGCAAAAGGTGAAACTTTTATTACATCGCCTTAAGCTTTTTCGTCTGTGTTGCGTGACGGCAAAGAGATTATTACATCGTCTCAAACTTTTTCGTCAGAGCAGCCATGATCGTTTCGTCCTCTGTACCGTAGCTCCAAGACGAGAGCAGCCATGATCGTTTCGTGTTTTGTAAATGTCTATAATGTGAAAAAAAGTTTCACTTTTACCATGGTTTCATAAAACCATACACTCTTTTTTATTATTAATACAACTCTAGTTACTGGCAAGTATTTCGTGGAGAGAGAATCAGCTTTCAATCGGTTCTATCTATCTGAAGGAAACTACCGTTATTACTTCTAATAGTAATTTTGTGTTTGTCAACAAATCAGTAACAAAAACTGTCCGCCATAATATGTTGACATTTAAAGTTGCAGTTTGCAAAGTTTTTTTTTAAGAGTGAGTTCATTTAAAGTAGCGGCTGGTGCTGTTATTTGACTTGACACTTTTAATAACATAATATATAAATATAAATTATTTAAGAGAAGACAAACAGCATTGAAACTTTTAAAGTGTTCAAATTCATAAATGGAATAATCACCTTAATTTTTAGTTTCGCTATGGTCATTCAAAAGTGTGTTTGGTTGTTGTTTGCTATAACAATAACTTTGCAATCACTTAGAGATCAAATAATATCGTAAATATTAGTCAGCAAAAGACGCCCGTTGAAAAGTCAGTCAGTGAGTCAGTAATGAGCGCAAATATATTATTTGTAACTTTTTCTGTTGGAAAATAAACTTAAAACGTTTGAAAAATGAGATCAGTCAAATGGAAAATTTTAGAAGCAATATACTTGAAGGTATTTAATCATACAATCTTCACCGCATAATCTTTGCCGCTTCAGCTGCACACATGCGCAGTAGGAACTGTCAGTAAGACAGTGCACACATTTATAAATTGAAATAAAGTTTGTTTTAGTTGGACATTCGGCATGAATGAAAGAAGGGTGGAAGGTGGAAGGCGGCCGATTGTTATCAAAACACAGCTTTTCTTTCCAGTGCCCCTGAAAACACTGACTTAGAAAATAAGTTAACAGTGAAATGTTAGTGATATTCGTTTGACTAGTGAAAATAAGTAATTTAGTCATTGTAAGAATGATATTTTTTTTAGTTATCTTTGCGGTGCATTTACTTCAAATGACATATTATACTGTGTCGTCGCACTATCGCGAAATCACTTGTTTTTTTATTATTTTTAACAAAATTACGTCGCCACCGTACGATTGCGAAATAAGATACCCGTTTGCTTAGTGGACATTTTTTTGACGATTTTCCGGTGGCACGGACGTAATTTAATGAGAATTCAACGTGATTTTATTGATTTTCACAAAACAACTAATTTCACAACCTTCACCTCTTTGTCGTTATATCTGTTCGGCGGTAGATGGCATACCTAACTAGATTCACCTAATATACTCGCATTTCTAAAGAAGGAACATTTTTGATGGAAAATGTTTTTATTTAATAGACTCGCAAAGGCCTTTCTATTTTTCCTCCAAAGATGTAGATTGGGTCTTCCTATACGTATTCTGCAAAGAACGCTACTCGGGTAGTGTCAGGACGTATGAACACACCTTAATTACAAATTCAAACTAGATGTAACCTGACTCTCAATAACTAATTTAAAAAGTTTTGGGAAATATAAAATTACTTAGATCTTAATGATTGTTGTCAGTTACCAGATAATGAAAGCATATGCGAGGAGATATACAAAAATACTCATCAACGCACTTCTGATGATAACTTTTTAGTCAAGCTTCCCCTTAATTCCCCAAGTATTTTGCTGATTTCATGTGTTTATTGTTAATTAACTTTTTTATTATTTTTATTTACACAACGACGACGATATCGATTTTTATGTTCCTATAAATCACAGTCTGTCCCTATCGGTAACACAAAGGAATAATTTTAGGGATAAAGATACAGGTATAAGCTAGGTCTAGCCAATGTCTTAGGACTTCAATGTCTTAGCTAGTAACCGAGATAAGACGATCCAGGTTTCAGCCGATCTGTTGGACAAAAACTATAATAACAGATAGCAAAATTAGTAGTATTAAATTCCTCAGTGGACCCCACACTGTGTGTTTAGGTACCCACACACAGTGTGGAGTCCACTGAGGAATTTAATAAATACTTTAAGCGGGCTTAACAGAATCCTGAACGTACGCATTAATAAGAAACTAATAAATATCTGATATTAAAGAAAATAGATGAATGCATCACCAGTCAGTCATTATATATCTAAGCATTCCTTTAAAAAAAAATTAAAACTTTTCTTTTAGAAAAACAAAAATTAGGCATACCTAGTGGCTATTCGGTGGCGGATTTTGCTGTGTGATGTGACCGGCGAATCAAACGATTTTTAGTATCCATAGGTAATATGAGTCAACATCTAACCTTGTATGTGTTCTATGCTTTTTTTTTTCTCTACCCTTTCATACACCCAACCACACACAAACACACACACACACACCCCCGCACGCACAGAAATACACACTAAACATATTTGTATTTTCATTACGTTAGTTTTGGTTTTGTTTGCTCGTTTTTATTTTTATTTTTCTTGTAATCGACACAGTCCTCAGGCTGTGGCAGAATTACCAGTGTATTGCTCGCAAGAGCAAATCAACACACTGAGTCACGGCCCTTTTGTACTACTGCAACACACATATGTTTTTGTATTATTATTATTTTTTGCTCTTTTTAATTTGTTATGTTTTGTTTTATATTATGTATGATTGTAATAATATGTGTGTGATTGCAGTGACAAATAAACGTGTTATCTATCTATCTATCTATATTTAAACCCTCATTTTGGCGCCATTACATGATAAAGTTGGTTGGTAGTCAGAGTTAAGTTGTTATATTTATACCCTATTTATTAGTTGTTTGTACCGTAAGGGCTTGTGCACAAATCACGCGAGGTTTTTTCGGCTACTTTTTGACCCTATAGGCTATTTTTATATTTTCAAAAAATTGGGGATCCTTTCTAAAACTTAAAAAATGTAACCCAAGGTGTAAAAAAATGACCTAAAAATTCCTGCAGTATCTATAAAAGTAGTGTAGTGTAGTGGTAGTGGAAGTGGTAGTGGTGGCGGGAGCGGTAGTGGTAGTGGTAGTTGTGGCGGTAGTGGTAGTGTAGTGGTAGTGGTGGTGGTGGTTGTGGTGGTGGTAGTGGTAGTGGTAGTAGTGGTGGTTGTGGTAGTGGTAGTGTAGTGGTAGTGGCAGTGGTAATGGTAGTGTAGTTGTAGTGGTAATGATAGCGGTAATGGTAGTGTAGTGGTGGTAGTGTAGTGGTAATGGTAGTGGTAGTGTAGTGGTAGTGATAATGGTAGCGGTAGTGGTAGTGTAGTGGTAGTAGTAGTGGTAGTAGTAGTGGTAGTGTAGTGGTAATGGTAGTGGTAGTGGTAGTGGTAGTGTTAGTGTAGTAGTAATGGTAATGGTAGTTGTAGTGTAGTGGTAGTGGTAGTGATAGTGGTAGTGGTAGTGTATTGGTAATGTAGTGGTAGTGTAGTGGTAGTGGTCGTGGTAGTGTAGCGGTAGCGGTAGTGTAGTGAAGTGAAGTGTAGTGTGAGGCGGTACGAAGTTCGCCGGGACAGCTATTATTGTATATAGCGGGCGGGATCAAGCGCGGTCAAGGCCACGCGCGCCAAAATTTCGTAAAATAGACTCGCTATTTTGAAGTAGGTACGATATACCTATAACAAGTTAAGATATACTTTTAATGAAACCGAGAAAAACTATCTACTCATGTGTTAGATTTTTTTTCTTTGTTCGTTCACTGAAGAAAAATTTGAGTAAGGTCTCCTTATACCCTTCCCCCCACTTCCCAACGTGATCTGTCGTGATTTTTTCGTGACCACCCCTCCCCCTCATCGACCTCATGTGATTTGTGCACAAGCCCTAACTAGTACCATATCTGTGCCATCACGCGATATGGACATAATAAAGTATAAAGTTGGTAGTAGGTATGAATTTTATTTTTTTAATCACAATTGGTAAGCCCTTGGCATTATCTCATATATAAATAGTCAGAGTCATATAACATAGGTAGTTGTTATATTTATACCCTAAAAGCTGTTGCCCGCGGCTTCGCCCCCGTGGATGGTGCGTGGTGCTGTATAAAAACTTCTGTGAGCTATGTCGGTTATCTTGGTTCTCCTATCAAAAAAAAAACATACAAATCGGTCGAGCCGTTCTCAAGTGATGATCTTTCATACATGCGGCAATTAATTTTTCACGGGATATGGTCTTCTTTTTAGCGTGTCGATGGCAGACACTACACTGTAGCAGCTCAGAATTTGGCCACGTTAACAGCATTATCAGCCGCTGTCATGAGGTCTTCCTGCGTGCAGATGTAGGGGCACGCAGGGCACGATGTCAAATGTGTCATCGTTTGAACTGCACCGCACAAACAGTTTAATTCACTTTCACCCAAAAAATCCCCACCTGACCATGTTTTCTTTGCTCCGACCGGTCTGGGTCCGGAGTCTGTTTAAAGACTTCCAAACCGGCCGTGGCAAGTCATGTCCAGGGGGAAGGCTTTCTAATATCGGGACGAAGGGTGTTGGTAAGCTTACTTTGTCCTGCCAAAGGTTACACCTCGCTGGATATGGTATATGGGATATGATAAAAAGAAAGTATGAAATTCTTATGCAGCCCTGCTATTCCCTACTTGTGACCCAGGACTTCCATGATTGCTTTTGGCGGCGCAGTGTCTATGGCGTATGATGAGGCTCAATAAAGTTGAACCTCGCCAAAATCAAACCAGTGACAACTTGGCCCCTTATGAGTCTCCAGGAGTCTCGCGTTTCCATACAAACGTAGCTCCGCTTTCATACAAAAACTTCATGCTGGATTGAATCCAAACTTTGTGAATATAATTACTAGACAAATATCGATGTTTGTAATTAGTTTTCATCGTAGTAAATTAAAACATAACTAAACAAAGGCTTAAATTAGTTTTGTACTGAAAGTTTGAAGCTGCTCTTATTTTTCCCGTTTCATATATTAGTACATCGAAAACTATTTACAAACCTACGAATATAACTTATTCGTAGTTACAAACATCGATATGTGTTTACTCAATATATTTTCAAAGTTTGGATTCAATCAAGTATGTAGTTTTTGGATTAAAGCGGAACTACGTTTGTATGGAAACTCGAGCCTCCTGGGGACCCTTAAGGCTCCGTGGTACCTAAAAATCCACTTAAACAGGTTTTTAGAATCCATTTTTGAAGTACCTAGTTAAGAGTAAATTTAAGATCGAGGAAAAAAAATGTTAATTGGTAAGAATAGTTACGAGGGACCAATGACTTATATATTACTTATGTCCAAATCTGTGCGAGGGACTGTATCGAATGGAAACACGATTTATTAAATTTGGCTCGATAGAATAATTTCGCAAAGGTACCTCTTTTCGAGTAATTTTATCGTCTATTTTCGGTTTTATTCTTAAAATAAGTAATTTGATAAAATGATTTATTTACCAAAATAAAGTTCATAGGTGGCTGAAGGGAAAACATAGAATGGATTTTAATTTAAGATAAATATGACGAGAATAAAAACGAAAACATCTAAAAATTGCAAAGGTCTTTCACCGTCTATCGCTTGCGGTGGACGTGTGCTAGACAGTCTGCTCTCGGCGCCCCGCCGCCGCCCGCTATCCGCGCTACTCTCGAGTATCTCCGTGCGTCGTCGTGCCCGTCCGCCGGCCACGCCCCCGCACACTGCCGACATCTGCCTGCGCCGCGCGCATCGCTGCCAGTCGGCCATCCCAGCCCAGCCACGTGGTGTTTACACGACGCGACTACGGCCAGTTTCTGACGTTCGATACAAGTCTCCTCGCGCGTTTGTTAAAACCACCGTTTTACGTGGTTGTCCGGTGCACCTCTTTAAGAGGAAGGCTGCCTCACGGCGCTGCGCGTCAAAGTCGGACAGAGTGTGACCCAAGCCCTCACGGTTCCCTACTGGGAAACGGAAATTCTTGGTTGGGTCTGGAACCACCGGCTTTGGGGGCTTCCCTCGCCGACGCCAGATATCTCCCTCCCACCCTACCCATCCCCTTTCCTATTCTTGTTGTGTTGTTTGGGCGTCTGCGCTGGTTCCAGTTCGCACAGGCTACCCTCGACACTTCAGGCAGCTAGGGCCGTTAGGCTACCCGATCCCATTGCACTAGGGCTTGCCCAGGGGTGACGGTTAGGGAAACCTAGGGCTGTTAGGTCCCAACATGGCGGGTGCACTAGCACCCGCGCTACCCGCCTCCGGCGTCTCTACGCCGGAGCTAACTCAAGAGCTCTTAGCTCGTCTTAGGTCCGACCCCCACTGCATCGGTGCAGTCATCCGCGCTCTGCCTCGCGAATTGGTTTTAGCTAACCTACAAGACACTATCCCCGACTCGCCCGCGTCTCCCGAGCCGCCGTCGCCCGCGCCTGCCCCTGCGCAAGCGTCCGAGGTCGACAACGGCAAGGACGATGACTTTATGGACGCTGACAACTCGTCAGTGTCCTCCTCCCGCCCTCACAAACGAGGCCGCCCCGTCGACTCAGACATGTCCGATACTTCAGAAGACACCGTTACGGGTGATTCCGAATTCGTATCCGCAAACGACAAAAAGGCCGCAAAAAAGGCTAGAAAGCTCGCAAAGCGACAGCTAGCCCAACGCGAGAGAGCAAAGCTAGAGTCGCTAGCGCTGTCTCGCTCTACCGTGCCCAGCCCTCCCGCTAGTTCCGCGCCGCCGCCGGCCGCAGCTACCACCCCCTCCACCCGCGCCGCCCCGCCGCCCGCGGAATCGAGCCAGTCAGGCAAAAATACCACGGCGACTAAGCCGAATCGGTGCGCTCCGGTCCTACCGAGAGCCAAGCCCCCACCTAACGTGTTCCTTAGAGATAAGAGCAAGTGGCAGACCACTAGCAATCTCTGTAAGGAGCACAACGTCAGGTATACCAAAGCGTCTAACTTAGGTGAGACGATAAAAATCGAGGTCCCTACGACCGACGATTTTAGGAATCTTACCAGGCTCCTACTCACACATAAGATACCTTATCATACATACGCTCTCCCTGAAGAGCGCAAGATTCGTGCGGTCCTTCGCGGTGTCCCACACGAATTATCCAACGAGGAGGTATTCACAGACCTCACTCAGTTAGGATTGCCAGTGGAGGGTGTGCACAAAATGCACAGCCGCTCCGGCAAAAACTTCCCACTCGCCCTCGTAGTCTTGTCAAACAAGCCGGAGGCGAAAGACATTTTAAAATGGGTAAGCTCACCATCTGTGGGCTATCCAATGTAAAAGTGGAGCCTCCGCACAAACGCGGCTACCCCGGGCAATGCCACCGTTGCCAGCTATACGGTCACGCGGCGGCCAATTGCACTGCCACCCCGAGGTGCGTAAAGTGCCTAGGGCCCCACGGCACTAAAGAGTGTACGCGTGACCGCGCGTCTGACACATCTCCCCCAGCCTGCGTCCTATGCGGCCAGGAAGGCCATCCGGCCAACTACCGTGGTTGCCCGCGCGCACCAAAACCCAAACCGCCCACACCTCTAAGAGGTAAACCCACCCCGCAACCCAAACAGGGTTCGAAGTGGGCACCGGCCCCAACAGCGGCAAATTTCCCCGCGTTAAGGACCCCCAGGGTCCAACCTAACACGGCCCCCAACAATGCCTGGGGTAGGGCTATCCCAACAGCCCCCTCTAAACCGGCTCCTAAAGCCACCCCTCCCCCCCCTCAACCGCGTCCCCAACCGGGCGGCTCTCAGCCGTCCCTTAAGGACGATATGCAAACGGTGGCCGCCACCATTGCAAACATCGATATCAGCGAAATTTCGGTTTTAGCTGGTAAAATACGCGCCTCACGCACTCCCCAAGAGCGCTTACTCGCTCTTGTGGAACACCACCACCTCCTTAGCTTGTTCTAATAATGCCCTTAGGGCAAAACAACACCCCAACGTTAAGTATCAATACCGGTCGGATAAAACCCAAAGGGCTGTCGCTCATCACTTATAACACGCGCGGACTATATAACAATATCCCCGAGCTCAAAGTATTCGTTAAAAGTATGCACATTGACATACTAGCAGTGCAGGAAACTCTCCTCAAACCCAAAATAGATAAAGGCCTTAGCATCCCCAAATTTAACCTAATCCGTAACGATAGGCTTAACAAGGGATGGGGCGGAACAGCCATATACTATAGGAGAGAAATCCACTGCTCTCAAATCCCCACCCCCCAACTTACCAACATGGAAGCCACTATAGTCAAACTAGCTATGACAGGACACCAGTCAATAGTCATAGCTTCAGTCTACATCCGTCCCCAAGACATTCCCTTACAAAGCGATTTTGAGGCCATCCTAGCCCTGGGCGGGTCCACCATTATGATTGGAGACTTCAACTCCAAACATACTGACTGGACCTGCCTTAAAACCAACAACAATGGCGTAAAGCTCCTCCAAATCACTGAAGATCTAGACTTAACAGTATACTCCCCATACGCCCCCACCCACTACCCGGATAACCCGGACCACGACCCTGACATACTCGACTTTGCCATAGTTAAGGGTGTTTCCCTTAACGTATGCGCAATTGACACACTTGACGAGCTAGGTTCAGACCACCGCCCAGTCTCCCTGAAACTAGGCCCCCAAAATAGCACACCCGCCCCCACGACAACAAAATTCACCAACTGGGACGGTATCACAGACTCACTGACCTCAGCCATTGACGCCCCAAACTCCGCATACGCTTTCTCGCCCGACTACCTTGACAGTACTGACAAGATAGATAGCGCAGTTAGTAGTATCACCCACTTAGTACAGACTGCGATTAAGGAGAACGAAAAGGTCGTTACCACCAAAGACCGCAAACTCCCGCGTGAGACTAAACTCTTAATCGCAGAGAAAAGAGCAGCTCTCCGTAGAGCCGCAGACTATCCCACACCCGACAATAGGAGGGAAGCCAACTCCCTACAGCGTAAGCTTAGGAAGCATCTTTCCGAACTGAGAAACTCCAACTGGAGTAAACTCATGGAGGATATCACCCCCTCCCACACTGCCTACTACAAAGTAGCCAAGGCTCTCCGCGTAGACGCAATCACGCACACCCCTCCCCTAACGCGACCAGACAATACAATAGCATTTGAGGACATAGAGAAAGCGGAATGCTTCGCAGACAGCATAGCCGACCAATGCTCACCCAGCACACAAGAGTGTGATCCCGATCATATAAAAACAGTGGAGGATGAGGTACGTAGTAGGAATTCGCTCCCCCTAACTGCGGACCCCATCTCAGTATCAACTGACGAACTACGCTCCATTATTAGAGGTCTTAAACCTAAAAAAGCCCCAGGAGCAGACGGTATCTCAAACCAAGCTCTTAAATACTATCCGGAACAGTTACTTGCACTGCTAGCTATTATCATCAACGCCTGCTTTGAACACTGTTACTTCCCGACAGCATGGAAGGAAGCAATAGTAATAGGCATCCCAAAGCCAGGCAAGCCCCTTAACATCCCCGCAAACCACCGCCCCATAAGTCTACTCAAGACTATGGGGAAGCTCTTCGAAAGAGTCATACTCAATCGAATCAAAAGTCATATCTTCCCGCCGGACAAACCTCCCCTCATAATTAACCACCAGTTTGGGTTCCGCGCCAAACACTCGTGCCCTCAACAAGTCCACCGCATTGTCGAACACATACTGAACGGATTTTACCCCAGACGCGAAAGGACAGTAGCAGTCTTCTTCGACGTCGCAAAGGCCTTCGATAAGGTCTGGCATGCGGGACTTGTATACAAACTCTACCACATGGACCTCCCAGACCGTCTAGTTAGAATAGTGGAGTGCTACCTCCAAGACCGTAATTTCCGTTTTAGACACGAGGGGGTACTTTCCTCTCCGCGTCCCATTAGAGCCGGGGTCCCCCAAGGGTCCATACTCTCCCCAACATTGTACACTCTGTACACTAACGACATCCCCATCCCAAAACAAAGCAAATCAGGGCCAACAGTACAGCTCTCCCTATTTGCGGACGACACCGCCCTCTACATAAGGGGGCAGTCCATATCTCTATCACCACTAATAGACAAGCTACAAATCTCAGTTGACGAGCTAGGTAGATGGTTTAGGAAATGGAGAATCGAAGTAAACCCGAGCAAAAGCTCCGCGGTCCGCTTCGACTACCATAATAGGCTAAACCAACCCGCAGACTCGATCCGCATGCTAGGCACCCGCGTCCCCTGGCAACGTACAGCCAAATATTTAGGAGTCACCCTCGACTCCGGTCTCACTTTCGGACCTCACATTACAAATGTGACCCGAAATGCCCGCTTCTACCTGGGCAGGCTAAACAGCATGTTAGGTAGGCACAGTAAAATGTCCCCCATTAATAAGCGAACACTCTATAAGGTTTGCATCCGACCGGTAATGACATACGCGGCCCCCGTATTTGCACACGCGAACCCAAATAAGATGGAATTGATCCAAAGAGTCCAGAGCATTTTCTGCCGAAGGGCTCTGGACGCACCGTGGTGCGTCAGAAACCCGGACTTGCATAGGGACTTAGGCTTACCCACCACCCAACAATTCCTCAAAGGCCTCTCCGAGAACTTCTTCAAGTCCTCGGAGTCGCATCCCAACCCACTGATTCGCGAGGCAGCGAACTACTCCCTACGTCCCGTCTTAACTAGTAACATGGTCCGCAGACCAAGAAATGTCCTCACCGATCCTCCCAATAAAATATCAGCCGACCTGAACTGCCTCCTGGCAGCTCAGGGAGACTGCTAGTGTTATTATTTGAATAACACCGTCCCCTCACTTGCACACTTAATGTGATAAACCAATCGGCCCTCCCCTCAGGAGCTCGCCGCGCTGTTCTTAGGTTAGCGTGTATTTTTCGCACCCCCCCCCTCCCTAGGGGGGGGCGTCGCTCCGATGTACTTTTAGGGTGGCTCTGCTGCCAAAGTTCTTCGGGGGGTGTTAGTGGGTAGTGCGGCTCGACAGCTGTGAGTCCCACATAACCGGTGCTAGCTTTACCGCTGCACAGGTATACGTAAACGTATTCACCTCTCTCCCCACCTACCATCTTTCGGGGAAAAAAAAAAAAAAAAAAAAAAAAAAAATTGCAAAAGTGTGGTTATTTTCTTCCCTCTTCGCACGTAAAGAAAAAGACAAAGACAGATTTTTAAGTACCCCTGCGCCTTAAGAGTGTGTGGTCTGTCAAAGTAGGTAGTTAGGTACGTAACTAACAGGGCAAAAGTGCCAACCTACGCGGAGTGCAGACGTAACCAACTCTGCCACGTGTAACCCCATTCATTGTAGGTACACACGGCGCCACATCAAGCTATACAAAACCAGTATACGCGGGCCTCGCTTATGTTGAAACGCAAAGGCGTCGCGCGGCCATCTTATGCTGGTTTTGTATAGCTTGATGTGTCGCTGTCTATACACTATAAAAGTTGTACATCGAAATCCAATAACACAGAGTTACTTACACGGGCCGCGATCGCGACTTGAACACAACCACATTTTATACGTTACCTTATTTGCAATGTTCACGTTTAATTGTTACATAATATGACATACATTGATGTATAAACTATTTTCTATATAAATAATTATGAATCGCTTAATATTTTGCTAAGCGCAAAACTCGAGAACGGCTAAACCGATTTCGCTAATTCGTTTTTGTTGAGTTCTTTGTGAAGCGCACTATCCAAATAACCCTTCTTTTGGCACAGTCGGGTAAAAATAAAGCAGGCCGTTTTTAATATACTACCTATAACAAACTAGTTATTGCCTAAATGGTAATGGTCGTGTGCGTGTGTGTGTGTGTGTGTGTGTGTAATATGTACATGTCTGAATCTAAATCTAATGTAATCTATAGATAAAAATTAATTTCTATTTCCCTTGGTCATCGCTTGACGCGTGAACGGCTGGACCAATTTCATTAATTCTTTTTTTTGTTGAGTTCGTTATTGTCAGGAGAAGGTTCTTATGTAGGGTAGGGTAGGGCAGTGTAGTGTAGTGTAAGGTAGGGTAGGGTAGTGAAGTGTAGTGTAAGGTGTTACGAAGTTCGCCGGGACAGCTAGTTATTTATAAAATAAATTGTACAGTCACGCTGTCACAGATTACTAATTAGTTACTAGTTACGCTGTGAATACTTTCTCGCAAAGCCTTCACCATCTGTCGTAGTCAGGATTACACAAATCAAAAATAAACATTACACTCTCAGTAGCAAAAAACAAAGTGAGGCACCGATATATCAGATTTGCTGAAAAATTTACAAATAATTTGGGTTTATATGGGAGGTACCTTACGCGGATTTTTCTTGGAATAATCAACTAGTCAGTTTAATAGGCCTTATTAAGTCCTAGTTGTTCACAAAGTTTCATTAAAATCGTCAGAACCAGTTTTCAGAAAAAATATCAAAAACCTGGACTAACATAAAGGCTATGTAAAGTTATAGTAATCTACTGGGTTTTACAAAATCGTTAGAGCTAATTTTAATAAACCGCCTCAGTGGCGTAATGGATAGTCCATTCGCTTCACTATAGGAGGCTGCTGGTTCGATTCCCAGCGGGGACAACTTTGTAAGCCTCGTCGGTTTGGTTGGTGGTAGGGCATTTTCATAGCCCGACTGGCAAAGCCCCTGTCACTTAGTCGAGCAGGCGAGAAAAGTACCTACACATGGCGCGGCCTACGGGCCGCGCTCTGCTTGTCAGCGTTAGAACGCAGTACAGTCGCCGCCGCAATTCGCGCGCCGCCCGTGTATGCAGTTATAACCGCTAAGTCGAGCGCCTTAATACCCATGTTTCCGTGTATGGGAAGGAGTAGGTGAATAAATGCGTAGGTATTTTCGTTTTATAAGGAAGTGCAATATCTGTTACGAAGTAACTAGTATCTCATCTGTGGCCTGGCTAGCTACCACCATCTTATCTAAGACTTGCCGCCAAACATCAGTGTTAACAGCATTGATGTCTTTCGACTTGAAGATAAGATAGACATATCCCCATTGCGATGGGGAATCTTGGTAAGCCCGCTTCAATCTTCGGCATCATCGTCACTTACCATCAGGTGAGATGATGCCAGGGGCTAAAGTACCAATTGTAAATTAAAAAAAAATTAAGAAAATATAAGTATTTTTTTTACTATATTGGCAACCCTAAAAAACTAATGGAAAATTTAAAAAAATGGCTGGAGAAATAACAATAATAATATTGCCCTGACCCAAATTTTACTGAAATACGTATAGTAGTTTAAGAACTAGACCACCGGTAGGACGCACAGATATACACACACACATTTTTTATTTTCACTTTCTCGTCCCCGTAGTACGGTACGTACGTACGTACGTAGGGTAGAGGAAGCTTTGTTATCGCGAAAATAAAAAGATAAATTCTTTTTTTAATCTTTGTATTAATATACAGCGTCGTTGGCGGAGTAACGTCTAGGGCCACCGCCTCCTGTCCGCACTATTCAATAGCTCCAACCATTTTTATGTAAATCGCAAGTTTCAATTTCATTTGTAGGAGAACCATACAAACACGATTTTTCCCAGACCAATGAATATTACTATGTAATAGTAAATAGACAAATATAAGCAAATACGATGTAAAAAGTTTCATCAAAATCGTTAGAGCCGTTTTTGAGAAAATAATATTTTTAGTTTTTGTTGTATGACAGCTACTCCTCAGTTTGACGGTACTAAGAAATTTTTGATGATCTCACTTTATTTATACTAATTTATTTTTGAACGTATACTTTAAAACTCAATTTGGTTCTAATCGGACTAAAGATTTTGGTTTTGGCTCCAGAGCCAAGCGTGACGGACGGACAGACACAGATATTAGCAAATATAAAGAAAGTGTTTTTTAAATTTCCATAAATTTGATAGATTTATTATTAAAGTTTTATTATTCTTAGTTTCTGTTAAGTTGCTTGGCCGCCACCTGTTAAATTTGTTTTATGTTAATGTTCTTTTTACCGCCACGAGACAGGCCTAGCCTAGTGTGGGGTCACAGTTAACTTGTAATTATTAGATAAGATAACTTCGTAAATACAATTTTTATGTCTTTTTTAAATTACAACCAACTTCTGTTGTAAGGTGCGCACTAGGGATACACTCCTCTTAAATGTTTTTGCGAATTGACAATGGATTTCTGGGGAAAAGTTGTTCAGTTTTATGAGTAGAATCCATAGTTAAAATTTTGGCAGTATTTTTTATCACAAATTAGTTCGATAAAAAAATAAAAAATACTTTAATCTGTACGGTTAATCAAATAGGTACTGAGAAGAAAAAAAAATACTATGAACTGTTTGTTTAATTTTTTTGGTATAGTTATTTTTATAGCGTACTTATCAGGTCCGTCCGATAGACTATTTTCCGCGAAACTTTAGCTTCGTTCGGATTTACTTTATTATTCCTATTTACCCAACTTACTGCATAAGTTAGTAAGGTAGATCATCTTGTTTGTCGCCTCGACATCCACAGTACTCGTACCTACGATAATATTGCTAGGTTACTGCGTCTCAGTCTGTCAGCGAGGCGGTCAGCCACCTACGTCGCGAATGTCATAGGTGTAACGTGACGCGCCGACCGCCGATAAGGGGGAAGGGGAACCGCGAGAGGGGGCGAGGGGGAGGGCCGAGTCGCGTTTGCGAAGCCGCCCTTGCGAAGGTGACGCGACAATTAAAGCCGCGCGGTCATTACACTGGCGATTGGCACATTTACACCAGACGATACCTATACTGACCCACGATATCAGTATTACTCACCTAACCCATGCGTGTCCGCGAACCCGTACGTACCTATGCGTCATGACTACGGCGTAGAAAACTCATTAAGTCTGCACTTCGTAACGCAGCAGACTCGAAAGTACTGTGCCTGTGTTGGCTGCTATGTCGATAGGTTACGTACCACTGCTGATGAACTTAACGACAGCAAAACGGTCACCGCCTGTGTAGAATTGTACAGGTCATTCGTTAAATCTCCAGCTATGGGGGATCATTGCCCGGCACGGCAGGGCTAGACCACGCGAGGACATACTATGTATATAGGTGTGACTGTGACACGTAAGTACTCACAGGCATGAATCCACGGTTCACGATTTATTCGTTACGAAGACTGAATTCATTTAATTAATAAATGAAATAATGAATAAACAACAAATTAATACATTTTAAGGTGTCTCCGTACCGAATAGGTCCGATAATGTTCCAGGGAAACGAGATGACATCTACGAGATCTTTTTTACAAGCTTTTATTTAATTTCACCAGACCTGGTGTTTGTAATGAAATATTGCAAGTTAAACTTGATCCACTTCCTGGTTTCCGATTGAGTTAAAGTTTTGCACGCATATGTAAGTATATCGCGTGACAAAGCAATATTAAAAGCTTGTTCCTAAAAGTTTTTAGGTGTTTCGGAAATTATTTCACTATGAATAGGCACAGTGCCTTGTCGAAGTTAATGAAACCGGATTTAGAGAAGATTTTTGAAAACCACGCCGAAGTGACCATCACATCAATGCAAGGAACGACGAAAGGGAAGGAAAGGGATTACATAAATGAAGGAAACGATTAAAATATTAGAGAATTAAAGGGTCAATTCAATTAGGAGGAAAATGTACGATATTTCTAGGTCGTATCGTGTCCGTGTCGTATCGGTCAGTGTGAGAACGGCAGCGGCGGCGCGGGCACGGGCTGGCGCGGTGTCAACGATTCCGATCATGGCTGATAGCGGCGTCCGGACGCGACGCGCGCACCGCCAGGGCTGCTGCCATGCCAGTGCCAAGTGAGCACGCGCACGTAACGCAATCACGCAATGGAATATCACTAAGGAGGAACAACAACCAATTAAAACTTTGCACTCCAATAAAATGCTGCACCAGATCGGCGTAATCACAACACGGTTATATTTAACGTGTTGTTCAGTACATCTACCTATTTTCGGTTTAAGATTTTAGCAGGTTTCAAAAAACTAAGTTATCAATTCGACCCGTATGTATGTAAGATTGTTGGGATTGCTCAATCCTTACTAGTATTATAAATTTGAAAATGTGTTTGTTTGTTTATAATACTAGATGGCGCTAGTTTCTTCATATTTAAAAAAACACGGTTTTTGTATGGAGACCCCCTCCCCCATTATTTTTTCACTTTTTCTAATTTTTTGTATTTGTTGTTATAGCAGCAACAGAAACACATCATGTGTGAAAATTTCAACTCTCTAGCTATCACGGTTCATGAAATACAGCCTGGTTACAGACGGACAGACAGACAGACAGACAGACGGACGGACAGCGAAGTCTTAGTAATAGGGTCCCGTTTTTACCTTTTGGATACGGAACCCTAATAAAAACGATGTTCACGCGGGCGAACCGCAGGCAAAAGCTAGTATATATACAGGGTGGGAAGGAGTATACCGACAGATTTTAATGCCTATTCAGCCAAAAAAAATTAATATAAACATGGGCCAGTAAAGCCTAATTTTCGAGATATTAATTTTTTAAATAATTCACAAGTTCAAAAAATCTCAAGGGTAACACGCCCTAATAATCTTATCTGACGTTTGTTGCCTCAAAGTATCATACTGACGTTGACTTCACTCGTCGTTTATCGTATGTTGTCGGAGTCGTTCGTGAAGTGTGAAGTTTTCTTTTACACTCTTTAGACTAAGGTTTCGTTCACAAGGGATTACTATCGTTAATTGATTTTTTGTTCCAGAAATTAAGTAAGTTAATAAGGCAGTTTTAGACCCATGTTGATATAACATTATTTACTCATAATACCATCAGGAATCAATGGTTAAAATCTGTCGGTATACTCCTTCCCACCCTGTATAAGTTAGTCTATTTGTGCTTCTATAGAATAGATGTGCCACATTTCGTTAAGTATATATAGTCCTAATAAGAGTGCATTTTTTTAATTATGCGGCATTTTTTTCTCGTGCATGTGGCAAATCTGAAATTTGACAGCTGTCATCTTTGATTGTTCCGATTATTTAAAATGGAGTATAACTATCCAATAAGTAAATTTATCACTATGTATATGTAGGTGGTGGTATTCGTGTTGTCTTTGTTTTAGAACATCATCAGGAAAACTTTGGGTAAACATTTAAATTCCGCAAAACCGGCCATCTGCTGAAGTGTCACTCTCATGACTGACATGACATTGGCCGAATTCTAAAAGAGAAGCCAAAAATGAAAGGATAGATAGGAGCGCTACATAAAAGAAGAGCGAGGTATCATTGTAAAAAGATATTACAAAAGGCCGAAATTGTAGTGACTGAACGGCATTCGTTACAGGAACATGATAATGGAGAGCTTGTGGCCTCAACTGGAAGGCATGGATCTGGACAACCTGACCTCCTCAAGATTACCACGCCAAGATGACAACCCAATGACCTGCCTCTGGTTAGAGGCAGCGGTAGAAACCTCCGAAGATTCTGACTCGAGAATATCGAGATGATGATGGACGACATGTGGTTTCAGCAGGACGGCGTCACCAGCCACACCGCGAATGAAACAATTTATTGCAGCAACGATTTCCAGACTAAATTATATCGCGAAACTCTGATATTGACTGGCCACCAAGATCATGCGATTTAACGCCTTGCGATTTCTTTCTTTGGGGGATTTTTGGAATCTCAGGTCTATGCGTATAACACGTCTTAAGCTCAAAGCCGAGTTCCAAAGCGTCATTGGCGAGATACAGCCACATTTTTGTCAAAGAGTCACTGAAAATTCATGAAATTCCGGCCTCTTTATTAAAAAAGGTTTTCACAAAAATAACTTTTGTCCACTTTAAATAATCGGAACAGCCAAAGATGACAGCTGTCAAATTTCAAAATTACCACACGCACGAGAAAACTAGAAATCAAAATGCATGCAAAAATTGTTTCAACTAAGTATATGGAACATTGCAAGTTTCAATCAATCAAATATGCTTTATTGTACAATAACAAAAATATATATAGATAATAAGTAGAACAGAATACACAGTTAAATTAAAATCGGTTCAGCAGTTTTCAAAATATGGACTGTTATGTGTGTACCAATCACTGGGAAAATATTTCGTCATTTCGTCGTTCAAATATTGACTAATAAAATATTAGCAGTACATAGGTATTTATAATAAACGCTAAAAACACACCCCGGACCACAGTATATATATTAGTACTAACCCCGGACACTGCATACAACGGTCGTGAAAAGACATTTCTGAAAACAAATGACGGAGCAAACAAAATCACGGCGAAATCACATACGTGCGAGAACCAAACTATATATAAACATTCTGTATCAATCTGGGTAAGGAGGGGGTGAGGTCGGAATCTAGAGAGCGGCAGGGAGTGTCCATACTGGATATATATTGCTAAAACTTTGTACACGTTGAAACTTTTTAACCGCCTCCGTAGCTCAGAGGCAAAGTTCACTGGCTATACACAGGAGGTCGCGGGTTCGATTCCCGGCGGGGTCAATTGTAAGACTCGGTTTGGTTGGTGGTAGGGCATTTTCTAAGCCCGCCTGGCTAGCTACCACCATCTTATCTAAGTCTTGCCGCCAAATACCAATGTTGATATCATTGGTGTGTTCCGGCATGAAGATAAGATAGCCAGTTCCCCATTGCGTTGGGGAATCTTGGTAAGTCCGCTTCCATCTTCGGCATCATCGTCACTTACCATCAGGTGAGATGATGCCAAGGGCTTACCAATTGTGAATAAAAAAAAAAAAAAAAAAAAACTGTGTAAGCTATAGATTTGTTAACTCGCTTAGGCTAACCACAACATTACACAGCCCTAACTAAACACCTAATCAGCGCAATGTCTTTATTCCGAGAACTTGTAGCCGATTCTGAGTACCTTCCTACGTCTTTATCGACAGATAGATAAGTCAGTGATTGCCAATATATGTATCTGTATGTTTCAAAATAGTTACACAATATTATATCAAACGTCCGTTTTTGCGATAGCGATGTGCAACATCTTAAAAACTGTCTAAATTCTGTGTTCAGTTTAATTTACTTGGTATAACCAAATAATGCGTAGGAGAACCAAGATAACTGGCAAAGCTCACACAACCGCTAAGCTTTAGCACCAGTGGGTGGGGCACATAGCTCGTAGAACAGATAGTATTGAGGCAGTGAAGTTCTGTTGGCTTCCCGAGACCTGGTGAAGGTCTCGGGAAGCCGCTGGATGCGGGCAGTGCAGGACCGGTCGTTGTGGAAATCCACGGGAGAGGCCTTTTTCCAGCAATGGACGTCTTTCGGCTGAGATGACGATGATGGTGTTGAACTAAAGAATACCAACTTCAAGTTCGAACTTTCATCTCTTTCTGGGACGCAATTTATGATGATGTTAAAAGGTAAGTGGCCACCATCTTTAACAATCTGTATAATACAAGGTAAGCTATCAGCGTATTACCATTATAATCTATTATATTTATAGATTCCGCCCTGATTCAGGGTAGGCTCGAGCCCCTCGGTGGGGACGTATATGAGCTGATATAATAATAAATATTTATAGAATATATTTATTACAAACCAGTTTTTAAAGACTTTCATAATATATTAGGGTTAGTTATAGTTTTAATAATTTTATTTAAATACAACATTTTTTTCGTATCTTATTAAGTATACGTTATGTAACTATGATGCGACAATTGAATTCATTTAGAAAGTACATTCCCATCAAGGTTGGGTCCGAAAAAAAGCGAACTATAGGTCGGAAATGCCGTCCTACCGCTAGTGGTAATAAGGGTTTTTGTATACTTAGGATATCAAACTTCATATTTAAAATATATTTTTTTTATTTTTTGAATAGTATAATTTTTACGTGTGGCAGCCCTAAGACCGCGGACGGCCATCTTGCCCGCTGAATTGCGCACTGCACGCGTCGGCCTGCGGTTATCGCCGTCGCCGAGGTCTCTATACTGCCATTGCACACAGCTATAAGCTGCTATACAGCTGTACTACCTACCTACAGCCACCTACAGCCCCAACACAACTAGCAGCCGCTTTGTACCCACCGCGGCACGCAACCGCAGCCGCCGAGCACTTAGTCCGAGACGTGTCTGAAAACACCTAACTACAGTGTAAACTCTGTAAAACGTCACTCGATATAACGATTCACTCTTTGAAACGTCAAAATTATCAGGCACCAGTTGGTTTACTTTGACGCTAATTTCTCTCTGTATAACGAAAACTCTCAATAACTCCACAAAATGCCCGGTCCCTTGAGTGTCGCTATATAGAGTTTACACTGTACATGACTATACAGAGTGTAAAAAAATTGGTGTAGGACCCGTTTACTGGGGGTTCTACTCATCATACTAAACAACTTTCCCCAAAGAACCCATTGTCAATTCTCAAAAAAAAATGTGGACCCTCCATACTGAAATGAACAAAATTGGTCGATCAGCTGATCGATTTGTATGAAGAGTAAAAATTCTTTTTTGCGATTTCTGCGAAGTCGTATAATAAATGTTGATCAGTGAAAGCCCCAGTCAACGGGACCTACACCAATTTTGTAACACCCTGTATAAACATCATCATTACAGCTCATATACGTCCCCACCGAGGGGCTCGAGCCTACCCTGAATCAGGGCGATTAGGCCTTAGACGACCACGCGGGCCCAGTGCGGGTATAAACATAATAGGTAGCATTAATATACGTCGCATAAGGACAGTATAAAAGCATCGGTGGCTCAACATTAACGACCCGGTCCTTCTAACCACAGGTCACGGGTTCAAATCCGGACGGCCAATGTACCAATGAGTTTTTCGAAACTTACGTTCATACACTTACCGATTGCCCTAACGGTGATGAAAAACATTGTAAGGAAAGCTTCACGTTTGATTCCAGATGTGTATAAAGGTCGCGTTGCACACGTCCGTAGGTGTAAATCTAAAATATCCTACACGTGACCGCGGGTGATGCTAAGTGCAACACCAGGCAACCGCCGTCTATCCATTGGATAGCACGGGTATTTGAGCCGCACAATAAAAGAGAATACTCGTATAAAGTTATGCCGAACAACAATACAAGTAACCTATGTATTTCCGAAAACGAAAAATCTTCATGAAAACAGCCGCGAAAGTTATCGTTGCAAGTTTTGTATGACGCGCCTTTGTAAAGCGCACTATCCAAAAAAAATAACCCTTCTTCTGGCACAGTCGGGTAAAAATAAAGCCTAAATGGTAATGATTGTGTGTATGTGTGTGTGTCTAATATGTACATGTCTGAATCTAAATCTAACGTAATCTATATATATAAAAATAATCTCTTATTTCCCTTGGTCATCATATATGTATATAAAAATGAATCTCTATTTCCCTTGGTCATCACATCACGCGTGAACGGCTGGACCGATTTCGCTAATTCTTTTTTTGGTAAGTTCGTTATTGTCAGGATAGGGTAGGGTAGGATAGGGAAGGGTAGAGTAGGGTAGGGTAGGGTAGGGAGGATAGGTTAGGGTAGTTTAGTGTAGTGTAGCGTAGGGTAGGGTAGAGTACGGTAGGGTAGGGTAGGGTAGTGTAGTGTAGGGTAGGGTAGAGTGTGTAGTGTAGTCTAAGGTGGTACGAAGTTCGCCGGGACAGCTAGTGATAGATAAATGTGGTAATAATGATATAGGGATAGCTATGGTTATGCAAATAAACTGCATTTTTAAGGTTCCGTACCCAAAAAGGGTGCCAACGGGACCCTTTTTTTAAGCCTCCTCTGTCCATCCGTCCGTTACTGCTATTACAGCAAAAAATAAAAAAATAAAATGACATTAAAAATAAAAGAGGGCAACTTGACTTTTTACTTGTCCGATCGCGATGGTACGGAACCCTTTGTGTGCGAGGCCGACTCGCACTTGGCCTGTTTTATTATTTTTTTTAGAATGCCATTAATAACACTGTTGGTGTGCCGGTAATCGATTAGAGATGAGAGAGCACACAGGTGTGCCCAGGAGCATCGATCTCGGTAAAAATGCGATCATATTACCGTATATCGCCTTCGCTACGTTGTTGTATACGTCGCTAGGGGACACGACACGGAGGTTTTGTAAAGAAGCGAGGGCGTTAAGCGGAAGCGATTTAATATGGTCTACATCTATGTCAATAAAACAGTGTAAAACTGGTGGTCTGGACAGTGTAAAGGAAGGCTTATGTACAGGAACGTAGTCAGAGAAAAAACCAATTCGGAGGCACAAAATGTAGGTACAATACGAATCGGGGTTTCACTCAAAAGCTATAAAACTCGATGTGCGCGATGATATGTGATTTGATTTTAAAGAGATTTTGATAAAGGGGTTGGAACATTTTTGTATAGAGCGTAGCATAGTGACAATATTGTTCACATATTTTTTTTAAAGAAAGAAATAAATACGTTTATTGGTTCCAGTAACACCACACCAAAATACATAATATATTAGTGACAAAAGTTAAGGTAAATATATTCATGAGGTGCCACTGCCATCACAGGGCCGACACTGCCAACTCAGCATATGCTAGGCTCGGAAGCGAAAATCTTTCAGGGCACGATTTAACTTTAATTTTTCGAAAGGGAATCAAATAGAAACCGATCATATATCTTTTTTTAATTTCACAATTGGTAAGCCCTTGGCATCGTCTAACCTGATGGTAAGTGACGATGATGCCGAATATGGAAGCGGGCTTACCAAGATTCCCCAACGCAATGGAGAACTGGCTATCTTATCTTCAAGCCGGAACACATCAATGTTGTTAACACTGATGTTTGGCGGCAAGACTTAGATGAGATGGTGGTAGCTAGCCAGGCGGGCTTAGAAAATGCCCTTCCACCAACCAAACCGAGTCTTACAAGTTGACCCCACCGGGAATCGAGCTTGCGACCTCCTGTTGTGAAGCGAATGGACTAAACATTACGCCGCGGAGGCGGTTGTACTAGGACATTTTAGCCTAAAGCGTCACGTAGCTGCGATATATGGACTTAAAGGTTGTCAAAACAATAGTTTCCCATTCTAATATCTCCTAACTATCTCAGTAACGTGACCCTTAAGGCCAAAATGTCCTAGTATATTAGGGGTTTAAGTATTAAATTGCCGACTGGATAAAAAAGTTTAAAGAAGAAAATTAATATTAATAAAAATAGTTATTAAAACAAAATTTATTCTCAAAATAGCATTAGACTATTAGACATTAATAACTGGTAAATTTGTGCCTATTGTTTAGATATTTTGAGAGCATGGTTGGTGGCTTTAAACGCATGAACACGGTTATTTTCAACTCAATAAATCACCATTTTTAAAGGCAACAAATACACAGTTTTAATTTTTAAGCTCTAGAGTTATAGCAGCAGTTTCTTCGTTACTAATGTCATATTTGGGAATACCCCGCATAAGATTACATCCAAAAAAAAGAAAATTAACTAGTCTAAAACATTGTCCCCTCTGACCACTAAGAAAACGCCTATGTTCCATTCAATGCTACGTAGCTTAGTGGATTGGAACATGAAAGATATGCCACTAGTTACTAATAAAAGACCATAATTAGTGTCCTCTTAAGGTCAATAATAAAAGCATTAACTTTTTTTTTCAATAAAAATTGGCATTGAACTTCAAAAACTGAATCGGCAATTTCATACTTAAACCTCTATTATTTTCAGTTTGTATTTTCATTCACTATCGAAAAGCATAGGACAGTCGTGCGCGAAATACTTTAAAAAAATGTATGTCATAATATTGTCACTGTACCACAAAAAATCGTTTACCCCTTTTATGGGATCAACTTCAAAGTATACTCTATCCAGTAAAAATTATGGAAATCGGACTACTTAGTAAAAAATTATGCGTATATACTTGTTGACCCGAAAACCTCCTCATTTATTGAAAAAAAATATAGCTTTTGGTCGCGTCTTCGCCCGCATAGACATCGATTTTATGACTGTCTTTGAGGGTCCGCACAGCTCGCGAACCACAGATCACTACTATACAGCTCGCGAACCACAGATCACTACTATCTGTAGGAAGCTATGTCGCGAACGTCGTCGACATGAGTTTTCTTCAGATTCCGTGGGAACTACTACGGGCTATTCTGATTAGCAGTTTATGTCACTTCCCACCCCCTCAACCAATTCTATACAAAAAATAACTTTAATCCATTGCTCCGTTGCGACGCCGACGTGCGCGAGCGTGGAAATGAGTTTCCCAGATCCCTCGGGTACTATGTCAGGATATGCTAATTAGTAAATAATGTAATTTCCAACTCCTCAACCATCTTTGAACAAAAAATCACAATAATTTTTTGTTGCGATGTTAAAGAAATTAAACAAAAAAGAGCATGTTTTCAGTTCCCTCTGGACCTCTATTGGACTTTTCTCGGCCTATGTCCTTCCCCGTGACACAGGCTACCTGCATACCAAATTTCATCAAGATTGGTCAAGGTGTTAAAGCGTGAAAAGGTAACAAACACATTTTCACATTCATAATATTATAGTAAGGATTCTTCCCTAACGCTGCTCTATTGTGCTTTGCAATGCAGTACTATACTCTCCCCGGACCCCCGGAGGCAACCACATAATTTACTAACGGAAAACATTAAAAGCACATTAAGAACAAACAATCTCCAGAGGAAACGAATGAAGCGCCTAAGTCCAATCCGATAATTTGCTAAGAGATTTATTCCATTTCGGTAATGCCAATCTGGTTCATTTTCCCGCTTCGTATGTCATCACGATATCCCTCTGTATTGCTGATGTAGCGGCCTGTAAAAACTGTATTGCTGATGCAGCGGACGGTAAAAACTGTATTGCTGATGCAGCGGACGGTAAAAACTGTATTGCTGATGCAGCGGACGGTAAAAGCTGTATTGCTGATGCAGCGGACGGTAAAAACTGTATTGCTGATGCAGCGGACGGTAAAAACTGTATTGCTGATGCGGCGGACAGTAAAAACTTGCGAGCAGTCGTCTAGTCGGGTGATAGACATCTCCTGCCCACACACTCGTACCTATGTCAACCATCATCATATCAGCTCATATAGGTCCCCACCGAGGGGCTCGAGCCTACTTTTTTTTTATTCACAATTGGTAAGCCCTTGGCATTATCTCACCTGATGGTAAGTGATGATGATGCCGAAGATGGAAGCGGGCTTACCAAGATTTCCCAACGCAATGGAGAACTAGGGCGAACTACCCTGAATTAGGGCGATTGGGCCTTAGTCGACCACGCGGACCCAGTTCGTATTGGTCGACTTTGCTCGCAGGCATGTGCAGGTTTCCTCACGATTTTATCCTTCACCGTAAGAGAATCGGATAAACGTACATATGAAATCAAAATTCGAAAACACATTGCTACGTAGCAGGATTCGAATGACGACCTTCCGGACAGGAGGAAGCGGCCCTTGCCATTACGCCACCGACGCTCTACGACGTCAACCAATCATCAACAGCTAACTCCCCACCAGAAACCAGCTCCTCTTTATTCCAGTTCCCCCATTTACTCACATACTCGTACTGAAAAATATGGTACTTTTATAGACGCTATATACACAGCGTGAAACGAGATGGAAAAGCATTGCCAAGAAAATGCAGCGTAGAAATTTTTAAGCGGTATTTCGCTCTGGTCATGCGCTAGGAACACGTATAAAACTTTATATACATATGTAGCAGGCCAACTGTATGATTAGTCATTTTACATACGGTCAGGCAAAATGTAAGATTGTAAAATGCCGAGCCAGGCATATTGAAATAATTTGTCCGTATATAAATGGTCAATGCCGAGTCAGGCAAACTGTTAAAATGCCGTACGGCAGATTGTAAACGAGCGATGTTAGGTTTGGTCAGGTTTGATTGATTTAACTGTCAAAGGGCCTTGCGAAGCGAGGCTCCCCACCCTCGCCATTATATAATTTGCCTGACATTTGCCTGACCGTATGTATAATGACGAATTATACAGTATGCCTGCGACATATACACTGCCTCTATATCAGATAGCGCCAGCGGGTTGAATTTATACTCGTACTGAGCGGAGACTCCAAAGGCGGATCATAAAAAAGCGCGGCTCGGTTGATTACAAAGCCGCGCCTGGGTTTACGGGCGCGCATCTCGCGTACCGCGTTCGTCGCTTCGCCTCGGCGCCGCCAAAGCCGCCCCGCCGCCGCTCCGACGACGCGAGGGTAGTTTTTCAGTCGGCGAGCCCCCGACACATAAATAAGTGATCACGGCACCCCCCTTGCGGCCCCTTAACCCCCCCGCTCGTAAACTAAGCGCAGATAGCAAGAGGACTTAATGGCTGATCGGATTTTGATTAGCGCGGGCCGGCGACGCAACCCCGAGCCGAATTTGAATAGATAAGTGGGCACCCGAGGACGGCCGTTCGCGACCGTAATTTACATACTTACTTACTGGCTTTCGGCGAACATAGAGGGTGCCAAGTTATGGGCGACGCAAAAACGATAAAGTTGAAATAAAGCCCCGGTCATCGATTCGGTCCAGCGAGTGCTTTTTTACCGAATTCTGTTTGTTATCGCCGCGAGCCGGACTCGCTGGCACTCGCGATTGTTATTGTCGTTTTTTGTGCCGATTAATCGGCGCACGAGAATCTGTACACGATCCTGCGGAAGGGAGAATGAATATATGGCCCCATTTGGATTTGACCGTGAATTATGCTGTTAATACCCGGGCGTGCAATCTGTTTCGATAGTTTTCTCGTTTGTTAAGTAGTCGCCGATTGGCGAGGGTCGGCATCAGGCACGGCGACATGTCGGCGTCGTCAGTGGATGTTCCGTGAAGTGGATCGAAGCGTCCGGAGCCGCCACCGCGGCGGACGACGTGGCAGGTACCGACCGGAGGGAGTGCGGTTTCCGTCGCGGCTCGATATCGCGTGAGGCAAGCCACCTCCCGCGCCCCCTCGCATTTGTTTAGCTTGACAGTTGGCAGGTAAGGCACGGGCCCATGGCGACGGCGGCGAGGGACCGATCCATCGATATCGGTGTACGTATCGGTCGCGCTCTTAACTTTAAATTGAATTAACTGAGCTACAATTTGTCAAGATTTTGTAATAAATAACGCATCAGCACACAAACAGTCAACACAGATCAGGGAAATTTCAATTGACTAACTGTTAGAACCATGGCGTCGGTGGCGTAATAGCTAGGGCCGCCGTCTCTTGTCCGGGAGGTGGTGGTTCGAATCCTGCCACGTACCAATGTGATTTCTATTTTGATTTCATACGTACGTTTATCCGACGCTCTTACGGTGAAGGAAAACATCGTGAGGAAACCTACACACGCTTGCGAAGAAACTCGCAGGTTGTTTGTGAAGTCGACCAACCCGCATTGGGCCCGCGTGGTCGACTAAGGCCCGATCGCCCTAATTCAGGGTAGGCTCTAGCCCCTCGGTGGGGACGTATATGAGCCGATATGATGACCTGTTAGAACCATTCATGAAATAGAAGTATGACCGGGTAATAGACTGACATAACGGCAGACATTGATTAAGTCGATGTTGTAGACTCAATGCTTTGTTTAACCGTTTTAACAGTAGAAAACTGTAAAAACTATTTGAAGCAATTTCATCAATAAGTTATAATTTTTTTTTTCTTGTGCACGCCTTAGTAATTATAATAATTTTCGAAAAACCAAAAAGCTTTTAGGTACCAGATTTTATTTGAAAAGAGTTTTTATGCTCAAAACCCGAATGCTTAAATGAATATATTATACAGGTTGAGTTTTTTTAAGGGTCAGTATGGGGAATTTCAAAACTACTTATAAGAGATAGAGAAATACGCTCTTAGGAACCGTGATCTCAATTTTAAAGAAAATAAAAATGCCGTTTTAAAAATAAAAATACTTTTCTTTTGTATCGCGATTGTATATCACTATACAACCCAAAAATTGTATGGAGACCATAGGTCTAAGGTTGCTAGAGGAAGTGGAATTTACTTGAAATTAACATTTTATTAAAGATAAATTTGATTATCCAATTGATAGGATGTATAATTAAAATGAAACAAAACCAAAAATCTGCCACTTGCTTTAGTCCCACGAAACTAAATTTAACTTGAAAATTTATCGAAATGTCTTCCACTTTCGCCTAAGCACAGTCGACTTCGGCGAAGCACTCGGCACTTACCAAGTTGCATTTCTCAATGATATGTATTGTATTTTGTTCAGCATTTGACGGACTGAATATTTTAAATTATCAACCGTTTCATCAACTATCACATTTTTGTACACTTCATTTTTTAAGTGACCCCATAGAAAGAAAATCCATGGGCGTTAGATCAGGTGACCGCCCTGGCCACTGGACTTCGCCATAGGCACCTATCCACGTGTTCCCAAACCTATTCTTGAGGTAATTTTGTGCTAGGCGACTACTATGCGCAGGGGCTCCATCTTTTTGGAACCTCATGTTCCGTACTGCTGCCAAACTGCCAAAGGCAAATCATCTAAATCATCATCAACATTTCTGGGAATATCCAGGTATGTTGGACTTCGAAGGGTCCCACAGTAAAACTGAATGGACACGACTTTATTGTCCAAAATCCCGCACCAAAAGTTAAATGAAAACCTAATTTGGTGGCTGCTTTCAGTGGTTCGCAAAGGATTTTCTGTGGACCAGTAATGATTGTTGCGCCAGTTATACATCTCTGAAATTATTCGTGGCATTATAAGTTTACGTCATAAAAAACGATTTAAAGAAGAAATTAATAAATCGGAGAAGTAATTATATATTACCATTATTTGAAAAGTTAGTCTCATCCATCCAAAGAATTGGGCTCAAAAAATTTGTGTTCCGTGTTACACGGTGGATAACTCAATTACAGAATGCTGATCTTCTGGCATGATCGCTTTCGAGAAGTTTCTGAACAATACATCCTAATCGATACGGTTTGTATTTATAGTAATATAGAAGTCATTGGTATTTATACTTTTTAAGTATCTTCATTACATTAACCTGTGCAATAGCCATTTCCATAGCGACATCTCTCGACGAAACATCCGGAAAACACTCGACAAAACACATAACATTTTTTGGACATCTCGACTGATGATGTAGGAATGTTTTTGTGAGGCTTCGTAAAGATTTCGTACCTCAGTAAATTATTTAATATTGTGGTCAAAGTATGGCGACTTGGCGTTTCTCTCAGGGGGAATTCATTACTATACCAGTCAGTTGCCAATGTTTGGTTCCTGATACTTAAATGATACCCTCTTAATAAATCCATTTTATTGGAATTTGACAACGATTGAGGCATTTTACCTATTTAGTTCACCATTGAATTCACAACGCAACTAATTGACTAAATTATACATTTAATGAATTACAGAAACCCACAACTTGTTTTTTTTAAGTCTGAATATGTTTTTCTTCTTTTTCCTTTTTCATTTGAAAATCGGCCAGTGACTTTAGTATACACATAACTATTAAATAAAACTAAAACGTCAATTTCAACAACTTCTAGCGACTTTAGACCTATGGTCTCCATACAATTTTCAACCGACTTCAAAAAGGAGGAGGTTCTCAATTCGACTGTAAGTTTTTTTTTTGTATGTTTGTTACTCCGCCGATTGTGAACCGATTTTCAAAATTATTTTTTTATTTGAAAGAGTATACTCCCGAGGGGGTCCAATTGTCACCAAGTCAGGATGTGAAGTTAAGATCCCAGGGAAATCGAGAACACTGAACAACCCTCAAATTTTATAGGCACATATTACGTGTTTCATGTATTTCCTAAAACTATTCATCAAAATTCTTTTTTATTTGAAAGAGTATACTCCCGAGGGGGTCCCATTGTCACCAAGTCAGGATCTGATGATGGGATCCCAGGGAAATTGAGAACAACCCTCAAATTTTATAGGCACATATTACGTGTTTCATGTATTTCCTAAAACTATTCAAGTTTTGGCGTCTGGTAGTCATCATCTCATCATCATCATCATCATCAGATGAGCTGCTGAAGGAAGGTACAACTCCATAACGGTTAGTAGTTTGATGATAATTTTTTAAAAATTTTACGTAGACCGATAGTTGTAATATTTCAGGTTATTCAAATGAGCTGATGATGGAAGATTTAACTCCTTAACTTTCATGCTGTTGAGATGATGATGGTAGCCACAGGAATCTGTATCTGTTAATGAAACACATGCACTATGAATTATGATTTGATGGCGTTTGAGTGGCGAGTGGGTGATTGGGTATAACGTTGTTAGATAGATAGAGCATTATCACTAAAAATTAATAATATAAAAATAAAAGTTTGAAAACTTAAAAACCGACTTCAAAATGAATTTCACTCAAAAGTATGAAATAATATTATCATACTAAGATACACGACATTAACCAACAATAACGAAATCAAAGGTGGGTACGAATTAAATTAGGGGCCTAAAATTTTTTTTGAGGTTGGTGTCAGCAACGCCATCGAATCTAAAACATTTGATACGTAAGTAGCTGTTATGCTGATACCGACCTCAAAAATAAATTCAGGCCCCTAATTTTATTCGTACCCACCTTTCATTTCGTTATTGTTGGTTAATGTCGTGTATCTAAGTATAATAATATTATTTCATACTTTTGAGTGAAATTCATTTTGAAGTCGGTTTTTAAGTATTTTTAACTTTTATTTTTATTGGTTTGTATAGTGATATACAATCGATATAACTAAAAAAATTTTTTTCAAATAAGTCATATCTCCGAACATAATTATTAAGATTTTCGTATTTTTTAAAATGCTATTTTTATTTTTACTAAAATTGAGATCGCGGTTCCTAATAGAGAACTATCTCTTATAGTTTAGAATTTCCCTATACTGACCCTTGAAAAAAACTCACCCTGTATACACGGTTCCAAATTTATATTTCCTACGATTCCATTGAAAATAAAAGACGATTCTAGGACCTTCAAGATCATCAGATCAACTTCAAACTACCTTCCTGTTACCTACAGGATGTATACTCAAAGAGGTAAACTCAACTAAAACTAAGCAAATTTTTGTCGCCTCAGTCCATTATCTCGTGTAATTCTGAGATTAATGTAGTACCTAATAATGTTGTCTAAACTAGCCTAAGTATGTAAGAACCTACCTAAATATTCAAAAGGCCTCCCCCAAGGATTTCCACGACGACCTGTCCTGCACTTTAAAGCTTCATATTTCGTAAACAGATCCCCGAATCACCGGGTGAAGTTCAGCATCAGCAGGCGCGACTCACCTGCCTACACCGTGTCTGCGAATCTTTAGTATTTCATAGTTCTGTGCTGATTATAATGAGCTCTAAAGCGTGCCCCTTAGCAAGTCTCCAGACTATCACACATGTCTCTGCCCCTTATTTAGAAAGTAAAGATAAAATCTATCGCCCCCACAACTTCTTCTTCTTCAGGCCTTGTCCCATTTCTAATTAGGGTCGGTTCTCCTAATCGTTCTTCTCCAGAGATATCGTTTCTGGGTCGTCAGTGGGTCTATGCTATCTGTGGTGAGGTCTTTCTTAATAACTGACATCCATGTTAGTCGGGGTTTGCCGCGGCTTCTCGGTCCTGAGTCAAGCTGTAGCACGTAGAGGATGGCAGCGGAAGAGCGAAAGCCAACGGTGGCATCCTAAGCCCCAGTAAGCAGGAGGTCACTATCTTGGCGTCAGGTGGCAACCGGCCGTAAAAATACCACAGCCAAAATGTATCTCCTAATCATGAAAAGCCAGAATCTATCGCCCCCACAACATACATCCAAATACATCTCTGGCTGTGTCATAGTCCATCCTACAAAGCTGCGCTGTTTAAAAGGCCATCAAAGCGCCGGTGTCTATAAAACGGGACCCATTTTACATTCGGCTCACCAGGGCCGGTTTACGGCGTGCCCACGGCATTTAGACTGTAATGAGGAAAACTACATTGCCATCATGGAATCCTAATACTATAAATGTGAAAATGTGTTTGTTTGTTACCTTTTCCTGCTTCAACGCCTTGACCAATCTAAATGAAATTTGGCATGCAGGTAGCCTGTGTCATCATGAGGAAGGACATAGGCTACTTTTTATCCCGTGAAAATAGCATAGCCCAATGCAGTTCCTGAGGTAACTGAAAATGTACTCTTTTTTGGTTAATTTATTTAATATCGCAACGTAACAATGGATTGTGCGATTTTTTGCACAGAGATGGTTGAGGGGGTGGGAAATGACTTAATTTACTAATAAGCATATCCTGATATAATTCCCGAGGGATCTGGAGAAAATTCATGTCCATATAACACTTTAAACTTTCACGATTATTCATACTGACAAATTGAAAACGGGGCTTGATGTGATTTTATATAATTGATGTTGTTTTTATCTGCAATCGCGGAGCACTTGCTGGATGCGGGATCTAATCACTGGATTAAGCTTCATGACACAAAAATCCTGTCGACGGATCGCCGGTACTACCCAAGAATCGTACGTGAAGCCATTGAAATTAAGAAACACAGAAATTTCAATCGTGATCAAGGATACAAGCTTTCCTCGTCATGGAATCCGGTGATTGATAAGTGTAGACAAGTAAACTGCAAACTAACACCCGTGCGGCCTGCGGACTGTGTTAGTGTAGTGTGTCGTGGCCCTAACTTATTAATTGAAATGTGTGGTGACCCTAACCCTTCACAAAATGAAGTGAGGGTAGATGGAGGTGTTCCTGCGATGCGCCGGCGGCGATGACACCGCGGCTTCAGTCTACTCGCGACCACGGCTATCGAAGCATAGTCGAAACGTTGAGGTAAAAACAACATCAATTATATAAAATCACGTCAAGCCCCGTTTTCAATTTTTCAGTAATTCATGACCACGAAGTCGCTTGCGGCTCGCGCACCGCGCACCCTCTAAGACAGTCATAAAAACGGTGTCCACGCGGGCGAAGCCGCGGGCAAAAGCTAGTTACATATATAGTTTAGTTAACCACATCGATTAACCGTCGTATCTTGGACTTGTTATTCATCATCTAAATAAGATTTTCTTGTGTCCTATTATGTTTTACGAGAGACGTAAAGCATTCAGTTTAATGTCTTTTTATATACCTTGAACTTGTGATTTCTAATTTAGCTCGAGCTTTTCCGATTAATTGTAACGGGATTCTCCCAAGTTGGTTTAGAAAGCCCTTCGATGTAAACCTTTACATGACATGATTATTTTTTATTATGTACTGTATTAATTACGAATACATCATCATCATATCAGCCGAAAACCTCCACTGCTGGACAAAGGCCTCCCACAAGGACCTCCACGACGACCGGTCCTGCGCTGCCCGCATCCAGCCGCTTCCCGCGATCTTCACCAGGTCGTCGGTCCACCGCGTTGGAAGCCTGCCTATGCTACGCTTTTCGGTGCGTGATCGCCACTCGACAACTTTACTGCCACAGCGGCCATCTGTTCTACGAGCTATGTGCCCTTTCCACTGCCACTTCAGTTTAGCGATTCTGTGAGCTATGTCGGTTACTTTGGTTTTCCTGCGGATCTCCTCATTTCTAATTCGATCGCGTAGGGAAATTCCGAGCATAACTCGCTCCATTGCCCTTCGAGTGTTAAACCTTCTTATGAGGCCCATAGTAAGTGACATGTCTCAGTTCCGTAAGTCATCACTGGCAACAGACACTAGTCAAAGACCTTAGTCTTGAGACACTGCGGTATTTAGGACGTGAATTGAATATATTGCGAACACTGCCCAGCCGAGTTGGATTCGTCAATTGATCTCTTTCTTGAAGTTGGACCTACCTAGCTGGACTGTTTGTCCCAGGTGTAAATATTCTTCAACAACTTCCAGAGTAGAGTCGTCAACCTTTAGAGGGGTGGGTGCGACATGGACATTTAACATTATTTTCGTCTTGTCCATGTTCATTTTAAAACCCACAAGTTACGAGTAAGAGACTTTACTAAGGCCATCGAGAATTGTGCTTAGGTCATCCATAATCTCAGCCCTAACCGCGATATCGTCAGCGAATCGGAGGTGGGTTATGTACTCGCTGTTGATATTGATGCCGAGTCCACCCCACTCCAGAAGCTTAAAAACATCTTCCAGGGCGGCGGTTAACAGTTTCGAAGATATAACGTCTCACCCCTCGCTGCAAATGGATAGGTTTCGAGTTCTAGTTCTGGAGGCGTTCAGACATGGTGACGTTTTCATACAGACACTTCAACACCTCGTATTATTTGGCACCGCTACTTCCTACGTGTACAGTGAAGCGGCGTCTTGCTGAAGCAAACTTGAAGCCATTTAGACCCACCAATAGTCCAGAACTCGAAAGCCAGAATCGAAATTCAAGGTTGAGTTACGCTAGAGAACACATGAATTGGACTCTCTATGACTGGTCAACAGTTATGTTTTCGGATGAGTCGAGATTCATGTTATACAAACACGATGGGAGATAAAGAGTCGACAGAAGATCAGAAGAGCGCTATAACCAAGCTTACATTGAAGAGAAAGTGTCATACGGCGGAAGCTCCATGCACGTGTGGGCTGGAATTTCTTCCAAAAGCAGCGCTGAGATAGTGGTGATATAAAATGGAACAAACTGCAGAGAGATAGGTGAATGAAATCTTAAATGAGTTTGTTGGCCCATTTTTAGTAAACATGGGCGAGAACGCCATCTTTATGCAAGATACTGCTTGTCCCCATACAGCTCAGATAGTTAGTGTTTGATTACCTTGATGATGTCGCTATTACACGCATGGAGTGGCCAGCACGCAGCCTAGACTTGAACTCCATCGAGCATGCCTGGGAAGAACAGGGACGATGTGTACGCCAGCGAAATGCCCCTCCTATCACGCTTTTCTGAACTGAAAGAAGCACTGATAGAGGAATGGGAGAATATTCCTCAGCATCGGCTCAGAAATCTGGTGGAAAGCATGCCAAGCCGTGTAACAGCTGTTTTAATAGCGCTCGTCGTGGTAATAAAAATACAGAAATGTGTGAAAATTACACATTTACCACCGTAGCACATTTTGGAAATCTGGTGTAAAATTGTCATTTTTACTTAACCTACTTTTATTCAAATTGAACTTTATATTCTTGAACTTTTATGACTTATTTTTATTTAAGCACTATCAAATTGTCTATAATAGATTATTTCATAAAGCTAATTACAATATTTTGGAAGCTTTTGAAGTTTTTGTTAGGTAGAAGTGGGCGGCATTAATATTGTACCTTTTCAACTGACTTCAAAAAATCAGGAGGTTCTCTCTCAATTTGACTGTATGTTTTATTGTGTGTATTTCTTTGCCGATTCACACGATTTTGATGTTTTTTTTCCAATTGGTAGATTATGACTCTTAGTTATTTTCATATGAATTTAACCAAAAAAGTAAAAAAGTAACTTTTTATAAAATAAGTGAACGCAAAATATTTTTTAAAAAACCTTAAAACTTTTAAGTACAAGCTTTAATTTGAAAATAACTTTAATTATTTCGTATTTTTCTTAGTAAACCCTTTCATTTGATACCCATATCACAGGGGTGCAAACAAAATAACTAGTCCATCATATTGAATTTAAAATGAAGTCACTTGGCTAAGCATGAATTGTTTTCCAAACTTAACGTGCATGCAAAATTTCAGCTCAATTGTCCAAACTAACAGACAAGCTAACACTGAAAGCTAATTTATAGCTTGTAAAAAATTTGCAAAATTGTACTAAGTTGTTGAGATTGAAGTCGGTTTTTGGACGTGTTCAGCGTAGTCAATTATTACTGTATTTGATCAGGCATCAACCTTCTTGGTGTTGACGTGTCTCGCTTATGCCTGCTAGAGTGGCGAGCCGCATCTACTTTTTAACCGACGTAAAAACGGAGAAGGTTCTCAAGTCGACGCGTATATTTTTTTATTTATAAAATTAGCAAAATTGCACTAATTTGTTGAGATTGAAGTCGGTTTTTGGGCGTGTTCAGTGTAATCATCATCATATCAGCCGAAAATCGTCCACTGCTGGACAAAGGCGTCCCCCAAAGATTTCCACGACGACAGCGATTTTGTTCAGCGTATTCAATTATTGTTTTTCAAAAACTTACGTACATATACTTACCGATTGCTTTAACGGTGAAGGAAAACTGCACACGCCTGCGAAGAAACTCGAAGGTTGTGTGTGAAGTCGACTAACCCGCACTGGGCCCGCGTGGTCGACGATGGCCTGATCGCCCTAATTCAGGGTAGGCTCGAGCCCCTCGGTGGGGACGTATATGAGCTGATGTGACTGATTCAATTATTATTGTGTTTGATCAAGCATCAACCTTCTTGATGTGGACGTGTATCGCTTATGTCTACTAGCGTGGCGAAGCACATCTTTTTAACCGACGAAGAAACGGAGGAGTTTCTCAAGTCGACGCGTATATATTTTTTCTTTATGTATGAAATTAACAAAATTGTATTAAGTTGTTGAGATTGAAGTTGGTTTTTGGACGTGTTCAGCGTAGTCAATTATTACTGTATTTTATAAGGCGTCAACCTTCTCGGTGTTGACATGTCTCGCGTATGATTGCTAGAGTGGCGAAGCACATCTTCTTTTTAACTAACAAAGAAACGGAGGAGGTTCTCGAGTCGACCCATAACTTTTTACAGCGTAGTCCGATTTTGATAATTCTTCTGTCCGGACTACGCTTAAAAAAAATGCTGCGTAGCATCTCGGGTCCTCCTCGTGTACTTTTTAAAACCAAAGTTAACGCAAAAAGTAAGTGAGCTGCCAACCTGATATCAGAATGGCAGGTGTGTGTAGTCCTTTGCATGTAACCTACATTTTATAACCCAACTGCGGCGTCGCCGCTCGCCGATGCGAAAATTATAGGCGTCGTAAAAACAAATGGCTATGTAACCGTATATAATCATGTTGTAAAAAAATGCCCCACGGTCGGTGCTATCGCATTGGGTCTAAGCGCCCTAAACAACTGAATTAATAGGACATAAATTTGACATTCAATTTAACTCTTTCGACATTACGTCTTGTAAACTTGTTTCGACATTACTTGTAAACTTATTTCGACATTACTTGTAAACTAATTTCGACTTTACTTGTAAACTTATTTCGACATTACTTGTAAACTTATTTCAACATTACTTGTAAACTTATTTTGACATTACTTATAAACTTATTTCGACATTACTTGTAAACTTATTTCAACATTACTTGTAAACTTATTTCGACTTTACTTGTAAACTTATTTCGACATTACTTGTAAACTTCATCATCATCATATCAGCCACAAATCGTCCACTGCTGGACAAAGGCCTCCCCCAAGGATTAACTTATTTCGACATGACTTGTAAACTTATTTCGACATATTACTCGTAAACTTATTTCAACATTACTTGTAAACTTATTTCGACATTGCTCGTAAACGCACAGAAATGTAGTAAAATTGTAATAATGCATAATTCATTTTTAGGGTTCTGTACCTAAATAGTAAAAACGGGACCCTGTTACTGAGACTTCGCTGTCCGTCTGTCTGTCCGTCCGTCCGTCCGTCCGTCAGTCACCAGGCTGTATTTCATGAACCGTGATAGCTAGATAATTGAAATTTTCACAGATAATATATTTATGTTATATGTATGCATGTATGTATAAATTCTTTATTGCACACGAGGAACAATCACAAAATGGTTTTACCAGACTTAAGTGTACAAAGACGGTCTTATCGCTAAATTGCCGCTGTAACAACAAATACTAAATAACAGAATAAAAAAATACAAAGGGGGGCTCCTATACAACAAACGTGATTTTTTTGAAACGTTGTTTTTGCTCGATATTGATAATGGTAACAGGTAGACGCTTGAAATATTCACAGAATATTGAGTTGTATTATTCACTTTAAAAATAAATAATTAAATTAAAATTAAATTTAAGGGGGGCTCCCACACAACAAACGTGCTTTTTATAGATAATGGTACGGAACCCTTCGTGCGCGAGTCCGACTCGCACTTGGCCGGTTTTTTTTTTTTTCAAGAAGACGTTTAAGGTTTTTTTTCTTTCAAGTTGTATATATTACTCTTTCGAGGATAATTTAAACCAATGTTATAAATACGAAAGTATGTTTGTTTGTTAATCTTACGTTTGGGTACCTTCCTCAGGAGGGTCTAGTTTCCATACAGACATAGTTCCGTGCTTTAATACAAAAACTACACGCCGACGGATTGAAATCAAACTTAGCGATTATATTGAGTAGACACATATAGATGTTTATATTTTTTAATTAGTTTTCATCGTAGTAAATTTAAAAATAACTAAACGAAGGCCTAAATTAGTTTTGTACTGAAAGTTTGAATTATAGTATATCGAAAACTAATTACATATATCGATATGTATCTATTCAATACATATATTCGCAAAGTTTGGATTCAATCCGGCATGTAGTTTTTGTATTAAAGCGGAACTACGTTTGTATGGAAAGTCCAGCCACCTGGCAAAGTAGTATATTAGTTCTAACATACAGTATGGACACTCCCTGCCGCTCTCTCGATTGTGACCTCACTCACTCGTCACCCAGACAGTAGAGATTGGTTATAGTTTGGTTGGTTGGATTTCGCCGCCATTTTGTTTATTCCGTCATTCATTTTGTGAAATGTCATTTCTGGCCCGCTGTATGAAGTGTCCAGGGTGTGCTCTTGGGGACCCTTAAGAAAGTCTACTTAGCCCAAATATTTTTTCTTTTAAATTCATTATTATACCTTACCATATTCATTACTTTTTCCTCAAATAGCGGTTTAGTTGGTAGAGAGTGGGGTCATGTAACTCTAAAAAAATCACCATTTAAATCTTAATATATCGTAAAGAAATCATTTTTAAAAATAAAATCCGCTAAGACAGGACTAGGGTCAACGATAGTCAAGATGGGTTACGTGAATATAAAAAAATCGCCCCCACTTTACAATTTACATGTAGATGAGAGTATTTTTTTACACAATTTACATTATTAGCCTATTTACTTTAAAGGCCTCACAGATTTGTATAACCATACAAAATTTCAGCTTAATAGCTGTATTAATAGCTATCTTATCATCAAGTGAGATGAGGGCTTACCAATTGTGAATAAAAAAGGTCTTTAAATAAAACGGCTGTGACATACCGACGCGACGGACAGACGCACGGACATAGTGAAACTATAAAGGTTCCTAGCAGTTTCTTGTTTTAATTACGGATCTTGAAAGTACTTAGAACATGAAAACCGGGGAATGGATACTTATATAATCAAAGAATGGATACTACGGAGCTACGAGCCTACACGAAACTTGTCCCTGACTACGGACCTGGACAGTTGTAACTTTGGGAAATTAGTACAATATAGGTATAATTGTTTTGCTAATAGATTAACTCGTTAGTTACTTCAAGACTTTAAAATTGGTCAACATATCAGCTCATATGCGTCCCCATCGAAGGCTACCCTGAATTAGGCCGACCGGGCCGCGGGTCCAGTGCGTGTTGATCGACATCACATACAACTTTCGAGTTTCTTCGCAGGCATGTGCAATTGTGCAAGTTTCCTCACGATGTTTTCCTTCACCGTAAGAGCGACGGATAAACGTACATATGAAAAAGCAATTCATTCGTAAACACATTGGTACGTGGCAGGATTTGAACATCAACCTCCCGGACAGGAGGTAAAGGCCCTAGCTTTACGACACTGACGACGATCCGACATTAAATTGGTAAACAGAATATATGTATTACCTATGTGAATCAATTCTAAATAAAAAAAAAACTACCTAAAATACCTTTTCTGTTATGTACCTACTATGTTTTCTGTTATGTACTTTCTTTTATTTACCTGCTATCATGTACCTACTATGTTATATATTTATTTTATTTTATTTGAGTGTATGTATTGGATTTTGAAATAAGTTATCTATCAATCCATCAGGTACATATAGAATACATATTGCTAGGAACAGATTCGGACCCAGGAAAATCAAATTTCGCGACGAAGACGACTTCAATCTCAACTTTTGCTCAGCTGGGACATGCCGGCCGGCCATCTTAGTTTTCATTAAATATTGGAAGAGCCGATACCGTTCCAAACTTAGCTGGCGTCTGGAGAGGCAGCAACGGCAGCCTTACGCAACAGAATTCACGCTCAAGCGGACCGCGGTCCAGGCACTAACGTTCACTCACACCCGTGCAATTTGTATGAGCGGTTGACCACTCCTGGAGTAACCTCTTTCCCCCCCGCGCGTGTTCTGTTTCAAGGCGACGCAAGGGCTGAAAGGCCGCGTGGTCAGAGCTCTTGGTGCGGCGAACTATGTGTAGTGCGGTATCGGTAGCTGTCCAGTTTAAGCGGCTACTTCTCTCCCCCTTGCTTCAGAGGCTGATGCTTGGTGTGACAGGGATCAGGCAGTGCTGGTCGAATGAGGCAGTATATTATAGTGGGTATGTTGGGCGAGTGGCGAGCGGGCGCCCGCGGCGTGCGGGTGAGACGTTTACGGTCGGACCGCTCGCTGGCCGACGACGCTACTGTGACCATCATGGAAATTACTCAGCTTAAATTTTGTCATTTTTAAAGTGAAACTTTTATTACATCGTCTCACATTTTTTCGTCTGTGTGTTGCATGTCGCGTGACGGTCGCTTTCGTCTGACGGTAAGATCGTTTCGTCCTCTGTACCGTAGCGAGAGCAGCCATGATCGTATCGTCCTCTGTAAAGTTTCACTTTTACCGTGGTTTCATAAAACCACACACTTACTTACTTTTTTTTGATACATATATATTTGAAATGCATAATAAACATTCAGTCCGCAAAATAACTACTTGAGCGGCAAGATTTCATGATTGAGCGGCAGAAAACACTGTAGGAAGAGTGTGGTACGGGGAGTTCTAAATGGAAGCGGGAGCGAGCGAAGCGAGCTCGGACTTGCGGAGCACCCCGACTCGGATCCGTAGTGTTAGGTTTAACATGAGAACACAGAAGTAGGAGCCCCGAAGGGGCTCCGTCGACCACTCAACACTGTAGGAAGAGTGTAGTACGGGGATGTTTAAAATAATTACAGCCATCCAGAATGACATAAATTGCTGATTGATTTTGAAATGTTTGCTGACCATGAGTTGCTGACCAATTAGCTATTTCTGCTCACCGATTATATTTTTCTGCTCACAGAAATAACAATACTATGCTAACCATTTAATTGACACCCCTTTTTTTTGCTATAGGTATCTTTGAGAGCGCATTCACAAAATCGTTTGCCATACAAACTTAAAATTACTGCTCCTTGAAAATGAACTAATTCTAATTAACCTCACTCACATACGCAAATCACGAAATTCTAGTTGTGGATAGATTACATTTCCAAAAAAATTGTGTGTCACTAAATAATAGTGATTTAAGGTTTTCATAGTAATCTTAAAATTCTCTTATCTTTTTAAAAATAAAGTACGAGTATACTTCGAAAATGTAATCTATCCACAAACTAGAATTTCGTGACTTGCTTATGTGTATAAAGTTTCATTTGAATCGGCCCATTCATTTTTATTTAAGTGTGTATGGGAAACGATTTTGTGAATACGCTCTTAAAACATTATTATTATTATTATTCAGTATTACTAAGTCTTCAAATAATGAGAAAATAACGCCCAGCATTATACTTCTTTCTATCTCCAGAATCTAGAAGAGAAGTAAGTATTTAATCCACTAGATTTCAAATCAGTAGTAAAATAACTGCATTTGCATGCATTCGTTTTTTTTCGCGTCGTACTCTAAATTATTCTTTGCCAACTGGAAAGCTACCTGGATTATGATCATGGAAAGTGTCGATGAGCAAGTAGATCCCTGATTCTCATAGTGCCTACCTTGATCTTTTAGCTTTTGTGTCCTCTCTAAAGTTTTGTTATGTGTCAATTTGATAGTAAATAATCAAAGTATTATTCCTTTCATCATTATCATAACAGCCGAAAAACGTCAACTGCTGGACAAAGGCCTCGCCCAAGAATTTCCACGAAGACCGGTCCGACGCTGCCCGCATCCATCAGCTTCCCGCGATCTTTACCAGGTCGTCGGTCCACCGCGTGGGTGGCCTGCCTACGCTACGTTTTCCGGTGCTCGGTCGCCACTCGAGAACTTTACTGCCGCAACGGCCATCTGTTCTACGAGCAACGTGCCCCGGCCACTGCCACTTAAGTTTAGCAATTCTGAGAGCTATGTCGGTTACTTTGGTTCTACGGATCTCCTGATCTCCTTGTTTCTGATTCGATCACGCAGAGAAACTCCGAGCATAGCACGCTCCATTGCGCTTACCGCGTGGGAGGTCCTACGCTACGTTTTCCGGTGCGCAATCGCCACTCGAGAACTTTACTGCCCCAACGGCCATCTGTTCTACGAGCTATGTGCCCTGCCCACTGCCACGTGCCACTTCAGTTTAGCGATTCTGTGAGCCATGACGGTTACTTTGGTTCTCCTGCGGTATGTTTGATGTGCCTTGCCCACTGCCACTTCAGTTTAGCGATTCTGTGAGCTATGTCAGTTGCTTTGGTTCTCCTGCGGATCTCCTCGTTTCTGATTCGATCACGCAAAGAAACTCCGAGCATAGCACGCTTCATTGCATTTTGGGTGACCTTGAGCCTTCTTATGAAGCTCATAGTAAGTGACCATGTCGCATTTCCGTAAGTCATCATTGGCAACACACACTGGTCAAAGACCTTAGTCCTTTAGTACAAAGAAAATGCTAAAAATGTCCCGCAAACCGGGCACCATGGTCACCGTCCCCGCGGGCGCAATACCGCCGCGCTGCGAGACGCGACGCGGTCGGCCCCTCGCGTCGCGCCAATTAATTACGGTGGCCATCTTACCCCCCTCCGCCCACCCACCCGCCGCCGGCTGACGGACAATAATTGCCGAATCTACGCCATCGCAGCCCGGAGACCGGAGCCCGAGGCCTCAGAGCTCCGCCATCCCAACCCGCATACACTTGCGCGAGTTTACGCTTTGGGTAAGATCGAACGTACCTAATAACGGCTATGTACGTACTACGTACATAGCCATAGTATGGGCTGTTCTAATTGTTCATAATTACACAGAGTGTTACAAAATTGGTGTAGGAACCGTAAACTGGGACTTCTACTCATCATACTCAACAACTTACCCCATGCCATGATTGGGATTTCTACACATCATATTTAACAACTTACCTCATGCCATGAGTGGGACTTCTACTCATCATACTCAACAACTTACCCCATGCCATGAGTGGGACTTCTACTCATCATACTCAACAACTTACCCCATGCCATGAGTGGGACTTCTACTCATCATACTCAACAACTTACCTCATGCCATGAGTGGGACTTCTACTCATCATACTCAACAACTTACCCCAAGCCATGAGTGAGACCCTTCCATTTTCATTTCACAAAAAATCTTATCAAAAAGTAAATTAATTAATTGATTGACAATTTTGTGCATTTTCGTATGGAGAGTTCAATTTTTTTTAAGAAATTTTAATTTTTTGGGGAAAGTTATTCAATCATCATTTCAGCTCATATATGTCCCCCCGAGGGGCTCGAGCCTGCCCTGAATTAGGGCGAACGGGCCTTAATCGACCACGCGGGCCCAGTGCGGGTTGGTCGACTTTACACACAACCTGCGAGTTTCTTCGCAGGCGTGTGCTGTGCAGGTTTCCTCACGATGTTTTCCTTCACTGTAAGAGCGTCGGATAAACGTATATATGAAATCTAAATTAGAAATCACATTGGTAGGTGGCAGGATTCGAACCACAACCTCCCGGACAGGAGGCGGCGGCCTTAGCCATTACGCCAACGATGCTCGGGAAGGACGACGGGAAAGTTATTCAATATAAGTAGTAAAAACCCAAGTTAAAGGAACCTATACCAAATTTTTTACAGCCTGTATAAAACCACAGCACCATGCCACTATTGTAATTCTGTGACCATGCCGAGTCCCGGATCTATTTTATATAAAAGTTTATTTTAGTTTTTAGTTTTAATTTTTAGCTAAAGTTTGTTTAAATTAAGTACCTAATACTGTAATTATATTTCTATTTTGCCGAATAAACTTCATTTCATTTCATTTGTTTGTATTACAAGGGGCACCTGATATCTTCACGTGTTTAGATACTGTAGGTTGCTACTAAATGTTCGTAAGGATTAGAGAATAGAACCGGGAAATCCCGGTACAGAAAATCCCGGTAATTCCCGGTTCTTTGACTGTTGAAAGAATTAAAATCCAAGAACCGGTATTTTCGGTACTTTCGGGAATAAAAAGTTGAATTTAAATTCGATCGAAGAAAGGACAAACCATTCTCAACATTTTATAAATTTTAGTTTTATACATTTAATAGAACATTGCACATTGAATATAAAAGCATCGGTGGCTCAACCGGTAACGACTCGGTCCTCCTAACCAGAGGTGCCGGGTTCAAATCCGGACGGCCAATGTACCAATGAGTTCTTCGAAACTTACGTATATATAATTATACTCACCGATTACTTTAACCAAGTAACTATTTAGTAATCTGTGCTTTAACGGTGAAGGAAAAAACGTCGTGAGATTATTAACTAATGAGGAAACCTGCACACACCTGCGAAGAAACTCGAAGGTTGTGTGTGAAGTCGACCAACCCGCACTGGGGCCGCGTGGTCGACGAAGGCCCGATCGCCCTAATTCAGGGTAGGCTCGAGCCCCTCGGTGGGGACGTATATGAGCTGATATGATGATAGAACATTGAATCCCCATTAAGTTATGTCATGCATGACTCATGACTGTATCTATCCATCTATACACGGAGACAAATACATAGAGGAGGTGCCACAAGCAACGTACACCCGTGGTCCCGTGGTGCCTGTAAGGATGGTGGCGCATCGGGAGCCGGTTCCTTTCCCTCTAATATGGTCGAGGGAAGCGATGGAATACTCGAGACGGGTGCTGTCCGTGTGTACTGGCCTACTCTTGTCAAAGGCATTAAAGACATAATCAAAAAAAATTATGTCTAATTTTAACTTCTCGTGTCATAATGACATAATCTGGTTTATTTCTAGGATTGCATTTTGAAATTATTAACTAATGATTGTTTATTTCTTGATTTTTCACAAACGAAATTATGTTATTATTATTTTATGACTATCAGAAAGAGTGTATTTTGAATAAATACATTGAATCTAATGGTTATGTCTATTTTTAATATTTTTACAAACGACATTATGTATTATTATTTCATGACCATCAGAAAAAGTGTAACTATGTCTTATTTTAACATCTCGTGTTATATTGTTTTCATATCCTCTTCACATTATTTGTTTCATGTCAGTAATTTTAAGGGTTCCATACTTAAAGGATAAAATCCCCCATTACTAAGACTTCGTTGTCAGGCAGTCCGTAATATGGGGGGTTTCCATACAAAAAACGTGTTTTTTTAAAAGTGAAGAAAATAGCGCCATCTAGTATGATGGTACGGAACCCTTTGTGTGCGGTTCTGGTCATGATTAAGTTTATTTTAAAAAAATACAAATGAAATTATGTATTATTATTTGATGGCCATCAGAAAGAATGTAATATGCACCTATGTTGAATAAAAATTTTGAATTGAATCGAATTGAATTACTACAAGAACAACCAAAGACCCGAGCCCAAAGTTCTGTCATCGAGCGAAACAAAAGATTTCATTTCAAACGGAAACATAGCGCAAAAAGCTCTTGTAGTACGCCAGTAATATATTTGGCGAGGCATTTTTAAAACAGTTGTCTCTATTTTTTCCTTTACGTGTAAAGAGTCAAGACAATAACCACACTTTTGCACTTTTTAAATGTTTTACGTTGTTATTTCTTTTAAGACTTCAATTTAAAAACTAAAATTTAGCAGGTTCTCTGTAGTACTTAAAAAGAAATATCTCCATATAAAAACTATGTGCAAATTTAAAATTTTTATTAATAAACAATTCTTTTTAGACTTTTTTTTAAACGTTTTATACCTGTTTTTGGGATTTTTTATGATCGAGTAAAGTACAAACTATCGTGTAACATATTAGCACATTCCTCAGACAATATCCTTAAGTATATCCAATATTTTTTGCAAGACCGATATTTAGTAGTAATTACCCAAAAAAATGATCTAGAAAAAGGGTTTCTCCGCTTCTCCACCGGTGCCTCGCCTTAAGTCATTGTCTTGTAGGCTTTCTTTTAAACTTCAATGGATTATTACGTAATATTACAACTGTAATATTTTTATATTTATATTATTGTAATATTGATATTACCTACGTAGCATATAACGTACCCACACACATAGCGCTTATTGAAGGTCTGTGAGAGCAACCAAATTGGGATAAATATGAGCAATACTGAGAAGTATTCAATATAAAATTTTACCAAGATGAAACGATGAAAATTCCCACAGGATGGTGATAACTCAGCACGGATTAGAGGTCCTCATTCGTCTCTACTGTGTAATTCAGCCTATACAGGTTGTAACATATTTGTAAATGAATATGTGTACCTGGGACATAGAGTCCAGTTAGGTAGGTCCATTTTCGAGAAAGAGATCAATCGTCGAATACAACTCGGCTGGGCAGCGTTCGGGAAGCTTCGTAATATCTTTACGTCCCAGATACCGCAGTGTCTTAAGACCAAGGTCTTCGACCAGTGTGTGTTGCCAGTGATGACATACGGAACTGAGACATGGTCGCTTACTATGGGCCTCATAAGAAGGCTCAAGGTCACCCAAAGCGCAATGGAGCGTGCTATGCTCGGAGTTTCGAATCAGAAACGAGGAGATCTTTAGGAGAACCAAAGAAACCGACATAGCTCACAGAATCGCTAAACTGAAGCGGCAGTGGGCAGGGCACATAGCTCGTAGATCAGATGGCCGTTGGGGTAGTAAAGTTCTCGAGTGGCGACCGCGCACCGGTCGCAGGCAGTGTAGCGTAGGCAGGTATGTAGAAGACCTGGTGAAGATCGCGGGAAGCCGATGGATGCGGGCAGCGCAGGACCGGTCGTTGTGGAAATCCTTCGGGGAGGCCTATGTCTGAGGCTGATATGATGAGGGTGTAACATAAAGGTGTGATGATACTTTAAGGTGGGCTTGTACTCATCAAATAGAACAACTTTAGTTCTACAATTTTGCTGAAGTCGTATTTTTTTTTTTACAGAAATCGACTTCCCGCGATCTTCACCAGGTCGTCTACTCGTCGGTCCACCGCATGGGAGGCCTGCCTACGCTACGTTTTCCGGTGCGCTACTCGCCATACTGAACAACTGTACCCAAGGAAGCCATAGTTAATGTTCAAAAAAACTTTAGACTTCTCATACAAAAATGACTAACCATTTTTAACCGACTTCAAAACAGGAGGAGGTTCTATGTTCGACTGTATATTTTTTTATGTACCTATGTTTACCGTTTTCTCCGTTATCAAAATTTTCCGACCGTTTTTTGACCGATTTTCATAATTCTTTTTTTGTTCGAAACAGTATACTTCCGAGATGGTCCCATTGTCACCAAGTCAGAATCTGATGACAGATCCCAGGGAAATCGAGAGCAACTCTCAAATTTAATAAGCACGTAATAAAACGGTTGTGGGAGTGAGGAAAGTAATTGATCTAATTCATTAAATATAATAGATGATGGATAAGGTACGTAAATAGAAATAAAACAAATATTATTAACAATAGCAGCAATTATGGAATAATCATTATGATGAGAAGTTATGGGATGAACGATAGGATGGAATGAATGTTTGATGAGTAAGGCTACACCGCCATACACATCAGATCTATCTTCTCAGAATGAGATGTAATCCTGGAACTTAAAGCTTTTTTTTTTAAATTAAAAATTTGAGTGCGTTTGACTGCAACTCACCTGATGGTAAGTGATGATGCAGTCGAGGATTATTTATTATTTATTTTTTTATTTCAGCTTTAAGCCAGGTTTCAGATAAAGCTATGACAAAAGGGTCAAATTTATTTATCAAATAGATCAGATCAGACTTCTTATTGACTATACTGCGAGCGTTCCATTGCAGTATTTTGCCGGACCGATCCATTGTTGTTTTTATTAATACTGGAAATAATATCTAGTAAGGGGGCAACGTGGGACGGTGAGAAATTAGAAGAAGTGAGTAACTTAATTAAGGCTGTTATTATTTCAAGAATAGTAGATTGAGTTTCATCATTATCATTCGATTTATTTAGTGCAGAACCATTTTCAAATGACTTTTTATAGTTGTAGTTCCGTTATGCATTTTCTAAAGCTATTAGGGTATTTACGTCTGATAGGCATCATCTCATGTTGATGAGCTGATGATGGAAGGTACAACTACTTAACGGTTAGGAGTTGGAGGATAATTCTTTAAATATTATACGTAGATATGTAAGTACGTATATACCGATACTTGTATTTGTTACCAAGTTAGAATCTGATGATGGAATCCCAGGGAAATCGAAGGCAACCCTCAAATTTTATAGGCACGTGTTTTATGTATTTCCTAAAACTATTCAAGTTTTTGCTTCTGGTATTCATCATCTCATGTTGATGAGCTGATGATGGGAGGTACAACTCCTTAATGTTTAGAAGTTGGATTACAATTATTTAAATATTTTACTCAGATATAGGTACGTATAAACCGATAGTTGTATTGTTTCAGATTATTCAAGTGAGCTGACGATGGAAGCTTTGACTCCTTAACTTTCATGCTGTTGAGATGATGATGGAAGCCACCGGACTCTGTATCGGTTAATGAAACACATGCATTGTGATATGATGATTCCTATTGGCGAGTAGGTGATTGGGTTTAATGTTGTTACAAAGCATTACCACTAAAAAAAAATTAAAAATAAAAATAAAAGAATAAAAACCTAAAAACTGACTTCAAAAAGAAATTCACTCAAAAGTATGAAACAATATGTTTATAAACGAATACGCGAAATTAACCAACAATAACGAAATCAAAGGTAGGTACGAATCAAATTAGGGGCCTAAAACTTTTTTTGAGGTCGGTGCCAGCAAAACCATCGAATCTAGAACATTTGATAGGTAAATAGCTATGTGCTGGCACCAACCTCAAAAAAAATTGTAGCCCCTTAATTGATTTGTACCTACCATTGATTTCGTTATTGTTAGTTAATTTCGTGTATTCGTTTATAAAAATATTATTTCATACTTTTGCGTGAATTTCTTTTTGACGTCGGTTTTTAGATTTTTTAAACTTTTATTTTTCAGCATTTAAGTAAGTATGGAGACTCCAAAAGATTTTTTTAAATACCACGTGGATGAAATTTAATTCGCGCAAAATTACATACACACTATAACTTTGATTAAACCTGATGTTTAACATAAACAAATAGTATTAGTAAAGAAATCACCTATTCATTATTCAATTTACGAAAGCCTAAATAATGATTACTTTCTCAAAGGCTGCTAATGTGAAAGCAAGGCGACGAACACTAGCTGGTGACTATCTAACAGCCTGCGTAGAGACAGACCAGAGATTATACATTATTTACTGGAAGGCAAGTGACTCTTGATTACGGTCTCTCTCTACTCAGATCAAGAGCGCTTCTGCTATAAACTGTCAACCCTCGAACAGATGCCACCAAATTCGTGAGATTGTGTTAATTGACAAATCATTATACAGAGTTGTAATTTACTTTACTTTAAGATAATTAAATGGAAAATAAAGGTTTCATTAAAAATTCTTATGATACGTCACCGTAGAACCTTTCTGATTGGAAGTTTGTCGCAATTAGGGACTTAGTAATAAGTTACTTTAACGCTAACCAGTGTTAAACTAACTTAAGGGTCCCCAGAAGCCTCAAGTCTCCACACAAACGTAGTTCCGCTTTAATACAAAAACTACATGCCGGATTGAATCCAAACTTTGCAAATATATTGAGTAGACACATACCGATATTTATTATTAATTTTTATCGTAGTAAATTGAAACATAAGTAAACAAAGGCCTGAAAGCTTGAAACTGCCTATTTTTTTCCGTTTTATATTAAAATCGATAACTAATTACAAACATCAATATGTGTCTACTCGATATGTTTGCAAAGTTTGGACTCAATCCTGCATGTAGTTTTAGTATCAAAGCGGAACTACGTTTGTATGGAAACTCGAGCCTCCTGGGAACCCTTAAGAAATGATATAAGACCATTTCAAAAGAAAATTTTTCATGAATCAGTTTGGCTTATTTTAATACTAAAAGTTTTTTTTATATATATAAAGGTACTACAGCGGGCATTGATGTAATAAAAAGAACTTTACTTTATGTATAATATGAAAAAAGGTTTTTAGAAAGTACTACATATATTATTAAATATAGGGGTTTTATTAGCATCGGAGCTCCCAAACGGATGAAACGATTTTGATTTAGTTTTTCTTTGTTATAAGGTGACTTGATTAAAGTGCTTTTAGGTGTGACTTGAAAAATCTGTTAAGTCGTTTGAAGATCATCAGCTCTTTTCTAGTTGATGATAGTATGTGGGCAACTTCCACAGGTCTAATCGATTCGAAATTTGGTGTTCTGTTGCTTGTAATAGTAATGGTAATCTTGACCCGATGCTTTAACATCTTCTGGAATCTGCAGGATACCCAACTCCTCACTAATTTACAGCAGAGGTTTTGTGTTTGTGCTTATTAGAATGGTCTCCATAAATAGGTGATGTTTGTTCATCTGTTTGTCTGTCTGTCTGACCTTTAAAAGGCTGTATCTTTGGAACCGTATTAGGAAGCTGGCTTAAATGTTTATAGGATACTAGCTGTCCCGGCGAACTTCGTACCGCCTTACATTACATTACACTGCCCTGCCCTACCCTACACTACCCTACACTACACTACACTACATCCTACCCTACCCTACATACACTACACTACACTACCCTACCCTACACTACTCTACACTACCCTACACTACACTACCCTACCCTACCCTACACTACCCTACCCTACACTACCCTACCCTACCCTATCTCTCAAGTTGGATCGAACTGCACATGGTGTGCGAATTTTATTATAATCGGTTAAGTGGTTTAGGAGTACATTGAGGACAAACATTGTGACACGAGATTTATATATATTAAGAGAAAGATATGAAATTGTGGGGGATTAACCTACAAATAGTAATAAATAAAAATAAGAAAAATGAGGGATCCCACATACAAGAAACGTGTTTTTTTTAGCATTTAATATTTTTGCTCTATCGTAAAAATGGTACTTAATACATACACGCATGAAACGTACTGAAATATTAGTACTATGATCTTGTAGTAAAACAACAAATAATAAAATCCGGCCAAGTGTGAACTGAATAAAAAATATATATATATTTTCTCTGGTTTTTAATGAATAGGTTTATCTTTATTACCTATATGTATTTGTATGGAGGCGTCGCGTGGTGATGCGGAACTCTCGGTGCGGGAGCCTTTCGCACTTAACCGGTTTTATAATGACCATATATGATCAGCTCTTGCATAACAATCAGAAGCACCAGTAATATAGAAGTCATTGATCAGAAGTATTATAAATAGGTATATAACTATCTTCTTCTTCTTCTTCATCGTTCCCTCACTGCTGAGGATCGTGACCACATAGTGTCCTCCACTTGACACGATTTTGGGCCAGGTGTACTGCCCGGTGTAGATTGCCCCCCTTGCCTTGCCCTTTATGACATCGGACCATCTGACTGGTGTTCTTCCTCTTGCGCGTTTTCCCTCAATCTGTCCCAAAATTATCGTCCTCTCCAGATCATGCTTTAGAGAACGCATTATGTGACCGAAGAAACCCAGCACGCGTTCTTGCCATATCGTTGAGAGCCGCTTTTTGATCTGTAGTTCCTCAAGTATGGAAACATTTGTTCGCATTGCTGTCCATGGGATTCTTAGCAGACGTCTATAAGTTAACTATAAAGTATGTTCTAAAACAGGGCACATACAGTTTATAGTTGCAAACAACAACCTACAGCACAGCAGTTCAACGGCGAATACAGCAACGACGCATGCGCATAGCGCGTCCTGCGACACAGAAATAAACTGACACGGAACTGTCATTGTGTTCAACGACGTGCAAAACATCTTTAATCTATACGCCTATAATAGAACACGATTTTTTTAGGACAAATGCACACCCCGGACACTTCATACAACGGGCAAGAAATGTCATTTCTAAAAACAAGTGACGGAGCAAACAAAATCACGGCGAAATCCTATACGTTCGAGAACAAAACTGTAACCAATCTGTATCAATGTGGGCGACGACGGGGTGAGGTCGCAATCTAGACAGCGGCAGGGAGTGTCCATACTGTATGTCAGTACTATATACAGTCAAACCTGGATAAGCGAGAGAACAAGGGAGCACAATCTCATTCTCGCTTATAGAGGTTTCTCACTAACCCGAGTTTCTCGCTAATGCAGGTACACGGGTAGCGTTTCTCTCTTATAAAAGTACGCAGCAATAACAAGTCACAGCAAGTACGAATGTAGTTAATATGTTATATGATAAAATTATGTACATGATATGGGAAATTCAGAAACTCTAGTCCTCTTAATATTTCCATGTCCATCAGAGCACTCAGACTTTATAGAGTCTTTTGATTTTATAATTTTATAATAGGTGGACTCTGGTAAATTAAACTCCCTCTGAATTTCATTTCGCGATTTTCCGGATTTAAACGCATTCACTATTTTAAGTTTATCACTTAATGACAGTACTTTAATTTTCCGTTTTGACATGATGCAGATGCAGAACAGAACTTTCCTTCGCAATTGATAACTATAAACTGAACAGGATGGTACACATGCACACGTGTCCATTCTAAAAGAATGCGATAGAATAACAACATTATTTAGTTCCACGAAATAGAATAGGTACAATATTGACGAGAAAACAATACAAAAACAATGGTAGGAAGTTCCACGAAAGTTAAGAATGAGTCATACATAAAATAGCAGATGTTAAATTTGTAAATAAAGCTCGACTGTCGCTTATAGAGGTATAGATAAGTAGCAGTCTCACTAACGGAGGTCTATGAGGGAAAAACGACTCTCTCTTACAGAGGTTTCTGTTTCTCGCTAATAGAGGTTTTGGGAGCTTAAAATGACAGGTCCTGGCTATTACTCTCAATTATAGAGTTTTCTCACTTAACCGGTTTGACTGTATATATATATATATATATATATATATATATATATATATATATATACTTACTTTGACAAATGACATCGATTTGAATGTTTGATCATCATATCAGCCGAAAAACGTCCACTGCTGGACAAAGGCCTCCCACAAGGATTTCCACAACGACAGGTCCTGCGCTGCCCGCATCCATCGGCTTCCCGCGATCTTCACCAGGTCATCGGTCCACCAAGTGGGAGGCCTGCCTACACTACGTTTTCCGGTGCCACTCGAGAACTTTACTACCCCAACGCCCATCTGTTCTACGAGCAACGTGCCCCGGCCACTGCCACTTAAGTTTAGCAATTCTGAGAGCTATGTCGGTTACTTTGGTTCTCCTACGGATCTCCTGATCTCCTCGTTTCTGATTCGATCACGCAGAGAAACTCCGAGCATAGCACGCTCCATTGCGCTTACCGCGTGGGAGGTCTTCCTACGCTACGTTTTCCGGTGCGCAGTCGCCACTCGAGAACTTTACTGCCCCAAAGGTCATCTGTTCTACGAGCTATGTGCCCTGCCCATTGCCACGTGCCACTTCAGTTTAGCGATTCTGTGAGCCATGACGGTTACTTTCGTTCTCCTGCGGTATGTTTGATGATAAATAATCGATGACGACGGTTTACTGTTATCTCTTTCTCACTGATTTTAACGTGTGCCAGAGCCGACCATCATCATCATCATCATCATCATGACCGCAGCCAAAGTATATATATATTAGTACTAACATGCAGTATGGACACTCCCTGCCGCTCTCTAGATCGCGACCTCACCCACTCGTCACCCAGATTGATACAGATTGGTTGTCGAACGTATAGGATTTCGCCGCCATTTTGTTTGTTCCATCAGGTTCCGTCATTCCTTTTTTGAAATGTCATTTTTCTGGCCCGTTGTATGAAGTGTCCAGGGTGTGTCACAGCGATGGGCGCAGAGGTGTGGAGAGTTGAAGCGTACGAAATTAGAGTTAAACAGAGATATGCTATATATAAGGGGAGGTAGATAGGTTACATGCGTCCTAAAAGTGAAGCAAAAAAAAGATGCCAATTGGCATCTCTTTTCATACTAGCATTCGGTAGGTACTTATTATAATGTGTGTGTAAATGGGTTCGATTTTCAAATGTGGTTTGTTAGTGCATAACCCATCTATGGTAACAAATATCTGGAGTTAAAATAGATTTCGTGCAATCAAGGTCACCCTTAAACGTCGTCGTGGCGTTCATATATTGATTTATTTATGTGCAGCAGCGGAGCGCCCGCGCATCGAGCGTGGTCACCAGATGCTGCACGTTCCGCGCACATCACCGCACATGCCCGTCACTCCGGACCTTTACAAGTTTTTATTGATACCGGTAGGTACAGAGGCCAGCACATCAAGCTATACACTGGTAGTGCGATTCTGATCCATACGCTTTCGGCATAAGAACGGTACAAAATCCAAAGTGTGTATCTTGATGTGCTGGCCTGTGTACATACGTACAATAGACGTGTAACATTCCTTATGGGTATGACCGCCAAAAATTTTATAATTATTTTCTCTTTGCTGTAAAGATCGAATAGAAATAAGGCGCACGTCAGGGAGCCAATAATGCGCGGCCAAATGTTCAACATAAGAATGTTCGACAAGGAACGCCCGACCAGGTACCCTCCATATTTTTCTTTTTTTGTAATTTTTAGTATTTTTTGTTATTGCGGCAATCAGGGTTCGAAAAAATCAAGATAATTACGCTTCTTGATAAATATCCGATAATTTTCCGGTGATTATCACCAGTTTAGGAAATTCATTCGTTATATTGTTTCTTAGCAAATGCATGATAATTTGGGCTATTCTAACAAAAAAAATAATTATAATTGCTATTTATTATTCCTTGCATCTCTTTGCTACATTTTTTTGCACCGAGCTCATAGCCCAGTATTTTTTGTCTTCATGCAAATAAAGTATGACCATTTTGGATCTTTCTCACGAGGCATTTTTCAAGTTCAACTCAATAAACAATATTTAAATACCAATGACACACAAGTCCACTCAACTTTCCATAATCCCGTATTTTTATAACTGAATGTTTGTAACTCAATGTTTGTAACTGAATTTTAGTAACTGAATTATTGTAACTGAAGTTTTCTTGTAAGAGGAATCCTCACGGCGCGGCAAGTTGACACTTTATGCGTTCCGATAGACGCAAGTTCGGAAACACACGTTCGAATACAGTTCCCTTTCACGAACGCAATCTTTTGTTATTATCAGTCGATAATAATTCATAATAATTCATTTGTTATCATCGCGAAAATTATCATTCGAACCCTGGCGGCAATAGAAATACACAATTTGTGTAAATTTCAACTTTCTACCAATTATGGTTCATGAAATACAGCCCGCTGACAGACGAACACACGGACATACAGCGGAGGCTTAGTAATAGGGTCCCGTTGGTCACCCTTTGGGTGTACGGGACCCTAAAAAACATTAGCGTTGCCCACATGATTGTAATATTGTGAACTATTATGTTTTATTTTTAATTTATCAATTTTTACCTACTTATATAAACTTATATAGGGTGACCTTAAATTAGTTCTTGATAGCAAAGGATATGAATGTACTCGTGATTACAAACAACTTTCCCATAGAAACTATATGTCAAATATGAAAAAAAATATTTGGTCCTTCATACATTTTTGTCGATTTGATAACTTGTTATGTACCGAGGACCTAAAATTTTTTTCTGATTCGACATATAGTTTCTATGGGAAAGTTGTTTGTAATCACGAGTACATTCATATCCTTTGCTATCAAGAACTAATTTAAGGTCACCCTATATAAACCTGCACACGCCTGCGAAGAAACTCGAAGGTTGTGTGTGAAGTCGACCAACCCGCACTGGGCCTGCGTGGTCGACTAAGGCCTAATCGCCCTGATTCAGGGTAGGCTCGAGCCCCTCGGTGGGGACGCATATGAGCTGTAATGATGATATAAACGAATCTATTTAGGTATTAAAAAAAATACAAAGTAAGAAATAAGATGAGTCGTGCATGAGATGTACAAGTAGGCGGACGTGTTGTTTATACAGAGTGTAAGAAAATTGGTGTAGGTCCCGTTAACTGGGGCGTCCACTCAAGATAATGAACAAATTGATGTAGTTCCCGTTAACTGGGGCATCTACTTATGATAATGCACAAATTAGTGTAGTTCCCGTAAACTGGGATATCTACTCATGATAATGCACAAATTGGGGTAGCTCCCTTTAACTGGGGTATCCACTCATGATGATGCACAAATTGGTGTAGCTCCCGTTAACTGGGGTATCTACTCATGATAATGAACAAATTGGTATAGCTCCCGTTAACTGGGGTATCTACTCATGATAATGAACAAATTATTGGTGTAGCTCTCGTTAACTGGGGCGTCCACTCATGATAATGAACCAATTGGTATAGCTCCCGTTAACTGGGGTATCTACTCATGATAATGAACAAATTATTGGTGTAGCTCTCGTTAACTGGGGCGTTCACTCATGATAATGAACCAATTGGTATAGCTCCCGTTAACTGGGGTATCTACTCATGATAATGAACAAATTGGTGTAGCTCCCGTTAACTGGGGCATCTACTCATGATAATGAACATATTGGTGTAGCTCCCGTTAACTGGGGCATCTACTCATGATAATGAACAAATTATTGGTGTAGGTCCCGTTAACTGGGGCATCTACTTATGATAATGAACAAATTGGTATAGCTCCCGTTAACTGGGGTATCTACTCATGATAATGAACAAATTATTGGTGTAGCTCCCGTTAACTGGGGCGTCCACTCATGATAATGAACCAATTGGTGTAGCTCCCGTTAACTGGGGCATCTTCTCATGATAATGAACAAATTATTGGTGTAGGTCCCGTTAACTGGGGCGTCCACTCATGGTAATGAACATATTGGTGTAGCTCCCGTTAACTGGGGCATCTACTGATGGTAATGAACTAATTTTGTTCTACGACTTTGCTGAAATCGCAAAAAAATACTAACACTTCATACAAATTGATCAGCTGATCAACCAATTTTGTGCATTTATTATATGGAAGGTCCAAAGTTTTTTTATTTGACTATGGGTTCTCTTGAGAAAGTTGTTAAGTATGATGAGTAGAACCCCCAGGTGTAAAATTGACCACCTAAAAATTGGTGTAGGGTAGCCCCAATATTTTTACGCTCTGTATAAGTTCTTAATTGAAATTTCTTCTAGACAACTATGGTTGGCCACTTTTATTGGTATAGCGCATCTCATGGGTTTCATATGTATGATCACAGAACAAGTAACAATATGTATGATTATTAATTATGATGGCATATACTCGTAGGTATGTAGTTCGTTTGAAGCTAACACAACATTATCTACTTACATAAATAATCAAAGAACAGAGACAGCTATTCGTTGTTCCGAGAATTAGGAACTTTTTAAAAATGAATCCCTATTTCTTCTGGTCATCGCATCACGCGTCAACGGCTGGACCGATTTCGCTAATTTGTTTTTTTGTTGAGTTTTTTATTGTCAGGAGAAGGTTCTTATGTAAGGTAGGGTAGGGTAGTGTAGTGTAGGGTAGTGTCGTGTAGTGTAGTAGTGTAGTGTAGTGTAGAGTAGGGTAGGATAGTGTAGTAAAGTGTCGGGTAGGGAAGGTTAGTGCAGTGTAGTGTAGAGTCGGGTAGGGAAGGATAGTGTAGTGTAGGGTAGGGTAGAGTACGGTAGGGTAGGGTAGTGTAGTGTAGTGTAGGGTAGGGTAGAGTAAAGTAGGGTGGGTAGTGTAGTGCAGTGTAGTGTGAGATGGTACGAAGTTCGCCGGCACAGCTAGTACGTTATACGTTATACATTTTACATTATACAGGTCCAGGTCAAGGCAAATAACGGCGTAAACCACTAGTGTGTATCAACTCATTCTATATAGTTTAAAATTTCTTTGCAGACTGCAACTTTTAATAACAATGACAGAAAATGTCATCGATTTCGTATAGGACCCTTAGTCTACTTAGTGAGAATCATAATAATATATGTAAATATCAACGGTGTAAACCCAAAAATAGGTAAAAAGGTACATTGCCTTTCTTTTAAAACATAACAGCATATGAAATTTTATGTAATTTTAACCGCCTCCGTGGCGTATGGTTCAGGTCCATTAGCTTCACATCAGGAGGTCGCGGGTTCAAATCCCGGCGGCTTCTAACTTTGTATGACACGGTTTGGTAGGTGGAATGGCATTTCCTAAGCCCGTCTGGCTAGCTGCCACCATCTTATCTAAGTCTTGCCGCCAAGCATCAATGTTAACAGCATTTGATGTGTTCCGGCTGGAAGATAAGATAATAGCCAGTTCCCCATTGCGTTGGGGAATCTTGGTAAGCCTGCTTCTATCTTCAGCATCATCGTTACTTACCATTAGGTGAGATGATGTTAAGAGCTTACCAATTGTGGATAAAAAAAAATGAAATTTATTGTTGACCAGTTGTCCCGGCGAACTTCGTTTCACCTTACACTACACTTCACTACCCTAACCTACACTACATTACCCTACCCTACCCTACCCTACACTACCCTACCCTATACTACACTACCCTACCCTACCCTAACTACACTCCACCTACACTACACTACCCTACCCTAAAACCAATTATTTTTTGACTGATATTTTATTTTTTGTTTTTTTTTTTATTTAATTCCGAGCATTTTCATATTTATTCACCTTTTAAACCTTCTCTGGACTTCCACAAATAATTCAATACCAAAATTAGCCAAATCGGTCCAGCCGTTCTCGAGTTTTAGCGAGACTAACGAACAGCAATTCATTTTTATATAGATAGATATAAGATAGATAGAAAGCAGTTTGCTTAAAGTATGATCTGTCAGTTTAACCAGCTTAAAGCAACTACACGCGAACACGGTTGATGCTAACCTCAAACGCTAACTATCGCAATATTCAAGCAGCCGACGTACCATCCCGTGGAATATCATAGTACCGTTGTCACTCACATGATAAGAAGAATTTTTGAAGTGAAAACTTCTTTAGGCGCGTTAGAATTTTTTGGAGATGGGAAAACCCATTGAACTCGCGGACACTGTTACCGTTACATATCACACCCTGAACACTTCATACAACGGGCAAGAAACTTGCCAGAAATGACATTTCAAAAGAGGAATGACGGAACAAACAAAATGACGGCGAAATCCTATACGTTCGACAACCAAACTGTAACCAATCTGTATCAATCTGGGTGACGAGGGGTGAGGTCGCAATCTAGAGAGCGGCAGGGAGTGTCCACACTGTATGTTAGTTAGAAAATACTTTGCCTTTACCGTAACCAAGAAGCTTACATAAACACAAGCTTCTTGACCGTAACCGACACATTCGTAATTTTTTAGGAATATGTTAACGTCTCTGGGTACAAGCCCTTTAAGTTTTCACTAATGTAGGGCACTTTCGGAGTGGTTAGCTTCTTTTATATACAATTGGTAAGGCCTTGGCCTTATCTCACCCTGATTGGAAGTATCGATGATGCCCTTGCCAACATAATGGAGAACTGGCTAAGTGTCTTATCTTCATACCATAACACATAAATGCTGTTTACATTGATGTTTGGTGGCAAGACTTAGATAAGATGGTGGTAGCTAGCCAGACTGACTAAGAACATGTCTTACCACCATCCAAACCGAGTCTTACGAAGTTAGACCCCACCGGGAATTGAAATAGCAACCTCCTGGTGTGAAGCGAGTGGAATAACCACTACGCCACGGAGGCAGTTGGTTATTTGTAATTTCTAGCAACGAAATCATCATCATCATCATATCAGCTCATATATGTCCTCACCGAGGGGCTCGAGCCTACCCTGAATTAGGACGATCGGCCTTAGTCGACCACGCGGGCCCAGTGCGGGTTGGTCGACTACACACACAACCTTCGAGTTTCTTCGCAGGTGTGTGCAGGTTTCCTCACGATGTTTTTCTGAGTATATTTATTTATTTACGTAAGTTTCGAAAAACTCATTGTTACATTGACCGTCCGGATTAGAACACGGCACCTCTGGATAGGAGGACCGAGTCGTTACCGGTTGAGCCACCGACGGACGCTTTTTAGCAACGAAATAGTGAAGAAGATATTGTGATGGCAAAAAAATCGCGGTTGATTTTTTTATTGATGGGGAATTGGGGATCGATTGCCTTACCAACCAAACAAACCAAGTCTTTCAACGTTAGACCCGCCGGGAATTGAACGGACCTCCTGGTGTGAAGAGAATGTACCAACCATTTACGCCACGGAGGCGGTCTCTGTTCAAATATTCTAAAATTGAATGGAAACGGCGCAAAGAATCTGTCGGCTGACGTTGTAGTGGTCCAATCTTCTTGTGTTTCTGTGATACTGATATCGCTCCTACATATTTCGTCTGGCCAACCCAAACCCAGCCATATCCCACAGTTGCTCAGGCCAGCCTCGAGGCTCCAAGACGATGTCCGGCCGGGTACATATTAATGAAGGCAGGTAGCTGCCAGGGGCGGGGGTGAGGCAGCAGGGTGGCGGGGGTGGGGAAAGGTTGTTATGGCAACGCGACGCGGCCTCGGGCTCGGGCGCGGTATTACAATGAAGGCTGCGATGCTGGCGGACCAGGGATTGGTGATGCGGGTAGGAATTTATCGATAATGATAAGGAAAAAGTTTAATTAAGGCTTTAAGATGCCTCAATCCGAGCAGGTTGATATAGTGTTAGAATAATATCGAACGTAAGTCTATTCATTTTAAGTTCAAATCAATGCGGGCTTCAACGCGGCTGTTACGTTGAAACCGAACGCCCAACTCTCGATTTTTACATGTTTTTATTAGCAACTTTTCTATAGTTTCAAATAAGTTAAAAAATGTGTTTAATTAAAATTAAAGATCTTTGTGTGTTGGTTTCACTCAACGTTAACTTGTTTTTTTCGAGAATTTTTGCAATTAATGCCAAAAACAGGGTCTACAGTATATTTTTTTTACATCAAAAGTGGTAATATTTTTAAAATTATATTCTATTAAATCATTTTGTTATTATTTTAAGTATATTATATATTTTTTACATAGTGATAGCTTTACACAGTCTTTCTTTAAATTGAATATTGTCATATGTCCTATCTTAAAGCTTTAACTGGATATTTCAATCAAAGTGTAAACAACTATCCATGCTACATGACCTCTTCAAAATTGTACCGAACTTCCAAAGAAAATAAAAGAACTAAAACTTAAGATACCCAGAAGATAGAGGTACCTACTCACTGAAACTAAACTGATACGTAGTAATATTTAGTATTCTTTGATAATACCTACCCTGAGGCACAAAAATTACATAAGTACATATTTAGTGGGTAAATATTTTTTCCTATTTATACCGATACATCGATAAGATACCGTTGCACATCACTAACGTACACGCTTAGCTCGCAGCCACCCCTATCTCGGACTCCAAGCGCGTGATTCTCGCGGGGGCGGCGGCGGGTGGACCACGGGGGGGTTAGGGGGGGTCGAACGAACGTGCCGCGACAAAAAAAACCCGCGCTGACCCCCGTCCGGTCGCCATAAAGCGTCGCCGAGACCAATAAGCCCCTGCTTGCCTTGCATTACGTCACTAAGGAACGCATGGGGGCTCGCCGCACGTAATACCAGCGTTCTAATTTCGAGATCGACGCTTTCATTACACGGGCGTGTATACAGGATGTAAGAAAATTGGTTTCTCGTCATACTGGACAACTTTCCTTTAGAAACCCAATCAATTCATTAAAAAAATTTGACTATACAACTCGATGTTTGTATGGAGTCTAATTTTTTTTTAGAATTGATTATGGGTTCTAGTTGTTCAGTATGATGACATAGTTCAAATGAAGATGAGTAAAATCCCCGTTAAACGGGTCATACGCTAATTTTGTTACACCCCGTATAATTGCTTACTGGTTTGTCACGGCCGGCCGGGGCTGACGCGAATTTCGGCAACGGCGTTTTTACAAGAATGGCTGTTCGCGAATTTCTGCTGAAACTCTGAAACGGAATGTCGAACTAACCCCTTAGCTTTGCTGGTTCTTGTAATGTCAGCGAAACTTTCATTGTTTCCGATAAAGTACACCCCGTATAATTGCTTACTGGTTTGTCACGGCCGGCCGGGGCTGACGCGAATTTCGGCAACGGCGCGGCGTTTTTACAAGAATGGCTGTTCGCGAATTTCTGCTGAAACTCTGAAACGGAATGTCGAACTAACCCCTTAGCTTTGCTGGTTCTTGTAATGTCAGCGAAACTTTCATTGTTTCCGATAAAGCCTAAAAAGTGCTATGTAATTGTTTCTTAAGGGCGACACACAACTGCAATGAACTAATGATGTAGGTATATGTCGTGTTCACAAGTCAAAGCTTTGAATCACAATAAAATAATAAATATATAAGAATGAACTAATAATGGTATATGCCGTGTTCATAAGTCAAAGCTTTGAATCACAATAAAATAATAATTATGTAAGAATGAACTAATGATGTATTATGCCGGGTTCATAAGTCAAAGCTTTGAATTACAATAAAATAATAATTATTTAAGAATGAACTAATGATTTTTATATGTCGTGTTTACAAGTCAAAACTTTGAATCCTAATAGAAAGTTTTTTTTTTTTAATGTAAGTATAAGCTTTTTTTAAACCATAAACCCTGGTATCATCGCACGCCCCTGATAATGCCAATGATTATGTGTGAATTATGCCAGGAAGTGACTTTATTAGGTACTCTATCCCGTGAAGTTCTGACCTCGGGATTTTGGGATAAAACTCTGCTTGTCAGCAATTTCATGGTCAAGTTAAAAGAATTGTGAACCCAAGGAGACAACTCGAAGTTGTTACCGAATATGTATACCTGGGACAAACAGTCCAGTTAGGTAGGTCCAACTTCGAGAAAGAGATCAATCGTCGAATCCAACTCGGCTGGGCAGCGTTCGAGAAGCTTCGCAATATCTTTACGTCCCAGATACCGCAGTGTCTTAAGACCAAGGTCTTCGACCAGTGTGTGTTGCCAGTGATGACGTACGGAACTAAGACATGGTCGCTTACTATGGGCCTCATAAGAAGGCTCAAGGTCACCCTAAGGGCAATGGAGCGTGCTATGCTCGGAGTTTCTCTGCGTGATCGAATCAGAAACGAGGAGATCCGTAAGAGAACCAAAGTAACCGACATAGCTCTCAGAATTGCTAAACTTAAGTGGCAATGGGCGGGGCACATTGCTCGTAGAACAGATGGCCGTTGGGGCAGTAAAGTTCTCGAGTGGCGACCACGCACCGGAAAGCGTAGTGTAGGCAGGCCTACACTACGCTCGGTGGACCGATGACCTGGTGAAGGTCGCGGGAAGCCGCTGGATGCGGGCAGCGCAGAACCGGTCGTCGTGGAGATCCTTGGGGGAGGCCTATGTCCAGCAGTGGACTTCCTTCGGCTGATATGATGATGATGAAGGAGACAATAATACTTTTCATACAAACGGCAATAGCGATTTTCACATCTTAAAATTAACCGATTTTGACCAATTTTTGATTAGGTTGTCCTAACAAAGTTGTCAGAACAAAGGCTAGGTTTTTGTAGGTTTCGTTTTATAAACTTGATTAAATTGTTTTATATGAAAACACTAAACAACATGTAAAATTAAACCTAACAAAACAAAAACCTATAAATTTAGCTTATGTTTTGACTGACAACATAATTTAAAAAAATGCTCAAATTCGGTTAACTTTTATGAGGTGAGAAGTCGCAGGTTCAATACAATACAATACTTATTCTTTATTGCATCACAACATAAAAAAAGAAATTGACAGTATAGAAGAAAGCCTATACAATAGGCGGCCTTATTGCAAGGTAGCAATTTCTTCCAGGCAACCTTTGGGTAGGGAAACAGCGATAGAATAAGTTAAGGGGCGGTGCAATAGTAAAAAATTGAAAAATTTGCAAATAAACAGTTACTTATTATAAAATACTTAATAGTTATTATAAATATCAATAAAATACTTAAACAATCGTCTTAAAAAGAAACCATTCCAATCTATCCATCATTCCAATAAAAGCCCAAGCGTAAATATAGGTAAACATCCAATAACGTTAAAAGAGTCCCGATAGCCAATACATTAAAAAATTCACCACAGATAACCCATGCAGTCCATTTGGCAAATACAAACTGTCATTAGCAAACAAACTTGCGGACCTAGGATCAACAGGTGGCGCTATTCGTTTCAATAACTCTGCAAAACTTTCCGACTCGACTCGATAAATCGACCAGCTACACTTGAGCCCTGAAACTGTAGATAAAGTTGCGGGACCTACCAAAACTGCGTAGTTACGAGTAGCATTTAGGCTCATTTTAGATTGGTCTTTCTTTGTCCTGTTGTTATACTTGTTATTATCATTGCCCTTGATACCCGCTGCAATTTGAACCGTGTGGCTGGGAGTTAGGAGCTGTTGTCGTGTAATGGCCAGACAATTGTCGTGAACATTTAGCAGTTTAGTGAGACGTTTTGTTACAAAGCTTTATAGACATGTTACCGCTTTAGTAGGTCGTTACAATCAGCTGTTTTCCTGACTTCTTGTTTCGCTTTTGTTTTATCTTGTTCTTTGAGCAAATATAAGACACTGATGTGATTAAATTATCTAACATAGATATTGTTATAAATATATCTGACGACAGATGAACTCAGATAAACTTACTCAATCAGCGATCCAACAACAAGATCGGTTAAGTAAGCAGTAGAGATTTGAGATTTTTTCATTTTTTTGTCAAACAACAACATTAATGTGTATCACCTTTAAAAATCAATTACATACAAACCAATCTTCAATGTGATTCCTCAGACTAAAAAGTGTGATTCACTTTAAGGTGGAGTCATTTCCAACTCTCCCTGTCTTCAGTCAGCACTTAGTTTTTAGGGTTCCGTAAACCCAACGGGTGACCAACGGGACCCTATTACTAAGCCTCCGCCTGTCTGTCCGTCTCTGTCAGCGGTCTGTATTTCATGGACCGTAATTTATAGGTAGAACGTTTAAATTTTTACAGAATATGTATTTCTGTTGCCACTATAATAAATAACAAATACTAAAGATTAGAAAAAGTGAAAAGAGGGTCTCTATACAAGAAACGTGTTTTTATAGGTTTTTTAGTTTTTTTTTTTTTTTTTTTGTTTTTTTTTATTTAGCTCTATGGTAAAAAGAGCAATACATACAAGCATGAAACTTGGTGTGAATATATGTAGTACATACTACTGAGGTAAAATAACAAAACTAAAAATCTGCCAAGTGCGAATCGCGCTTGCGCTAAGTTTTTATTATTTTTTTATTCACAATTGGTAAGCCTTGATAAGCCAGTTCGAACTGAATGACAAAAATACATATTTTTGTAGCTCGCGTTGATGTCTTTTGTTTGTTATGTGAATAGGTATCATTGTCAATTTGTCATTATCTATGTAGTTGTGGAGAGAGGTGTGGCGGTACGGAACCCTTGGAGTGCTAGTTTGACTCGAACTTGGCTGGTTTTTAATATGATATAAAATAGATAATAGATAGGGTAAACCATTCAAAATGGTATTTCTTTATCCAACAGATTTTCTTATTTCGAACAAAATCAGATAAAAAATACACAAATTTTCAAAAATTAAATTGGGTAAATTAAATTAAATAAACAATAATTACCCTGTAGGAGTCAAAGTCTTTAGTAGGTATGCAAGTATCGCATTAGCTTTTTGCTGTTCCGGTTTATTCTGCTTGAAGTGTTATTAAGTGTATCATAGTTCCTATCCCTCTAATATGGTCGAGGGGAGCGATGGCTGACTCTCGCGTTATACTCGTTAACGGATCTGTCCGTGTGAACTGGCCTACTCTTGTCAAAGGCATTAACGACAAATTCAATAAATTTCATATATTACTTCTCGTGTCAATTTCTTTTCATGTCCAAATGACATTATTTGTTTTATATCAATGAATTTATTGTAATTATTAACTGATGATTGTTTGTTTATATTTTTTCACAATCTGACATTATGTTATGTAATCGCTATCTTATGACCATCAAAAAGAGTGTAACATTTTGAAATCTTGAAATATTAACCATAAAAAATAAATAGAGGTGTAATTGTATTGTGTAGTTTCCTTTATATCACTTATGTTTTTTTATTAACTCGGCGGTGCCAGAGTGGCGTATCGGGATTTTCAAAATAGCCCTTGGAGCAATACCAGTTGGGCTGGGCACCACTGTTTTAAATGAAAAGTGTTGTTGCACAGATTTGTCATCAAGCATTGAAAATCATATAACTTTCACAACTCTCAAGTAAACTCCCAGATCCTTCGTGAACTATATCAGGAGCTAATTAGTAAATTATGTCATTTTCCACCCCCTCAACTATCTAACTATCTATCTATCACAACAATTCATTTTTCCGTTGCTATGTTAATAAAGAAATCAACCAAAACAAGAGGATTTTTTGATGTGTAACATCTTTGCTCTCGCTTTCCTGCAATTTGTGGGAGTGATTTCGTGAAATGGGACGGAAATGTGTAACATGGGACGGAAATGTGTAACATGGGACGGAAATGTGTAACAGGAAGTCGCGAAAGCGCGGAATTCTACTTTACGAGAGTCCGACTCGCATTTGGTCGGTTTTTTTCGTTACTGTCAGATCCGCCACCCAGGTACAATAATTACAATATCGTCATCAAATCTAACTAACCTAAAGTATTTTGTCACATGTTACACATCATATGCGAGTACTGTAGGTCTCGCTTGATTTTTTTTTAGTTCCTTCAGGAACTGCGTCGAACTATGCTATTTTCAAGCGACTTCCAAAAAGGAGGAGGTTCTCAATTCGTCCGTATGTTATTTTTTTTTTATGTGTGTTACCTCATAACTTTTGACTGGGTGAACCTATTTTTATGATTCTTTTTTGTTTGAAAGCTAGTGCTTCCAGTGTGGTCCCATATAAATTTTATAAAAATCGGTTTAGTAATTTATTAGAAAATTAACAAAAACCAAAAATAATAATGCAAAAATGTACTAAGTTGTTGCGATGGAAGTCGGTTTTTTAACGTGTTTAGCGTTTCCAATTTTCACGGGTCAAAAGTAGCATATATCCTTCCCAGTGATACAGGCTACCTGCATGCCTTTCATAAACACATTTTCACATTTAAATTACGAGTATTAGTAAGGAAGTAAGAATTATATTTGTTCTGAAACATACAGCTTATACTCGTACTAACACAAGTATTTAAGAGCAAGAATAAGATCTTTTTAAATTGTTCAGTGTTGTCAATTATTATTCTCTTTTCAACAAATAAAATATCACCTTGTCCTTTTTACAAGCTTTTAATTAACTTGCAATGTATGTAGGTATGTTTGTTCGGGTGAAATCTTGCAAGTAAAATTTGACCCACTTCCCCGTTTCCGATTAAGCTGAAATTTTGTATGCATATGTGTATCTTTTTTTTTATTCACAATCGGTATACCCTTGACAACATCTCACCTGGTGGTAAGTGACGATGCTGCCGAAGATGGAAGCGGGCTTACCAAGATTCCCCAACGCAATGGGGAACTGGCTATCTTATCTTCATGGCGGAACACACCAATGATATCAACATTGATATTTGGCGGCAAGACTTAGATAAGATGGTGGTAGCTAGCCAGGCGGGCTTGGAAAATACCCTACCACCAACCAAAATATATCGCGTGACATTGCAATATCAAAAGCTTGTACGTCTACCTAAAAGTTTTTAGAATTTTCAAAAATTATTTCTATCTCGGACTACAGAAAGCGGAAGCATAATCTTAATGCACTTTCTGTGGAACTTAGGTAGGTACGTTTAAATATGATTTGGACAAAGCGTCGGCACTCGATACAATAATGCTCAGCCCACCGTTTCAACCCAGACGTTCAAAAGGCGCCAGCGCAGCCCATATCTGACCCCCGCTCAGCTAACTAGTTACAATACGATAAATAAGGCACGCAGCGGTTCGGCTAAACACCCACGCTGTGTAATTTGAAATTCAAGTCACAGTCGCCGCGTCCGGGCGCGGCGCGTGAGTCACAAACTCACTACAAATAACTAGGGATGTTACGGAGGCGGTTTTACCGGAGCCGGAGCCGGATCCGGAGTTTCATTTTTTTATTTAACGGAGTCGGATCCGGAGCCGGAGGCAAAGCTGAAGCCAGATCCGGATCCGGAGGTTTACCGGATCTGGAGGTTTACCGGATCCGGAGCCTTAACCGAGTACCTTTTATTTAAGTGGAAGATTGATGTATTGAAGGGCAAGTTTAATTAAACAACACAATACCTACAATCAGACTTTTTTTCTTCTTTTAAACTCTTCGTCTATCCCATGCGCGGTGAGGCTCAATAACGATACATTAGAACTCGGTTCGCTCCATATGTCTGTAGTGAAACATAGCTTATCGAACGTTCCAAGCAATTCTCCGATTTTTCCTGCTAATTTCGGATACATCTCATCACAAATATATGTCGTGAAATATTGTCGTCCCCTCAACGTATTTTATCAGACGTTTAAATCCAATACCTTCTACGAAGTTAAAAGGAAGGTCTTGCAGGGCGATCATTTCCGCGATAAGTTTGTCTATCTCCTTAGATTTTTGATGCGACGCTGGCCATTTTTGATTTTTTGTCAACGCATCTTGTATTCTAATTTGTTTTTTTACCTCTTGAATAGGCGTAGAATTCGAACCTGAGGATGAGGAACACGGAGCTAACTTTTTTTCTGTGTCTGCTTTTGCAAAGTCTTCGTACTCTTTAGGGTGCAACGATTTTAGGTGGCCCTTTATAGAAGTTGTTGTTCCTCCTTTCCTAGAATACACTTTCTCACATAATTTGCACTTTGCGGAGTCTGTAGTTATATTAACAAAGTAATTCCATATGATACTAGTAAATGGCTTCATTTTTAACGAATTTAAAATTTATAGCACGCACTAATATGACGCAACGCAACACCATTACGGAAGTAAGTGACGGAACTAACTGATTTATTTATAAGACAAAATGCGGGCGATCGTGAGTGATAGGTAAGTAATTCCTGGACAAGTTAAAACTTGTACGTGCGCCGCGATGCCGCGGCAAATGCAATAGCAATAGTATTGCTATTGCATTTGCAGCTCCGGTATAAATTCGGTAAAAAAATAACGGAGGCGGAGGCGGAGGCGGAGGTGTGAAATAAAAAATAGCGAAGGCGGAGGCGGATCCGGAGGTGTAAAACCAAACGGAAGTTCCGACTTAACGGATGCGGAGGCGAAGCTCCGTAACATCCCTGCAAATAACAGTCAACAACCCAACCAGAGTAAGTTTGGACCTGTCAGATGACGTCACTATCTGGCGAGCCATACGAAACGGGCCAAAACGGGGAAAATTAGTAAAATGTGATGTTCACACATATTTTGGTCGAGCTTATAGGTATACCTACCTTATAGTCACGGTAGCTACAACTGCATACAGCAGTCATCATCAAAACAACGCAACGCGCGATATCTGCGCAAGCGCAGGCGATGGCACAATACGGGGTGTTGGCGCAGTGAAAAGCGAAAACGAGAACGATTTTATATTAGGTAATTTTTATAATATTCTAATACTACCTTTTGCCCGCGGCTTCGCCCGCATGGACATCGTTTTTATGACTGTCTTAGAGGGTGCGCGGTTAGTGAATTATGGCATTTCCCACCCCCTCAACGATTTCTGTGCAAAAAATCACATAATCCATTGTTCCGTTGCGATGTTAAAGAAATTAACCAAAAAAGAGTATATTTTCAGTTCCCTCAGGAACTGCATCGGGCTATGCTATTTTCCCGGGATAAAAAGTAGCCTATATCCTTCCCCGTGACACAGGCTACCTGCATACCAAATTTCATAAAGATTGGTCAAGGCGTTGAAGCGTAAAAAGGTAACAAACAAACACATTTTCACATTTATCATATTAAGTAATAAGGATGTAATAGGTACTCAATTTATCTTTGACTGATTCACGTGTAGGACAATTATCCGTGCTGTGCTATCCAAGGGATGAACGGTGGTTGCCTGGTGTTGCACTTAGCATAATCCGCGTTTTCATGTACTTAGGGCATTCTAGATTAAAGTACCGTGGGGTCTCTGTTTAAGAGGATCAACGTTTGGTCACAGACGTTTTAATAAAACTACGACACTAACTTCATACATAAGACTACGATTAGGTCAATGACTTATATATTACAGGCGTAAATCTGTGGACTAGGTCAATACGAGTACATCATAAACCATACTATTTAAAGTAAGATTAATAACGATTTGGATACCTATAGCGTTAGAAATACTAATTAAAACGCCTGAAAAGCGCTCAGTATCAGATAAACAACTCAAGATTCAAAAGCTATTCCGTAAACACGTTTTGTTCTATCTTATTTATAGATAAAAAAATACCAGAAAACATAAGAGACACATATTACTTTTCACTTGTACCTTATTGGGTCCACATTTTACCTAACATTCTCTTTTATTTTTCAAAAGTTTGCCTGTACTAGCTAATCTAGTATTGCGAGCATACTATGTACCTGGCATCTACGTAATTAGCATTTTAATGATTTTGATGAAGGGCGGAGTCTACAAACCAATTAAGCTGCCGATCTTATTATCTGTTTTAATTTGCATGCGTAGAAAAAATATCTTACTATTCATGTCACTATCTGTCAACAGAAAATTAAGTAAGAAAATGTTATTAATTAATTCATAACCGCTACCTCTTACCTACCTACACAGTGCTCACAGACTTATGGATCAGCGCTGAGCGCACCTGACCTGTGTTACCAGATGTTAAATTAAGAAGTCCTGATAAAAAGCCTGATTTTTATCAAAACGTCCTGACATTTTACTGGAACGGGCGCGCGCGCGGTTTGACGACGCACAGTCATAGTAATAAAATAATTATTACCACTTATGGATATTACTTTTGATTGCCGACCGGTCACTCACCAAAGTCGTCGAGTCACAATCTGCCATTGAGGCTACTCTTACTCTCCACACAGTCACAAATCACCATTCATTTGAGTCCATGGGCTAAAACAGTACTTACCTTACTGAAGACCTAAAAACACCTAAAACCAAAAAAAAACTTAAAATTTTCAAAGTCCCGCCGGAATTCTGAAATGTGCCTATAAATCCTGACATGTCAGGATAAATCCTGACGTCTGGTAAGCCTACACCCGACATTCACCCGTCACCGTGGAGGCGGCGCGGCGGCATCGGCGTCGGCGCATGTTTTCAGAGCGATAAAAACACCATGCAGCTGCGCGCGTGCGATTGCAAGCCAGGACCACGACCGACCGCCATCGTTAACGCATGACGCGCGGTACCTGGTTAATTCCACTACGATCTTTAAACTCACCATAATAATCATTCACAAATTAAAAAAGAGTGTGTGGTTTTATGAAACCACGGTAAAAGTGAAACTTTTTTTCACATTATAGACATTTACAGAGCACGAAACGATCATGGCTGCTCTCGTCTTGGAGCTACGATACAGAGGAAGAAACGATCATACCGACCGTCACGCGACACACAGACGAAAAAATTTGAGACGATATAATAAAAGTTTCACTATAATATTAACTTATAATATAAACGAACTTGCGTGAAGCCGAAGCTGCTAACTGCGCTTGCGAAGTCCGCGTGTAGCTCGTAGCATCGTCGTCCTGCTTTGTAACCAAATCTAGCAATCCGCGCTAGAAGCGATATTCAGCCAACAGTTATTGAAAGGTTAAGGTTATCAGTTAACTTTTTGGGTATACACATTGACTCTTCTCTAAATTAATTTTTTTCTTGTACTGGTACGGAATCCATCGTGAGCGAATCCGACTCGCACTTGGCCGGTTTTTAGGAGATGTAATTATTTTATCATATTTCTTTGGTTTATACTACATACAGGTAGTGGGCGGCGTAAGAGCCCTATTCCAAAGAAAAACCGCAAATCTATGTACAGTATAGCCATTTGTCACACGCATACTAGAGGTCAAAACAAAATTGTGACAAATGGCTAAACTGTACATAGATTTGCGATTTTTCTTTGGAACTGTGCTTAGTATGCATGTGCTAAACGAATCTTTTTTGTTGCGTACACCTTCCACTAAGAGTAACTCCTTAAAATATCACGTTTTCTAACACCCTAAATATGTAGCTTATTTGACAATTAAGTCCAATACAATGAAAGTTTGAGAAATTCCAGAGTTGTACCGTTACTTTTCTTATTTTCTGGCATTTTTCTACGGGTTTTTCGAGTTATAAGTTTCTGAGTTAGTATTACACAAGCGAAGTCGCGGGAAACAGAAAAAGAACTTACTAAAATAGGGAGTAAAGTAGCTCGGCATGTTACGCCCTCAGAAGTTTAAGAGATGTGATAACCTTAGAACAACTTCGTATCGTTTACTTTGCACAGGTATAATCTCATCTCAGGTAAAGTATTGTATTATGGGGGAAAAGGTATGATTATAATACAAGGAAAGCCTTCGTTTTACAAATAATTTTGGAAAATCAAAAAAGAAAAGTAAAATCTTTATTTAATAATCGTGCATTGTCACGAGAAACAAACGTGTGTGTCAAATTTCAGCCCGATAGCTACAGTGGAAGTGGATGAAGTATTGATTGCATAATTCCAGGACAATGATAAGAAGAAGATAAAAAGTTAAATAAAATAATAAGGAAAAGCTTTTAATAATAATAAAATGCTTTAAATAAAAGAAGCAATTATGTCTTTTCTTCGTGTTCCCCAGTGGGAGTCCTGTAAAGAGCATTTTCGTAAGCTAAAGATTCTAACTGTATATAGTATTCGTACTCTTGTTTTGCTCACAAATCTATTAAAATGGCCAAAAAAATATGAAACACCAGAGGACCCCACGCGACAGGGTACGTCAACAAAAAAAACACCCCCTCTTTACATGTAGGGAAAGGGAAGTACCCCAAAAAAAGACTTTATTTTACCACTTTGTCGGCGTGATTAATATGTATACGCATACCAAATTACAGCTTTCTAGTACTAATAGTCTCTAAGCTAAGCTGCGGACAGACGGACAGACAGACATGGCGAAACTATAAGGGTTCCTTAATAACTACGGAACCCTAAGAATCTTTAAAGCTAATTCATACAAACACTGTTTGAGAATTTACACAAAGATTCTTGAGGAAATCTTTTCATTTCATGGGTAGCATTAATCCTAGAAGTCTCTCAAAATTTGCGTCATTTTTAAAGCAATGAAAGAATTTATAGGACAGCAGTAGAATAAACTTATTATAGCGCGACTGCCATTGCGCGGCGCGATGGCGACGGTGAAAGAAAGGGTGCACGCACAAAAACGCATCCTTTATTAACGATACTTGTGCACCGCGACGGGTAAATAGCTCAACATCCTTTTTGAACGCTTTCTGGAACTCGGGTCGGGATAGAAAAGGAACCGCTAGATAGAAATACAATTATTATTCTTGTAATATAACATTACACAATTGACGGGAGAATGTAGCGCACCTTGTGACTTGCATAGATGAATTGCATAATGCGAGACAGCTGATGTATCATTTTCAATGAAACTCACCAACGTACTATCTACAAACCAAATCAAGTATGAAACTATTTTTAACGAAAGCGAGAGAGTGCAAACTCAAAGAGGTCCAAATAATGACCAATATTTTTGGAGTTTATTCCTTATGAAACGATTTTCATATATAAGTATGAAAATTTATGAGGAGTAAAATCAGGCGTTATGCGTTAGTAAGGAGTAAACTCTAGTCGTGTGTGTATATAGAAAAAACGAAAAATAAAAATTTAGCTTAGTTTAGAATTCAAACTGTCGCCCTTCGGAACACAGTATTACACTGTCCCCATGTTACACAAAAAAATATTATTTAATCAAATATAAATAAAATCAGTCGTTATGCGTTAGTAAGGAGTAAACTCCAGTCGTGCGTCGGAGCTGGCACACACACTTTTTATCCACTACTGGCAAGCTCTTGGCATCATCTCACCTGATAGTAATTGACGTTGATGCCAAAGTTGGAAGCAGGCTTACCAAGATTCCCCAACTCAATCGGGAACTGGCTATCTTGTCTTCAAACCGGAACACATCAATGCTATTAACATTGGTGATAGGCGGCAAGACTTAGTTAAGATAGTGGTAGCTAGCCAGGCGGACTTATAAAATGACCTAACTTACGAAGTAACTAGCATCTCATCTGTGACCTAACACCAACCAAACCAAGTCTTACAAAGTTAGACACCACCAGGAATCGAACTCAAGACCTCCTGGTGTGAAGCGAATAGATTAAACACTACACCACGGAAAATACAAAAAGAAAACCAACTATTAGTAGACGCACAATAATAATATTTATTATTAGGTAACGGTGACTATTTAACCATGTTTAAGACTCATAGCCGCTTATTTATTACATTTCATCGATGCTTTTGTATTCTCCAGAGAATTTTAGTTTACTACAACTTATAATCAGTAAATCATAGTATGTTATTATGTTTGATAATATGAGCCGGTCCCCGCACAGTGGTGGTTTTCGTGAGCCGCGATGTTACAAAATTATGAGTATTATGTTATGACTCTCACACAAATCCCAACAGTGTGTTTGAAATTTATGAGGAATTTATGGTATCCTTTAAAATTGAGACTTTTATAGAGGCCTAATTTTATCGGCTGAAATGATGACATAATTAATTTAATATGGGCAGGGCACATAGCTCGTAGAACAGATGGCCATTGGGGCAGTGAAAGTTCTCGAGTGGCGACCGCGCACCGGGAAACGTAGCGTAGGCTCGCCTCCCACGCGGTGCACTGACGACATGGTGAAGATCGCGGATACTGGCAGCGCAGAACTGGTCGTCTTGGAAATCCTTGGGGGAAGCCTTTGTCCAGCAGTGAACGTTTTGCGGCTGTTATGATGATGATCATCATTATAATATAATGAGGATAATGAATCAATTAATTAATTATAATTTAACAACGTTGAAAAGTGTGGCACAAATTATATCTATCTAACATATTGGTACCTAAGTAAGTAAACTATGTTCTTCACAAATATAGCTGTAAACCTTACCTAATCTACCAACGACATAATATGTAGGTACTTGTGTTTATTACATATCTAAATTATCTAAACGTTAAAACCTTCTTAATTGGCTAATAATTCCATCAGTCTAAGAGGAAAGGTTCAGATCTTTTTTTATTCTCAATTGGTAAGCCCTTAGAATTATCTCGTAGGGTTTTCGGTCCCGCGTTCCCGGGACGGGAATTCCCGGGAACGAAAGCGTTTTTAACCGGGAATAATTTTACGGAATACCCGGGTACCCGGGAACAACTCAAAACTAATATTTTTTTTACAAATAATACAGAACAAACGTATTTTAACACATTAAACTCTTTCATTTCCAAAAGGTAAAAAAGGCCTTGAATCCAGGTCGTAAAATTAAATTAGAAATACCGTCGCCAGTCGTGTTATTGATTGAGGTTATGTTGTTTGTTTTTGCTTTTTAGTTTGCGTTAGTAGGCAGGCAGAAAAATAATCATTTTATAATACTACATCCTATCTAACCTTTTTATTGCATTTCTGACGCTGTAAATTCTTGTATTAGATGTACGAGGTCTCAAAAACGAACTCCTAATTTGGACCTTTTTTATAAAGTTTTACTAACAGTGAAACCTATGTCTACTGAAAGCGAGCGGGTCTTTTCCATTGCTGGAGGCTTTGTGACTAAAACACGAAACAGGCTTTCCGATCGCTCTTTAAACGCATTGGTGTTCTTGAAGGCTTGTCTTTCTGGCAAGACTTCCTAAATTTAATTAGATATTGAAGTCATAGATACTTTCATAACACTTTATTTTATATGTTGATCTCAAAGATACTTAGTTCCTCTTAATTTAATGCTATTCAGCTAATTAAAGCTAGAAGATTTATTGTTTTGTTATGTTTTTTTTTGTTTTTAGTTACGATTATAATAGTAATACTATATAAAGAAACGCACAAGTACAACAAATAAGGGAGTTTTATTTGTAATTAGGTGATTCCTGGGAATACAAAAAATCCCGATTCCCGGGAATGAAAAAGGGCCGGGAATGCAAAAACCCTAATGGTAAGCGACGATGATGCCGAAGATGGAACGCATGGGGAAATGAGCCAGATTGCTATCTTATCTTCAAGCCATAGCACATCAATGTTGTTAACACTGATGTTTGGAGGCAAGACTTAGATAAGATGGTAGCTAGCCAGGTGGGCTTAGAAAATGCCTTACCAGACCACCAACCAAACGGTGGCTTACAAGTTGACCGCACCGGGAAACTATTTCCCGAGAACTTAGCGCAGCACGTTCTGAGAACCATCATGGCCCCTGGAAGCTGGGACAAATGGACCGCCTTCGTCCAACTATAACTGAAGTACGAAATGATAAATCTATTAAAATTTTATTTAGGTAGACAGACTGTAACTTGTAAATTTATCTAAAGACTCAAAAGACTGCATGGAGAAAGATTTGCCCCTTTATGATGTGACCCGCTATCAATTACTGCATGAAATCAATAAAATCTCCGAGTATTTTTTTTTTTTAATTTGAGTGCGTTTGACTGCAACTCACCTGATGGTAAGTGATGATGCAGTCGAGGATGGTACACGCAAACTCAAACAATGCCTATTCACTCTTGCCTTAAATGATTGAATTGACATACTATGACGTCACTCAGCCCAACAGACCTAGGTGTGCCAGGAAGACGAGCCAAGCCGCTACACGTGGCGATACCCGCATCAAATATAACATAAAACTGCCGAACTTACTGTGCAATAGACGCCAACGCAATCCAACTACCTACCCGGAACTACTTTATCACCATATCACACGTCCATCGCGAGTTTGCAACGTATTCCGCTATATAGTTTGGAGAAAAACGCTCAATGAACTAGAATATCTGCAAAAAAATTGTGCAATGGTGTCAGACAGAAGTGCATTGGCGCACCCACGCGGGCCTTGCAGTTTAGAGAGAGAGTTTACTCCTCTGAAGGGCAATTAAGCAGTACATTATGGGTTAGATCCCTGCTCTTTGCCCATATAAAACGTAGGTACTTACTTTATTCTGTAAACTACACTTGAATTCCTATTATTGCATGTTTATTGAGAAACTGAGAACTTTAAGAAGATATCAATGCTTTACAAACTCGTCATAGGCTAACGAATATATTGTCAATTCACCGCCTAGATTTGGACCAATATTTGATTCATAATTTCTTTTTTATCAATGACTAGCTGTTTCCTGCGGCTTCACCCGCGTGGACAAAGTTTCTATGTACTTTCGAGGGACCGTGAAAAAAAAGTAGCCTATGCAGAGATATGCTATATATAAGGGGAGGTAGATAGGTTACATGCGTCTAAAAAGTGAAGCAAAAAAAAGATGCCAATTGGCATCTCTTTTCTTAGTAGCATTCGGTGCAATAGAAGGGAACTACCTATAACATTGTGTGTGTAAATGGCTTCGATTTTCAAATGTTGTTTGTTAGTGCATAACCCATCTATGGTAACAAATCTCTGAGCCTATGTGTTAATCCAGGTCCTAATCTGTCTACCTACCAAATTTCAGCCAGATCCGTTCAGTAGTTTTAGAAGTAACAAACATACACACTCACAAACTTTCGCCTTTATAATATAGTGTGATTATTAGGGTAGGTGTAAGACGGTAATCATTATTGATTCTTATCTAACAAATCCTTATCATCACGTTTCAACTGTAGCGCATAGATTACGAGTAATCGATTTCGTCATTTCTTTCTGGAGCTTCTGATAAAATACTTTTGTGAAGTGATTTCATTCACTATGCCTAACCAATTTAAGGTTTACACTAAGGCGAATCAACACCTAGAGGCAATGTATCATAGTACAATATCGAAAATAAATTCGCCTGGCGAATAGAGGCGAAGTGATGCGAAGCGCGAAGTAACGGCGCAGACGCCACAGTCAAACGTAAAAACCCTAACACCCTGGACACTTCATACAACGGGCCAGAAATGCCATTTCAAAAAAGGAATGACGGAAAACCAAAATGGCGGCGAAATCCTATACGTTCGACAACCGAACTGTAACCAATCTGTATCAATCTGGGTGACGAGGGGGTGAGGTCGCAATCTAAAGAGCCGCAGGGAGTGTCCATACTGTATTATTATTATTATATCAGCTCATATACGTCCCCACCGAGGGGCTCGAGCCTACCCTGAATCAGGGCGATTAGGCCTTAGTCGACCACGCGGGCCCAGTGCGGGTTGGTCGACTTCACACACAACCTTCGACTTTCTTCGCAGGCCTGTGCAGGTTTCCTCACGATGATGTTTTCCTTCACCGTTAAAGCAATCGGTAATGATATGTACGTAAGTTTTTGAAAAACTCATTGGTACATTGGCCGTCCAGATTTGAACCCGGTACCTCTGGTTAGATGGACCGAGTCGTTACCGGTTAAGCCACCGACGCTTTTTGTACTGTATGTTAGTACTAATATATGTATATACTTTTGTAAAGCAATGGCATTCACAGAACCATACAAGAAAAAAGTTTCCCTATATTTGATTCATTTCAATCACAGCCAAATAAAACCTCTACGTCTTCGCTCAACACTAAAAAGCGAAAAGTTCAGATCTGGTTGTCCACTCCAGATCAAAGCTGGAATACCTCTGGGACTGGCGACGTCCAGCTAGCAGCCTCGGAGCGCGGCGCGGCGGCCATCGCAAAAATAAAGGAATCGGTGATCGATCGTGGCTATATCCGTCCGTTCGACACGACGCGACGTGGCGACGAAGTGACGTAAAGCCTGCGAGCTGGCTCAGCTAGAATCAAGGATGTCACGGCTGCAGCTCTAGGATTATGCATATACTAAAAAGCGTCGGTGGCTCAACCGGTAACGACTCGGTCCATCTAACCAGAGGTACCGGGTTCAAATCTGGACGGCCAATGTACCAATGAGTTTTTCCAAAAAACTTACGTACATATACTTACCGATTGCTTTAACGGTGAAGGAAAAACATCGTGAGGAAACCTGCACACGCCTGCGAAGAAACTCGAAGGTTGTGTGTGAAGTCGACCAACCCGCACTGGGCCCGCGTGGTCGACTAAGGCCTAATCGCCCTGATTTAGGGTAGGCTCGAGCCCCTCGGTGGGGACGTATATGAGCTGTTATAATAAGGGGGGGGGGGAGCGTCGGTAGCGTAATGGCTAGGGCCGCCGCCTTCTGTCCGGAAGGTCGTGGTTCGAACCTGCCACGTACCAATGTGATTTCGAATTTAGATTTCATATGTACATTTATCTGACGCTCTTACGGTGAAGGAAAACATCGTGAGGAAACCTGCACACGCCTGCGAAGAAACTCGCAGGTTGAGTGTGAAGTCGACCACCCGCACCGGGCCCGCGTGGTCGACTAAAGCCCGATCGCCCTAATTCAGGGTAGGCTCGAGCCCCTTGGTGGGAACGTATATGAGCTGATATCATCAAGGCAGGGGTCATCATTACAGCTCATATACGTCCCCACCGAGGGGCTCGAGCCTACCCTGAATCAGGGCGATTAGGCCTTAGTCGACCACGTGGGCCCAGTGCGGGTTGGTCGACTTCACACACAACCTTCGAGTTTCTTCGCAGGCGTGTGCAGGTTTCCTCACGATGTTTTCCTTCACCGTTAAAGCAATCGGTAAGTATGTACGTAAGTTTTTGAAAAACTCATTGGTACATTGGCCGTCCAGATTTGAACCCGGTACCTCTGGTTAGATGGACCGAGTCGTTACCGGTTGAGCCACCGACGCAAGGCAGGGGTGTCCAACATAATTTGGTAGAGGGCCAGGTTTAGAATTTTTTTAGGCGCAGCGGGCCAAAGAAAATATCCAATAGTAAAGTGATTTTTTCATAAAACAAAAAAGTACTTTTTATTTAATTTTTATTCACTTCCTGACACCGGGTTGTCTGGAAGAAATCGCTTTGAGCGATAAGACCGCCCAAATTGTACCGCTATAGTACGCTTATAAGATTTCGTTTTAAGTTGTGTTTTTTCTTTAAATTTTTAAGTTACAGTTTATAAGTATCTCATTGTGTTTATTTTTTATTTTTTGGGTACAATAAAGAGTATTTATCTTATCTTTTATTGTTTGCACAATGCATCTATTGTCTATATATTTGTTCAACTTATGTGCCGCGGACTTAAGGTAGGTAGCTTTGCGCAATAACTGTACATTAGATGGTTAAAATTTAACTAGTTCGCGGTTCCAGATGAAGTGCCTTCGCGGGTCGGATGATGGCCCGCGGGCCGTATGTTGGACAGGCTTGTCTAAGGAGTGTTTACAAAGTGCATATCTTTGCGTTGGCTCTACACGGAAAAGTAACTAACTGGTTAAAATTCTCAGGGGTGGTGTGTGCGTAGAGGGAGCCAGCTCTTATTGCCATCGTATGTCATGTAATCTCAGCGAGTCAGTGAGGATCAACTATACCAAATTATCAAGACCTTCACAAGATTATCCTACTAAACCTGAAAATTTCTTATACTATACTTCATATCAGCACATATTCGTCCCCAACGAGGGGGTCGTACCCTAAATTAGGGCGATCGGGCCTTAGTCGACCAGGCGGGCCCAGTGCGGATTGGTCGACTTCACACACAACCTTCGGGTGTCTTCGCAGGCGTATGCAGGTTTCCTCATGATGTTTTCCTTCACCGTAAGAGCGTCGGATAAACGTACATAAGAAATCGAAATTCGAAAACACATTGGTAAGTGGCAGGATTCGAATTCGAAGGTTTTTTGTGTGAACACCTCCTTATTTTTTTCACTTTTCTAATTTTTAGTATTTGGTGTTATAGCGGCAAGATACAGGAGCAGAGGAAGACCGAAGAAACGATGGGTGGATGGAGTGAAGAAAAATATGGAGGAGTGTGGAGTGACGCAGGAGTTGACCAGTATGAGGCCGGAATGGCGACAAAAAACATTTAAAGCCGACCCCAAATAGTTGGGATTAATAAGGCTCGGAAGATGATGATGATGGTGTTATAGCGGCAACATAAATACATTATCTGTGAAAATGTCAACTGTATAGCTATCACAGTTCATGAAATACAACCTGGTGACAGACAGACGCACGGATAGCGGAGTCTTTGTAATAGGGTCCCATTTTTACCCTTTGGGTACGGAACCCTTAAAACAGATCAATTGAAGTATGTGTGTTCGTCGAAATAATATTCTAACCGCTGTACATGAAGATAATCAAGGAAGTTCATTTCTCTCATTCGCAGCTAATCGCGGGTACTCCGACATAAATCCTTCAACGCAGGCACGTTACTGTCAACATGGCCTCGAGTCATTTGTGCAGCGTTTAAAAACAGGTCTTATTTATAGCGGTTTAGATGCCCTGGCTTATCTGCGAGGTGGACTGTTCAATGTTCATTTCATTACACGTGCAACGTGCAAGAACACAAGTTTGCCTGCAATGGTTTTATGTACGCTATGTGCTGTGGTTAAGATTGATGGGCGGCCTGTACATGCAATGAGCAAAGCAGCGCAGTTCTCCGCGCATTCAACGCTCGCGAGGTCACCGCGCCCGCGGCGCAGACGCATTCACGATAGAGATGCTACGGCGACGGATCAGTTTCCATCGATTATCGATAAGTTAAACCCAATAAACTTTTGGTTTAGGTATTCATCATATCAGCCACAAATCGTCCACTGCTGGACAAAGGCCTCCCCCAAGGATTTCCACGACGACCGGTCCTGCGCTGCCCGCATCCATCGGCTTCCCGCGACCTTCACCAGGTCATCGGTCCACCGCGTGGGAGGCCTGCCTACGCTACGTTTTCCGGTGCGCGGTCGCCACTCGAGAACTTTACTGCCCCATCGGCCATCTGTTCTACGAGCTATGTGCCCTGCCCACTGCCACTTCAGTTTAGCGATTCTGTGAGCTATGTCGGTTACTTTAGTTCTCCTGCGGATCTCCTCGTTTCTGATTCGATCACGCAGAGAAACTCCGAGCATAGCACGCTCCATTGCCCTTTGGGTGACCTTGAGCCTTCTTATGAGGCCCAAAGTAAGCGACCATGTCTCAGTTCCGTAAGTCATCACTGGCAACACACACTGGTCAAAGACCTTAGTCTTGAGACACTGCGGTATTTAGGGACGTGAAGATATTGCGAAGCTTCCCGAACGCTGCCCAGCCGAGTTGGATTCGTAAATTGATCTCTTTCTTGAAGTTGGAACTACCTAGCTGGACTGTTTGTCCCAGGTATACATATTCGTCAACAACTTCCAGTGTAGAGTCTCCAACCTTTAGAGGAGTGGGTGCGACATGGACATTTAACATTATTTTCGTCTTGTCCATGTTCATTTTAAAACCCACAAGTTACGAGTAAGAGACTTTACTAAGGCCATCGAGCATTGTGCTTAGGTCTTCCATAATCTCAGCCCTAACCGCGATATCGTCAGCGAATCGGAGGTGGGATATGTACTCGCCGTTGATATTGATGCCGAGTCCACCCCAGTCCAGAAGCTTAAAAACATCTTCCAGGGCGGCGGTGAACAGTTTCGGAGATATAACGTCTCCCTGTCTCACCCCTCGCTGCAACTGGATAGGTTTCGAGTTCTGGTCCTGGAGGCGAACCGACATGATGGCGTTTTCATACAGACATTTCAACACCTCGATGTATCGATGGTCAATTTGGCACCGCTGGAGAGACTGTAGCACAGCCCAGGTTTCGACTGAATCAAAGGCCTTCTCATAGTCCACAAACGCCAAGCATAGTGGCTGATTGTACTCTTCGGTCTTTTGTATAATCTGCCGCAGCGTATGTATGTGGTCTATGGTACTAAAGCCTTTTCGGAAACCGGCTTGTTCAGGAGGCTGGAAGTCGTCAAACCTGCGTGCGAGACGATTCGTAATGACTCTCGAAAACAGCTTGTAGACATGGCTCAGAAGTGAGATGGGTCTGTAGTTCTTCAGCAGGGTGTTGGCACCCTTTTTGAAGAAAAGCACGACCACACTTCTGTGCCACGCCTTAGGCGTTTGTCCCTCGAGTATAACGGAATTAAATAACTTCTGAAGAGCTTTTAGTACCGGTGATCCACCTGCTTTCAGAAGCTCAGCCGTAATTCCATCATCACCCGGTGCCTTGTCGTTCTTGAGCTGTTTGAGAGCCATTCTAATCTCGTACAGGCTGACGTCCGGGATATCTTCGGTATAGTGTCGGGTTAGTCTGGCTCTTGGGTCTTCAGCCAGATCGCTGACAGGCAAACTTGTGGTCTTGTACAATTGTCCATAGAACTTCTCAACTTCTTTCAAGCAACTCGGTCTTAGACGATATGGTCCTGCCGTCTTCAGTCTTCAGCTTGGTCAGTTGGCTTTGTCCAACAGACAGATCTTTTGAGCCTTTGTTGTGCTCAATCGCCTCTTTAATACAATTTGTATTATATTGGCGTAAATCGCGAGTTAGGGACTTAGAGATCTGCCTGTTTAGTTGCCGATACTGAGTAGCGTCTTCAGAGGACTGCAAAACCAATCTGCGTCTTTCTTCCATGAGGTTGCTGGTGAAGTCGGAGATTTTTTTGGTTCTGTTTGAACGGCGAGTTTTAAAAATCTTAGACCCGACCGTTTGAACAATTTCCATGAACCTGTCATTATAATCGTCCACATTATCGCAGTCTCCTAGGCATTCGAAACGATTGTGCAACTCGAGCTGAAAGCTCTCGGGGTTTTGGAGCTGGATGGGCGCTGGTCGGAGCGTAGACTTCATCAGTCGACATCTTTCTAGCTTGGTCTTTAGATTCAATGTGCCTCTGACCATCCGGTGATCACTTCCTGTTTTGACTGAATTGATCACGGAGACATCATTGAATATTTGCCTCCTTGTCGACAAGATGAAGTCTATCTCGTTTTTTGTTACACCATTGGGATTCAAACTATGTCCACTTCCGCTGTTTTGACTTTTTAAAGAAGGAGTTCATCATAAAGAGGCTCTCCTTCTCCATAAAGTCGGCCAGCATCTGGCCACGTGCATTTCTTACTCCATATCCAAATTGCCCCACTCTCAGCTCACCATCGCTTCGTTTGCCCAGTTTCGCGTTAAAGTCCCCCATAACAACGGTATAATGGGTCCTGGTGCTATGTAAGGCTGTATAGATGTCCTCATACATAGTCTCTACCTCGTCGTCGGAGTGTTCCGTAGTCGGCGCGTATACCTGTATGACCTTCATCGAATACCGTTTGGTAATTCTGAGTATAAGGTATGCTACCCTTGTAGAAACGCTCACGATTTGGACCACATTGTTAATGAGGGACTTGTGGACGAGAAACCCGACACCACCCTGGGACTGTTGGTCGCCCTCCCGGAAATAGAGCAGGTTTCCGGATTTAAGGATCATGGTGTCCTCTCCCTCTCTTCGGACTTCACATAAACCCACGACATCCCACCGTAACCTGCTCAATACTTCTTCGAGTTCTGTGAGTTTCTCGTCAGTCCGCAGTGTGCGCGTGTTGTAAGTTGCCAGGGCCAAAGGTCGTTGGATTTGGTAGCCTGGCATCTGCCGGGGATTCTTCGCACCCCCTACCCCGCCGTTACCATGACTGCTACCGGAGCCAGGATTAGCGGGGCTGCCGGGGACTAGGGGCCGTTTTCTGGGTGTGAAATTCATAGGGGGGGTTTTGCCGTAATCGCCACGCTTGGCAGGCGGGTTGGCGATCGCAGTTTGATTGCAGGTGTGTTGCAATGCACCGAAAGACGCTGCTGCCCATCCTCCGGTTTTAAGTCCCTTAGTCGCCTCTTACGACCCCCATTGGAAGAGATGGGATGGTCCTATTCTTAGCCGGGAACCATACGGACAAGTTTAGGTCTTATTTATCACAATTTATTAAGCTGTGTATATATCTACGGGTATCTCATACATAGATATTTGTGTCTTTCTAATACTTAGCTGTTTGTGATGATGCTAGCTTGCAGTTATGTATTGCAATTAATGAATGGTAAAGTACATAATTTCTTTAAAATATTATGAGGTACCTATTTGTAGACCGCAAGTGCATGAATTGTATGTGTGGTAAATACCTGCAGGCTATAGTAATACTTTTTTTTCATTTTATATAGGAATTCTATGGGATGAAAGATCTGGGCATCCTGTTACATGTATTTTTTTTACTTATAATGATGTTTAAACACAAATAATATGTAAATATGTTATAACAAAATGCTCCATTTTTTATTTTTGTTTTTCTATTTTGATTTTATTATCAGCAGCTCGATTGCTGCTTGCCGCGCTCGGTGTGGGAAAGTAAAGTCGCTCTCTTCTTAGAAAGAGACGAATTTAAAAAGAGACGATTGTAACAACATTTCACGTCGCGCTCGAGAAAAATCGTCATATTATAGTGCTGGTAATCGCCACCGTAGCTCAGAGACAAAGTTCACTGGCTTTACACAGGAGGTCACGGTTTCGATTCCCGGCGGGGTCAATTGTAAGACTCGGTGTGGTTGGTGGTAGGGCATTTTCTAAGCCCGCCTGGCTAGCTACCACCATCTTATCTAAGTCTTGCCGCCAAACATCAATGTTGATATCATTGGTGTGTTCCGGCATGAAGATAAGATAGCCAGTTCCCCATTCCCGCTTCAATCTTCGGCAACATCGTCACTTACCACCAGGTGAGATGTTGTCAAGGGTTTACCAATTGTGAATTTAAAAAAACCATCGATAATTTCTGTCTGAGGACTGAGAACACCTCTAGCTCGCGATGTCATTTAGGCGCGCCGCGCCCGACAATGCACGCTGCGGCCGCGTGCGCGTGACGGCGCCGGCGGCGGCGGTGGCGGCGTCTCTCGCGGGTCACTGTCTCTGGCCACCCGATTAACGCATTGTCGGCCTGCTCTGCACTTCCGTGTCCGTATACTTTCTACAACCAGTCCAGTCTAGCTGAGCTCTGTTGAGTGGTCGTTTTGCTTTCCCTTAAGATTTGACAGGAGAATTGCTGATTGGTGTATTGATTGATTTAGACTCTTTTGCGTGTTGAGTCTGAGACCAATCTACTTGAACTACACACACAGTACAACCACAGATGAGATACTAGTTACTTCTTAAGTACCTACAACTTAGTATGAAAAGTTTTTCGTCTGTTAAAAATCGATCAGACTATAATGGAAGTCAATTATTTTTGAGATTTAAGTAAAGGTGTTGAACAAAAGTTGTTCAGTCTTTTAGTAGAAGTCTTGCTCAAAAATATGCTCTATTTTACGTCACATGCTGTATTTGAACCTACGTAATCTCTCGTAAACTACACAATACATGACATGGTAAAAACTAAGTGAGCAAAGCAAAACGATAGGTACTTTTACGATAGGTACTTTTACGTTTTATGAAACTACGGCAAAAGTGCAACTTTACAGAGGACCAAACGATCATGGCTGCTCTCGCTACGGTACAGAGGACGAAACGATTATACCGTCAGATGAAAGCGACCGTCACGCGACATGCAACACACAGACGAAAAAATTTGAGACGATGTAATAAAAGTTTCACTTTAAGTTGTTCATTAGAAGCCCAAGTTAACGGAACCTACACAAATTTTATTATACCCTGTATATTGAACACACACAATCATCAGGCAATGGTCAAATGATTAAAGTTTGACTCAATACGATCAGTCTATTATATTTTATTTATCCCTTTATCAACGACACGTATCTATCGGTTTGGTCATCACATCAAAGATCAAAGTATTTCTTGGCACATTCATAATGTAAAGACCATAATTAATGAATTTGAATTTAACGCGAAACCAAACTTAATCAAGTAGCTAGCTAGTTAACAAAGCAAGTTCCGTATTGCTTGTGTCCCGTATTGCTTGTGTCCCGTATTGCTTGTGTCCCGTATTGCTTGTGTCCCGTATTGTTTGTGTCCCGTATTGCTTGTGTCCCGTATTGCTGGTGTCCCGTATTGCTTGTGTCCCGTATTGCTTGTGTCCCGTATTGCTTGTGTCCCGTATTTCTTGTGTCCCGTATTGCTTGTGTTGAAAAAACACCTTGGAATTTTGTTGCCGAAAGAGAGTATTTGTTGAAACTGATGTTTTTCTTGCTTTTACTCCCTCTAAATTTATTTAACTTGGCACTTTACACTGATTCTGATATTTGACACGATATCATAGATATAATATATTCAACATAAACCGCGGTTACCATAAACAGCGGATGTCGGCTGAATACTGAAGTAGCACTTGAAATTCATTCTCCGAAGAGTTCAAGGCTACATTTAGTTGTCCACGTGTGGTCCCTACTTCGGCCCAAGGTTATGTAAACACATATACACGAGTGGCTTACATCACACACACTATGTAAACTGAAGTCGATTTTTCAAAGATCGGTTCAACAAGTGGTTACCAGGTCAGATCGTGAGATTATCATTGGAGAAAGTTTGTTCAGGATCGATTGAATTGAGGTGGCGTGATATCAACAAGTTTCATTCGAGTTCTGTTACTTTTAAACTAAGCATCGTCGGTGGCTCAACCGGTAACGACTCGGTCCTCCTAACCAGAGGTCCCGGGTTCAAATCCGGACGGCGGCGTGAAGGAAAACATCGTGAGGAAACCTGCACATCTGGTTCCAAATGTGTATGAAGGTCGCATTGCACACGTCAGTACGTTTCAATCTAAAAATGCCGCCACCGGTAATGCTAAGTGCAACACCAGGCAACCGCCGTCTATCCCTTGGATGACACGGTTAATTGTGCCACACAATAAGAGAGAAGAAATGAACTGCATTAAGTCTAAGAGCTTTACAGACGGACCACATGACAGACATGCCCGCGTACGAGCGCGTTTTCCATGCTCTGTGATTTGTATGTATGAAAAAGTCCAAAACTTCAGTCAAAATCTCAAATTAAAATCAGTTAGCCTGCTAAAACGCGAGGCCATCACACGCGCAATTACCGAGCCAGATCGGCATTATTCGGCGTGGCGTACTTCGCGTGGGATGCTGGGCAATTAGCGGAATGGCCGGAAAGGCGAGCTCACTGCGCGTCCCGGGGGACAACCGGGACGCGTCCTATTAATAGTACAGCAATCAATATTCGCCGTGCAGGCCCTCGCCCGCATCGCGCTTCCTGGAAACGGCCCCCGGCGGCGCCGCGCCTCCATAAATCCCAGTTCTCTGGGCCGCAGCCGCCGCCGGTCCCTTTGTTTTTTTTTTCGACGCGGGCGCGGTAATAAGATCGCGGGCGTCAATGTCAGGTATAGTAGTGATGCAGGCAGGCGCGCCGCGCATGGTGTTTCTAATAGGGATGGTGATTTGATTAGGTACCGAGAAGTTTCAGATGAGGCTGGATTCGTGCACGTTTGGCGTCGGCAATGCGTTAGGTAAGTAGGGTCAAGGGTACAGTTGCTCGGTGGGAACAGTGGCTCGAATGTGCTGTGGCAGAACAGGAAGTAGCTATATGTCTGTCGCGTAGGCCAATCAGAAGCGTTTTGTATCCAAACATGTACGAACTAGTCAGTGAGCTGAACCGGCGACACGTGGATCTTTAATAATGTGTTTTGTTTTTCATCTTGTCAAAATTAGATTTTGATGTTTGTATGATTTTGAGTATGATGATTTTTTCTAAGTTATTATAAGATAATAAGGTTATCTTGTTTAAGTCGAAGATTGGGTCTAATATACAAAATATTGGCACATAATTTAGGCCTTTAAGTCTCAGTGTTTTTTTACAGTTTGATCGAAAATCCAAAATGGCGAAAAGGTAGCAGTGGCTCGTATGGAAGAAGTACACATTTGCTCGCGAGCCACTGTGTACTTTGACGAGTCACTGTGTACTTTACGTTGTATGTAATGATATTTTTTTACACAATACCGCGTCGTAGTAGATCACCATCAGCTTAACGAAAAATTGGAAATCATTCATCAAAAGACATTAAAAATGGCTTGAATTTAATCAGGAGTGGTGTGTCGATCAAAAAAGCTTCTCATAGTTCCGGAGTTCCATTTACCACGCTTAAGAGATATCATAATAATACTAATACTTGTGATTCTCCTGAAATCGAAAGACTGGAGCCTAATTATTATAATATCTAGAAAATATAAGAAGTTCGATTCAAGTTTCTTTGTTATTTTGACTTAAAAGTAAGGCTGTTAAGTTCAGTTGGTTTTTATACGTTATCAGAGGATAATAATTTAATTAGTTTAATAAAAAAATTCAATACTGATCCATATTTATTTTTTATTAAATGCTTTAGCCACTGTGTACCAGTTACTGGTACAGGTACACAGTGGCTCAATTTCTTTTTTTTTTATCAGGATCACTCCTTTTTGGAAGCACTTACGGCAAAACTGTTTGCTGCATATGAAAGCTTAATAACGATCTGTGCTATGTCTTTGCAACAGTTAGTTCAGTGATTTATATTTTTCATGCAATAGCTTGCTGAAAAAATCCTAGTCATTGTTGCCTCCTCGACCCTAATTAGGTCTGTTTGTGAAAGGATAACGGAGACTACATACATCTAGATAGATTGATAGAGATAAGATGGGTCAAAATAAGATTTAATTATCTCCTAGAGATTTTTTCTATTTTATGTTATTAGGAGAACACAAACGGTAATACCTATACCTACATTGATACTTAAGGGAGGTATAAGTCTATACATGTGAAGGAAAACATCGTGAGGAAACCTGCACACACCTGCGAAGAAATTCGCAGGTTGTGTGTGAAGTCGACCAACCCGCACTGGGCCCGCGTGGTCGACTAAGGCCTGATCGCCCTAATTCAGGGTAGGCTCGAGCCCCTCGGTGGGGACGTATTTGAGCTGATATGATGAAGTCTATACATTCCAACAACGAGTACCACATATAAGCCTACTTATCAATCTACTGCTATACTGTCAAAAAGCTGTCATGTTTGTTTAAAAAAACTATCAAATAAATTTGGAAACAACAGTAATTATAAAAATAGCAGTAAAAAGAATAGATAACAATAAGAGAAAAAAAACAGTGAAAATAAGAATCAAAAGTGTGATAAAAAACAATAAAAGTGCTATTCTATGCGCTGTTAAGTATATAGAGATAATATTTGTTCTATATCTTGTCAAGGGTGTGTTGAATATATTATTTATTTATTGATAGGAGATAAGATGGGTCAAAATAAGATTTAATTATCTCCTACGGGATATTGTGTTGACAGTGACTATTTTCGATAGATAGCCAAATTTGATTGATGAACTTAGAAACTCAGTAGTACAAAAATGTGTTTTCTAATCCATCCATGGATCCACCCAGGATCCAAACGGACAGGGGGACCGTAGAAGTACATGAAACGGATTATACAGGATCAGTTAAGGCGCTAAGAACACTCAATTCGAGCAGGTTGACACGTGTTTCAATAATATCGAACGTAAGTCTATTCATTTTAAGTTCAAATCAATGCGGGCTTCAACGCGGCTGATTCGTTGAAACCGAATGCCCAATCCTCGATTTTTATATGCTTTTATTACTTTTAATCACTTTCAAATAAGTTGAATTAAAATGAAAGGTCTTAAAGTCACCGATTTTTGTGTGTTCGTTTCCTTCAATACTATTTGTTCGAGAAATTTTGCAATTAATGCCAAAAATATGGTCTACGGTATATATTTTTTACATCAAAAGTGGTATTATTTTTAAAATTGATTCAATTAAATCGATTTTTCATTACTTTAAGTATATTATATATTTTTTCCATGGTGACAGCTTTACACAGTCTTTCAATAATTTGAATTGAATATTGTCATTTGACCCATCGTAGGGCCTTAAGAGGAAACGCGGTCTAAAGAATAGGCATTTGAATAAAAGGTTGCTGTCTCCCTCCCCCATACCTCTCCATAGTATATAGAAAGAAAGGGAGAACTGTAGCGCCGACCGATAATAGGCTCTAAAATTGACCAAAACAGCATTTCGTAGTCCCCTATTTGCTCCTCCAAAACTTAAGCAATAATATTATTTTTTCATAAATAATTTTAAAAATGCTTTACCTATGCCTCTATGTTTTCGTTTTATTGTAAATATGTGTATAATTTTGTTGATGAGTGTCTGAAAATTACGTTTTTCCTCCTTTTTTAAGACTCCTACTTCCTATTATAATAAGAATATGGGAAAAAACAAAACATAGAGGCATGGCCATGGTAGATACAGGTTTTATGGAAAAAAACATTTTTGCTCTATTGTCATTATCCAGGGAGGAAACAGGGGACTACGATTGTATGGAAAAAATGGTGGCAAAATGCTGTCGAATTCCGATCGCGATCCACGAGTCCACGTGACGGCGACGAGGACGGTGACTACGGTAAGGTGGGTGAGTCAGATTCTTGCCGCAGCGGAAATAATTAGTTTCGAGAGATAATCGCAGCCGAGGCGCAGGCGCAAACGCAGCCCGCAGCTCGTTAGCCCACGCCTCGCGCGGTTTCACAAGATAGCGCTCGCGCAAGGAGTCGAGTCGGTCACACACAACTCACACAATCATGCACGAATGTTACTGTGTGAGTTTTAAGGCCCAGTGGTTCCTAAAAATCCACTTAAACAGGTTTTTAGAATTCATATTTGAAGTAGTTAACAGTTCATTTAAAATCTAAGAAAACATATTGGTATTATTTAGAATAGTTACGAGGGACTATATCGAATGGAAACACGATTTAATAAAGTTGGCTCGATAGAATAATTTCGCAAATGTACCTCTTTTCGAGCCATTTTATCGTCTATTTTCGGTTTTATTCTTAAAATAAGTAATTTGATAATATGATTTACTTACTGATATAAAGTTTACAGATGACTGAAGGGAAAAAATCGAATGGATTTTTATTTAAGATAAATATGATGAAAATAAAAACGAAAACATCCAAAAAGTGCAAAAGTGTGGTTATTTTCTTCCCTCTTTACACGTAAAGAAAAAGACAAAGACAGATTTTTAAGTACCATTGCGCCTTAAGTTGTAACCATATGCAAATTGTGGAATGTTGCCAGACTAGTAGATAAATAAATCTAAACAGATCTTACTTAGTACTGTAGTCAGTACCTATTAACTATTAGTAGGCATTAGCTATTTAATGACGAACGACAATAACTTCCTACGGAGAAAAAAGTCAGCCAAGTGCGACTCGGGGTCACACACACAGGGTTCCGCAGCAGAACTTTCACTACCAACAGAACAAGACTCTCAGTACATAATTGGCTCTAAGTTAATACTTAGTCTGGACTTTGAAAATTTGGATTTCCTGTGGGAACAATTCCCTCTCGTATATCTACCAGATACGCTAGACTACCAGGTTTATGATATAGCGTCCCCACTTACCATAAAACCTTACCATAAAGTCTTGTGGGAACAGAAGGATTTTAGATTTTCTCATAGGTTTTCTTGTAATCTATGCATTCAACCTCATATAGTGCGATTTTTTTTTAAGGTTTAAGGCCCAGTAGTTTCTGAGATAATGTGGGGAATGGTCAATTTTCGCCTATTTTCATAAATTACTTCAAAACTATTTATTTATCATATCATAAAAAATCACACTATATGAGGTTGAACAGTACTAAGGTTGAACCTCATATAGTGCGTTTTTTTAGGTTTTAGGCCCAGTAGTTTCTGAGATAATGTGGGGAATGGTAAATTTTCGCCTATTTTCATAAATTACTTCAAAACTATTTATTTATCATAACATAAAAAATCGCACTATATGAGGTTGAACCTCATATAGTGCGATTTTTTTTTAGGTTTTAGGCCTAGTAGTTTCTGAGATAATGTGGGGAATGGTCAATTTTCGCCTATTTTCATAAATTACTTCAAAACTATTTATTTATCATAACATAAAAAATCGCACTAAGGTCCAGCGAGGCTATTGTAACTACCGGGAAAATGTAACTAATCTAAATAGTTTTCATTACAACAGCTTTCCTAAGATAGTGACATCTAAGAACGATAGGTGAACTAATAATCTTTGCAAAAAATAATAGATGGAGCTAGAATCGCGTTAACTGTTCTGTCTACAGTGCCATCTAATATCCGCCATTTTTATGTTGGTATTGACAAAACGACCGCTGGCAGAATTTAAATCGAAAAAATAATTTAATACTTAGTTTCTCTACTTGTGTCTTGAGTGGAGAGCAGATTTTATACAAGGTAAGTCCTTTTTATGATTTGTTTCACGAAAATGCTGCATTTAATATGTAATTTAGGTACAGATACATTAGCCTCTCGAAATCGCGTTGAGTGGCTATTGTGACTTTTAGGTTAGCTACAATTACCCCATAAATTTTGAATGAAATTGACTAAAGCTAGTGCTGACCCCGTGGTCGATGTTTTAGTAGGATATGGTAATGACATTTTGTACTATTATAGCTGATTTCTGAGTCATCCGGCCGCTGGCGCTGGTCACACGCGCGCGTTTTAAAATGAACTAAATAGTTAAAAAATACACTTCACTTACTACAACTAAACACACAATACACTACGCAGACACACACACACACACACTTTCTACTACTATACTTTGGTACATCTCTTTATTTTAAAATAAATGAGTCAATAAATTTTAATGTGTTTTAGATGGTGCGCAACTATAAAAGAAAAAAAGAAACGCAATACACCCAAGACCAACTTCTTAGAGCTGTTGAAGAAGTGCGAAGTAAGAAAATTAATAGCTACAGCGCTGCTGAAAAATACGGGATCCCAAGATCCACTATTATTGCTAGAGTATACGGTACCCGAGGAGCTAAAATGCCTAGAGCTGGAAGGCCTGGTGTGTTTCCAATTGAAACGGAGAAAAAAATATTGAGTCAGCTATTTCGGACAATTAATGTTTATTTGTAAAACATTTAACTCTATTTCTAAAATGACTATAAGTTCCTTGTTAAAGGCAGGTATGACTTAAAAATATTTTTACTATGAGTATTTTATAGAAGACTAGGCAATACGTTGCGGTTTTTCTTTTAGACAAGATGTTGTAGGTTTTTACTTTGTTGACTTACAGTCAAGTAACATCTTTATTGTATTTTTTTTTGTGCTATAATAAAAAGTATTTAAAAAATTTCTCATTTTTCCTTATATCTTCCTTACTAAAAGTCATTGAGCAATCATGTTATTTCATTCACTTATCAACCTTAAAAATCATAGGATTCTGTTGCTTATTCATTTCTATGCATAAAAAAATAAAAATAAGCATTGTACAGTGAACAAAATATACCATTATTAAATTAACCTGTAATAATATATTGCATATAGCAATACCATAGACTAGGAATGAAGAAGAGGATATAATATTTTTCTCGATAACTTCACCATATTGTCATGTACCATCACTATTGTCTATGAAAAAAGTTGCATTAGCCCCTTTAAATTTTTGAGTACAGTTTTCTGTAAATTAAACCATCCTGCCATGGTATAAGGTCCATAACCAGAAAAGAAGTATTAGAATGTATCTTAAATCAATTTAGACTTTGAGCTATATAATTATACGTCACAATTTTCAACTTCAGTTGCATTTACCTCGGCAAGGGTTTATTGCAACTATTTTAGACACTGTTGGGGAAAAACTAGAATTTAAGCTAAATTAAATACTGTTGTGTCTTTTTGATACTTGAGTTGTAATAACTGATATGTATGTTACTTATTTTTAGTTTTTTTATTTATCCAAGATTCTTACAGTCAATGATAGAGCAGTTGCAGTTTTTGATCTCATATTTTTTAGTTACAATAGCCTCGCTGGACCTTATATGAGGTTGAACCTCATATAGTGCGATTTTTTTTTAGTTTTTATGCCCAGTAGTTTCTGAGATAATGTGGGGAATGGTAAATTTTCGCCTATTTTCATAAATTACTTCAAAACTAATTATTTATCATAACATTATAAAAAATCTCACAACAATCCCTTTCCTTTTATATTCACACTACATACATATATAGTCTACAAACTTTTTTAAAATTCCTTAATTAACCCCTCCCCTTTCCAGTTTAAAATTACATAGTTTATTAAGTGGCCCCCATGTTTTAAATTAATTTATTTACGTCACACGTCCGTCTAAGATTCACTGACTTCCACATGTTTAACATTAATTTCAGCTCAATGAGTCCAGTACTTTACGAGCAAATTGGCTGTGACAGACGAATGGACAGACAGACACGCGAGTAATCGTAACGGTTCCGTTTTACTTTTGTGGTACGGAACCCTAAAAATACGACAATAGCGCATAATAGGGGTTAAATTAACAAGTTTAAAACTGGAACTCATGCCCGAACTTCCCTAAGCAGTTTTATTGTTTAAGACTTTTTTTGGCATCGCGAGATAGCAAATCGCGAGTGTGAACCCCTTGAAGAGAGCTTACTCTTATTCCCACGGATATCTCCTCTCTTTCTTACTTTTTTCTTGTAGAAAGTCTTTGTGTTCAAACGTTGAAGGGTTAGATGTTAGCCATGTGCATGTATTTGCGGATAAACTGTTACCGATAAAATGAAATGATATGGGTGATTGGCAGAAGCAGTAGCGGAAGGACAGATGACGCGATGGATGTTTCCCCTACGCTCCTTTAGTATCGTTTAAGACTAACGGCAGAGCAGTAGCGGAAGGACAGATGACGCGATGGATGTTTCCCCTACGCTTCTTTAGTATCGTTTAAGACTTGGATTCTCTACGAGTGCTAGCTCTAAGATTAACGGCAGAGCAGTAGCGGAAGGACAGATGACGCGATGGATGTTTCCCCTACGCTCCTTTAGGATCGTTTAAGACTTGCATTCTCTATGAGTACTAGCTCTTACATTAACGGCAGAGCAGTATCGGAAGGACAGATGACGCGATGGATGATTCCCCTACGCTTCTTTAGCAACGTTTAAGACTTGGATTCTCTGTGAGTGCTAGCTCTTACATTAACGGCAGAAGGAGTAGTGGAAGGACAGATGACGCAATGGATGTTTCCCCTACGCTCCTTTAGTATCGTTTAAAACTTGGATTCTCTATGAGTGCTAGCTCTAAGATTAACGACAGAAGCAGTAGCGGAAGGACAGATAACGCGATTTATGTTTCCTCTAAGCCCCTTTAGTATTGTTTAAGACTTGGATTCTCTATGAGTGCTAGCTCTTAGATTAACGGCAGAGCAGTAGCGGAAGGACAGATGACGCGATGGATGTTTCCCCTACGCTCCTTCAGTATCGTTTAAAACTTGGATTCTCTATGAGTGCTAGCTCTAAGATTAACGGCAGAAGCAGTAGCGGAAGGACAGATGACGCGATTTATGTTTCCTCTACGCCCCTTTAGTATTGTTTAAGACTTGGATTCTCTATGAGTGCTAGCTCTTAGATTAACGGCAGAGCAGTAGCGGAAGGACAGATGACGCGATTTATGTTTCCTCTACGCCCCTTTAGTATTGTTTAAGACTTGGATTCTCTATGAGTGCTAGCTCTTACATTAACGGCAGAGCAGTATCGGAAGGACAGATGACGCGATGGATGATTCCCCTACGCTTCTTTAGCAACGTTTAAGACTTGGATTCTCTGTGAGTGCTAGCTCTTACATTAACGGCAGAAGGAGTAGTGGAAGGACAGATGACGCAATGGATGTTTCCCCTACGCTCCTTTAGTATCGTTTAAAACTTGGATTCTCTATGAGTGCTAGCTCTAAGATTAACGACAGAAGCAGTAGCGGAAGGACAGATAACGCGATTTATGTTTCCTCTAAGCCCCTTTAGTATTGTTTAAGACTTGGATTCTCTATGAGTGCTAGCTCTTAGATTAACGGCAGAGCAGTAGCGGAAGGACAGATGACGCGATGGATGTTTCCCCTACGCTCCTTCAGTATCGTTTAAAACTTGGATTCTCTATGAGTGCTAGCTCTAAGATTAACGGCAGAAGCAGTAGCGGAAGGACAGATGACGCGATTTATGTTTCCTCTACGCCCCTTTAGTATTGTTTAAGACTTGGATTCTCTATGAGTGCTAGCTCTTAGATTAACGGCAGAGCAGTAGCGGAAGGACAGATGACGCGATGGATGTTTCCCCTACGCTACTTCAGTATCGTTTAAAACTTGGATTCTCTATGAGTGCTAGCTCTAAGATTAACGGCAGAAGCAGTAGCGTAAGGACAGATGACGCGATTTTTGTTTCCTCTACGCCCCTTTAGTATTGTTTAAGACTTGGATTCTCTATGAGTGCTAGCTCTAAGATTAACGGCAGAAGCAGTTTCGGAAGGACAGATGACGCGATGGATTCCCCTACGCTCCTTTAGTATCGTTTAAGACTTGGATTCTCTATGAGTGCTGGCTCTGAGATAAACGGCAGAAGCAGTAGCGGAAGGACAGATGACGCGATGGATGTGTCCCCTACGCTCCTTTAGTATCGTTTAAGACTTGGATTCTCTGTGAGTGCCAGCTCTAAGATGAACGACAGAAGCAGTAGCGGAAGGACAGATGACGCAATGGATGTTTCCCCTACGCTCCTTTAGTATCGTTTAAGACTTGGATTCTCTATGAGTGCTAGCTCTAAGATTAAACAACCTGTGACTAACAGTCGTCCTCGTGCAGGTCCTTTAAATGTCTGAAGATCAATCTTCACAGTCTGAAGTCTCTGTCTACTGCTGAACAAATGTTCTTATCAATTTTCAGTAACTATAACCCTATATTTGAATGTGAGCGTCGTCGCCACCTAGGCTTCTCAAGCTAAGACTACAAATAATAAAAAAGTTTGTGAGTTTCTACATACTTATCTCCAGGAAAGCAATGTCGTTTAACGGCTCGACGGAGAAGAACAGTCAGTACAAGTTACAGAGTATAAGACGTAGCTGCGAAAATATATTGTATAAAAATTACACTATATTTGTCTCGCTCTCACTGCAAAATTTAAACTTATGAAATTGGATTTAAAAATTGTTTATTGACGTCAAATAACCTTTTTTTTTATGAAAACACGACTGAATAAAAACATTAGCCTTACTTTTGGGCAATCGGGTAAAATGTAAAATGTAACCTCTCACTCTAAAATCCATCAAGCCGTTTAGAAGATATCGTGGAATAAAGAAACATACATACATATATTAGACCTGAAAACGATACACTCCTTTCGAAATGCAAGAATTTTAAAAAGGAAAGAAAACTTATATAACTAGCTAGTTCCTTTGTAGGCCGATTATACATGTCGGAGCGTCTTTGAAAACGCGACCAATACCAGCTCGAGATAAGTTTACATAGATCGTTAAACTTTATTTGGATCAAACGTCAGGTATTAGTACCTGGGTGAAACCGGTGGTGGCGTGACAATCGCTTGTACTCGTGAGACGATCGTTTGTGGTAGTAAAGATGACGCATTAACGGAAGGCTGTTTCTGATTAAGGTAGCAGCACTGAGTTGAGAATTTATTAGATCTGCGGAGAAGCCATATTAGCTGGACGTCAGTCTCGAGGCAGACACTTTTTGACGGAGCGTCGAGCAGAACACAAGTAGTGGTGATCTGTGAGCAAAACGTATGTGTCACGCCATCGCTGTGATCACCGCGTGTGCATCCATTGTTATCCAAGGCATCCTGTACAATTTCGATTACCGAATGATCAAGACTATTGAAAGAGGACTTCTGAGATATAGCTGCATTTTTATTTCGACGCCCACGACCGAAATAGTTAAGGATGTGAACCACGAGGCCATCCATAACCTAACCACCCCAACCCTTCGACATACATATTACAAAATGTTCAAAATAAAAATTTACATTTATTATTTTAACTAACTACTATTTCAATTAATTAATTATCTACTTACGACGATTGGACTGAGTTCAGCTTTTGCTCAGCGCAGTTTTTCGAACAAACCCAGGTAACTACATAATTTGATGCAAAATACAAAATAAAATTTGAGCCTAACAGAGCGAAACGATATAAAATAAGATTTAATAATAAAATTGATTTGTAAGGGCAATTCTACTAATATTATAGACGCGAAAGTTTGTAAGAATGTTTGGATGTATATTTGTTACTCTTTCACGCAAAAACTACTGAACTAATCTGGCTGGAATTTAATAGGTAGACAGATTAGGACCTGGATTAACACATAGGCTACTTTTTTCCACACTAGCGAGCCACTTGCAGCTAGCGCACTGCGCACCCAAGAAAAGTCATAGAAACGTTGTCCACACGGGTGAAGCCGCGGGAAACAGCTAGAATTTTTTTTTAAACCTAATAGGAGGAGTATTCTGTAATGTAAGATATAAAATAGGTATTTCAAGTGGGAATACAGAATCTCTTTCTGGAGATATCGAAACTCATTGCGAAAAACAAGTTGCCTCGTGGACTGCAGTGGAGTTAGCGTATTCTTATTTTAAACCTAATAGGTGGAGTATCCTGTAATGTAAGATATAAAATAGTTATTTCAAGTGGGAATACAGAATCTCTTTCTGGAGATATCGAAACTCATTGCGAAAAACAAATTACCTCGTGGACTGCAGTGGAGTTAGCGTATTCTTATTTTAAACCTAATAGGTGGAGTATCCTGTAATGTAAGATATAAAATAGTTATTTCAAGTGGGAATACAGAATCTCTTTCTGGAGATATCGAAACTCATTGCGAAAAACAAGTTGCCTCGTGGACTGCAGTGGAGTTAGCGTATTCTTATTTTAAACCTAATAGGTGGAGTATCCTGTAATGTAAGATATAAAATAGTTATTTCAAGTGGGAATACAGAATCTCTTTCTGGAGATATCGAAACTCATTGCGAAAAACAAATTACCTCGTGGACTGCAGTGGAGTTAGCGTATTCTTATTTTAAACCTAATAGGTGGAGTATCCTGTAATGTAAGATATAAAATAGTTATTTCAAGTGGGAATACAGAATCTCTTTCTGGAGATATCGAAACTCATTGCGAAAAACAAGTTGCCTCGTGGACTGCAGTGGAGTTAGCGTATTCTTATTTTAAACCTAATAGGTGGGGTATCCTGTAATGTAAGATATAAAATAGTTATTTCAAGTGGGAATACAGAATCTCTTTCTGGAGATATCGAAACTCATTGCGAAAAACAAGTTGCCTCGTGGACTGCAGTGGAGTTAGCGTATTCTTATTTTAAACCTAATAGGTGGAGTATCCTGTAATGTAAGATATAAAATAGTTATTTCAAGTGGGAATACAGAATCTCTTTCTGGAGATATCGAAACTCATTGCGAAAAACAAGTTGCCTCGTGGACTGCAGTGGAGTTAGCGTATTCTTATTTTAAACCTAATAGGTGGGGTATCCTGTAATGTAAGATATAAAATAGTTATTTCAAGTGGGAATACAGAATCTCTTTCTGGAGATATCGAAACTCATTGCGAAAAACAAGTTGCCTCGTGGACTGCAGTGGAGTTAGCGTATTCTTATTTTAAACCTAATAGGTGGAGTATCCTGTAATGTAAGATATAAAATAGTTATTTCAAGTGGGAATACAGAATCTCTTTCTGGAGATATCGAAACTCATTGCGAAAAACAAGTTGCCTCGTGGACTGCAGTGGAGTTAGCGTATTCTTATTTTAAACCTAATAGGAGGAGTATTCTGTAATGTAAGATATAAAATAGGTATTTCAAGTGGGAATACAGAATCTCCTTCTGGAGATATCGAAACTCATTGCGAAAAACAAAAATTACCTCGTGGAGTGCAGTCCTCTTATCACCTCATTATACGTCTCCACCGAGAGGCTTGAGCCTACCCTGAATTAGGGCGATCGGGCCTTAGTCGACCACGCGGCCCCAGTGCGGGTTGGTGAACTTCACACACAACCTTCGAGTTTCTTCGCAGGCGTGTGCAGGTTTCCTCACGAAGTTTTCCTTCACCGTAAGAGCGTCGCGTCGGATAAACGTACATATGAAATCGAAATTCGAAAACACATTGGTACGTGGCAGGATTCGAACCACGGCCTCCCGGACAGCAGGTAGCGGTCGTAACCGTTACGCCACCGACGCTCTTGGACTGTAGTGGAGTAAAGTAATTCGCGGGTTATCGGCGGCAGGCGCGCCGCAGTTGTCGCGACCAGCAACGGCGAGACGGGTGGGCAAAAAACGCGACCCTTCCGATAAGGCACGTAGCGAGCGACGGTGGCGTGCCTTTGTGTTACACACAGTCTATGAACTACGTACAGGGTGACTTGTTATTCCTAAATAAAATAGTACCTAGCTAGATGCTCTTGCATCAAATTGGACAACTTTCCCCAAGGAATCCTTAGGTATTAATATTATTAATGTGCAATGTTTCGATCACGTAGAGTAACTACGAGCATAGCACGCTCCATTGCCCTTAGGGTGAGCTAGAGCCTTCTTATGAGGCCCATATTAAGCGACCATGTCTCAGTTCCGTAAGTCATCACGCGCAGGAGAACCAAAGTAGCCGACATAACTCACAGAATCGCTAAACCGAAGTGGCAGTGGACAAGGCACATCGCACGTAGAACAGATGGCCGTTGGGGTAGTAAAGTTCTCGAGTGGCGACCACGCACCGGAAACGTACCTAGCGCATGCAGGCGCGGTGGGCCGACGACCTGATGAAGATCGTGGGAAGCCGATAGATGCAGGCAGCGCAGGACCAGTCGTCGTGTAAATCCTTGGGGGAGGCCTTTGTCCACCAGTGGACATTTTTCGGCTGATATGATAATGATGACGTTGCAGCGAGTGTCTACATTATTCTTCTTCTTGTTCGGTTAAGTAGTGTCACCTACTTTTGTGGCCCGTCCAGCAACATATCTCCATTCCTCTCTCACCGCATACATTTTAGGGGATTCCCACCACAGAGTTGACCTGTTCTGCCCTGGTCTGACTAAATTACATAATTACTAGCAATTCAAAGACAATTATTTCACTGTACGCGTCTTTTCATCATACAACGTGTCAAAAACAAAATATACAGTGGGTTGAGTAATCAGCGATTCCGGAAATTTACTGTCATTTTATCGCAGGTAGAGTCACGAAATCGAAATGCCTCGACGGGAACCTTTCTTTTATCGTAACTACATTATAATCATTGTTCGCGTCGGAGTCGAGATAAGCCTGGCGTCTGCGCTAAATGAAGTAGGTACAGTCATCGCATCGCCCACATACAGGTACCTAGTACATTCCTATTATGTTCGGTATCTTTGATACCCACATGATTACTCTGAGTGCTGGATATACACAGTATTGTATACAAGATTGTCTATGTCGCCGGGATATTGTCAAAACCGCGATATTACAATCTCACTACACTAAATTCGATTAGATTATAATATGACGGTAAATTGTCAATCGGCTTACAATTTCACGGCCCATTGTTGTATCCTCGAATAAAACCGATAATTTCTTCATCTGCGAAGCATTATTCGCGAGGCTATTTGCCTGATAAATTAATCAAACCTGACCGAACCTCACATAGCTCGCTTCGCTCGCTCATTTATTTAGTGTTATTGTAATATCACTAGTGAGATTACAATGACACTAATGAAATTATAAGCAGTATGTTACGGTTCACAATCTTTTGATAGTTCACAATCTCGCGAGAAAGATCCCGTTAGATTTTAATCTAATGGTTTTTAAAATTTTACGGTGACATATACAAGATTTAACACAGGTGATTCGATCCTCATTTCTGATTCGATCGCGTAGGGAAATTCCGAGCATACGTGTAACTCGTAATTGCAACGTATTATACCTGAAATTGATTTCTCGTTACAGGTGTATCATGCCAATTTAATAGAAAATCTTGTAACCTTTCGTATTTTTATAATAAAGATTTTGAAGTATTTTATTCCACTTACATACAGCGCTATTTTTGGACTAACTAGCCCGTCAAAATTTTACAGTGACTGCTACTCATGAAATGGAACAAACTTTGATTATTTTGACTTGAATAATCAAAGGGAACAAATTTAGTTCTACAACATAGCTGATATCGCGGAAAATGTTTTGGACTTTTCATACAAATCGATCAGCTGATTCGCCAACTTTCTATGGTAAGTGCAATTTTTTTTGCTATTTCAGCAATGTTGTAGAACAATAGTTGTTCAGTTTCATGAGTAGGAATCAATGTCAAGTTTTGGCGGTGGTCCAAAAATTGCATTATATACATAGTACACCTCTACTAGTGCATAATATTAGCTATGTATTGGATTATGTTTTCTGTATCTTTCTTTTGTTTCAATAAAAGATTAATTTTTTATTTTACTTTTAATTAAAGTTAAGTTCGGTATTGCTGTGAAAAGAGCTAAAGCGATCTTATTGACAGTTTTAGAGCAACAAAACTTTATTCAATTCAATTAAATATATTTATTCAAAATAGGTGCAAATTACACTCTTTCTGATAGTCATAAAATAATAATAACAATGCCATTTGTGAAGAATCAAGAAATAAACAATAATTAATTATTAAGTCAAAATTCAATCCTTGATATAAAAAAGCAGATTATGTCATTAGAACATGAAAACAATATGACACGCAAAGTTATACATAAAAATCATTGAATGTCATTTATGCCTTTATCAAGATTAAGCCAGTTTACAAGGACAGCATGGTCACGAGTATAACGCGAGAGTCAGCCATTGCTCCCATCAACCATCTTAGAGGGAAAGAAACGACCCCCATTAATTCTGTTCCACTCGCACTACCTAAGTACTAGACTAGACATTGAAGATCCCATATATTAAAGTAATTTCCCAGAAATACCAAGTAGCTAGGAGTACCAAGACTATCCTTAGCCTATGTGCTTTGTAACAGGTATGATGGTCTGACCTGACTAGACTAGAGACCGGCGTACATCCAACGCATTGCAGCTTAGACGTGCCGTGCTTACGTAACGAGTAGTGTGAGGCGATCGGGGCGACGCGGGGCAACGCGGGGGGCGGTAAATTATCGCCGCGGACAGGCGCGGGCGGCGCTTGGGGATCGGCGGACGATGCAGCGGTGTATGCAGGGCTGGCACAATCACAGAAAACCCTCGAATAACGAATAGTGGTAACGAGTAAATTTTTGTTAGCAACTTTAACAGCCGCCATTAAAATTTTTAGAGCTGTTAATTTTCTATCTTGTGCCGGACTAACCTTAAAGTCTTTTGGTTTTGTGATACGACATATTTAAAGTGACTTGTAAGGATTTTTGCTACTATTTTGAAAACTAGTTAAGGGCTGACTCTATCCGGATTCGGCCGCAGTTGGAACTTAGACCAATCAAACCAAAGATAGACCGACGTTGGTCTGTCTGACTGACCCACAGATTAAGTAAGTTGTAATATTTTGCAATTGGGACAGCAACATATCGTTTACTAAGTTATGTTATTAAAAAATAAAAGTTATCTCTCTTTAGTTATCACCTTCAAAATACAAAAGCTTTATCACAGAAGTGACTCATGTTAGATAACAAATTTTCCTTTTTTTCTTTTCTTTTTTTTTGTCCTCTCTGTATATGTATTAATTATTTCATATTGAGGACAACGGTGCTAGTTTTACAATTATTAATTTATTATCTTTTAGTTTAATTTAATACTTGCATCATTGTATAATCGTTTGTTGTTCTAAATAAAATAAAATAATTATTTGGTCTTCTTATTCGTCCCTAATCGACCTCTCATGTTACGTACGCTGCCTACGAATTTAAGCGTAGCGCGTAGCACGAATCGCGTGGACAGCCTCATTCTTGTGCAAAAAATCAAGTAAAATCTACACCTATCTTGTTTCTTGAATGTCCTGTTTTATTTATTTATTAGTCTATATCCGTTTCTGCCATCCCTAGCCCCCCGTCGCGCACATTTCCATCTAGCACGCATTTTACGCGAGCAGCCGTCGCCACCGAGCCGCCGATCGCCCGCGCCGACCTCCCCCCCCCCCCCCACCCGCGTCGCCCGCCCGCCGCTATTAGCGCCGACGACACGACACGCAAGCCACGGTCTCGACTCTCGAGTGACCGGCTGATAAGCAACTATGGATGAGGACGACATCGATATTGTAGTACAATAAATATACAGGATGTAACAATATCGGTGTAGGAACTATCAACTGGAGGTTCTATTCATCATAATAAACAACTTTTCCCAAGAAACCCATAGTCAATTCTCCAAAAAAAAGTCGACGCTGCATACAAAAATGTTTATAATCGGTCTATCAGCTGATTAATTTGTAAAAACAGTTAAAAAAATTTTTTTTGCGATTTCAGAAAACTTGTAGGCAGAACAGAAGTATTTCAGTTTGATGACTAGATGCCCTAGCGGGTCCTACACCAATTTTGTTTATTCAGGTAAGAAAATTATGGAGACCCACAGTTTTGTAAGTCTTGGACACTTCATACAAATCGATCAGCTGATTCGCCAACTTTGTATGGGAAGTCAATTTTTTTTTTGCGATTTCATCAATGTTGTAAAACAACAGTTGTTCAGTTTCATGAGTACTTAGTTATACATTAGGTGAAACCCCCATTCGATTTTTTTTAAATGTTAATGGCTTAGTCTTCCACTAGTCAAAGATTCTGCAATTGCTTAAAATATTATTATCATCAAATCAATTGACGAGTGCAAGTTTCCTCAAATCAGTAGGGTACTTTTATATATAAGGTGTAACAAAATTAGCTGAAACTATTTTAACTGGTGCTTCTACCCATGAAACTGAACAACTTTCCCCATGAAACCCATAGTCAAATCGCAAAAAAAAATGACTCTCCCATACTAACTCGATCAGCTGATCAGCCAATTTAGTATGGGAAGTTTTTTTTTTGTTGAGATTTGACTATGGGTTTCACGGGGAAAGTTGTTTAGTTTCATGGGTAGAAGCACCAGTTAAAATATTTTCAGCTTATTTTGTTAGACCTTATATATTTTCTATGTTACTATCCTTCTTTATGGTATCTTTTATTTATTTCACACATTTGACACACACACACATTCACACACACATACACTCACTCTCTCTCACACTCCCACACGCACTCACGCTTGCACACACACACACAAAAGATCGCCTACTATTATTATACTCAACCTAATACATTTACCTTAGCTGTCTTAAAATTTGTAAATTACTTATTTTACTTTTTCCTTTTTTATTTTGAAAAGGATGAAAGAGACCACCTACCACAACACAGGGAATCCTAGCGTGGAAGGTAGGGTCTTACTGCTAAGGAATTTTACTTTAACTGTACTAACATGCACTATGATGTAAGTAGGATGTAAGATTGTAGTAAATAAGACACTGCAACCTGGATCCAAATAAATAAATCTAAATCTAAACTGACATACGAAATTTTGTTATTGCTGGTTTTGCTTCTTTGTCTTTATATATTTACTAGTGTATGCCCGCAGCTTCGCCCGCGCAGATCCCGATTTTTGCGGTTCCCGTGGGAATTTGCCAAAATCTTTTCTTAGCGGATGCCTGCGTCATAACATCTACCTGCATGCCAAATTTCAGCCCGATCAGTCCAGTGGTTTGGGCTGTGCGTTGATAGATCACTATGTCAGTCAGTCAGTCAGTCACCTTTGAGTTATATATATTGAGATAGAGCGCCGGTGGCTAGGGCAGCCGCCTCCTGTCCGGGAGGTCGTGGTTCGAATCCTGCCACGTACCAATGTGATTTCGAATTTACATTTCATATGTACGTTTATCCGACGCTCTTAAGGTGAAGGAAAAACATCGTAAGGAAACCTGCACACGCCTGCGGAGAAACTCGCAGGTTGTGTGTGAAGTCGACCAACCCGCACGGGGCCCGCGTGGTTGACTAAGGCCTGATCGCCCTAATTCAGGGTAGGTTCGAGCCCCTCGGTGGGGACGTATATGAGTTGATATGATGATTTATTAGTAACATCCAATCCAGTACCCTAAATCCATGGCAGCTGGCAGCGAACAGTCGCCATCAATCCGCCTAAGCTTCCTTGCACGACGCGACGCCCGCGACTCCACACGTTCACTAACTAAAGGGCAACGTCTTGCTTTCTACATGTATGTATGTATGTAGCTTCCTATTCTATACTCTTCTTTAGCAAAGCATATACGTTAGTACTAACATACAGTTGGACACTCCCTGCCGCTCTCTAGATTGCGACCTATCCCCCTCGTCTCACAGATTGATACAGATTGGTTACAGTTTGGTTCTCAAACGTATGTGATTTCGCCGTGAGTTTGTTTGCACCGTAATTTGTTTTTAGAAATGTCATTTCTCGACCATTTGTATGCAGTGTCCGGGGTGTGTCTTTAGTTTGAAAAAGTATTAAAAAAAAGAACACAATAGAAGGACATCTCAAACGTTGATGACCACAGATTCTATTGTGACCACAGGCATCACCTTTTCAAGCCACTTCCATTAATTTATGTAACACTACTATATTTTTAAGAGCTTATTTACAAAATCTTTTCCCCAACAAACTTAAAATTACTACTTCTTGAAAATGGATGGGCCAAATCTAATGAAACTTTACACACAAAACCAATTCACGAAATTCTAGTTTGTAGATAGATTATATATATTTTTTAATTGATTGTTTAACTTGCCTCGGTGGCGTAATGGTAAGGAACCTTAGCTTCACATCAGAAGGTCGCGAGTTCGATTACCGGCAGACCATACCTTTGGAAGACTCACTTTGGTTGGTGGAAGGGCATTTTGCTTATCCCGCTTGGCTATCTACCACCATCTTATCTAAGTTTTGCCGCCAAATATCAGTGTTAACAGCAGCGATGTATTCCGGCTGGAAGATAAGATAGCCAGTTCCCCATTGCGATGGGGAATTTGGTAAGCCCGCTTCCATCTTCGGTGTCATCATCAATTACCATCAGGTGAGATGATGTCAAGGGCTTTCCAATTGTAAATAAAAAAAGAAATAAAATAGTGTTGTCACTAAATAATAGTGATATAAGGTTTTCTTACTAATCTTAAATTCACAAATCTTTTTAAAATAAAGTTTTTTTTAAATATAATCTATCCACAAACTAGAATTTCGTGACTTGCTCATATGTATAAAGTTTCATATTAGAATCGGTCCATCTATTTTCAAGAACTAGCATTTTAAGTTTGTATCGGAAACGATTTCTTGAATACGCTCTGAAATAACTACACGTAGTTAGTAACACAAACGAGGCGTTCAACAGGAAAATGCAAACATTTACAGGATACAAACAAAAACTTAGCCCAGTAGTTCAGAGCGGAGCAGAGTGGAGCAGAGCGATGAAACTCTGAAAGCAACTCGGACACAACTAAACAAACAATGTCGCGATTTGCTACTTGGCATGATGCAATCGAATAGGGATGACGAATGTTAGTCATCTAAGTTACTTTTTATCATCTGTCAAAAATAACATTTTGTTCCAAAAATGTTAGAAATACGTAACTATTTAGTAATCTGTGGAAATACCTAGGCGTGACGTCTTAGTTTAACAGAGTCATATATGTACTCATTTTGTGATTTTGGTGAATTAAAAATCGAAGACTTGATGGAAAACAAAACGTGTAAGGTTTTCCGAAGTTTAAGTAGGAGGGTAATTTATTAATCAAGAGTTCATAATTTATTTCTGATGCTGTCGTCATTCCTACCCGGACTGTAGAATGGAGATAGAATGATATAGATACTTCCAAGAGAAGTTTAAAAGACATTGTTCATAACTATCATCATCATCTCCATATCAGCTCATATAGGGAAAATGCCGGATAGTTGCCACACTTTTTCGCATCTTTATCGCTCTATATCTCTCCGTACAAAAATCTAAATACTTTATGGTAAAACTGGCCGGTACTTTAGTTTTTTACTTACAAATTTAGGAAAAGTAAAAACATTATCTTTTATATTTTTAGAGTATTAGCGATTTTTGCGGACCTCTATATTTTGGGGTATCTATCCCATATAGGGGATAGTTGCCTAACTCATGTAAATTAAGTTTAGGATAGATGCCCCGCCGAGAAACATGACATCTATCCCGCAAAAACTTTGATTGCATTTTGCCTTCCCATGCAATCCCACAAAGACATGAGACACGGTCAACTTAGTTGTAGTTGGAAAATCTTTCGATTAATTAATAAAAAAGTATACCATTCATCCGCGAAACTATAGTAATTACAATCGGGGCAACTATACCCCTGGGGCAACTATCCTGATTTTACCCTACGTCCCCACCGAGGTGCTCGAGCCTACCCTGAATTAGGGCGATCGGGCCTTAGTCGACCACGCGAGCCCAGTGCGGGTTGATCGTCTTCACACAGTGCAGGTTACCTCACGATGTTTTCCTTCACCGTAAGAGCGTCGTGGATAAAAGAGACCGGAGGTAGAGGCCCTTGCTACGCCACCGACGCTACAACATATTCGTAACTATCATCATATCAGCTCATATACGTCCCCACCGAGGAGCTCGAGCCTACCCTGAATTAGAGCGATCGGGCCTTAGTCAACCAAGCCTTAGTTTGAGTTTCTTCGAAGGCGTGTGCAGGTTTCCTCACGATGTTTTCCTTCACTGTAAGAGTGTCGGATAAACGTACATATTATGAAATCTAAATTCAAAATCACATTGGTACGTGGCAGGATTCGAACCACGACCTCCCGGACAAGTCGTTACGCCACCGACGCTCGTAACTATAAAATGCTACAATTATAAACTTTAATCGGCCAGGTGCTCATTTTAGAGCACTGAAAAGTTCTTTCGTAGCCTTTCTCGAAATACAAACGAGATAATGAGAAATCGACATCGTTTCGCATTGCGCATACAGCTAGGAGATGAAGACTCATTGGCGACGATGAGCCTGTCAAAAACAAGCTTCAAAGCCTTGAGCATCGCCGCAAAGTTGCCTGTCATTCGGTTTTCTGTCGAATTCATTTCGGAGAGTGTGCTCAAGAACTTCGCGACATCATTCCCCCAGCTCCATTCCACCTTCGGTCAACGAGACGCAGGGGGAGGTTCCACCCCTTTGTTAATGATATTCAGCCTATACGCACGAAGCGTTATGCTTCCTCATTTATTATGCGGAAAGCAATGGAGTGGAACTCCCTGCCTGCGTCTGTGTTTCCCGACTCCTACAATTTGGGGATCTTCAAGGCGAGAGTGAATAGACATTATTTGAGTTTGCGTGTACCATCCTCGACTACATCGTCACTTACCATCGTGTGAGATATAGTTAAACGCACTCAAATTTTTTATTTAAAAAAAGATGTAAAATATACCACAACCGTTGGAACAAAATCTTTGCCTTGCCTAAAACCTCGCCCTCGCAAAGGGCATGGACCTTTATTGTCTCTGGCCTTAACGCAACAACTGCCGCGTATATCCGGTGCCAGTCACTAGCCAGCCACACCAATACCCGTGTAATCTGGCACTCATTACGGCCTACCTGGGTGACTGCGCGTCGCGAGGCTCAGACCTCGTCGTCGCCGCCCGCGGCCCTTCGTGGCCAATTACCGACACGTCCCTGTATCGTGGCCACGGAAATGTCTCTGTTTTCATACCCGATACTTACACCAGAACAATATATCGGTGTCTCCTTCATTACCTTGGTGTTCAAACGAGAGGATCACTTCTACTCGAGAAATGTCTTAGGTTAGGTTAGGTTTCGGCCTCCCCAGCGGACGGGTATCCATGAGGATCTCCCTACGTAAAAAAAAAAAAAAAAGGTTAGGTTAGGTTAATAAGTCCAAGGTTTTTCCCGCGAAACCCCAATTTAGCGAAGGACCGCGCGAAGGTTGAATTGATGCTATGCATGCATACTCTTTTTTTCTGTTTTAAAATTGGTTTACTGTCCGAAGTCCTTTCCTGCCTCAGCCGAAAAACGTCCACTTCTGGACAAAGGCCTCCCTCAAGGATTTCCACGACGACCGGTCCTGCGCTGCCCTCATCCATCGGCTTTCCGCGATATTCACCAGGTCGTCGGTCCACCGCGTGGGAGGCCTGCCTACGCCACGCTCTCCGGTGCGTAGTCGCCACTCGAGAACTTTACTACCCCAACGACCATCTGTTCTACGAGCTATGTGCCCTGCCCACTGCCACTTCAGTTTAGCGATTCTGTGAGCTATGTCGGTTACTTTGATTCTCCTGCGGATCTCCTCGTTTCTGATTCGAGTAATAAAAACCTAACCACTCCGGGAGTGTCGACAGAAGTAAAAACTTTTTACAGTTCTATAATTTTTGACCCTGCGAGTGTTCCTGGTATGTAACCGACAGGTTACATTACAGTGTCGCGAACTCAATGGTTTTTTCCCATCTCAAAAATGCCCAACGCGCCTAAAGAAGCTTTCACTTCAATAACCATTATTAATATTATTATCTTAAACCAAGGTTGTCTCGTGTTCTGAGGCGGGCGGTGACTAGCTTTTACCCGCGGCTTCGCTCCCGTGGTGGACATCGTTTTTATGACTGTCTTTGTAAGTGGTGCACGAGACGCAAGCGGCTTGCAAGCGTAGGCAGCAATTTACACAAGATCCCTCGGGAAATACATATATGTATCTGACTATTATAATCAGCAGTCTATGTCACTTCCCACCCCTCAATTATTTCTTTGCCAAAAAAACACGTCAATTCGTGCTGCTCCGTTGCGACGCCGACGTGCGCGAATCTCGGGAACTGTTTCAGGCTATGCTAATTATTAGTACCTAGTCTATCTCATTTCTCACCCCCTCAATACATATGGGCGCCGCGCCGGCGCGGCGCCGCCGTGGCAACCCCGCACGCCGCCGCCGCCGCCGTCATTCTCCGCGCGGCGTGAGTGGCGTAAAGACGTTCATTATTTTAAAAAAATTTCTCTACTTTTTAATGTTGTTGACTGACTTACGTGCATTAAAATAACAGAACTATCAAAAAATATATAAAAAATAATTCGAAGTGAGTGGATTCCTTTAAAAGACTACTAAATTCCTTTAAAAGACTACTAAAAGATTTTTGAGAAGCTTTCGCCAAGCCGTTTAAATCTTGTCATCTCAGAAAACGTGTACAATGAATGTTGCTCTGGTGTTCCGTTCTGAGATTATGGACGTATTGAAGATGAATCAAGATAATGAAGCACTAATTAATTATGTTATGTTTGAAACGCAACATGATGGCAAAAATGAATAAAAGACTCCAAGTAACAAGACCGATTGTCGCAGCAGCACTTTTGGATAACCGATAGTCAGGCAGAAATTGATTTTTTTATTTTTTTTATTAAAAATTTGAGAGGTTTTGACTATATCTCACCTGATGGTAAGTGACGATGTAGTCGAGGATGGTACACGCAAACTCAAATAATGCCTATTCACTCTCGCCTTGAAGATCCCCAAATTGTAGGAGTCGGGAAACACAGACGTGAGCAAGGAGTTCCACTCCATCGCTGTCCGCATAATAAATTAGCGTCGCGTTGACCGAAGCTGGAATGGAGCTGGGGGAATAAGGCTAATATGGTCGAAAAGAGCCCTGCGCAGCGTCTTTTTGTAGGACTTGGCGGCTTTGTTGAATGCCTTCTTCTTGTCACGCGTGTCCGGAGCTTTAAGATTCCGAGCGTGGGCCCACGCCTGGTAAGCCGAATGCTTTTGTGCCTCAGCAACTGAACATTCGGCATTAAACCACGGGCGAGCTTTACTCTCTAAAGGAATGTCAGAAAATGGAATATAATATTCCATCGCCTGACATATTACCTTTGAGATTTCGGTCGCACAGCTCGACGGATCGCTAGAAGAAAAACACGCCTGCCGCCAAGGATAAGATGCAAAAAAGTGGCGCATCTCATCCCAATCTGCTGACTTGTACCGCCATACCCGTCTGGTGTCCTTAGGGCTGAGATCGGGAGGTAAATAAGACAGTACAGATTTCACCAGACAATGATCAGACGTACCCAAAGGTGAGGATACTGACACATTGTAACGGTCTGGTTCTGTTGTCAGCAGAAGGTCCAAACAATTTTCCGTTTGGCCATCAACGTCAGGCACACGCGTCGCCTGGTCTACCAGCTGGGAAAGATTTAGCGACAAAGCGAGTTTGAATGCCTCTCTCCCAGCGTGGTCGGTCTTTTCCTACGGGAACAGCCACTCCTTATGGTGGGCATTGAAGTCCCCCAGAAGGACCAGTTGGGCAGACGGGTACCTTTGTTATCGCTGACGTAGACACAAACACCGCCGTGCGCCTTGAAATTGTGCTCCAGGGAATATCCCGGGTACTGCAAGTTTTTAGAGAACCAAAATATGTCAAGAACTTCCTTTCGTACATCAGAGAAGTGATAAACATCAATGATGTGCCAGAAACTTCAGCAAAAAATGCAGGCATTACAAGCATCAGCAATGAAACCGACACATCATTGTTGCACAAACGAAACATAGCATTAGTTCATTCCAAGGAATCCAAGGTAACACAATAGAGCAAGAATGTTGGCGTTGCATTGCTGGGGCTGATCGAACAGAACCCAAAGATGGTAATTTATTATCTTACTGGAACAGTAAAAAAGGCATTTTCTTATCTTGCTGCTATTGCTACAGCTTTACTCTGTGTGCCTGCCACTAGCACTCCGAGTGAGAGGGTATTCTCGGTAGCCGGGTTAACCGTTACGGCGAAAAGATCTCGCTTGAGCTCAATTTGGGTGAACAAGATCATATTCATTTATGATAATTGTAAAATCTGTAAGATTGATAATAACGAAAAACCATACTTAGTATTAAAAAAAATGTTTACGAGGCTATTAAAGTAAGGGTTCATTTGTAAAATAGTTTTTTATTATTTGTGTACCTAATCTAGACAAGTATGTAATATATTGACATTATCTTATCGTCTGCCTGAAATTACACGAGCAGCTTGTTAAAATTTAAACAAACTAGGTGAAGAAGGGGAGTAGATGACGTGTTTTATAAAAAAAACAAGAAAATCAGCGACGCCGCCGGCGCCACGCCGCCGCCGACTGAAAATCTTCAGCGCGCCGCCGCTGACAATTTTCAAGGCGGCGCCCACATCTACCCCTCAACCATCTTCAAGACGAGACTGAATAGGCACTATTTGAGCTTGCGTGTTACATCCTCGGCTGCATCGGCACTTACCATCAGGTGAGGTGCAGCCAAACGCACTCAAATTTTTATAAAAAAAATTGAAAAAAACTGAGCACAAAATTTTAACAAAAAGTAGTCTATGTCCTTCCCCCGTGACACAGGCTAACTCCAAGCCAAGTCAAGATTGGATGAGGTGTTAAAGCATAAAAAGGTATCAAACAAACAAACACATTTTCACATTTATAATATGTAATACCTGATTGTGCCAGTGGCTTCGCTCGCGTGAACATAACACCTATACGAATGTCGCGAGCGTGAAAAAAAGTTGCCTATATGTTAATCCAGGTCCTAACCTGTCTACCTTCCAAATTTCAGCCAGATACGCTTAGTAGTTTTTGCTTGAAAGAGTAACAAACATCAATACATATATCCATACATACAAACTTTCGCGTTTATAATATTAGTAGGATCTCCAGGTAGGCCGGACAGTTCCTTGTATACTACAAATTATTCCCTCGATAATGTCATCCCATCCGTGAAGTTACCGATGAGTCATACAAGTTCAATTCTTAAAGGAAGCTCGAATTCTTAAAGGAACTAAATTAAAAAAACTATTTTTAATAAATTTTTTAACGTCGGTGGCGTAACGGCCTCCTGTCCGAGAGGTTGTGGTTCGAATCCTACCACGTACCAATGTGATTTCGAATTTAGATTGCATATGTACGTCAGTCCGACGCCCTTACGGTGAAGGAAAACATCGTGAGGAAACCTGCACACGCCTGGGAAGAAACTCGCAGGTTGGGTGTGAAGCGACAAACCCGCACTGGGCCCGCGTGGTCGACTACGGCCCGATCGTCCTAATTCAGGGCAGGCTCGAGCCCCTCGGTGCGGACGTATATGAGCTGATATGATGATGAAATTTTATCCCTTCGAGTGTTCCTGGGGTTACAATACAGGTTACAGTGTCGCGAGTTTAATGGGTTTTTTCCCATCTCAAATTCAGTTTTATAAAGTTTGACCCTCCGAGTGTTCCTGGCGGTGTCGTTTACATTACATGTTACAGTGTCGGGAGTGTCGGTAACATTACAGGTTACAATGTCGCGAGTTCAATGGTTTTTTCTCATCCCCAAAAAATGCCCAACGCGCTTAAAGAAGTTTTCACTTCAAAAAAATTTGTTACATGTAAACGTACTACAGAACAAAACTGATCAAGATCTTCCTTAAAAATTCTCACACGACCCTACCAGATTTTAACTATTCTTATGCCCTTGCGATAAAGCTCAATTTAGTTGACACAAAATTATAGTCACATTTATTCCTTGGACTATGAAGTGACTATTTATGGAATTTATGGCATTGATGTCACATATCTATTACTAACCTAAGGCACACCCTGGGCACTTCATACAACGGGCCTGAAATTACATTTCAAAAAACGAATGAAGGAACAAACAAAATGGCGGCGAAATCCTATACGTTCGACAACCAAACCCTGACCAATCTCAATCAATATGGGAGACGAGGGGGTGAGGTCGCAATCTAGAGAGCGGCAGGGAGTGTCCATACTGTATGTTAGTACAAATATTATACTTTGCCCAAGGCGAGGCCCCAGTGGCGGATTAGCCACGTAGCAAGAGTAGCAAATGCTACGGGCCCCACGCATTTGAGGGCCCCGAGCATCAACGCTCTCTGACCGTAATAAGATATAAATTTTGATAGAAGCGTGAAAACATTTTTTCAAATCAATGTAGGCACAATTCTTACCAAGAAACAGTTGGCAAAATGTTCAACTATAATTAAAAATTTTAGAACATTTTTTAAAGTGAGCGCTGGTCACACCACAAATTATGTTTTGCACCGCCCTACACGCAACACTGCAAAAATATCACTCTAACAGGGGATACGATTTGCTCAGAGAAGTCCACATTAACGCAGATATAATTATACCAGCTGTTATAACACCGGAAATTTTATTTTTTTAATATATTTTCTTCTAAGCTAGTAGAACGATTACAAATCACGTGCAATTATTAAAAAAAATTAATTTACGTAGTAAGTGGGTTATTAGTATTATTTTCATATTTGCCCAGACTAAATCCAGCCGAACTTGTTTGTAACAGTTTTAATGCATTTAATACCATTAACTTGGTAAACTAAAGCAATCCAAGGGCCCCCTGAACTCATCAATTTGCTTCAGGCCCCGCACTGGCTTAATCCGGCACTACGAGGCCAAAGAAAGCCCAAAAGTGCATACCTAAGTCGTTTCCTAATAATAAGTATTAAGTACATAGAGATCCAATCAGATGTAGATGGAAAGACTGCAATTTTATCCACAATTTGTACGCCTTGACATCATCAGATGGATGTGGACTTTTTTTTTATTTTTATTTATACAATTGATAAAAAGAATGTTACAAAAAATTATAATACTAATACATCAAAAACCTTTACAGGTTTATCCGTGTACTAGTTACTGTCGTTGCTGACAAAATACACTTAAGCTGAGTTTTCTACCCTATGTTATCAAAAATCAAACAGATACAAGAAAAAAAAGAAAGAATAAGACAATATATCAGTATTACAAAAAATGAAATATGTATCCACCTATACGAAAAAATAAATAAATGAAAATACAGTAAAAGCTTAATGATATATCTGTTTGAAAAGATGGGCACTATCATCACAATAGACTTAACTTAAGTCTATTGTGCTATCATGAGCACCATATACCTACAGAAATGAGTTTGTGCAGGACTTTGGTACCAAGGTTCCCCAAGACCCCAACGGAATGGAGAACTGGCTATCTTATCTCCATGCCATAAGACAATGTTCTTGGATATGATGATGACCGTCTAGGAGAATCTGATTTGTGTCTACCCTTCTAAGGAACCTTAGAAAAATAATTTTATCAGCTTTGAGGATTTATGATATTATGGCCCTATAAGTCATACATATCACATCTTCGAGCTTCCAGGGTTACGAACACTATGCCACCAACCACACCAGTCTCATAAATTACTGTCGTGCGTGGGTGCAAGAACGGATGAGACAGGAGACAGGCGTCTCATTCGACGCTCGATTCGATTCGCGTGGTAGTTGGAGCCCGTAGTGTGTGCGTCCGCGCCGACCATGGAAAGCTTTCTTTAGAGATCCGCAGTCAAATAAGCAAAAGATACAGAACTAAGCCGAAGCTTGCAACTAAGGATGTGATCATTCGAAGTTAGTAAGTGATAGATATTGCAGGTAATTTTACGACACTGTTATTGTTTTTACAAGCTTTTATTTACCTGCCCCGGTGTCTAAAATCAAATCTTGCAACTTAAATTTAGCCAACTTCCTGGTTTCCGCTTGAGCTGAAATTTTGCCTGTGTATGTAAATCTAATGACATTGCAATATTAATATGGCATGAAGCTGATCTGATGATGGAGCCGGAACGTGGCCATGGGAACTCTGTAATAGAACGGCTCAACCCCATCGATTTTGGGCTCGTTTCTTTCGTCTTGAAAAGAACTAACCATCACTTGGGGTGCAGCCAAACGAACTTAAATGATTAGTACAAAAATAAAAGAAGGACTCTGGCCCGAGATGATATCCAGGGTCTGACGGTGAAGCCAGAAGGTGGCACCTGAAAGGCGGCTAAAAACTTGTAACTAAAAAGTTTTAGGTTTTTCTTGGCTTTTTATTTGTTGGAAAAGATATTGATAGGTTGACAGCCCACCTTACGGAATTGGGTACATTTAAACATCCGTATTCACGTAAAAAAAGAGCACTGGGCAGTAGTGGGGGAAGGTTGCTGCATATCTTCGACGTAATGTAAGATAAGTAAAGCTGTGATCCAAACGGAACTACGAAGGGTTTTATGAAGACGTCAGCAATAACTGAAGATCACTCTACACCAGTTTTCAAAAATAAACGTATACAGAAAGATTAAAAAGAAGAACTCTCAATCCTCCCCTTGATACTCGAGCTAGACCTCGACGGTTCTACATCTTTCCTGCATAACTGCCTTTGATTTTAAATTTGATATCATTAACATAATTTAACAGACCCTAATATCTATAATGCAATACTAGAATTACAAGTCGTTTGGAGTCTTTCAAAATGGCGAGATTAAGTAAGTAAGTAGTTTATTGGAATATTAACTGACTATATTAATTGTTTATTGACTGACTCGGCGGCTCAGTGGTCAGCGTGTTCTTGACTATTGATCCGAGGGTTGTGGGTTCGACCCCCACCCAGGGCAAATATTTGTGTGATGAGCAGATTTGTTTGCTCTGTGTCTGGGTGTTAAATATCTATATATGTATGTATTTAAACGTATATAAGTATGTATATCAGTCTCTGTTTCCCATAACACAGGGAATCCTACTTTGGGGCCAGATGTGTGATTTGTCCCAGAATATTTATTTATTTAAAAATACCAAAATTTCAACTCCAACCCTAAAAAAACAAATAAAGTTTTACTGTGAAACGTACAGAATCAAAGTTCTGGAATACAATCATACTTAGCTAGTACACCGTGTGTCAGGCGGCTATGGCATAGCATCAGCACCACGGGTAGCGGGGGGCCGCGCGGCCTCGCGCACTAGTGCCTCGCTCGCATTGTCGCTTTCCGGGAAAGATGGCCGCTGATTGCCGGCCGCGATACCAAACGACCGGCAGGGCTGGACTTGGAAAGACTTGGTTATTTTTTTTATTAATAATTTGAGTGCGTTTGACTATATCTCACCTGATGGTAAGTGACGATGTAGTCGATGATGGTACACGTAAACTCAAATAATGCCTATTCACTCTCGCCTTGAAGATCCCCAAATTATAGGAATCGGGAAACACAGACGCAGGCAAGGAGTTCCACTCCATCGCTGTCCGCATAATAAATGAGGAAGCGTAGCGGTTATTGTGATTTTAGTTTTATTGTTAAAGAAGTTCTTAAAAGGAGAAAAGAACTTTGCAATATTTTATGAGTGCTTACCTATATACTTAATATTTTCAAAGCTTTTAGATACTTTGTACTTTTAGATCGAACTGCTATAAATCCAAATCCTATTTTAATACTTTTTAAAAATAGTATTTTTTAAACTACTTATTTAGAGTGAGTAAAGGAATATTTTATTTACATTGGTTTATATTCCGTCATCTAAGAATAAATTGTAAGAAAAAATTCCTGTCCAACTTTCTTTAGTACCCCAGACATTAGAAAGCAGAGGAGAGCTTAGGAGAGAATGACAAAAAAAATTCTTTAGGGGACACTAATTTATTAAATAAGGTAGTGACTGACAACTGCAATCTCCTTCTGAATACCTCCCTGGCCCATCACATCACAGCCATTCCTCGCCCCATGCGCCAACGTCGAACCGAACAGTCCGCAGTAAATTATCCCCGCGCATAAAAACTAATTGAAAAGCACGCACCGCACCGCACCGGACGCGCGCGCGCGCAGGCTATGGGTCGCCTGCGTCACGCTAAATGACGGCTCATTTATGCAGCCGTTTTGTTATTTATGACTGTTCTATGATCATTTATGTACAAGACAGGACTTCTTCATATATATATACACGTAGGTAAACACATAAGAATGATAAACACGTTGAGAAAAATCGACTTCCATCGCAACAGCCTTAGTATATATATATTTTTTTTATTTTGTATTTTTTTTTTCAAAGAACTATATTGATTTTAATAAAAAATATATGAGAACATCCAGCCAGTATACCCTATCGAATAAACAAACAAGAAAATCGGTTTACAATCTGCAAAGATATCGCATAACGTAACAAACATACAAAAAAAAACAAAAAACGAGACCTACAGTACTCGCATATGATGTGTAACATGTGACAAAATACTTATGAAATTAATTAATTATCGGGTCGTACATTCACGGGCCGACCGTTCGAATAGTAGTATGTCATCTTTGCCTTTGCCATCACACTAGGCGGCATGGCTATGACAACCTTAGTTTTCGAGATTTTTTTTTTTTTTTATTAAAAATTTGAGTGCGTTTGACTGCAACTCACCTGATGGTAAGTGATGATGCAGTCGAGGATGGTACACGCAAACTCAAATAATGCCTATTCACTCTTGCCTTAAAAAACGTTCGCATTTCCTGTTACACATTTCCGTCCCATTTCACGAAATCACTCCCACAAATTGCAGGAAAGCGAGAGCAAAGATGTTACACATCAAAAAACATACAGTCGTTTTATCCTTTTGGAAGTCGGTTGAAAATCAGAAATCACGATGCCTTTTTCTGCTAGGTATACGAGTATGAAGGTTAATTTAATTATGTGGTTATTGCGAGGCATTGAATTTACCGCCTCCGTTAGCTCAGAGGCAAAGTTCACTGGCTTTAAACAGGAGGTCGCGGGTTCGATTCCCGGTGGGGTCAAATTGTAAGACTCGGTTTGGTTGGTGGTAGGGCATGTTCTAAGCCCGCCTGGCTAGCTACCACCATCTTATCTAAGTCTTGCCGCCAAACATCAATGTTGATATCTTGGTGTGTTCCGGCATGAAGATAAGATAGCCAGTTCCCCATTCCGTTGGGGAATCTTGGTAAGCCCGCTTCCATCTTCGGCAATATCGTCACTTACCACCAGGTGAGACGTTATGAAGGGTTTACCAATTGTGAATAAAATAAAAAAAACAGTTGTCTCCGTTTTTTTCTTTACGTGTAAAGAGTAAAGACAATAACCACACTTTTGCACTTTTTCAATGTTATTTTGTTTAGTTTAAATTTTCTGAATGAAAGTATAAAAAATAATAACATTTCTCACTTTGTATCATCATAACAAATATTGTATTTTTTTTTATTTATTCTTCAAAATATTAGTCGTAACTAGAGTTGAAAGTAACGGTGTAGACCTATCTTTGGGATTTTTTTTCTATCGAGCCAAAACTGCTCAGTCGTAATAGCTTTTGACTTTATGGAACATCATCAACAATAAGGGTATTTTTTTTTCAACCTTGGGTTTTCTATTGTTAAGAAATTATTAACGTCGAAAATAAAGAAAATCTGTAATATTACCGCCTTAATTTAATATATGTGGTCAATCAAAGTCAATTAGTATGTATGTTTGTCCATTTATTAAACGATGCATCGACTAAACTGAGTTTGGTTTCGCTAACCACCGCCGTGCACGCTCCAGGCGTGGCGTCAGCCGTGGCGTTGGTGGACATCGTTCAACATCAATTATGTAGGTAATGTTACATTTATTAAACTCAACTTACAATAATATAATAATTAATAAACCAAACAAATTAAAAGTAACTGTAACCCGACTACGGAAAAAAACGAGACCTACAGTACTCCGCATATGATGTGTAACATGTGACAAAATACTTATGAAATTAATTAATTATCGGGTCGAACATTCACGGGCCGACCCTTCGAATAGTAGTATAGTATGTCATCTTTGCCTTTGCTATCACACTAGGCGGCATGGCTATGACAACCTTAGTTTTCGAGAATTAAAAAACGTTAGCATTTCCTGTTACACATTTCCGTCCCATTTCAGCACGAAATCACTCCCACAAATTGCTGTGCGCGAGTCCGACCCGCACTTGGTCAGATCGAATAGCGCGCGCTTTCGCGACTTCCTGTTACACATTTCCGTCCCATGTTTCACATTTCCGTCCCATTTCACGAAATCACTCCCACAAATTGCAGGAAAGCGAGAGCAAAGATGTTACACATCAATAACTATCAATAAAGGAAAAAGTTCCAAAAACACTTTATTTATTTATTGTTTAAGTACCTTAGTAAAAAATCATAAGATTTACGATTCTGTAAGAGTTTTCTGCCAACAAACCAGTGAGTGAGAAAGAAATGACTTACGAACGGGTAGAGGCGTGTATAAAATTTGTTACATATTAGGAATGTAAAAAAAAATACTATAAGATATATATTCCTATGTAATATGTTACTTACTTACTTGTCGACCAACCCGTACTAGGCCCGCGTGGTCGAATAAGGCCCGATCGCCCTAATTCAGGGTAGGCTCGAGCCCCTTGGTGGGGACGTATATGAGCTGATATGATGAATATGTTACATATAACAAATACGTATGAGTTAGTAATAATATACCAACTGCGTACATAAATAAATATCAATAGTAATATACTTACTAAAGCAAATAATAAACAATAATAATAATAATATATTACATACCTAACCTACTATGATGCAATATAGGGAAAGCAAATCAGATCAGGTAATGCTCATTTACTCTCTTCTTATACAGGTTGTAACAAAATTGGTGTAGGTCCCGTTAACTGGGGCTTCTACTCAGCATACTGAACAACTTTTGTTCTGTGACTTGGCTGAAATTTCAAAAAAGTTTTTTACTCTTCATACAAATCGATCAGCTGATCGACCAATTTTGTGCATTTTAGTATGGAGGGTCCAATTTTTTTTTTACGAGAATTGACTATAGGTTCCTTGGGGGAAGTTGTTCAGTATGATGAATGGAACTCCCAGTTAAAGGGTCCTACACTAATTCTTTTACACCTGTATGTATATGTTTATGCTAGGACTTAGGAAGGGCATTCCAAAGTCGCACCGAATAAACAGAAAAAGACCCACTATAGTGGGAGGAGCAGTGACAGGGAAATTTCAGTAACAGAGATTTTATAGATCGGCAAGGCATATCTCTAGGAACACTGTAATCAAAGAGATCACGCAAATATGAAGGAGAGGAAGGATTGTGAAGGATTTTTGTCGCTTGGCATATTTAATAATGTACTAGAAATGTATATAAATATTTTTGACTCAGATTTTTTTTTTCTCTTTCATTTGACTTCCCACATAATACGATAGCAAATGAGCGTCGGTGGCGTAATGGCAAGGGCCGCTACCTCCTGTCTGGGAGGTCGTGGTTCGAATCCTGTCACGTTAAACAATGTGTTTTCGAATTTCGGTTTCATATGTACGTTCATCCGACGCTCTTACGGTGAAGGACAACATCGTGAGGAAACCTTGCACACGCCTGCGAATAAACTCGAAGATTGTGTGTGAAGTCGACCAACCCGCACTGGGCCCGCGTGGTGTGACTAAGGCCCGATCGCTCCAATTCAGGGTAGGCTCGAGCCCCTCGGTGGGGAACGTATATAAGCTGATATGATCGTGACGATAGCAAAAAAAAAATCAGAGGCCCCCAGTTTTTTTATGTAATATCCGTCATATTGATTTTGTTCGTATAAAATGAACCGGATCATAATAAGGAATCGATTGACACCTCTATTATCAAAATCAGCTCACTAGTTTAGGCGCTACGTTGGAACATACGTAAATACATACATACATAGACTTCAAAAACATAACCCTTCCTTTTTCCTTTGCCGTAGTCGGGTGAAAATAATCAACAAACACATTATTACAAAGACAAATGAACATCTGCGTGTGGACAAGGCAGCAGCGTATAGTAAGCTCTTGAGCTCCTCTACAGGTGATTATAAATGGCTGACAACTCATAACACTGAAAAACCCGGTTTAGCGTTTGTGCTCAACACTACATTTTATATATATTTTACTATGGCAAGAATTTACTGGCCGCTAAAAGACGAAACAAAAGCTCGTAAAAAGACATAATTACTGTAAATGTCGCGCACACGCCGTAGTAGGAGACAGCGTCGGCAACAGGTAACTAGGTCCCGCTATGTGCTGCTTTAAAATTACAGGGTGTAGCATAATTTTGAAAAATACAAAAACCGACTTTAAACAGGAAACTCAGATTCCCCTCGATTTCTCTGGGATGCCATCATCAAATCCTGGTTTCCTTATCATGGTACCACCCTTGGGATATCTCCTTTCCAACAAAAAAAGAATCATCAAAATCGGTTCATAAACGACGAAGTTATCCGCGAACACACATAAAAAAAAAAATATATACGGTCGAATTGAGAAACCTCCTCCTTTTTTGAAGTCGGTTAAAAATTGGTGTAAGTCCCGTTAACTGGGGCTTCTACACATCATACTGAACAACTTTTGTTTCACGACATTGCAGAAATTGCAAAAAAAAAATTACTCTTCATACAAATCGATCAGCTGATCAACTAATTTTGTGCATTTTTGTATGGAGGGTCCAATTTTTGTTTTGAGAATTGACTATGGGTTCCTTGGGGAAAGTTGTTCAGTATGATGGGTAGAACCCCCAGTTAACGGGTTCTACACCAACTTTGTTACACCCCCGAAGACCTACGGCACGCTCTGTGAATCTCAAAAACAATCAATCAATCTCCCGTATAGTATCTATACACAGAGTAAAACCAAATTCATAGACTTTTAGTTGTTAGCGAGCATTATTTCATTTGGGAAGTTTACAAATTTTAAACCAGTGAGATGAATAAATTAAAAATATAATGTCACGATAGTAAAATTATATATCATCCTACTTAATATTATAAACGCGAGGGTTTGTAAGAATGTATGGATGTATGTTTGTTACTCTTTCACGCAAAAACTACTGAACAGATCTGGCTGAAATTTGGTAGGTAAACAGATTGAGACCTGGATTAACACATAGGCTACTTTTTTCCACGCTAGCACTGCGCACCCTCGAAAAGTCATAGAAACGTTGTCCACGCGGGTGAAGCCGCGGGAAACAGCTAGTTATATATCATTGTCAAAAACACTCTACTTGTTAACATTATAAGCTTTATAAGATTGACTACGAGCTAATGAAAAAACTCCCGATTTCGACATAAACACAAATCACAAGCTATCTGACAAAAATGAAGCTAAATTAATAAATGAATTCAAATGTGTTTCATCATATTATCAGCTCATATACGTCCCCACCGAGGGCCTTGAGCCTAACCTGAATTAGGGCGATCAAATGTGTTTACAAAAATTAATTAATAAATATCCCGTACATAGATGGTGCATAGATAAGGTACATACATAGATGGTGGCGCATCGGGAGCCGGGTCGTTCCTTTCCCTCTAATAACCCTCCTTATAATATGGTTGAGGTGAGCGATGGCTGATTCTTGCGTTACACCTACACCCGTGACGGGTGCCGTCTGTGTGAACTGGCCTACTCTTACATAAATAAATAAATAACATTTAATGATTTTAATGTTTAACTTCTCGTGACATATTGTTTTTATATTCTAATGACATAATTTGTTTTATATCAATGATTATATTTTTACGTTATTAACTAATGATTGTTTATTTTTTTATTTTTCACAAATAACATTATTTATATGTAATTTAATTACTATTTTATGACTACCGGAAAGAGTGCACCTGCACCTATTTTGTATAAACATCTTGAATCTTGACTTGAATCTACACGCTAAACTTTCTTATCATCGCTTTCGGTGCTGTTGAAAAATTCCAAAGAAAGGAAAGGTCGGACAGGTTTTTTTTTTTTGAAAGGACAAGCTTGTTGTTGGCCGTGGGGGCCTTTACAACTTCACCAGGCAGGGGAGGCGAGTGCGGAGGGCATTTAACCTAGATGGTCGGACAGAGTTAGAGCCTGAGGTTAGAGCTACTGCAGAAGAAATCCATAGTTTTGCTGCCGGTAACCGATTTGTTGTCGTCAGACCCAGAAGCTGATCTTTCTATAATTAGTCTTGACACTTGGGACTAGAGCATCTAGAAAAACGAAGATGACGAGGTTGTGTTATCAATCTTATTTTGTTCAAGAAATCAGGACTTGCTCAGGACAGTCCCTGTGCTATGTTTATAGCTCTTTCTTAGATAGATCGTTGGTTGGTACTGGCGACCTGGAAACTGGTCTCCATGATAATGGCTGAATATTAAATACTGTACACGACCGCCATATGTGTACAGTAGTCATACTAGTCAGCCTGCTTTGGTTGATATGACGATGACCACCAGAAGATGCCCACTGCTGGACATAGGTCTCCCCCAAGTTGGGGGGATCGCTTTAATCGCTACGCTCAGACACCCTTGGAAAGAAATTGGGTGGAGTTTTTCTAGGGCCACAACCACAGGCCACATGTACAACAGTCACACAAAAAACTTATTCGTACAAGTCGATCAGATAATACGACTTAAGTAGGTAGTACCAACTTTAACCTAAAAAAAGTTGATCAATTTCATTAATTTAGATTTAAATTACCAGATCAAGATACCCTGTAGATAAAATATAAACAATCATCTATGACAAGTTACGGTTCGTCTTCAAAACTCAAATAATAATAATTATCTAGTAAATTAAAACGTTACAAGGTCCTCCAAAATCTTATGGGAAAATTTTTAAGGAACAAGTTTAACATAAATCTCATAAATCTATTAAAAAACACAAAAAGAGTGGTTGCCCCGCTTGTGAATTGCAACGACTGACAAAAGTGTACCAATAAAGTGTCAACAACCATAGAAATGTTACCATTGATGGGTTATGCACTAACAAACAACATTTGAAATTTAAAACCGAATGCTACTTAGATAATTTTAAATAAAACAAACCGACTTCAACAGGAAACTAAACTTCCTCTTGATTTCTCTGGGATTCCATCATCAGATCCTGGTTTCCTTATCATGGTACCACCCTTGGGATATCCACTTTTCAACAAAAAAAGAATCATTAAAATCGGTTCATATACAACGAAGTTATCCGCGAACACACATAAAAAATATATACACGGTCGAACTGAGAAACCTCCTCCTTTTTTGAAGTCGGTTAAAAAACATTACACTTATAATATTTTTATTTTTTTTATTAACTATTAGTAGCAAAGATACATCATCATTTTATTTGCTTCACGTTTAGAACGCATGTAACCTATCTACCTCCCCTTATATACAGCATATCTCTGCCAATAACTCATTTCGTAGCACCTTTCCTGCGCCCGCGACGCTTAAATGCCCCTTCATTCCGCGCGCCGCGCGCCCATTGTTCCACCTCAGGTACTCGGTAACTACGAGTGCAGTGAAGATTAAGACTATGGTAGATATAAAAGCATTCCATTCCACCGAAAAAATACAACGACAAAGGGCCAACAAACGCGTCAATTCGAGACATTTTTGTTCTAGTTACATTACAATATGCGAGAGCAATGCGTGTTGATTTTATAGATAGATGGATAAACCGTTTATTCACCGACCAAGCACAAAAAAATAGGTAATAGGTTGGTAGTAATAAAAAATGAAGGTTACACCACTTAGACAAAGACTGCCAGGCCAGTGAAAGATCGCGGGAAGCCGATGTATGCATGCAGCGCGGGACCGGTCGTCGTGGAAATCCTTGGGGGCGGCCTTTGTCCAGCAGTGGACCTTTTTCGACTGATATGATGATGACAGTGAAAAGGTCCTGGCTCAGCATATGATATACTACATAATAACAGTAATAATTAGTTATAAAAATTAATTATAAGCTTCCTGCAGATTAAACTAATTCGCAATTGTTTACTTCTACATTAGGTACTTTTTTTTAAATAATATAGGGGGGGGGGGTTTCAAAGCCAGCTGAATGACTGGAACTTCCGCATCCAGTTTTTAAAGTGAATAATTTAAAACAGACACGTGTAAGTAGGCTGCCATAGACTAAGATAATCTCCTTAATTCTCTCTAAACTCTTAATCGCTAATTATGAGAAAAATAACCCATTTATTTTAGAGGTCGGTTTAATCATCACACCAGTCATTATCTACATAATTCATCACCCCTACGATAGTAGATATTTTCAGGGCCCTTTAACAGAAAGCAGAAAATATATTATCATATCTGCTCATAGGCGTCGCCACCGAGGGGCTCGAGCCTACCCTGAATTAGGGCGATCGAGCCTTAGTCGACCACGCGGGTCCAGTGCATGTTGGTCGACTTCACTCACAACCTTCGAGTTTCTTCGAAAACATCTGCTGGTTTCCTCAAAATGTTTGCCTTCACTGTAAGAGCGTAGGATAAAGAAAAGAGATCACACGAAAAACCCGAAATAATAGATACAGTATAAACAGTTAATAGAAATTGTAAATTATTTACATACCTACGGCTGAATATAATATATCGATGACTATATAAGTTTAAAGATATTTATTCATAAAGACACCAGTCACTTACATGAGAAAAATATAAATATTATACTTAATAAAGTACAATTTGTAAGTTTGTGTTCGCTCGTATTGGAAACATAAAAAAAATATTCAAAATTAGTTTGTTTGCAGGGTCATTCATCACATCGTTATAGATACGTCCCCACCGAGGGCTCGAGCCTACCCTGAATTAGGGCAATCGCGCCTTAGTCGACCACGCGGGCCCAGTGCGGGTTGGTCGACTTCACACACAACCTGCGAGTTTCTTTGCAGGTGTGTGCAGGTTCCCTCACGATCGATGTTTTCCTTCACCGTTAAAGCAATCGGTAAGTATATGTACGTAAGTTTTTGAAAAACTCATTGGTACATTGGCCGTCCAGATTAGAACTCGGTACCTCTGGTTAGAAGAACCGAGTCGTTACCGGTTGAGCCACCGATGCTTTTTTTTAATAATGTATATCTTCCAATATATATTGGTAAAGTTTACCTTTAATAACCCACATATTTCTAACCCGCGATCTAACCCACCGACAACAAAAAGTTAAAAAAAAAAAAACCATTTCTCGCATAGCCGTCACCGTCTGACATACACAAAACACAATATTTAACGCTTTCATAGCGTGGTCCAACTATAATAAGACACGAATTGACTCTTAAAGAAAATCTCAAACAAACATTACAGTTGATTGTATGGGGACCTGCCTGTCTGTCTGGAATAAGTGAGGTTCTAATGATTGGTCTGAAAGAGATTAACATATAGAGATTAACATATACGTGCTGCCGCTATTACAGACCTTGAAGGGAATGTACCTACTTTAAATGAACTCTATCACAGATTACTAAATAGTTACACTCTATTGCCTTTTACATAAACCACTAAAGATTTAAAAAAAAACTATAGATAACCTAAAAAATCTTCAAAAACCCTTATTGTTTTTAATTTCCCAAAACAAATATGCAAATGAATTTGAATGTAATGAAAGTAATTTGTAGATTTATTTAGATATACTATAAAATCAGCTGTACAATAAGGTTCAAAATTACCGCTGTACTCAGCTTAGAACAGTGGGCGGGAATGGGTTAAGTTGAGGGTAGATTAATATAAATTGTTTTTTTTAGAGCCTGATCTGTAATACTATTTCGGCCCACTTTCAACCTAACCGTAACTTAAAATCTGTTTAACCTACATGCGATTTTGTTACAAAATTTATTAAGACCCTCTTGATCACCTAGAATCCCAATTTTCAAAAATAATGTATTTACCATTCCTGAGATATTGACGTCCTAAAATCACTATTTTTATTACTTAATGTACTGACTCACTCACTCATCAAAAATATATACTTAGAAACTTGAAGTTTGGTGCCGAGGTGGGTTTTAAGCGTACACAGAGGAAAAATGTGACGAAGCTGCGACTTTTCATACAAACTGCGTAAGCGATTTTCACCTCATAGATGTTAACTAATTTACACCAATTTCTGATAGGTTGTCAGTCAAAGCAAAAGCTAGATTATTATTTTATTCAATACGGTTGTTAAACATGGCGCAGGTACTTTCAGAGGCTATAATTATAATTCGAAAATTAAATCATTTGCATAGGCGTCATTCTTTTTTTTAAGTTTAGTAGCAAGGAGTTTTCATACATAGAATAAAATCGGATAGATTTTATTTATACGAGAAAAAATGAATAACTACGTACGTCTTATCATTGAATTCTCAAAATTCTTTTAAATGATTGTTTATTACATATTTTTTAATATTTTTCTATTGACCTATGTACATATTATGTATGTTGAAATAAACTTATTTAATTCTTTGATTAGTTGTTTTACAATTTCCTACAACTGTATTGAAAAACGTCGTGTGATACACGGGTGTGTAGTTTATTGTAAAAGAGCGAGTAAAGTTAATAAGTTCAATTTTATTGTCGTTCACTTCCATAAAAACTAATTTTGTCCTTCATTTGTTTATTTTGAATTAATAATTTAAAAACTAAATAATTTATAAACCTAGCTTTAGTTCTGACTGACAATCTTTTATTGGTCAAAATCGGTTACCTTTTAAAAGGTAAAAATCGCTTTTACTATTTGTATGAATATGAATAGTCTAATTTTCGCCGTGGGTTCAGCGAGTCGGACTCGCGTAATTAGGTTATCGTACTGCTATCACTCATCACATCACCGACATAGCTCACAGAATCGCTAAACTTAAGTGAAAGTGGACAGGGCACATAGCTCGTAGAATGGATGAATGGCCGTTGGGATAGTTAAGTTCTTGAGTGGCGACCGTGCACCCGGGTGACCTAGCGTATGAAGGCCTCCCACACGGTGGACCGGCGACCTGGTGGAGATCGCGGGAAGCCGCTGGATGCGGGCAGCGCAAGACTGGTCGTCGTGGAAATCTTTGTGCGGAAGCTTTTGTCCAGCAGTGGACATCTTTTGGCTGATATGATGATCACTCATTAAAAATTATAGACCACTTCCAGGTGGCTTAGGAACTTGCAATTCGTCATCGAGGTAGGTCATTGGGCGTAAGTTAACAACTATAAACGTGCCCATTGCTGGGTAACGGGTCTCTTCCCAAACTTGGCAAGGTTAGGTCATAGCACACCCCGGACACTTTAAACAACGGGCGAGAAATGACATTTCTTAAAACAAATGACGGAACAAATGAAATCACGGAGAAATTCTGCACGTTCGAGAACCAAACTAGCACCGATACGTATGAATCAATCTGGGTGACGAAGGGGCTGAGGTAGGCAATCTAGAGAGCGGCAGGGAGTGAACATACTGTTCTTTTTTACTGTTTTTTTTTTGTGATGATGCCAAAACTTTATATTTCATGAGGTATTATAAAAAAAACGTTATTCAGTTTAAAACATCCGAGAACGCTGAAGGCTGCACAATAGCTCGTATGATGATCTTTTTCTGTATAACTTTGGTATGACTTCGGTCACTATACTATAATGCTGTTAACGCACTCAAATTTTTAATAATAAAAAAAACCTATTTTCTGTTCTCTTTATGCTGTATAGCACTTGATATCATAACTTTTATTAAGGAGCTGGATATTTGAGGTTTTTTCGTTTTTTTTTTATAAAGGAAAAGGCTGCATATTGAGTGATAATGGAGCTACTATCCCAGAGATGGTTTTTAAGATCACTTTTAAGCTTTTTAAGTGTGCGCATGGTAATATGTTATGCAGAAGTAAGCATGAAAACCACTGTATGAGCAGCTTTTATATATATTCAAACACTTCGTTTTATTCATACAAACACTTTTAAAATAGTCTACAGGCACGGCCACGTTGTTTTTGCACACTGAAATTCATAAACGCATGGATATCTTTTGCTCATAAAATCCGGGTTATTATACAATACTTTTGTTTCCCTGAATTGTATCTTTATAATCATTATCATGTGGCGCTTGAAAATTTTACATTAAAGATGTATATACATTCGCATTAAAGTTACATGCCCATTAATCACCCTATCACCTATTGAAAAATGGTGTTTGTTGGTGAGAATTGAAATGGTCAAATCTTATTACAATAATAACACATGTTAAATTTTATTTGCAATGTGTCTCCATAATAGTACGGAAATGATCTAAATACTGACTATTGGCTGCATAACGGAACTTGTGCACTTTAATCTGGTTAGAAAAGATTTAGTGTATGTATAAAGGGTATGTCAGCGTTTATGCAGAAGATATTAAGCCTCTTGGACATTTACTCAGCTACTAATATGTGACTATGTATTATGTTGCTATTATACAAAAAATATATTATTAGCTAAACTGAAGTGGCAGGCACATAGCTCGTACAACAGATAGCCGTTGGGGTAGTAAATTTCTCGTGTGGCGACCGCGCACCGGAAAACGTAGCATAGACAGGCCTCCCACACGGTGGATCGACGACCTGGTGAAGATCGCGAGAAGCCACTAGATGCGGGCAGCGCAAGATCGGTCGTCGTGGAAATCCTTGGGGAGGCCTTTGTCCAGCAGTGGATATCTTTCGGCTGAGATGATGATGATGATGAAAGATTCTGTATGATTAGTGGCCAGTTTTATAGCCACTATGATGCTGACATTCATTGAGTACAGAGTAGAGGGAGTGTCACGGGAGTGCCTAATTACTCCAACAAAAACTTCGTCCTCGCGAGTGACAAATGATAGTGGGGCGCGGTCATCTTGCAGCTTTCTACAGTAGCAAAGTATATATTATATTAGTACTAACATACAGTATGGACACTCCCTGCCGCTCTCTAGATTGCGACCTCACCCCCTCGTCACCCAGATTGATACAGATTCGTCACAGTTTGGTTGTCGAACGTATAGGATTTCGCGGCCATTTTGTTTGTTCCGTCTTTCCTTTTTTGAAATGTCATTTCTGGACCGTTGTATTAAGTGTCAAGGGTGTGACAGTAAGTGGGCTCAAGGTTACTTGACAGGGTATTCGAAACGTTCACATATACCCGGAGTATTACCTATAATACCGTTATGGCGTCGGTGGCGTAAAAGCTAGGGCCGCTACCTCCTGTCCGGGAGATCGTGGTTCGAAGCCTGCCACTTACCAATGCGTTTTCGAATTTCGATTTCATATGTACGTTTATGCGACGTTCTTACGGTGAAGGAAAACATGGTGAGGAAACCTGCACACGCCTGCGAAGAAACTCGAACGTTGTGTGTGAAGTCGACCAGCCCGCACTGGGCCCGCGTGGTCTACTAAGGCCTGATCCCCCTATTTCGGGGCCCCGGGGACATATATGAGCTGATATGTATGACCTATAATAACCCACCTATACTTTCTATAAACCGCCTATACCAAGTAGCCAATAGCCATATCTCAGTGCTACTTGTGTGGTCACGTCAATTACTCAGGTTAATTAACCATAATCTTGGTCATTACCAGGATAGATTTGATTGATAGTGGTCCCCGGCCGGGGGACAACTTTGTAAGACTCGGTTTGGTTAGTGGTATGGCATTTTCATAGCCCGCTTGACTAGCTACCACCATCTTATCCAAGTCTTGCCGCCAAACATCAGTGTTAACAGCATTGATGTGTTCCGTCTTGAAAATAAGATAGCCAGATCCCCTTTGCGTTGGAGAATCTTGTTAAGCCCGCTTCCATCTTCAGCATAATCGTCACTTACTATGAGGTGAGATGATGCCAACAAGGGCTCAAAAATTGTGAATATAATTTTTTTTTTCGAAAAAACTAAAACTTTAAGTACAAGCTTTTTAATATTGAATTTTTACGTGATATACATATGCCTGCAAAATTTCAGCTCAATCGAAAACCGGGAAGTGGGTCAAATTTAACTTGCAAGATTCCACCCGAACAAACATACATACGAACTGTTTCCGTGCTTCTCAAGGAGCGCTAAACCGTCGGTGTCGGTTGCTATCACTAGATGGCCGTTTAAGAGGCCTTTTAGGTGGCTTGGAAACTTGTAACAGTGATGTTCGTCACTATAGCCCTACAACCTGCACTAATCCGTACTATGCCCTGTGTGTGGTATAGCTTCTTGAGTAATAAGTATGGCACGAGACCCAAGCCCCAAAAGTGGTAATTAGTGATTGTTATCGAAAGAATACATACTTAACTTGTACGTATTCATTATAACTGCTCATATATGTCCCCACCGAGGGGCTCAAGCTCACCCTGAATTACGGTGATCGGGCCTTAGTCGAGCCCAGTGCGGGTTAGTCGACTTCACACACAACCTTCGAGTTTCTTCGCAAGCGTGTGCATGTTTTCCTTCGCCGTAAAGAGCGTCGGACAATTGTACAGAGGCCAGCACATCAAGTTATACACTTATAGTGCAATTCTGATCCATACGCATACGGCATACGAACGGAACAAAGTCCAAAGTGTAGCTTGATGTGCTGGCCTGTGTACATTATGAAATAGTACCTGTAGGTATTAAGTACTGTAAAAAATTATGATTTTTAGGATTCCGTGTCCAAAGGTTGCTAATTACTAAGCCTCCACTGTTCGTCCGCCCGTCTGTCCGTCTGTTTATCAACGGGCTGTATTTCATGAATTACGGTTCATGAAATACAGCCCACCTAGATAGACAGTTGAAATTTTCACAGAGTGTGTGTCCTATTGCCGCTATAACAACAAAATACAAATTAACGAAACTAAAAATTAAAGGGGCCGCCTATGCACGAAACGGGATTGTGAAAAGTATTTCATCATTCTCATCATCATCATACTCGTATCAGCCAAAAGACGTCCACTACTGGACAAATGTCTCCCCCAAGGATTTCTACGACGACCGGTCCTGTGCGCTGCCCGAATTCAGCGGCTTCCCGCGACCTCCACCAGGTCGTCTTCAACAGGAAAAGTATTTAAAAAGTACAATATTAAATCTTGTATGATGGTACGGAACCCTTCGTTTGAGAGTCTGACTCGCGCTTGGCCGGTTTTTAAATCGAGGCCTACAATTACAAGCCTCTGAAAACTATATCATGATGGGTACAGTCGATCACACGTCAGCGGTAACACTGACCTTGAGCTAGCATTATTTAACATGAAGTTTTCTGACTGACGTGGACCAAGTTAGATAGTGTAGCGAAAATAAAAGATATTTGTAACTAGTTAACCACTAACGTGGCTAAAAAGCGTCGGTGGCTCAACCGGTAACGACTCGGTCCATCTAACCAGAGGTGCCGGGTTCAAATCTGGACGGCCAATGTACCAATGAGTTTTTCAAAAACTTACGTACATATCATTGCCGATTGCTTTAACGGTGAAGGAAAACATCGTGAGGAAACCTGCACAAGGCCTGCGAAGAAACTCAAAGGTTGTGTGTGAAGTCGACCAACCCGCACTGGGCCCGCGTGGTCGACTAAGGCCTAATCGCCCTGATTCAGGGTAGGCTCGAGCCCCTCGGTGGGGACGTATATGAGCTGATACAATAAAAACCGCTAATGTTTACTTGAAGTTGCTAAAAATTTACATTTATATACGAAGCTGACAGGTAGGTCAAAATTTAAGTAAGATGTATTTTTTTAGATAACAAGACGCCGTTATTCTCTTTTATATAACCCCTGTATTTTACCTTTTTTTCTTCTTTTCCACTTAATATATTATTTATTCCGATTTACCCCAAAAATAATTTTCTTTCCATATTACCTCAATTTGGTCATCCAAATTCAACGTATGATGTGGCAAATTCCTTAATGGTATTTTGGCCAAATATCTTTTATTTTCGCTACAATAGGCAGAATCTACCTGCAATAAAGCACATGATTTCCGTAAAATGTTACAGTCTCTCTAGGCTAAGTTGCTTTGTGTGACAGACTCAGCTAAAACTCCCATCATTTAAACGTGCCTGTTGCCTGTATAATATATACGTAGCCTTGGACAACTTGGGGTATCAGAGCGATGGATGGCCTCGCGATTGCGACCGGTCGCGATACGAAAAGGTGGCGCGACCAGCATAAAAGGTATATTCGCGTTGGGCTCGAATGTGACCAATTGTAATTAAATTTTTGCATATAAATACATCCTTACTAGTCCTAACTAGTATTATAAATGTGAAAATGTGTTTGTTTTTTTATTAATTTGTTTGTTTGTTACCTTTTCACGCCTCAACACCTTGACCAATCTTAATGAAATTTGGCATGCAGGTAGGCTGTTTTACTGGGAAGGACGTAGGCTACTTTTTATCCCGTGAAAATAGCACAGCCCGATGCAGTTCCTGAGGGAACTGAAAAAAATACTCTTTTTTGGTTAATTTCTTTAACATCGCAGCGGAACAATGGATTGTTGTGATTTTTTGCACAGAGATGATTGAGGGGGTGGGAAATGACATGATTTATTAATAAGCATATCCTGACATAGTTCCCGAGGAATCTGGAAAAAACCATGTCCACGCTCCTCGCACCCTCTAAGACAGTCATTACAACGATATCCACGCGGGCGAAGCCGCGGGCAACAGCTAGTAGTATTATTAATGTGAAAATGTGTTTGTTTGTTACCTTTTCACGCTTCAACACCTTAACCAGTCTTGATGAAATTTGGCATGCAGGTAGACTGTATTACTGAGAAAGACATAGACTACTTTTTATAAACGTGAAAATAGCACACCCTGATGCAATTCCTGAGGGTACTAAAATAATACTCTTTTTTGGTTAATTTCTTTAACATCGCAACAGAACAATGCATTGTTGTAATTTTTTGCAAAGAGATTTTTTTTATTCGCAATTGATGGTTGAGGTGGAAGGACTCACCCTCAAAAACAGTCATAAAAACGCTGTCCACGCGGACGAAGCCGCGGGCAAAAGCTAGTAATATTGTGCAAATGTGTTTGTTTGTTTGTTACCTTTTCACGCTTCCACACCTAAACCGATCTTGACGAAATTTGGCATGGATGTAGCCTACTCTGTCATTGAAAAGGATATAAGTAGGCTACTTTTTATCCCGTGAAAAGAGCAGAGTCCCATACAGTTCTTGTGGGCACTGAAAAAATATTATTTTTTTGTTTATTTCCTTAACATCGCAACGGAGCAACGGATTAATGTGATTTTTTGCACAGAGATATTTGAGGGGGTGGGAAATAATATAGACTACTAATTAGCATAGCCCGAGTCAGTTCCCGGGATCTAAGGAAAACTAATTTCCAGGATAGCGTGCGTCGGCGTCGGCGTCGGAGCAACGGATTGACGTCATTTTTTGCATAGAAATAGTAGACGGGGGAGGGAGGGGGGAAGTGACAAAGACTGCTAATCAGAATAGCCCGATATATTTCCCTAGGGATGTCTACGCTCGCGATCCGTGCGGCTCGCAAACCGCTTACCCTCAGAGACAGTCATAAAAACGATGCCCAAGCGAACAAAGCCGCTGACAAAAGCTAGTCACACTAAGATTATACAGGCGAAAGTTTGTGAGTGTGTATGTTTTTGACATCTTCAAGCAAAAACTACTGAACGGATCTGGCTGAAATTTGGTAGGTAGAAAGATTAGGACCTGGATTAACACATAGGCTACTTTTTTTCACGCTCGAAAAGTCATAGAAACGTTGTCCACGCGGGTGAAGCCGCGGGAAACAGCTAGTATACAATATATTGCATTATTAGAGTGTGAATATGGTCTTAGTATTATTATTTTACCAGCTTTTTTGGAAGTGAAAACTTCTTTATGCGCGTTGGGCCTTCTTGAGATATACAAAAAACCTAATTGTGAATTGTGTAATTTGTTACCGAATATGTGTACCTGGAACAAACAGTTCAGATAGGTAGGTCCAACTTCAAGAAAGAGATTAATCGTCGAATCGAACTCGGCTGGGCAGCGTTCGGGAAGCTTCGCAATATCTTTACGTCCCAGATACCGCAGTGTCTTAAGACCAAGGTCTTCGACCAGTGTATGTTGCTATAGTGATGACATACGGAACTGAGACATGATCGCTTACTTTGGGCCTCATAAGAAGGCTCAATGTCACCCAAAGGGCAATGGAACATGATATGCTCGAAGTTTCTCTGCGTGATCGAATCAGAAACGAGAAGTAGGAGAACCAAAGTAACCGACATAGCTTTTAGAATTGCTAAACTTAAGTGGTAGTGGGCGGGGCACAAAGCTCGTAGAACAGAGAGACAGGGTAGTAAAGTTCTCGAGTGGTGACCGCGCACCAGAAAACGTAGCGTAGCAGGCGTCCCACTCGGACCGATGACCTGGTGAAGGTCGCGGATGCGGGTAGCGCAGAACCGGTCGTCATCGAAATCTTTGGGGGAAGCCTAGCAGCCTACGTCCAGCAGTGGACGTCCTTCGGCTGATATGATGATGATGAAAAACCATTGAACTCGCAACACTGTAATGTAACCTCAGATGTGCATTTAACCGACACCCAGAGGTACACTCGGAGGGTCGAAACTTATAAATCAATTTTGAGATGGAAAAAAACCATTTAACTCGCGACACTGTAGTGTAACCTCAGAACTGTAACCAAAATCGATAGGAACACTCGGAGGGTCAAAACTTATAAAACTGTAAAAAGTTTTCACTTCTGTCGGCACTCCCGGAGCGGTTAGGTTAGGTTTTATTAGCATTATATTTTTATACGTGTTTAGTCCTTGAATACTAAGAACAGAAGTCTGCAAAATTCAGTTCAGCATCTTTCATAGTTTGTGGTATACGCAATTAGGCTTGGTTGTCGTATTTTCCTGAAATTGATTTTTCGCCTAGAAAATGTTATCTGGAAATATAGCTTTCCCCAAACCACGCAACGACCACAGATAAGATAACATTGTGTAGGTATGCGGTATAGATAGATATCTATAATGAAGGTATACAATTGTTTTGGCGTAGGTATACTGTATTTATATATGTCGCCGAGATATTGTCAAAACCGCGATATTACAATCTCACTACACTAAATTCAGTTAGATTATAATATGACGGTAGATTGTCAATCGGCTTACAATTTCACGGCCCATTCTTGTATCTCTGAATAAAACCGATGATTTCTTCTTCTTCGGAGCACTCTGCTAACTAGGGGGGCTCTTTGACTGTTAAATCAATCAAACCTGACTGCTCGCTTCGCTCCCTCATTTAATTAATGTTATTCACTTCGCTTAGTGTTATTGTAATATTACTATTGAGATTACAATGACACTAGTGAAATTGTAAATAGTATGTTACGGATCAAAAAATATCGACAGTTCACAATCTCGTGATATAGATTACAGTTAGATTATAATCTAACGGTTTTTACAATTTTACGGTGACATACCTGTTACACTACAGAAAGTGCCAGAAATAAGTAGAGGTAGTATTATTGTTATCTATAAATATTTTAGTTAAACCAAAGAGTAAAAAATATTACTTTAAAAAGTAGTTAAACTGAGAATAGCCCACCGCGTCATCGTCCCCGTTGCATTCGCGTGTCGCGATAATAATTACACCGTACTTATATCAAAGTATATATATTAGTACTGTGCTCATGTGTTGTTTACTGGTGCTCGCATTATTGTGTTACAAACAACACACACCACTTTGTACCTTATGAATAAACAGTTTAAGTGTAAATTGACATGGAAATAGCTCGATCTCCTGATCGACATACAAAAGTATAGAACGCGAACTTTCGAGGAAAAATTAAGCTTTTTGATATGAAAAATGCTATTAATGTATCATCAATTCATCATATAAGCCGAAAATCGTCCATTACTGGACAAAGGCCTCCCCCAAGGATTTCCACGACGACCGGTCCTGGGCTGCCCGCATCCACCCAGCTTCCCGCGATCTTCACCAGGTCGTCGGTTCACCGCGCGGGAGGCCCGCAAACGCTACGTTTTCCGGTGCGCGGTCGCCACTCGAGAACTTTACTACCCCAACTGCCATCTGTTCTACGAGCTATGTGCCCAGCCCACTGCCACTTCAGTTTATACTATTAATGTATATTTATTTATAGCTTTATCATGTGTATTAGAATCGTTTTTACTTTCGAACGATTGAGAAGAGAGCGGCAGCGAGCGGCAAAGGAATGAAGAAGGTATTGTGATGGAAAAGATTTAAAGTTAACATTAAATGAATTAAAAATAAATAATAAGATAAAACAAATTAAAAAATGAGATTTTTATGGGAATTTATTGTCTTACATTAATGTGCCTAATCTACTTACAATGAACGGATTTTGGTGAAATTTGGGTTAAGGCAATATGTTTTTTAGTATCTTCAGAATTTATTTTTTTTATTTTTCCTATCTTCATTTTTTACGGCTGCCACCGTAGTAGTAATAAATCACTTAGGTTTTTTTCATCAAAATGGCTATGACGATTTTAATAAAACTTTGTAATGTTACAACTTTTTATGGTTGTTTTTATTATGCTGTTCATTGTTCCAGGAAAAAAGGAATAAGGAATAGGAATATGTAAAGTTAGCTAGAACTTAATAAGGCCTACTATATTGGGTAGTTCATCATTCTATAAAAAATCGTTACAAGGTCCTATACAAATCAATATTATTTGTATATTTTTTTTCATCATATCTGATACATCTCTTTTCTTTGCTATTAGGTATGTATGTTCTTAATGCTAATTTATGTATGCCTGAGGGTGAAAACTACGCGATAAAGTATGCACAACGTGGCTGTACTTTTTATTGCATTTTTTAAACTGAATACCTGATGACTGAGTGCAACTAGACAAAACATTAATGGTACTATATGTTAGGTATTTTTCTTTATATTTGACTAGCTGTTGCCCGCGTCTTCGCCCGCGCAGATCCCGTTTTCTACCGTTCCCGTAGGAATTTCACAAAATTATTTCTTATCGAATACCTAAGTCATAAATAATTGCTACCTGTATGCCAAATTTCAGCCCGATCAGTCCGGTGGTTTGAGCTGTGCGTTGAAAGATCATTTAGTCAGTCACGGTTTCCTTTTATACCATACAGACAGAAAATAATAAATGATAGTAACCTATGCGGGCAGCGCAGAACCGGTCGTCGTGGAAATCCTTGGGTGAGGCCTATGTCCAGCAGTGGACGTCCTTCGGCTGATATGATGATGATGATGAACCTATTTGGAAATTCAAATCAGTGTGTGTTTTAACGTTTACTTCGTCTGTCGTGGTCATGAACAAATCAGAGAATCAAAGTCTGCTCAAGCTATTGAAAAAAAATGCATTAGGCTAGTATTACACTAAGTCATATATATATATATAAGGTGTAATACAATTAGCTGAAACTATTTTAACTGGTGCTTCTACCCATGAAACTGAACAACTTTCCCCATGGAACCCATAGTCAAATCGCAAAAAAATGGCCTCTCCCATACTAACTCGATCAGCTGATCAGCCAACTTAGTATGGGAAGTTAATTTTTTTTGAGATTTGACTATGGGTTCCATGGGTAAAGTTGTTCAGTTTCATGGGTAGAAGCACCAGTTGAAATAGTTTCAGCTAATTTTGTTAGACCTTATATATGATTCTAGATCTAGTACATTGCCGCCTTTGTAGGATCATATTTCACAGTGTGCTGTAAAAAATGATCATTGGGCTACATCTAGGATCATATGTATATGATAGGATAGTGTAATATCGGCCTTAGAGAAGTTTTCTCTATTTTGCAGACAAAAGTATGTAGGTACCACCTACCTACTTAACTACACTGGGTCCTTTTAGTTCGGAAAGTGTTTGGTAGCGTCGGCAGCACGACGAGACGCCAAACTTACGGCGAAATCGCGAAACTTGTAATGAGATTGTAATCAGGGGACCAACGGGAGAAACAAACGTTGAATGGACTAGCTAGCTAAGATAATGAGGTCCAATAGTAACTTTACTGCGAATTAAGGCCTTAAGATAAGTCAAATGACAATATTCCATTCAAATTATTAAAAGACTGTGTAAAGTTATCACTATGGAAAAAAATAAAATATAAAAGCGTCGGTGGCTCAACCGGTAACGACTCGGTCCTTCTAACCAGAGCCACAGATTACTAATTAGTTACTACCAGATTCAAATCTGGACGGCCAATGTACCAAAAAGTTTTTCAAAAACTTACGTACATATACTTACCGATTGTTTTAACGGTGAAGGAAAATATCGAAACCTGCACACACCTGCGAAGAAACTCGCAGGTTGTGTGTGAAGTCGACCAACCCGCATTGGGGCCGCGTGGTTAACTAAGGCCTGATCGCCCTAATTCAGGGTAGGCTCGAGCCACTCGGTGGGGACGTATATGAGCTGATATGATGATGGAAAAAATATATAATGTACTTAAAAGTAATAAAAAATCGATTTAATTGAATACAATTTTAAAAATATTACCATTTTTGATGTATAAAAATATACTGTAGAAGACCCTGTTTTTGGCATTAATTGCAAAATTTCTCGAAAACATATAGTTAAATGTTGAATCAAACCAACACACAAAAATCGTTGATTATCGTTGTTGTTGATTGTTGACACAAAAATTTTAATTTAACATATTTTTTTAAACTTATTTAAAAGTATAGAAAAGTAATTGATACAGCGTAGGCAGCAGCACATAGCAACAGCATCATACCACCAGCTATCACTCAATTTTTTTGTGGGATTTGTGGTGAACACATTCGTAGTTTTATTATAATATATTTGCATTGTTTCGTGCTAGAATTTACTTCAAAAAGTGCTGCGTTTTGGAGTAAATCATCTGATGCACGTGAGCAATGTGGGGAACATGAGGACGTGAAGATCCGACTTGCACTGGGTGCAGTTTTATAGACACCCGACTGTGACCGGATGTTCCATCTCAGAATGAGGCTGCTGCAAATACTGTCAAGAACTCCAGAGAAGATTTGTAATGCACTGCCACTAGTATTTTAAATCAAAAAAGACATGAAATCGATAAACGAAGATTGTCTCAAAAGAGCTTGTACCCAGAGAAGTTAATATATTCTTAACCAAAAATTAAAAACAGCTATCACTGCTGACTTTGCTAAATTAATTGTTACTTACTAGTATTGTATAGAAATAAGGTATGAATGGCAAAAAATATGAAATGCACAACACATATAAACCAATGTAAAATTGGTGTAGGACCCGTTAACTGGGGGTTATAGTCATCATACTGAACAACTTTCCTCAGGGAACCCGTAGTCAATTCTGAAAAAATGAACCCTCCATACAAAAATTCACAAAATTGGTCGATCAGCTGATCGATTTGAATGAAAATTTAAAAAAAAATACGATTTTAACAAAGTTATAGAACAAAAAAAGTGTGGTTTCATGAAACCACGGTAAAAGTTAAACTTTTTTTCACATTATAGACATTTACACGAAACGATCATGACTGCTCTCGTCTTGGAGCTGCGGTACAGAGGACGAAACGATCTTACCGACCGTCACGCGACACACACACGAAAAAATTTGAGACGATGTAATGAAAGTTTCACTTTAAAAACTAAGTGTGTGGTTTTATGAAACCACGGTAAAAACTTTAAAGAGGACGAAACGATAATGGCTGCTCTCGCTACGGTACAGAGGACGAAACGATCATAGCGTCAGACGAAAGCGACTGTCACGCGACATGCAACACACAGACGAAAAAAAATTTGTCGATGTAATAAAAGTTTCACTTTAAAAACTGTTTAGTATGATGATTGATGAGTAGAAGCCCCAGTTCACAACACCTACACCATTTTTTTTTACACCTGTATTACAAGGACATCGCATTCAGTCTACAAACCTTCTCGTTACTATAGCAGTTACATTACAACTTCTACCAGCTCACAATGGAGCTTTCAGTTTGCACAACAATATTAAAACTAGACTAAAGTTTTTGGTCAGTCAGTACAAATGGCAAGAAATACATAATACCACCAGCACCAGTTCTTACCAACTCACCAAGGAGTCTGTGTCTACATTACATAGCAGCCCGTCACGTCAGTCCATACATTACACATGGCATAATGGCATGTCATTCTAAAAACCTTAGCTCGCGGGTGCAGGCAGGCGCGGCTGGTCGGTCTCGCGCGGCTAATGAGCGGCGGCGGAGGGCGGGAGGGGAGGTAATGGCGGCGTCGGATGTCGCCGGGGGGTGCCGGGGGGTGCCGCCGATAACAAAATCACTAGAGAACGCGGCGGACGGTGCTGAGTGGAGCTGCGAATAATGGATGTGATAACATAAGCTCAAATAAAAACAAAGAATATGTTGGGTTAACGAGAAGTAGTTCGCATCGCCTCCGACAGCGCAGCGGCTTGGCTAAGAACAAAAGAAAAAATTGACTCTATATTATCACACATTAAAACATTCACACACTCATTAAAAACATTAACAAAAGCTATGAAGGCTCTTCGATGTTTTTTTTACTGAAAAACGTAACCTTGCTCTACGACATTATGCGTATCCCGTATAAAAGAGTTCAACGCGACCTACAATTTTCTGTTTATTGCACATTGTATTGTAACAAAGTTTAACTTTTCATCATTCTGCTGAAATCCGATTCCTAATTTCGCTCTATCAATAATTAATAATTAGGTGTCGATGGCGTAACGGCTAGGGCCGCCGCCTTCTGTCCGGGAGATCGTGGTTCGAATCCCACCACGTACCAATGTGATTTCGAATTTAAATTTCATATGTACGTTTACCCGACGCTCTTACGGTGAAGGAAAACATCGTGAGGAAACCTGCACACGCCTGCGAAGAAACTCGCAGGTTGTGTGTGAAGTCGACGAACCCGCACTGGGCCCGCGTGGTCGTCTAAGGCCCGATCGCCTTAATTCAGGGTAGGCTCGAGCCCCTCGGTGGGGACGTATACGAGCTGATATGATGACCTACCTACAAAAGTACAAATTAACGCTGTAATCTGTACATCACTAAATACCGAAATTGTTAGTTTTTCATATTAATGCCACATCCATTACGACTATAAATTTCTGCCTCAGACAAGAACCGAACCCGAAATACGGCGGGGTGGCGGCGGCGGGCGACGCGCCGTAAATCGCGGCCGGCCTTTGTGCGGCGGCGACGAGCGAGGCCGGGCGCAGCAAACATACCTACCACGAAAGCGTGATACTTTACTTACGAACTAAGTACCTATCTTTGGTGTAAGTACCTATAGCTCATCTGTGCCTATAGTCTATATATATGTATACTGTATACAGGTTGTAACAAAATTGGTGTAAGTCCCGTTAACTGGGGCTTCTACTCATCATACTGAACAACTTTTGTTCGACGACTTGCTGAAAACGTAAAAAAAATTTTTTACTCTTCATACAAATCGATTAGCTGATCGACCGATTTTGTGCATTTTAGTATGGAGGGTCCAATTTTTTTTTTTGAGAATTGACTATGGGTTCCTTGGGGAAAGTTGTTCAGCATGACGAGTAGAACCTCCAGTTAACAGGACCTACACCAATTTTGTTACATCCTGTATACAGGGTGACTTTTAAATAGTTCTTGATGGCAAAGGAAATTAATGTACGCGTGATTACAAACAACTTTCCTAAGAAAACTATGTCAAATCAGAAAAAAAAATTGTCCTCGATACGTAATAGGTATATAGGTAAGTTAACAAATCGGCAAAAATGTATTAAGACCAAATTTTTTTTTCATATTTAACATATATGTAGTTTTCTTTGGGAAAGTGGTTTGTAATCACGAGTACATTCATATCCTTTGCTATCAAGTACTAATTAAAAGTCACCCTATATATATTAGTACTAACTAATATACAGTATGGACACTCCCTGCTGCTCTCTACATTGCGACCTCACCCCTCGTCGCAAAGATTGATACAGTTTGGTTACAGTTTGGTTGTTAAACGTATAGGATTTCGCCGCCATTTTGTTTGTTCAGTCAATTGTTTTTTGAAATGTCATTTCTGGCCCGTTGTATGAAGTGTCCAGGGTGTGCCTATAGTATAGATGTTTCACTGTAGGAACTACTCATGTGATACATACATTACGACCACGACCGACCAAAGAATATAGACTACAGCTGTTTACCGCGGCTTCACCCGCGCAGGGTGATCAGTGCGCGAGCCGCAAGCGTGGTAAAAAGTAGCCTATGTGTTAATCCAGGTCCTAATCTGTCAACCTACCAAATTTCAGCCAGATCCGTTCTGTAGTTTTTGCGAGAAAGAGTAACAAACATACATCCATACAGTCTTACAAACTTTCGCCACAGATTACTAATTAGTTACTATTTCGCGTTTATAATATTAAGTAGGATTCCCACGACGCGACTTTCTTAGAGGCTTCATTCGACCGACGACGTTAAGAAAAAATCTCAAAAATAACTTAAGGAATTCATTGAAAATTAAAAACCCGACTGCGTAAAAACTTAACTCCTGATTTAGGCCAGTCGGGTAAAAATGTATCCTATGTCAATCACGGGATCAAGACGAATCAAAAGATACCTCATACTCATAAGTTAAAACCTTCTAGCCGTTCAGGCTGCAGCAGGGAACATAGAAATCTACATACAGTGAATTGACCCCTTGTCGGCCAATTAAGCCAGTTGTAGACTTCAGGCAAGATTCTGTCAATGAAATAAATTACTATTTTTTTTCATTTTCAAAGACGTGTATTCCTAATATATTGTAATATTCTTTAAAGTAACTATTTGTCTCGTATATTTATTGGATTTTAATTAAAAAATATATTAATAGAAATAAGGCAGAATCGCCGGTTGTCGGCCACTTTGTCTAGTTCCCGGCCTCCTATTTACCAGTTGTCGGCCACTATGTTCTTCGATGGAATTTTAGTCTTAATGTCCAAGAAATAAGGCTGTTCTTATTTAAATGTTAAAAAGCCGAGAACGGGTTACCGGTAAACCTAGAAGGCGGCCACTAAAATATTGGTAAGCCGAGAACGGGTTACCGGTAAACCTAGAAGGCGGCCACTAAAGGTAAGCCGAGAACGGGTTATCGGTAAACCTAGAAGGCGGCCACCAAAATCGTGGCATATTTAGAGGGTCATATCTTTGAAAATATAAAGGAAATGGGTGGCCGGAATCTAGTTCTTAATTCGCAAAAACCTAAATTTATAAAAATATAATGGAATTTATGTTCATAAACCTAAGATTCCCGTAAAAAAGACAAATAATATAGTCATATACAAAACCGGTTCTCGGCTGCCTGGTCGTAAACAGGATTTTGAACAAAATTCACTACCGGTCAGCCGGCCACATAAATTATCGTAAATTATAAGATTTGGATTAGTTTTGGCTCTTGAAAACTGAAAACAAACAAGTCATCGAAACCACAATCGAAATTGACCACCCACAAAGCAATGCAACACTTCAAAACTTACCGCTGAACTCCAAAGCACTCGTTATTTTTTCTCTTATATTTAGACGCGTCCGCACTGCTCATTTACAAATGGCGACTGAGAGCATAATATTACTCGAATTTCAAGGATAAGCTTGAGAATTGTTATACGTGAAGTTCGTCCGGGTCGAATGGAGCGAAATTTTAAAAGATTTTTTGTGAACTTTATCTATTATTCAAACTAAAGCGTGAAGAGGCCGGAAACGGGTGATGGCCGGCTAAGGGGTCAATTTACTATGTACATACACACACTCGAAAAACATAAACCTTTTTCTGAGGCAGTCGGGTACGCCAGTAATATATAAGTCACTGCAGTCGGGTAATAAAAACTCCTACCACAGATTACTAATTAGTTACTACGTAACTCCTACCTATAAGCACACCCCGGACACTCCATACAAATGGTCGTGAAATGACATTTCTAAAACAAATGACGGAGCAAACAAAATCACGGCGAAATCCCATACGTTCGAGAACCAAACTGTAACCAATCTGTATCGATCTGGGTGACGAGGGGGTGAGGTCGCAATCTAAAGAGCGGCAGAAAGTGTCTGTTAGTTAGTACTTATATATATACTTTGCTATGAGTATTCTAATCTAGAGCGGCGACGCCAAGAGGCCGGTAGGGCAATGCAATCATAGCAACCGCTGTGACACGCACGGTATTTTTACAGGTAATTAGTAATTAGGTACATTGCAGGTAAGTACTAGGCCTTGATGATGACACGTAAAACAAACGGTAGTGACGGCCTAGGAATAGACTGTAGAGGCACACCCTGGACACTTCATACAACGGGCCAGAAATGACATTTAAAAAAAGGGATGACGGAACAAACAAAATAACGGCGAAATCCTATACCAAAGTATATATATTAGTACTAACATACAGTATGGACACTCACTGCCGCTCTCTAGATTGCCGACCTCACCCCCTCGTCACCTAGATTGATACAGATTGGTTACAGTTTGGTTGTCGAACGTATTAGGATTTCGCCGCCATTTTTGATGTGTAACATCTTTGCTCTCGCTTTCCTGCAATTTGTGGGAGTGATTTCGTGAAATGGGACGGAAATGTGTAACAGTTTTTTCAGGCTTTAAAAGCGCGGAAAAGGCAAAGGACTATGACTATACAGCCTAGTCTGCCGTATCTTTGCCGTCGTTTTTTAAAGTATTTTGTCACATGTTACACATCATATGCGAGTACTGTAGGTCTCGCTCAAATTTTTTTTTCTGTTCCGTTATGCCTTTTTTTAAATATCGTTTCTGGCCCGTTGAATGAAGTTGTACAGGGTGTGCCTATACGTTCGACAACCAAACTGTAACCAATCTGGGTGACGAGGGGGTGAGGTCGCAATATGAGAGCGGCAGGGATTGTCCATACTGTATGTTAGTACCAATATATGTATATACTTTTACTTTGATAGAGGTAAAACACAGCGCTAAACCCAGCAACAAGTTGAGGACCTATATCTAGAGGGGGCGATCCAATAGATAGACTATACGTTATACGACGTACTTATATATACGGACTACGGACCGATATCGAGTTGTTCATAATAAAATAAGCTCATTTCCAACAACCTGAAAACTTTTAGGTAGGTAGGTAGGTACAAGCTTTTATTAAAAAAAAATTTTTAAGTTGTGTCAAATGAAAATGTTATCAAGTAATTAATTGATTTTAAAAAAGCCGGGCTAAGAGGTACAGAATTTCCTATGATTTGATTGAAAACAATAAACGATCCTGCGACCTTGATTCTACCTTCGTAGTTCATCATCAGATCAAGTTCAGAATACCAAAAGGATCCATTATCATTATCACATACCATGAGGCTTCATACTAAATTTAAGTTCCTCAGGGAACTGAAAATGCAGTGACTTATAATATTACTTGAAAATTACTCTTTTTTCTGTTAATTGCTTTAATATTGCAACGGAACAATGGATTGTTGTGATTATTTGCACAGAGACTGTTGAGGGGGTGGGAATAGACATAATTTACTAATTAGCATATTCCCGAGGAATCTGGAGAAAAATCATGTGCACGCTCGCGAGCCGCTTGCTGCTCGCGCACCACTCACCCTCAAAAACAGTCATAAAAACGATGTCCACGCAGGCGAAACCGCGGGCAAAATCTAGTATTAACATATTTTAAAACTCTCATAAACCTCCCTAGTTTCTTAAAACCACGGCGACATTAAACGTGTAACCCTATACTATAGATGACTATAGATACTTAATCTACGTATAAATGTACTACATATAATATATATTTACAGTAACTACCCATCTACTGAGAAGCAAGCCAAGACATAGTAGTAATATATATAATATACTTTAGCTAAGACGTGTTCTATCTATCTGACTAGGTACTCCGTCCGCGATACGCGTACCGTATGTCGTGTCGCGGCGCGACTCGCGAACAACGAACATAATTCGACCTCGGCTCGGGTGAACAACACTCCTTAGTTTGTACCTTCGGACTTCATATACACAAAGGTACTTACTACTACATACTTGAAAACACAGCTTGTAAAACTGTAGGTAATGTAGGAGTGTACAGGCACTACACAACACACCCATTGCATAGGGATGACAAATGCTAGGCAACTGACTTACTTTTTATCATGTGTCTAAAACGACATTTTGTTCTAAAAATGTTTGAAATACCTAGGCGTGACGTCATAGTTTTTCAGCGTCATTTATGTACTCATTTTGTGATTTTAATGAATGAAAAATCGAAGACTTGATGGAAAACAAAACGAGTAAGGTTGTCCGAAGTTTTAGTAGAAGGGCAATTTAGGGATCAAGAGTTCATAATTTATTTCTGATGCTGTCGTCATCCCTATTGCAACGCGCCTTACGAACGTGGAAGCTATATTATTGGCTGAATTATTTTAAATTCATAAATAGAACTTTGACAACTGACTTCAGCCGTAGGTGAGGGTGTTTTTGCGCCTAAAATATGCGAGTTGCTCCACTAAAACTTAAATATCTCGAGAACTACAAGTCCGATCGTAAAATTACAAAGTGCGTTGATATGCTCAGGCTAAATCTCTCAAATAACACCAATGTTGAGTACCATTAGCAATCTCTGAAAATAAAAACAATATTGAACTCAAAAATTTAAAATAACTCTACCTAAAATCGCAATAAAACTCTAACCAAAAACTTTAAACTGATAATCGGCAAATCCTTCGCAGGACAGGTCTATCGTTTGAGCCGAGAAATTAGAAAATGGCAAAACTTCACAAAACCCCGTCAGTCAGTACCCAAGCGGCCTGCATCTCCGTGCATCTCGTGCATCTACGATAAGTCCGATACATACCTGAGTCATCCGGCGTGCCCCCAAAGCGACTCAGATCGAGCGCTTGGCTGGCTAGCTAGCAAGAAAACAGACAAGGGTAAAAAAAAAAAGACGATAATTTTTGTTATGGCAACATTAGACCACTATTGAACCCTCGGTACTCCGCAGCCAGTGCTGAGCACAAAGGCTGAGCAGAACAAATAGCTCGATCGAAACATACGAAAACGATAACGAACAAGAAAATTAAGCAGAAAAAGAAAACTACATTAAAACTTATATAGCTGTTCCATGATGCATGATTCCATGTTTACCGGTAGTCCCACGACTACCAGGGCATTTTTTTCTCAAAAATAGCTGTAATGTTTTTAATTAAACTTTGTACGTTTAACGTTACTTACTACGACTTGTACTATGAAGTACATTTTAGTTGATGGTTATTTTCTAAGCCCGCCTGGCTAGCTGCCACCATCTTATCTATGTCTTTCCGCCAAACATCAATGTCAAAAGCATTGATGTGTTCCGTCTTGAAAATAAGGTAGCCAATTCGCCATTGGGTTGGGGAATCTTGGTAAGCCTGCTTCCGTCTTCGGCATCATCGTCATTTACCATCAGGTGAGATGATGCCAAGTCAGAGCTTACCAATTAGTGGATTAAAAAAAATACATAAGTAGGTAAGTACTTCAATAGGATAGGAACCAAACTGAGAAAAAAGTATAATTCTTTAAAGTTAAGATTTTTATTTTTCTACATTGAATTAATATCTGTTTTTCTAAATAGTTATAGTAATTATTAAAATTTGCTTCTACATATGTATATAATTATTACATACCTATTGCAATTTAATAGGACCGGTCGTTGTTAAAATGCTTTTGGAAGGCCTATGTTCAGCCACACCCTGGTCACTTCATACAACGGACCAGAAATGAAATTTCAAAAAACGAATGACGAAACAAACAAAATGGCGGCGAAATCCTACAAACAAACTAAACAGTAACCAATCTGGGTGACGAGGGGGTGAGGTCGCAATCTAGAGAGCTGCAGGGAATGTCCATACTGTATGTTAGTACTAATATATATACTTTGGTCCAGCAGTGGACGTCTTTCGGCTGATATGATGTTGATTGCAATAAATAAACGTCATATTAACATAACTTACCAGTATACATAATATTATATGTGTGAGGTACCGGATCAACGTATTTAGGTCCTTATTACTTAATTATTTCAGCCTAATAAAGAACCACTACTTTTATAAGCAAGCGGTACCAAAGTTCATTAATCATTACTAAAACCTCTGTCATTTATTACTTGTTACTATTACGAGAACCATGCTTATTTAGGTAGATAGAGTTTACGATAATTACCTAGGTTATGTACTTGGTAACGACTTGCAGTAACTTGGTAGACGGCCCCGAGACATTATCGAGAAAAAGTTGAATAACTTACTACAAAAGTTTCTGAGAAGAGATGACGTACCTATCCTTCCAAGTTGGAAAAGTTCGTAACTCTTAATGTACTTTTTTTTTATACCGCTAGAAAGTTGATGAGTGCGCCGCCGTAGGAATTAATTGCTCTAATAAAGTGCGGAGTGCGGACGCTAGGTTCGGTGTTTACGAGCGCGCGGCCGGCGGGGGGGAATGGGGGGCGCGAGGGGTGAACAAAGGAGCGGTCGGTCGCGAGCCGGCCGCGGTCCGCGCGCGCCCGCCCGGCCGGCCCTTATCACACGGTCGGCTCGCGCGCCCCGCGACGCACGCTCGCTCGCCCGCTGCCACGCACTTTCGCGTATCTATGTGACAAGTGAATTGTGAGAAACCGCTAACTTGAGTGTATAGTGTAATAAAATTATAGTGCCCGCGCACTGCGCGACTACACAACGCCTTTATTGGTCGGATTTCATGAATATACGAGCTTGTAATATAATATTGCAACAACGGGACCCTCAAAAATCGTAAACACAGCACACGTGCCGCCAGCTCGCAAGTAAGTCGAAGTTCTGCTGAGTTGTTACTTTTGTCGATGTTTGTCAATATTTTGTGGTGATCAATAAACATTTGCCAAATGAATGATACGTCTTTAGTAGAGGAAATGTGACAAAATTAAGTTTAGCTTCTTCGATCCTTATTAAAGACATGGACGCGACTAAAATATAATTAAGATTACATTAGGTAGTTTAGGTACTTACCTAAATTATTTTTTTTGGAATAACCTTTATGACATATTATTGTTACAACTAGATTAAATAAATAATTACTTTTATAATATTTTTGACATGTTATTAATTATACCTAGATCAAATAAATAATTACATACTTTCATAATATATTTGTATTTGTGGTTAACATAAAGTGACAGAAAATGAATTCAATTTTCTGGTCAATACCTCTTTGCATCATAGTAAAGACACAAAATGACAAATTTTATTTTCGTTTCAAATTACTCTTTTTCGTGCAAGAATCAATTTCTTTCTAAATAATTTAAAACTTCATAGAAATAAACAGACAGACGGACAACTCTTTCGGATTTATTTTTCCTTTAGAGGCACGGAACCCTAAAAAGGCACGAAACCTCTCATGTCTAATTAATATTATTATTTATTACTAACGTCAAGAAACCCCTCAGAATAGATGAGGCCAAGGGCTTTCCAATTTCTTGTGGATTTAACATTAAAACTTTGGCATTATGTTTTGCTTATTTCCAGTAGATAAAAACAAGTCATATCCATTTCGCTCTCAAAATTCGCAAAAGCCTTCGCACTGAATTCGGACCTTTCAGGTGATATGCATGCATCTGCAGTTTTGTTTATTTTGTCAATCATCACGAAAAAGTTAGTTCAATCGGTATTCGCAAAACGTGCAACTAGCGCCATCTCTCGGTGACCGAGTGCCACGGTTTGGCACAAGGTCACCGGGCCAACGACCCGACAACTTCGGCCGCCTATGTTGGTGTAGGTCATAATTTTATGTCTTCTTTTTGTTTATCTTTTCGTATAACTTTATAGCTTCCCGCGTAAACATTTTTATCGTTGCGGTACCCTGAATGTTTACCTATTTTGAACATTATTAAGTAGGAACAGACTACAGGTATCCTATTACGTATATTCGTAATAGGATAGGACTGATAGGTATCCTACCTATGCACGACAGTGTTTTTCATAAGATTTTGCTTTTACAATATCTAAATTGAAACTTTTTATAATCTAGGTACCTACTGGTTCCTAATATCTTATATGCTGATAAAGCTTGCCTGATGATAAGTTCAAGCGTTTTGATTAAGAATGCCTACGTTATTATTTTTTGCTACTTCTAATCAAAAGTTGTTGGTGGTAGAGAATACGTCCTGAATATAATTCTATACCTTCGATAACTGATGGTGATGTGAGACTAAATGCGGTTTTCGAGAAATACAACTTAAATTTTCCTTGTTACAGTAAGCGAGTTCTAAAAATGGCGACAAAGGGCAAGAGGCCAATGCGCGCTCTCACGCCGGGAGACAAGATAGAGGCCATCCAGCGCGTCAATGACGGCGAGTCCAAGGCGTCAGTAGCGCGTGACATCGGCGTGCCCGAGTCCACGCTGCGCGGCTGGTGCAAAAACGAGGACAAGCTGCGCTACATGACGTCACGGCTGTCTTCCCCCGAGACCGACAAGAGCAATGATGGCGAGCCGCCCGACAAGCGCGCGCGCACCGAGTCGCCAGTCGCACCGCCCTCGCCCGCTGCTGCTGGCCTGGATCTCACTGCACCACCGAGCACTGCTCCACCGCCGCCGCCACCGCCACCACCGCCTGCTGACGCGCCCGTCGAGCTCACCACTCGCCGCGCCGAGCCTTCCCCGCCCCCCGTTCTGCCTCGCGAGCGCCGCCCCGACCCCGGCGCAAGCGTCTCCATGAGCGCCATCAGCCCTCTCTCTGGCCTTGCACACCTGCCCGGCCTCACGCACTCCCACCTCGGACTTAGCTTCAACGAAATTGCAACAAACCTCACTCTTCTAGCTCAACTTAATCCCGGACTGACAGGCCTCTCGGCACAGCCCGCCAGTCGAGCTTTGCGCTCGGTGCGCTCCCCGAAACCAGCCCACAATGGAGTACTTAACTTAAACGAAACTAAGCACCACAGAAGCAAATCTCACCACTCCTCGGACCCCTACCGCCACAGTGGCATCAAAGCTAGTCATCATACTTCTTCCCCTGCCACTCAACCAGTCGATGATACGTTATGGTATTGGCTTAAAACGCAACAAGCCATGTTAGATCTGACTGCACAGACTGCTAGTCATCCTCTACAACTCGGGAAGACCACCGAACCAACGGTTCCGCCAAAACCGGTTGCTCCTGCTCCTCCCGTCACATCACACCTGGACTACAACAGGAACTCGTGGCTGTGGCAGTATTACAAACAGTTCGGCGGTGCCATGCCGTTACCAGAAGACAAACTTAAGTCCGCTGCGCAGGTACCAAAAGATAAGAGTTCAGAGAACATCCTGTACTCGCATCTGATAAAAGGCAAAATAGAAGAAGATCGCACCACTACAACATGTCCAGTGCGAACACAGCCTCAACAGAGAGACGAGAGGCGCGCATCACCTGCTGAGTCTCACGTGGCCGAGCCTGCCGCCAGCCCCGAGATCGGCTCCGAGAACAAGGAGCCGGAGAGGAACCACGACACGGGCAGAAACCAGACCAAAGCACGAACCGTACTCGACAACTTGCTGTTCAATAACACAAACGAGACTTCGGTCAAAGAGATTAGTAGCACAGAGGGGATGAACGGCGACTGGGAGGCGGGCACCTGGGAGGCGCTGGAGCATGGCGACAAATTCCTGGCGTGGCTGGAGGCGAGTGGAGACCCGAGCGTGACGCGCATGCATGTGCACCAGCTGCGTGCGCTGCTGCAAAACTTGCGCGCGCGCCGAGTACCCGCCGAGCCGACTGCTATCGCCGCCGGTGGCGACCACGCCGCGCGCCGCAAGTAGACACGGCTCGCCACGCAGCCACCTGCCACGCACGCGCGCTCGCTACAGGGATACTTCAATTACGTGTGTAAATATAATGTTACGTCGTCGTCGCCAGTAAGCGTTCACTTGTGATATGTGTAGCCAAATTTGCGTACCTAATTTCTTTGTTCTAAAAGAAAAGCTATGCATTAAATATTTTCCTTAATTCGTAAGACTAAGTAAACCAAATGGTAAAACTTTCTTCAGATGCTGCTTTTTCAATTAACTAAGCCAGCATAGTTGATATATTTGACTCTACAAACTTAATAGTGAATGTTCAGGTGTAAATGGATGTTATTTAACTGCAATGGTGTTATTTTCAATGCACACAAATCTGTTACGTGTTTAGGTACCAAGTAGAACTGCTGTATGTTGCCATTTGACGATTACATTCCTAGTTGTACCCTTACTCTAGCTAGTTTATAGTCGGATCCCTATGTTCTACCTCAAGTCAACTAATGCTAAGTCATGGCGTCCTTTTGGTCGTTAACTGAGGGTAGTCGTTCAGTGTGGGACTCATACCAAATATAATGAATGATACGGTCCACGGAACAAAAAAAAATATGTTCCGTAATGCGGTCGTATTTCGTGTGCCAACAGTACGAACAAGGTAATATTGTTAAGATATAGATGACTCTATCGCGTTAGATAGACTAGGCACTCGTTGTTTTCTATTGCTCAGTATTTTATATCGTAGACATGTTCCATGTCTTAACTCGGAATTGTATTTATACGTTATAGTTAACAGTTAAGGACACTGTGATCAAAATTATAAATTATTGAGAGATTATTATTGTAAGTACATTTCCTAAAGTATAGAGTGTATTATCATGATGTTATAAGGATATTGTCCAATGTGTATGTGTAAGCGTTGCATTACATCGAAACGCAACATAAAATTGATAGCAAATAGGTGAAAAGTTCAAAAAACGTATCTTCTTTCCTTTATGTAATTAATTAAGATTGATTTGCATTTTCATGTTAAATAATATTAAAGGTAATTGCAACACTCGAATGTTCTAAAGATGATAATATTTTCTACAAAATTGGATTATAAAAAAATGATTCTCTTGTCACATGTCTGGGTGTGATCTCGAAAATGTTGAATAAATAAAAATATAAACTAATAAAACTATCTTTTTTTGTCCTATTTGTAACCACATAAGATAATTGAATAGTTTTCATATATACAAAGAAAATTTATGTACCCAGCGGCACAGAAATTAGGAAGCCTACCAAATTTTTCTCAGTACATTTTCATAAAAAGAGGGGGACACAAACAGCAACAATTTTTTTTAATCAACAAAAAAAAGTGGAATCGAATACTCTTTCTTTGGAAACGTTACTTACTATAACTACCTTCATTGAAAGATATATTATACGTACAAAGAAAATTTATATAACCTAGCGAGCGGCACAGAAATTATTTTTGTGCCGCTGAGTGTATAGACTAATAAATTGTACTTACATATAAATCGAACTTGCTGAAAAGTTTTATAAACGAACAAAGGTGTAAACAAAGTATTCATAATGATAATTGATACTGAACTAATGTTGCCATCGTTTGAGTAAGTCATAGTGAAACAAAAATAGGTACTTACTTTCCCAATTTCTGTGTTGACCTTTTTTATTTAGTTACATTGGTCCTTTACAAAAATTTTACTTTACCGGTTGTTGGTGTTGGTACTCATAAATTACAACTTACTCGTAGTTCTGCCATCTAAAATTGAGTAGCAAAACTAAACAAATAAATTGCACTAGTGCTGCTCTCTAAGATTAAGTAGCTGAACTAGATAAACGAATAGCGCCTCAATGACACGTTGACAACGTTGCCGTAGACCTTGACCATCTGGGAAACGCTAAGTACGTTGAGCGAAATGCAAGTCTCTTTCATTCGTTTACAATCTGATAGAGATAGCGTTACAGATATTGACAACAATATGAACTCCATCTCTGTCTGATTTTGTAAGAATGAAAGAGACTTGCTGTTTGCTCAGCATTCTTACCGGTTATTATAACTCCAGGAACTAAAAAAACACGGAACTAGATGGCACTAGTGAGACAAATCGCGTAAACGAAGCGTAAATTTTCAACATTACAACAAAAAAAAATTGAAAAATTCATCTTTTGCAATTAGTGGCGAAACTCCGTTGCGATGGCGGCCGAAAGGGGTTACATCACCCACCTCACACGTTCACGAATTGAATACTACGCGGCTTGAACTCAAGAAGAAGTATCAGGTTGTGTTGGAATCTTGGTAAACTCGCTTCCATGTTCGGCATCATCGTCGCTTACCAATCGTGGATTTTAAAAAAGGTTTAAGCACAGATTACTAAATAGTTACTTCGGTATAAGGTACTTACGTGCAGCATCGGCTTAGTGAGGGGTTCATACTCGAAGTAGTCTGCCACAAGCGACGCTAACCCTTGCCAGGTGTTTGTGCCCGCAAAGCAAAGCCTGGTCTGTCTGATTGTTGTGCACACCATCTTCTGCAAATTGATAGTCATTCTAACATTAAAATCCTTACTAATATTATAAATCTAACCGCCTCCGTGGCGTAATGGTAACGATCATTAGTTTCACATCAGGAGGTCGAGGGTTCGATTCCAAGCAGAGTCTAACTTTGTATGATTCGGTTTGGTTGGTGGAAGGGCATTTTCTGAGCTCCCCTCGCCGTCCACCAACATGCCAGCTACCACCATCGTCTTGCCGCCAAGCATCAATGTCATTCATGTATTCCGGCTTGTAGATAAGATAGCCAGTTCCCCATTGCGTTGGGGTATCTTGGTAAGCCCGCTTCCATCTTCGGCATCATCGTCACTTACATGATGTCAAGGGCTTACCAATTGTGGATAAAAAAAATGTGAAAATGTGTTTATTTGTTTGTAACCTTTTCACGCTTTATCACCTTGACCAATCTTGATGAAATTTGGCATGCACGTAGACTGTGTCACTGGGAAGGACATAGGCTACTTTTTATACCGTGAAAGTAGCAAAGTCCGATGTAGTTCCTGAGGGAGCTAAAAAAAATTCTCTTCTTTTTTTGGTTACTTTTTTAACATCGTAACGGAGCAACGGATTGTTGTGATTGTTTGCACACAGACGGTTGAGGAGGTGAAATGACATAATTTACTAATTACCATATCCTGACACAGTTCCCGCGGGATCTGGGGAAAATTCATTTCCACGATCACGCACGTCGGCATTACAACGGAGCAACGAATTGAAGTGGTTTTTTGTATAGAATTGGTTGAGGGGGTGGGAAGTGACTAGTGACAGACTGCTAATTAGAGTAGCCCGATATAGTTCCTGAAGGATCTGAAGAAAACTCATGCCCACGCTCGCGAGCCGCCAGTCATAAAAACGATGTACACGCGGGCGTAGCTGTGGGAGAAAGCTAGTACTTACTATAAATTAAATTATTTAAAAAATCAGACACCATTTTTATATTCATTGAGAACATTCCAATAAGCCCAAACACGATACGTCTGCTGTAAGTTGGAAAAGAGTTGGGTATTCTGCAGATTTCAGGTGATACTGCAGCATCAGGTACAGGATACCTATACCATGTTCTCACAATATCACTGAAGTAACAGGGTACCTGGGAGAGAGAGACCTGGAAAGAGCTGCACCGACAAGAGCACCAGGATATCAAATTTCCAGTCGATCAAACCTGTGAAAGTTGCTCACATCCGCATCCCTTAATCAATGAAAAAAGACGTGATGATCATCAAACGGCTGAACTAAAATAACTAAGAATACTTAATCTCGTTAAAGTTACCTTTAAAAAAACAAACAGACACACACAAACAAAGGCACTCCGGGAGTGCCGACAGAAGTAAAAACTTTTTACAGTTTTATAAGTTTTGACCCTCCGAGCGTTCCTGGCGAACGACTAGTTTGCCAAAGTTTTGACCCTGCGTGTGTTCCTGGTAAGGTGTCGGTAACGGTAACAGTGTCGCGAGTTCAATGGTCTTTCCCATCTCAAAAAATGCCCAACGCGCCTAAAGAAGTTTTCACTTCAAAAAATATATCGGTTCATCCGTTTGGGAGCTACAATGTCACAGACAGATAGATAGATACACACGATAAACTTATAACACCCCTTTGCGTCGGGCGGGGGTTAAAAAGATAAAGAAAACATGATAAAGTTGGGTAGCTACCTGACTAAAAAGACCAGTGGTGCCATCTGTCAGCGCGAACAAAAATGAAACGCACCTGTAATCCACATTCATTTGGAACTTGCAGCAGCAAAGGTTTTCGCACTAGGTGTTTGAAGTGAAAATTAAATTGTCTCCTGAAGCTTTCAGCGTAAGCAAGGAGCAACCTTTCCTTGGGGCTGTTGGTGTAGTAGCTTATAGGGAAACACGTGCGATTCTCAAACACCGGCTCGGTTATCTCCGGCCAGCACAGGTTGACCACTCCATTCTCGTAGATAGCGTTGTTCAGCGATTCTATCGTCAGGGCATCCTTTATGTTCTTTTGACCAAATATCCTTGGCGAGATCTCAATAAAGTCTTCTCTTTCGTAAGGTTTCTCGAATACTTCACTAACTATGTTCTCGTTCACTTCTATAACTGGATCCAATGGCTTATTGTCGACAGGTTTGTTGTCGAAATTATCAATTTCAAACTTTATGTCTGTAGGTACGTTAGAGGTAACATCTACTGAAGGTTTAGAAAGTATTTTTGGTAAACTTGGTTGACTTGATTCCATGATGGTAGATGGTTATTTTCAAAATACAATAGTGAACTTGGGTAAAATTGTTTAAGAAATAAAGCTGTTTACTTTGCTTTTACCACCCATCATCGGATAATTCATTCTAAACAGATAGCTTTTTCAGACCTCCCTCGGTTGCTTAGCAACTGTTTTACAGTTTTCAGGAAATTGACTATTTTACAAGGATAAACAAAACGCAAAGGGAGACAATGCAGTGATATATACACGCATCAGCTCTTAGAGCTGCTAGTGTATTAACCAATTAATAAAAATAATAATTGTGAAAATTTTTATTATTTACTTTTGTAAAAACCGGCCAAGTGCGAGTCGGACTCGCGCAAAGTACGTAGTATTTTCAAAAAATAAGTTTTCTTCAAAAAATATAACATTTTGTGTGAAAAATCTAGGAACTTTTTACAAATCCAACTGCACATCTTAAGTTGGTCGACTGTTACTCCTAAACTAAGAGGTTTAGCTGGTAGGGCGAGGTGACACATAACTAACAAAAATTAGCACTTTGAAGCTTAATATTTCGCAAACTGATCCCTGAAATAAAAAAATGGTTTAAGCAAACTCTCAGTTAATTCAACGATATCCCACACGATAGAGTACACACGGCGCCACATTAAGCTATACAAAACCAGTATACGCGGGCCTCGCGTATGTTGAAACGCACAGGCATCGCGCGGCCAGCTTACACTGGTTTTGTATAGCTTGATGTGTCGCTGTGTGTACGTCACCGAAAATATTCACAAGTATGTAATTTACATGTAGGGGAGGTTTTTTTTAAAAATGTACTATACCACTTTGTCGGTGTGATAAATATGTATACCCATGCCAAATTACAGCTTTCTAGTACTAATAGTCTCTGAGCTAAGCCGCGTATAGACATACGGACAGACAGGCAGACTTGGCCAAACTATAAGCAAAGTATATATACATTAATACTAACGTACACACGGCGCCACATCAAGCTATACAAAACCAGTATACGCGGGCCTTGCGTATGTTGAAACGCAAAGGCGTCGCGCGGTCAGCTTATACTGGTTTTGTATAGCTTGATGTGTCGCTGTCTGTACTATAAGGGTTCCTTGTTGACTAGGGAACCCTAAAAACCGACTTCAAATGTTGTTTACATCAAAGATGACCTATTATTACTAGCGTCCTACATGTACAAAATTATACGAAAAAGTTAAAAATAATATTGTTTTACTTCAAAGAAAAAAAGCGTCGGTGGCTCAACCGGTAACGACTCGGTCATCCTAACTAGAGGTACCGGGTTCAAATTAGGACGGCCAATGTACCAATGAGTTTTCCGAAACTTACGTACACACGAGTATACTCACCGATTGGTTTAACGGTGAAGGAAAACATCGTAAGGAAACCTGCACACACCTGCGAAGAAACTCGAAGGTGGTGTGTGAAGTCGACCAACTTGCACTGGGCCTGCGTGGTCGACTAAGGCCCGATCGCCCTAATTCAGGGTAGGCTCGAGCCCCTCGGTGGGGACGTATATGAGCTGATATGATACTTCAAACAAAAGAGCATTATAGAAAAATAAAATATGCAAAATTATTTACATATTTACAATATCTAATCAGTCAATTTGGAATAGCCAAGACAAGCTTATGAACTCACACCCGCGTTGTTTTCGATTTTCCCGTGGGAATAAGACGTTTTCCTGGGATAAAAAGTAGCCTATGTCCTATGCCAGGACCTAACCTATAGTTTGCCAAGTTTCATCCCGATCCGTCCAGTGGTTGAAGCGTGATAGAGTAACAAACATCCATACATACAAACTTTCATATTTATAATATAGTAGGACTGAAATTAAAAAAACGTTACTAATACAAGGTATAGAGTGAAGTAACAGAAAGCAGGAATAGGTAATTTCTTTGTTTTTCCTGCCTTGGTACCGACTCCAAAAATATGTGTTATGTGATTAGATAAAGCATGTATCAATTAACCTTAAAATAATATTTTTTAACTTTTTTTGTACTACCTGCAGAGGCGTATTTAAGATTTTTTTTGTGCCCGGGGCGCCGGATTCTTAAATACGCCTCTGCAGGTAGTACAAAAAAAGTTAAAAAATATTATTTTAAGGTTAATTGACCTTAAAATAATATTTTTTAACTTTTTTTGTACTACCTGCAGAGGCGTATTTAAGAATCCGGCGCCCCGGGCACAAAAAAAATCTGCCCCTTTAAGTGACAAAAAACCGGCCAAGTGCGAGTCGGAGTTGCGCGCTAAGGGTTCCGTACTGCCACACGATAAACGTCAACTTACTGTAACCTTCTGTTTGCATGTTCGTAGTGGTTCGTCACCCATATTACCGCTAGTCCGACTCGCACTTGGCTAGCTTGATTATTTTTCGGTGAACCAAACGGATCCCTAAAAAAATTCTACTACGACTTTTTCTACTAGTACTGGCGAAAAAATAACCGAAAAAGGCCGCCCCTCACTTCTTGACGTCCCGGGGCCAAGTGCCCCCCTGGACATAGGGTAAATACGCCTCTGACTACCTGTACATACATATAGGAAAGGTTTTGAAGTCTGAATTTATTTTCATTTGTAAATTTACTTCATATTTCAATTTCTAGAAGTAAATAACTGTAGCTCATCTCTCCAACTACTATTTTTTTATTATTATTCGCGGGTTTAGTCAAGCAGAGTTTATAGTAAAAGCGTAGCAGTAGCAGAAATCAATGACAGCTCCATACAAATGCATACAATCTTTTTATATACACTCTTCCGCTGTGTTCGTGTCTGTAGCCTCCTCGATGACAGTCAGAACCCAAATGCTAAAACTAATTAGTAATGCTCAGCAGCACGAAGGATTTTTGTGTCCGTACCTACCTACTTACTTAATTCGGATTCTTTCCATAAGCTAAAGAAATTAAGAAGCTCGAAAACCACATATAGTTAAATTATGTAACAATAACTATGAATTCTGAATAAATACACAAATTTCCTAATTACCCTTATATGTATTCAACTATTGCATTTATTTTTTTAAATCAATTTATTTTTTGTTATTTGGAAACTACTGCCCTACCAAATATAGATAAAGTTAGTATATTAGTAGATCATCTTTGGCCCTACAGTCAGGTCCCAGGTCACGAACGAATAGTCACTAAACAAATTGTCAAAGTCAACGTGACAGCAAGTGACAGACACCCATTGCTCACAGTCAGATGATTGCGATTGATTTGTGTGTCATGTGTGCGATCGTGAATTTCATAGTACAAAAGACGTAGAAAACGTATCAATTACGTTTCAAATTAGTTTTATTTGTTTTCATTTTATAATTTAGAATTGTTTAATCACATCAAAAATGTTTTAAAGTGAAGTGTTCCTAGCCTTCCTGCGAATAAAATTGCTCACTTATTCAGATGGAAAATCCGCTGTTTTCCTCATATTCATGCTAAGATTAAGTGATTTGCGTTATCGATTGCTTTACTAGCCAAAGGTCGCCCGGTTTTCTACAGAGGAAACAACGCTAAGGACAAAATGGGCAACAAATCGTCGTTACTATTACGAGAAGAAGAAATCGCACAGATCCAGGAAGAAACTGGATGTAAGCTTGTTTTATGCCTTATAGGTGTTAGACACAAATACGAGGCCTGCGTATGGGACTTGTGTTTTCACGAAAATTACTGCATACAATAAAATAATTCCGCCATACTTTATAGCTTCAAATGTTTGCCAAAGCTCTGCAATTTAAAAAATATATATAAGGCAGCCCTCTTATGTGCAACCTTACTGGAATAAGACTCTCCCAGACATAGCTTCAAATGTAAGTTAGACTGAGGCAAGGGTTGGCTTTTGAAATTTGCATCCCGACTTTGAGGTGGTTGCTAAGGAGTGTATTTTTTAGGGTTTGGTTGCTTGTGTGGATTTTTTTATATGTGTTTAAAGTTACGTGTAGTTCTTGGTGTTTATGGTGTATGGCCACCTGGTATGTTATTTATGTAAACATTTGCCAAAAAACACATGCCTAAAGAAATATTTGCCAGTCTGACAAAGTATCTTTTTTTTTATTCACAATTGGTAAGCCCTTGGCATTATCTCACCTGATGGTAAGTGACGATGATGCCGAAGATTGAAGCGGGCTTACCAAGATTCCCCAATGCAATGGAGAACTGGCTATCTTATCTACAAGCCGGAACACATCAATGTTGTTAACACTGATGTTTAGCCGCAAGGCTTAGATAAGATGGTGGTAGCTAGCCAGGCGGGCTTATAAAATGCCCTACCACCAACCAAACTGAGTCTTAAAAGTTGACCCCGCCGGAATCGAACCCGTGACCTCCTGGTGTAAAGTGAATGGACTAACCATTACGCCATGGAGGCGGTTATCTGCCACAGTCTGACAACCATTTAAAAAAGCCTTTTAAGTTAAGCTCTCTTAAGTGCACCCTAACCATATTATCTACGGATGCAACAAAAATGACATGCTGGAACCAAAATATTGTTTAATCCCTACTAATATTATAAATGTGTAAGGGTATTTGTTTGTCTGTCTTACCTTCACATCGCAACAAATCAACTAAATTTTTTGCACAAGATAGTTGACGAGGTTAGAAGTGACATAAGCTATTTTTTCAACTGATTTCAAAAAGAGGGGTCCTCAATTCAGTGGTATTTTTTTATGTTTGTTAACCTCAGTACTCTAATTAAAACTGATTTGGATTATTTTTTATTTTGAAGGATGTACTTTCAGATTGGTTATACCATAACATAGAAATTTCATTAAAATCGGTTCAGTACTTTTTTAGGAGATTAACAGAAACAAAAGAATTTTGCGAAATTGTACTTGGTTGTTGTGATTGAAGTTATTTTTATTGTTTGTTTAGCGTTTCCAATGATGTCCCATTAAAATAGTGTAACACGACATAGTTTTTTTTCCGGCAATGTCAATGCACAAGAAAGATCACAGTAAGGCGCTTTGCACACGACGGGGCGGGGCGGGCCGGTCAATTTCGCCGCCAACGACAGCACAAAGGGAATCCTATACTACCAACGCACATGGAGGCGGCGCGGTCGACACGGTCTTTTTGTCCTCCATGTGCGTTGGTAGTATAGGATTCCCTTTGTGCTATCGTTAGCGGCGAAATTGACCGGCCCGCCCCGGCCCGTCGTGTGCAAAGCGCCTAAGAGTGACCAAAATCAGAAACAAGAGAATATTCTAATATAATATGATACTTTTTTATTATTGTACCTAAAACAAACACAAAATAATACATTACGAGGAGGACCCATGCTGTGGCCCCCATGTTTAAAATTAATTAATTTACGTTGCATGTCTCTCTTTGGGTCACCAAATTACATATGTGTACCAATTTTCAACTCAATTGGTTCACTAGTTTCTGAGAAAATCGGCTGTGACAGACTGACGGACAGAAGGATACACGAGTGATCCAAAAAAGGGTTTAGTTTTTCCTTTTAAGGTATGGAACCCTAAAAAAAATTAAGCAAACTAGTTAGAACAGGCGGACAGTTCGCGATAGTTTTAATATATAGATAAAATATAATGAGCTTTTCTAGGGATAAACAAAACAACACAACATAAGGAAAACAAAGGATATTAGCATTATAGTTTAACTAGTTGTTTCCCGCGGCTTGGCCGCGTGGACAACGTTTCTATGACTTTTCGAGGGTGCGGCTCGCGAGCGTGGACAAAAGTAGCCTATGTGTTAATTCAGGTCCTAATCTGTCTTCCTACCATATTTCAGCCAGATCCGTCCAGTAGTTTTTGCGTGAAACAGTAACAAACATACATTCTTACAAACTTTTGCGTTTCTAATATTAGTAGGATATTAAATATTTGCATGTATTTGGCCAAGCAATTAATAACAAATGGTTTGTTGATAGCCAATAGCGAGTAAAAGTTAATAGGACATAGAGCAGTGGATCAGAAGGGAGAACATCATGTAAAAAAAAATACTTTTTTTTCCTTAATGAAACCTACAGCATACAATTTTATTATTTGAATTTTAAATACAACAATTTTACAGGCCAAAAAAGATTTCATACGTAAATTTTAAACTTTAAACAGCTGTTAAGGGATGGGGGAGAATGGAGGGAACTGATTTAGGGCAGTTATAAAAGATGGGATCAACAGAGCCCTCATCAATTCCACATTCACAGAGATAGCTATCGTTTATTCTGGTCTTTTCGAGTTGAATGGGAGTGACAGCATGCCAAAGGCACACCCCAGAGGCTGCATACAACTGTCGTGAAATGACATTTCTAAAAACAAATGACGGAGCAAACCTATATGTTCCGTTCGAGAACCAAAGTATAACCAATCTGTATCAAACTGGGAAAGGTCGGAATCTAGAGAGCGGCAGGGAGTGTCCATATTATGGATGAATGATGTAACCTGTTTGGAAAATGAGTAGATGTACATCGATGGTAGAGACGGAAAACCAAGAATTTATAGGAATGGCTGGCTGGATTGAGCTAAAATATTTACTCTTAAACATTCTGGATTTGTCCCACAGATCAGTCCAGGACTGTCTCCTGTGCAAACTAAAAACTCTTTTTAATCAATGTCATATGAACCTGCAGGCAAAAGCTAGTCTTGTTATAAATATCATCACATCAGCTAATATATACGTCCCAACCGAGGGGCTCGAGCCTACCCTCAATTAGGGCGATCGGGCCTTAGTCGACAATGCGGGCCCATTGCGGGATGGTCAACTTCATACACAACCTTCGAGTTTCTTCGCTGATGTGTGCAGGTTTCCTCACGATGTTTTCCTTCACCGTAAGAGCACAGATTACTAATTAGTTACGTAAGAGCGTCGGATAAACGTACATATGAATCGAAATTCGAAAACACATTGGTACGTGGCAGGACTCGAACCACGACCTCCCGGATAGGAGGTAGCGGCCCTTGCGCCACCGACGCTCATTAATAAATAAATAATAAACATAACATTGTAATTTTCATAATTTCTTTAAAACTATTCATCCTGTCAAATGTCATCCATCCAAATTGCAACAAGCGCGCTTTTCGTTAGAGTTTTTAAACACAGACGTGTTTTCTTGTACTGTTTTGGTTTATTTACAAGAAACTACTTACTTAAATTAAATTAAATCCTCATCCACAGTCACACCGAACCAGATCGAGCGTCTCTACTCTCGCTTCACATCACTGGACAAGAATGACTGTGGCACGCTGTCTCGGGAGGACTTCCTGCGCATCCCGGAGCTAGCCATCAATCCACTGAGCGAACGCATCGTGCACGCTTTCTTCACGGAGAGCCACGATGACCGCGTCAACTTCTTGCAGTTCATGCGCGTGTTAGCGCACTTCAGACCGATCAGGAAAAATAGGGAGAATAAGCTCAATAGTAGACAAGAAAAACTAAGATGTAAATATAAACTACTTTTTATTTGTTTGAGATCTAGCTAGGGTAATCCCATTGAATTACTACTACTACGTAGGTAAGCCACCCTATTGTTTTCACTCCCCCTTAATTAATTTCCACATAAATTATAATATTTTTTGTGAAAATCATTGTGTTTTGTTTTGTCGTTGTTTGAAACTTTCGGAATAAAAAAAAAACAGTTTATTTTCAGACAATTACAGTCTAAAATATGTTAGTTACAATGTTACTTAACAAAACTATCTTAGTAACACATAAATAACAAATAATTAAGAAAACAGTGCAGACAAAACCACCATTATAGAGGGAGTTATGTATGACAGTAGGGAACATACCTACATATACATGTGTAACAAAATTGGTGTAGGTCCCGTCAACTGGGGCATCTACTCATCATACTGAACAACTTTTGTTCTATGACTTTTATGATATAGCAAAAAAAAAATTACTTCTTACATATTGATCAGGTGATCGATCAATTTTGTGCATTTTTGTATGGAGGGTCCATAAGTTTTTTTGATAATTGACTTTGGGTTCCTTGGGGAAAGTTGTTTAGTATGATGAGTAGAACCCCCAGTTAACGGGTCCAACACCAATTTTTTTACATCCTTTAAAGTTATTAAACACCCACACAACATGCAAACAATCCTGGTTTTCACATGAATGTTCGCCCTAGGTAGGAATTGATCCATGATCATTGTTCCAGCAGGCAGGGGTGTTGATCACTAGACCACCAGTTTAGTTAATTCGGAAAACAAATCCTATCTTACCATATCTATTATTGTATATTGGTCGAAGTTTTTTTTTTTTAACAATTGTCCCTTCTCTTGGTTTCTAGTTGCGTTCTCTATGTATGACTTGGACAATGATGGCAAGATATCCAGGGATGAGCTGCTCGCCATACTGCACATGATGGTGGGAGCCAACATTAGGTAAGTAGATCAAGTACTCTCAAACAGTTATGTAAAGTAGACATCATTACCCACATAAAGTATCTACGTCTAAAATGTATCTGCAAACAAATTATCTGTCAAAAACGACATTTTGTTCTAAAAAAACTGGCCAAGTGCGAGTCGGACTCGCGTGCTGACACTACATAAATTTTACAGTCCCACTGTGCGTTATAGATAGTTATCTAGTGCAGTAGGCCTTATTAATTCCTAGTCATTGATAAAGTTTCATTAAAACCGTTAAAGACTTTTTGAGAAAAAGCAATAAACAATTATGTGTTTTATTACTATGGTAGCAACCCTCAAAATCAAAATATGGGGAAATTTGAATAAAAAATGGCTGGATATTTAAAAATATTCTGTCCTAATCCAAATTTTACCCAAATCTACTGACTTAGATGCTAGAGCACCGGATGGACGCACGTGCACACAGACACACACATAACATACATATATTCATTTTTAGGGTTCCTTGCACCCAAAGGATGATCAATGAGGCCCTAGCTATTACTAAACATCTGCTGTCCGTCTGTCAGCGGACTGAATTTCATGAACCCTTATAGGTAGACAGTTGAAATTTTCACAGTGTATTTCTATAATAAAAAAAAATACGTTATCCGACACTCTTACGGTGAAGGAAAACATCTTGAAGCAAACCTGCATACGCCTGCGAAGAAATTCGAAGGTTGTGTGTGAAGTCGACCAACCCGCACTGGGCCCGCGTGGTCCACCAAAGCCCATTCGCCCTAAATCAGGGTAGGCTCGAGCCCCTCGGTGGGGACGTATATGAGCTGATAAGATAAGAAGAAGAGCGATACAAAAGACTGCTTTTTAGGGTTCCATAGTCTATAAGATAGTTTCCAGCTACTACCTGTGCCTTCCCCACCCAGACGTAAATGTGTCACCAAAACTCTGGTAGTTCCCCGCTCCAATACTAAATTCTTCTCCAATTCCTTCACTATTGAAGCTGCGAACCTCTGGAACAAGTTGCCCGCAAACATTCGCGACTGCCCCTCTGTTAATACTTTCAAAACTAAACTTAAAGAGCATCTTCTTTCCCTACAGAACATGTACGTTTGTTAGTATAGTATTTATTTTAGTAAGAACATTAATTATTATATTTTAGTTATGTATTATATATGCTATTAATTTATATATTATAAGTATGTGTTGTTTATGTACGTACATTAGGTTAGTTTATATTTGATTGTATTTTATTTAGTTTATAATTATGATTATTAAGTAAACACAGGTTTACCCCCCATACTTTAAAGTCTCCTAACACCCGGTAAGGTTGGCTGGAAGAGATCTCTTATAGAGATAAGTCCACCTTTGTACATGTCCTCTCTAAGTTCTTGTCATTTAAATGTTTGTGTACAATAAAGGATATATATAAGAAACCCTTATAGTTTCGCCATGTGTGTTTGTCTGTCCGTCTGTGTGCGCCTTAGCTCATAGGCTATTAGTACTAGAAAGCTGTAATTTGGCATTAATTACGCCGACAATGTGGTACTTACGTATTATTTTAGGGTACCTCCCCTAAATGTAAAGAGGGAGTGAATTCGTGTGGGGTATCGTTAAATAGTCTTTCAACACTACTGAGGGTTTGATAAAACTATTTTTCGATCCAGGGATCTGTTTGCGAAATATTAAGCTTTAAAGATAATTTATGTTAAAGTCACTTGACACTTGTCCTACTGGCGTACGAATCATTTCATCATAGTCCTCGACCCTCGAGTGTCGGCAAGCAAAGCACTGACGACACCCTCGGCACAGTATTAAAACTGAATACTGCATACCTACGTATATATCTATATATAACATTTAAAAGAATTTTCCTGCAACTCCTAACCGTTAAGGAGTTCTACCTTCCTACATCAGCTTATCAACATGAGAATATGACTAACAGACGCAAGTATTTTAATAATATGAATCACGTAATTTGTGCCTTTAAAATTCAAATTTTTCATTATTTTTGAAGGGTTGTCCTCGATTTCCCTGGGATCCCATCATCAGATCCTGACTTGGTGACAATGGGACCCCCTCGGGAGTATACTTTTTCGAATGAAAAAAGAATTTTGAAAATCGGTCCACAATTGACGAAAAAATCGGTGAACATACATTAAAAAAAATATATACAGTCGAACTTAGTACCTCCTCCTTTTTGAAGTCGGTAAAAAATACTATATCATAGCAGCCGAAAGACATCCACTACCGAACGAGGGCCTCCCCTAGACTTCCACAACCGGTCCTGCGCTGCCCGCATCCAACGGCTTTCTGCTGCCTTCATCACTAGGTCTTCGGTTCACCGAGTGGGAGACCTTCCTACGCCGTCTTCCAGTGCCCGGTTGCCACTCGAGAACTTTACTGCCCATATATTTACACGTAAAATTATTAATTCCAGTGAGGAGCAGTTAACCAGCATAGCGGAACGCACGATACTGGAGGCGGACACCAACAACGACCAGATGATAGCGTTCGATGAGTTCTGCCAAGCGCTGGAGCGGACGGATGTCGAGCAGAAAATGTCCATCCGCTTTCTCAATTGACCTCCAAACTCCTGAACCATATACATCAAGTACATCCTTACTGTTGTGCTTGTGGTTATCATTTACGGGCTTCTAACTAAGAAATAAACAAGAAGTAAGCTTCCGCACTCTCGCTAAGTTGCTAGCACAATACCACAGCCTATAGAATCCATACAGTTGTCTAACGGAAAAATATAGACAGCCCGAATGCCCTAGTCACCGTTCGGGACAATAAATTACATCCAGTCGGTGGACTCCTCCACTTGTCCTTCACAGAGGACTTGCCCAGTGACTAGTGGTGTCGGCTTGGACGCAAACATCGAAGGCGTAGGACCACTGTACACACATCAACTTTGTCTAGGGATATTTTTGGACTTCTCATACAAAACATAGTTTTTTGAAGAGCTATAAAAAATTAAGTATTTTTTATTGTAGGGTAGAAACTTTCGAGATGAGCAAGTGCTATATTTACCCCCTCAGTTCTTATAAATTAAATTACTTTTCTTCATCTTCATCTTATCAGCTCATATACTACCATACCGAGGGGCTCAAGCCTACCCTGAAATAGAGCTATCGGGCCTTAGACGACCACGCGGGCCCAGTGCAGGTTGGTCGACGTCACACAACCTTCGAGTTTCTTCGCAGGCATGTGCAATTTTCCTCACGATGTTTTTCTTCACCGTAAGAGCGTCGGATAAGCGTACATATGAAATAAATTCGAAAACACATTGGTACGTGGCAGGATTCGAACCACGGCCTCCCGGACAGGAGGTAGCTAATTTAGTTTTTAGTGTCATTTTTGTTAAAAAAAACGTGCGGAAAATGAAAATTGAGTTTTTATTTTGTCAGAGAAGGATGGCACAGATTGTATGAAATTAGTAGAACCCATGTTTATTAATTATAAGAACTGAGTACTCGTAAATATAGCACTTGCCCATCTTAAAAGTTTTTATATCCTGAACACATGTGCTAAGTATTTTTTAATAGCTTTTCAAGAAACCATGACATTTTTAATGAACATTTTTAAAATATCTCTAGGCAATGTTGATGTGTGTATAGTGGATTCTTACACTCTGCTAGTACTAAAAGACTTTTACTAATACTAGTTTAATTTCAATGTTTCATAGTGATACTTATATTGTTTGTTAGTTATTTATTGTTGTTTAGACCTAAGTTTGATGTTACCTTCTAAAGAAGGGTGGGGGATTCACAGTTGTAGACAAATGCAATGTTTCCTAAATTTCATCATCATCATCATCATCATATCAGCCGAAAAACGTCCACTGCTGGACAAAGGCCTTCCCAAAAGATTTCCGGTCCGATGGCCGGTCTCGCGCTGCCCGCATCCATCGGCTTCCCGCGATCTTCACCAGGACGTCGGTGCACCGCGTGGGAGGCCTTTCTACGTTACGTTTTCCGGTGCGCGGTCGCCACTCGAGAACTTAACTGCCCCAACGGCTAAATTTAATTAATTATTATATTGTATTACCTATGTTTTTAATTTGGCTGTTGATTTATTACTAATTAGTGATGGATACCAAAGAGGTATGGACTGGTATATTTTTGTGAGAGATGTGTAGATTCGAAAAGACGGTAGTACAATTTTATGGCATTCTGATTTTCTCTAAAAAAAAGCAACACAGGCTAAAAAAGTAATCATTTCCAATTTTTCTTTTCTAACAATAAGTTTATATTTGATTTACACTTTTTTGTGTGCATGTTGAGGTCTATAAGTTTTTTAAATGAAAAAAGGCTAGGGAACATTTAAACAGTGTATAATAAACAGTGTAGTTTCTCGCCAGGATCAAAAAGTTCCTTTATTTATTCATTTGTTTCGCGCTATCGTCAAGCGTCCTGACTAGCCACTTTTCGATCTTATTACCTAGTAGTCAAGTAAAACCAAAAAATTACAATGCTATGTTAGCAGCTGTGCTAGATACTTTTCGATCTTATTACCTGATCGTGAAGTAAAATCGAAAAGTGGCTAAGCTGTGTTTGCTGATGTGATACGGTTACATTTAAATTTATTAAGCCTCCTACAGACGGACGCTGTCACGGTGGTGGTCAATAAAAATATAAAAAGTGCGTGTTGGACCACGTGCAAAGTAGAGATCCGTAGTCTTTTCCAAAAATAAATGTATATTAAAAAAACGTTTTTTTGCAGTTGGTATAGAAACGGTTAAGCAAAACTAACAGCCTTAAACGCTTTAACCGCCTCTGTGGCGTAATTAGCTTACATCAGAAGGTAGCGAGGTAATTGGGTGATGAAGAGGCATTTTTTAAGCCCGCATGGTTAGATACCACCATCTTATCCCGCCACCAAACATCGACGAACAGCGTTGATGTTTTCCGGCTTGAAGATAAAAAAGTTCCCCATTACCATTATGTATAAAAAAATTAAAAGCACATGTTAAGTTGGTCGACTATTACCACAGTATATTAAAGAGTACTACTATTACTTCAAAATTTAGAAAGCCTACTTGGCCGTAGAAAGCCCACTTTGCCGTGATATTTTTCTTTTAAATGGCGGTTTAGCTAGTAGAGAGTGAGAAGATGTAACTATAACAAAAAACACCACTTAAAAAATTTGATATTTCGTAAAATAATCGTTTTTTGAAGAAAAAAAAATTGAAAATCCTCAACAGTTTTGAAAAAACTAATCGTATCGTTATACCCCATAGACGATAGGCACTTGATTCAAAAAACACCTCCACTATGTAGGGCCCTCAATTTTTTTTATAAGTTTATAGGCGTCACAGATTTATATATTCATACCAAATTTTAGATTTATAGCTGTGTCTTTGAGTAAAACGGCTGCGACATACCTACGGACGGACATGGTGAAATAATGAGGTTTCCTAGTTTGACTACGCAACCTTAAGACCACCCACCATACATCGATTGCCACCGCGACTACGTCTGTCTGTGGGAGCCTTAAGGGTTCTCCTTGTTAGCACGCATTACACCTTGCTCTATCCCGGAAAGGCACCGATCACATGCGCACGCATTGTCAGTGATCGAATGAGTGCGCCTATGTCGGTCTCTCTCTATCGAGTGACATCTCCATGAACGAGAAAGTGACCAGAGTAGGGGTCTAATTGTATTCCATGACGCAAGATATTCTCTCTTACATTTTAAGTGAATTTACCAATTTTGCAAGCTTATTTTATATTATTTAGCTTACTGAATAAAATTTAAAAAAACAGGGCTATACGTTGAATAAAACTGTAGGTATTTAGAATTAGAAAAATGTTTTTTTATTTGTAGAAAAATACCAAGAATAGAAGATACTTACCTATGTCAATAAATATTTGTACTTATACTAAATGAATTGGTGTTAATGTAGATAATAAATCAATTATTTTTTCGTATACATTTATTTGTTTTATTTGAACTAATAGTAGTAACAATAAATTTTAAAATTAATCATTTTCTCTTGACATATCCTGCACCATACTGTATCTGTACGGAGCGTCGGTGGCGTAACGGCTAGGGCCGCCGCCTCCTGTCCGGGCGGGAGGTCGTGGTTTGAATCCTGCCACGTACCTATGTGATTTCGAATATAGATTTCATATGTACGTTTATCCGACGCTCTTACGGTGAAAGAAACATCGTGAGGAAACCTGCACACGCCTGCGGAGAAATTCGCAGGTTGTGTGTAAAGTCAACGAACCCGCACTGGGCCCGCGTGGTCGACGAAGGCCCGATCGCCCTAATTCAGGGTAGGTTCGAGCCCCTCGGTGGGGACGTATATACGCTGATATGATGAAAGTATAGTCACTCCCTGTCCCTCTCGACTCGTGACCCAGCTACCCGCGGCTGCCCGCTTCCCTAAATATGTGGTGGTGACTTCGACCAAATATAAGTATGGTCACTGCCTGCCCCTCTCGACTCGTGGCCCAGCTACCCGCGGCTGCCCGCTTCCCCAGATATGTGGTGGTGACTTCGACCAAATATAAGTATGGTCACTGCCTTCCCCTCTCGACTCGTGACCCAGCTACCCGCGACTGCCCGCTTCCCCAGATATGTGGTGGTGACTTCGACCAAATATAAGTATGGTCACTGCCTGCCCCTCTCGACTCGTGACCCAGCTATCCGCGGCTGCCCGCTTCCCTAAATATGTGGTGGTGACTTCGACCAAATATAAGTATGGTCACTGCCTGCCCCTCTCGACTCGTGACCCAGCTACCCGCGGCTGCCCGATAAATGTGCGAATTCGTACATTCTGTAGGCATCAAAACCGCTGTTCGCGTATGTTCTTAGGGAAAGTTAAGTTACGTCTTCTCATTCACCTCCTGTAATGTGTCTGTCCGCTGTCGTTGAACCAGACAGCCTGCTCATGTATGTGGAATTCTTTATTAGGAACCTCATTCTACAGTTCGTTCAGGGAATTCGCCGCAGTACACCCGAACAGAGTTCTGGAAATGTTTTGAAGGATAAAAAAAGGTATCTTTTTATTTATCATTAATTTTTAATTACTCACTGCTGGACGAAATATCTTCAGAATCGTCGACTACATTAATAATTGAATACTGGATAAGATTCACGCGACCCCGTGCGGGTGTAACGTCAGCGGTGTCGAGATTGAAGTCAGAGTGGTCCCTTTGTCGGTACCGTTTGACGCGAGCGGCATTTATCAAAGGTGCGGTTAATTGAGCGAGGTCTGGGTATATTTTAATGATTGAAGAATCATTAGATTTTTGTGACCGACCAGATTGAGATGACATAATGACGCAGAGAAATATAAACAGTAAATTGAAAAGAAATTACATTGATTCGAACATATTAATTATTACTCAAAAAGATTATATTGATTCCAACGTATTTATTGTTGCATCATCTCTAGTGAAGTCTGACTACAGAAAATTTCAAGTACTTATCCGTAGCCCCATTTTAATTCAGTGGCTCTATAGCAATGGGCTGCTATATTAAAACCATCAAGGCAAGGCTAGGACTATCAAGTGTATATTATAAGGGGAAAAATACCTGAGTGTTTACTTTAATTCAGTGGCTCTATAGCAATGGGCTGCTATATTAAAACCATCAAGGCAAGGCTAGGACTATCAAGTGTATATTATAAGGGGAAAAATACCTGTGTACCCACCAGTGGGCGTTAATTAGTTTACTTTAATTCAGTGGCTCTATAGCAATGGGCTGCTATATTAAAACCATCAAGGCAAGGCTAGGACTATCAAGTGTATATTATAATCAAATCAAAACATTTATTTCGGACAACGTAATCCATAGTGTTAGTACAAGAAAATATTATAAATAAAATAAAATTAGGGTTAGTAAGGTTACACAAATTAAAAATAATAAAATTACTTCACATGCAGCCGTACCAATTGCCACAAGATAGGGCAGTCGGGTCGGCTAGCCACAACGCTTATAAGGGGAAAAATACCTGTGTACCCACCAGTGGGCGTTAATTAGTTTACTTTAATTCAGTGGCTCTATAGCAATAGGCTGCTATATTAAAACTATCAAGGCAAGGCTAGAACTATCAAGTGTATATTATAAGGGGAAAAATACCTGTGTGCCCACCAGTGGGCGTTAATTGGTTTACGTTAATTCATTGGCTCTATAGCAATGGGCTGCTATATTAAAACCATCAAGGCAAGGCTAGGACTATCAAGTGTATATTATAAGGGGAAAAATACCTGTGTACCCACCAGTGGGCGTTAATTAGTTTACTTTAATTCAGTGGCTCTATAGCAATGGGCTGCTATATTAAAACCATCAAGGCAAGGCTAGGACTATCAAGTGTATATTATAAGGGGGAAAATACCTGTGTGTTTACTTTAATTCAGTGGCTCTATAGCAATGGGCTGCTATATTAAAACCAATAAAGGCAAGGCTAGGACTATCAAGTGTATATTATAAGGGGAAAAATACCTGTGTACCCACCAGTGGGCGTTAATTAGTTTAATTCAGTGGCTCTATAGCAATGGGCTGCTATATTAAAACCATCAAGACAAGGCTAGGACTATCAAGTGTATATTATAAGGGGGAAAAATACCTGTGTACAGTGGGCGTTGAGGTGGGACACGGTTAAAAAACCAATTAAACATTGAAATAATTCATAAACAATTTATGTCATATATTTAAATACATTTAGAAAATATAAATTGTATAACTTAAAATTGCAATAGATACACCAACTGAAATCTACATACTATAGAACTGACATATTATGATAGGTTGGGGAAAAAGTTTCTTTGTAAGTTAGCCATATTTTATAGTAGGATTAAATTTAAGTACAACAAACATGTATCATTTTGTTCAACGACTAGTTGCCATCTAAATGGGTAGTAACGTGATACCGTTGCTGTAAAACTTGTAGGATATTTGGCCAAAATCGATAGTTTCAACTAACAGTGCAAGGAAAGAAATGGATGATTCCTTTCTAATCACTTAAGTTGGGTCCACACCCTGGACACTTCATACAACGGGCCAGATATGACATTTCAAAAGAGGAATGACGGAACAAACAAAATGGCGGCGAAATCCTATACGTTCGACAACAAACTGTAACTAATCTGTATCAATCTGGGTGACGAGGGGGTGAGGTCGCAATCTAGAGAGCGGTAGGGAGTGTCCATACTGTATGTTAGTACTAATATAGAGGCACACCTCGGTCACTGGCGATCAAATGTATGAAACAAACGCGTTCCTACGCAAACAGTCTAAGCTCGTGTAGGTGAACGCGTACCATGCATGTGTGAGTGAGATAAGGCGTGCTAGGATTGCTTCGAGATATCTGAGCGGGGGTGGGCGGCACTTTCAACGGGAGGCAGAGAGTGACCATACTGTACGTAGTACTCTTTATTATACTGTGATAGAGGTATATACTTTGGTCGGGTTATGCCACCACCGCGATATGTTGACAAACAAATACAATTTTTTCACAGCAACGGCATCTTGTTATTATCACATACATAAGATATCAATAAGTTGCTGAATAAAATAATACAATATGTGTTACAATTAAATTGTATTAAACCTAAAAAAATATGTTGTGTTCACATAAAATACGAAGAAATTTTTTGCCCGACCAATATTTTCTGGCTTCTGTTCAGGGTAGGCTCGAGCCCCTCGGTGGGGACGTATATGAGCTGTTATGATGATGATGATGATGTATAAGGTGGAACTTCACTTGTCCGCAAGTAACCGTATTGTCCAAGGCTCTCTCTCTCTTTCGGTCACTCGCTAGAGCGAGAAGTCCGATCACATGGGCACGTACGAGCACCGGTAGGATCGGTCTTCTTGTTCTAGTGAGTTAGTTTTCTTAATAACAGAAAGAAACAGAACAACGGTTAAATGCGACTTCCACGTGAACAAGCGGGGTTGAACCCTTATTTTTTTTATTTTTTTTAAAGATCCTTCGAACCGATTAAAATACTTAAACATCAGGCATCAGTTCACAAGATGCGTTTTTAAGCCGTAGAAGAAACCGCTAGCTTCTTCAGGTGCTCCATAAACACTTGCAGAGACACGTCGTCCGTCAGCACGGGGGCGCCACCGTCCTGCTGGGGAGAGATACACATTAAAACTTCTATTTATAACTATGTATATAGAGGCGATTTTTCTTTGCACCAATGAATGCGATCCCCAATAGCAAAGCAAAACAAATATGTAGGTAGTGATTTTAAATATAAATGAAACATATATAAGGTGTTATTCCGACGGCGACTGTAGACCGCAGGCCGCAGCTTCATGCGCCCGGCTGGTTTGTACGAATTTATATGAAAAAAAAGAGTGTGTGGTTTTATGAAACCATGGTAAAAGTGAAAGTTTTTTTCACATCATAGACATTTACAGAGCACGAAACGATCATGGCTGCTCTCGTCTTGGAGCTACGGTACAGAGGACGAAACGATCATGGCTGCTCTGACGAAAAAGTTTGAGACGATGTAATAATCTCTTTGCCGTCACGCAACACACAGACGAAAAAGCTTGAGACGATGTAATAAAAGTTTCACTTTAATGATTCCGAGCGTGGCAACTGATACTGCGATCGGCAGCACAAGTAATGTCGCCGGCCGCATGAAGCTGCGATCTGCGGTCGCCGGTGGAATAGTACCTTTAGGTATACCTCTTGCTAAAAGACAAGTGACAGACACAGTAGAACTTGCAGACACGAACTTAATATACGCACTTACAGACAAATCAGCGAGAGTTAGTTATTACTTTCAAGCGACCAAGCGCAGCGAAGACGTAAGAGAAAGTATTGTGTATGAAAAAAAAAGTTTTTTCTGATTTTACCCAAAAATTTAAATTTTAAAATTTACTAGTAACCTTAAAATATAAATAAAAAATTGCAATTTTTAATGTGTACGATAAAAACTTTGTCGCAGGTTTTAACGCCCACCTCCGGAAAGAAGATTATAGTTTTACGATAATTTGTCGAATCAGAAACGAGGAGATCCGTGTAGGAGAACCAAAGTAATCGACATAGCTCTCAGAATTGCTAAACTTAGTGGCAGTGGGCGGGGCACATAGCTCTTAAAACAGATAGCCGTTGGGGCAGTAAAGTTCTCGAGTGGCGACCGCGCACTGGAAAACGTAGCGTAGGAGGGCCTCCCACTCGGTGGACCGATGACCTGGTGAAGGTCGCGGGAAGCTGCTGGATGCGGGCAGCGCAGAACCGGTCGTCATAGAAATCCTTGAAAGAGGTCTATGTCCAGCAGTGGACATCCTACGGCTGGTATGATGATGATGATATCGAAGGTTTCTGAACGGCTTCAAACTAGGTTGCTATTTAAGGGTAGGTGCCATAATAACAATAATCAACATTTCAAAAATGTCTCAAGAATTTAATGAAAATTTTCAAGTTGTAACTATTATTTATGTACTACTAGCTGTTTCCCGCGGCTTCACCCGCGTGGACCACGTTTCTATGACTTTTCGAGGGTGCGCAGTGCGCGAGCCGCAAGCGGCTCGCGAGCGTGGTAAAAAGTAGCCTATGTCTTAACCCAGGTCCTAATCTGTCTACCTACCAAATTTCAGCCAAATCCGTTCAGTAGTTTTTGCGGGAAAGCGTAACAGACAGACAGAGTTACTTTCACATTTATAATATTAGTAGGGATGAAGTGGCAGTATTGTTTATTCTGATAAAATTCGTTAAACTTAGGCCTCCGTACAACGGCCATTTCTTGATGGCTATTTTCTTGTATCTATCTATCCAAATCTTATTATTTTTAAGCTTCAAAAGGAATCTACTGCCAGTTTAAGTAGTTTTGATCTTTTCACGAAAAAGTATGCGCAGTGCTGCTGTTCGTTTTATTGCATTTAAGTGCACACCGATAGTGTTAAGAGGAGTTTATCCCTATGCGTGCACACCGATAGTGTTAAGAGGAATGTATCCCTTTGAGGGCGCACCGATAGTGTTAAGAGGAGTGTATATACGAGTGCACATCGATAGTGTTAAGAGGAGTGTATGCCTATGAGTGCACACCGATAGTGATACCTATGAGTGCACACCGACAGTGTTAAGAGGAATGTATCCCTATGAGTGCATACCGATAGTGTTAAGAGGAGTGTATATACGAGTGCACATCGATTGTGTTCAGAGGAGTGTATACCTATGAGTGCACACCGACAGTGTTAAGAGGAATGTATCCCTATGAGTGCACACCGATAGTGTTAAGAGGAGTGTATATACGAGTGCACATCGATAGTGTTAAGAGGAGTGTATATCTATGAGTGCACACCGACAGTGTTAAGAGGAATGTATCCCTATGAGTGCACATAGATAGTATTAAGAGGAGTGTATACCTATGAGTGCACACCGACAGTGTTAAGAGGAATGTATACCTATGAGTGCACACCGATAGTGTTAAGTGGAGTGTATCCCTAGCGCGTGTCAAACAAACGAAGTTTAGCTCTTTTATTTCAATATTAAAAAATCCAAGTTACTGAAATTTTTTAAACACGTTCTAGAAACTAATATCTGTGTTTGTGGTTGGTTAGTCAGAATCCCGTAAAAATTATTTAAAGATATGTATGTATACAAATCCAAGTATGAATAATTTTCACGGACATCTGACAATGTTTCTAGAACATGTTTACTAAATTTTAATAACTGGTGAATTAATACAGTCCTCAGCGGCTACTGTTCTTGAGGTGCGTGCCATAGTAACTTATCATCGTATCTGTGGCCCTCACCGCACTCAGCGCATTTTACTATGTGTTCCCTTACATTCACACTAATGCAAAAACCATGTCTCGGTAATTTGGTTAAGTATAATTTAATTCAATATTTATTATATTAAAAAAATACCTCGACAGAAACACAAATTACGTTTGCAGTATTTGACAGCATCAAAAAGAATTTAAATTAAGATTAATTCATTAATTAATTATCATTAAATAGGATTTCTCTAACAAAACCATACTAACCTACTAATATATAAATTAAAATGGATTAAATTTCGATTTAATCCATTTTCAATTATATATTTATTTAAATCACTAAATTAGTTCTTTAAAGACATTGACGTCACATGTGACACGAAAAAATTTAGAACAAAATGTCGATTTCGAAAGTTGATAAAAAGTAACTCATTCATTTGTCTAGTTGTCAAGTACCATGTTCTAAATTATACACTGTCATGGATATAATCGTACGAGCAATATGAGATCGAAAAAGCTTTCTGTGAACGGCAAATAGCATGTAACGTAACCAGTATTTATAGAGAAAAGTAACCCACCATACAGCAAACAGACATCAACTTCATCACACACAAACAAAAGAACACATCGGAAAACTACCTGTTCTAAAATTTATGACAAGCTTAGGCAGTGTTAGTAAAAAAATGGTAGCGTTAATCCAACACCGGGTCTGATGAAGGGTTAAAAAAATAATGAAAAAAAAAACTCTACCCCAGATTGTATCGGCATCGCCTGGTTTACGCCACAAAAATGATGAAACAAAAAAAGATCATATCAAAATTCACACCATGCTGCAATGACAGTTTTATTAAAAATTGCAAAAACACGTGCAATTTTTTTTTTATAAACAACAGCATTTTGTCAGGTTTGAAAAAAAAAGTATTTTTCTGTTAAAAGTTACTTTTTCTGACAGCTGAATTTAAGAAAAAAAAGGTTCCTACCTGTATTGATAAATCTAGCTGGCAAGAGATGGTTCTCAGTTGTCAACTGACTTGACTGAATGACTTCTTATATTATAATTAGTTTGTTTCATTTTGCTTTACTTAATTTCTTTTGTTTTTACAAATTCGAGAACCATGTCCACGTATTAGGTATTTCATATTTACGTATTAACTATTTCATATTTAGGGTTCCGTACCCAAAAGGTAAAAACGGGACCCTATTACTGAGACTACGCTGTCCGTCTGTCACCAGGCTGTTTCTCATGAACCGTGATAACTAGAGAGTTGAAATTTTCACAGTAGATGTATTCCTGTTACCGATATATTAACAAATACTAAAAAACAGAATAAAATAAATATTTAAGGAGGCTCCCACACAACAAACGTGTTTTTTTGCTCTTTTTTGCTCGATATTGATAACGGCAAGATGTAGACACTTGTAATATTCACATTAAATATTATATTCACTTTAAAAATAATTAATTAAATTAAATTAAAACAAATATTTAACGGGGGGGGGGCTCCCAAACAACAAACGTGATTTTTTTGCTCCTTTTTTCTCGATATTAATAACGGGAACAGGTAGACGCTTGAAATATTTACAGAAAATTGAGTTGTATCATTCACTTAAAAATAAATAATTTAATTAAAATTTGGGGAGCTCCCATACAACAAACGTGATTTTTATAGATAATGGTACGTAACCCTTCGTGCACGAGGCCGACTCGCACTTAGCCCGTTTTTTAATTTAGCTGTCAGAAAATCCCTTATTACAAAACTAAGCAATAATTAACTAATAACTCCATTTTTAAGCTAGTTGGAACTTTTTATTTTTTTTAATTTAGCTGTCAGAAAATACCTTATTATAAACTGAATTAACATTATTAAAAAAAATTAAAGCAACTTACCCCTGGATACGAATACATGTTGTTGTGTGTCTGTGAAGGGTTCACCTTGGAGAGCAGGAAACGCGCCTGTAACAAGAAAAGAAGTTGTCATTTGGTGGGCTAAAAACCTAACAAGTTTATTTCAGTACAACCCCTTTGGGATTAGAATAAACATGTAAAGCATTTCATACTTTTTTATTTTTTAACAAGCCACCAATATCGAGAAAATAAATGTATTCTAATAACTTGGCTACAACAGACTAAGCTCCGTCCGTATGTCAGTGGCTTTGACAGTGCAAAGATGACCCATTATTCCTGACGTTCTACTGTCGATTTGAAGAAATAAAAAAAAACAATGACAGCGATAGAGGATAGACAGGTGTCTCCCCAACTCAATAACGATGTCCTAAACTGTTGCCACAGTTACAATAAATATATCCTAACTGTGATCCTAACAAGCATTTTTAAATTACAAATAAAAAAAACGAAGTTTCAAAAAATTCTTAAAATATCCCTTATTCAATTCATTTATTCAATTCAGAAACAATGTCTATTGTGTAGGACATATTATAGCAGGTAAATACAATAAATTATAAATAAGTGCTAAAAATTAAACATACTAAAGTAATAAAGAAAGCAATAATTTTAATATCTAATCTTATCTCATTCCAAATATTCAGATAATTAACTGTCAATGCTTAAAATTTATTTGTTATAAAATCATCTTAACTATAGAAACATCCCTCTACCAAGAAACGCCTTAATTTGGGTTTAAAAATTTGTATATGTGTAATAGATTTCATGTCAATAGGGTTACATGTATACTCAAAGGGTTCGGGTAAATATGTATCCTATGTCACTCACGGGATCAAGACAAATCTAACGACACCTCACACTCCGAAATCCTCGTGCCAAAGAAATATGCTGCCGGTGTTGGCATGCAGAACTATGTAAATATTTTTAGAGTTCCATACCTCAAAAGGTAAAATGGGAACCTTTTTTTTAATTTGAGTGCGTTTGACTATATCTCACCTGATGGTAAGTGACGATAGGATAGGTACTTTATAGGATCACTCGCGTGTCTGTCTGTCTGTCCGACCGTCTGTCACAGCCAATTTGCTCCGAAACTGCAGACCTCATTTCAAAAGACTAAAACTGTTAACTTTTCCTTGTATGTTTATCTACGAAGTAGCTGTATTTGTGAAATCTAATCTGCACCTATTTAAGACTTTAAAATCTCGAAGGCATGGTAACACTCTTTGCACAGTTCCATGTAACACAGCCCTGCTCCACAAAAGTGTATTTACATTAGGTCCTAAAATATATAATAAAGTACCTCGGGAAATCCGTGAGTTTGACGACATTACGAGTTTTAAAAACAAGTTACGTGAACTGTTACTAGAAAAGACATACTATGACATGTACGAATATTTAAATGATGACATATTGTGAAATTATTTGATTTATTTAAGTTCGACATTGTACATTGGATTTGTGTTCTTGAGCACAACATTTGACATTAATAATTTAAAATTTAAAGGTATTATGCAATTTTTAATATGTTTTTTCTATTTTTTATGTTTTTTTTTTTGTGTAAGCTGAAATGTATTGTATGCCTCTTTAGGCAGATTATGTGAAACTTTATATTACTTTAAGATCTTTGTACCATAATCAACAATAAAAACTCTGATTCTGATTCTGAACTACTGGACCGATTAAGATGAAATTTGGTACACATGGTAAGTCGCGATCGAATCAGAAATGAGGAGATCCGCAGGAGAACCAAAGTAACCGATATAGCTCACAGAATCGCTAAACTGAAGCTGCAGTGGGCAGGGCACATAGCTCGTAAAACAGATGGCCGCTGGGGCAGTAAAGTTCTCGAGTGGCGACCGCGCACCGGATACGTAGCTTAGGCCGGCCTCCCACGCGGTGGACCGACGACCTAGTGAAGCCGCTGGATGCAGTCAGCGCAGGACCGATCGTCGTGGAAATCCTTGGGGGAGGCCATTGTCCAGCAGTGGACGTTTTTCGGCTGATATAATGATGATGTAAGTTGGTGACCCAAACACGAACGTGTAAAGTAAATAAATGTTATGACAAAATCACAGTATATGAGGTTGAATGCATAGATTACATTGTCTGCGTGTACCATACTCGACTGCATCATCACTTACCATCAGGTGAGTTGCAGTCAAACGCACTCAAATTTTTAATAAAAAAATAAAATAAAAAAAAAAAACAGGAAAACTTATTAAAAAAAATCTGAAGTCCTTCCGTTCCCACAGGAAAAATAAAATTTACAAAGTCCAGAATAAGTAGACTCCTATTTACCTAGCTAGAGCAAAGTATGTATTGAGAGGTCTTGTTCTGTTTGTAGTTAAAGTTTTGGTGCGGAACCCTGTATGTGTGACTCCGAGTCGCGCTTGGCCGTTTTTTTACTAAAACTAGCTGTAGTTATGTCTTATCGATAAAATTACCTTGCCTTTTAACCGACTTCAAAATAAGAGGTTATCATGTATGTAATATTGTTGGCATTGCACAATATTCACCTATGTGGGCTTATAAACAGCTGCGCCTAATTTCATAGAGTATGTTTGTTATTTCACGTGTTTCTCAGAAACTAGAAATATGCAATAATTATTTTTTAATTGGATTAAGTATATTTCAACTTAGAGAACAGTGCAAGTTTCATCAAAATCGGTTTAGTAGATTTCAAGATATCGACCGTTAAGTGTGTTCCGATCACTGAAAAAACGCCACAATTTTGTGTTTGACGTTGGTTGTTCTTGATGATGTTGAAGAGAGTCGGTGGCGTAATAGCAAGGGCCGCAACCTCCTGTCCGGCAGGTCGTGGTTCGATCCTGACACATACCAATGTGTTGTCGAATTTCGATTTCATATGTACTTTTATCCGACGCTTTTATACGGTGAAGGAAAACATCGTCAGGAAACCTGCATACGCCTGCGAAGAAACTCGAAGGTTGTGTATGAAGTTGACCAACCCGCACTGGACCCGCGTGATCGACTAAGGTCCGATCGCCCTAATGCAGGGTAGGCTCGTGCCCCTCGGTGGGGACCTATATGAGCTGATGTGATGGTTGGTTGTTCTTATCTTAACGTTTTTAGGTTAATTATGTAGTAACTAAAACTCTAGACTACATTTTTTTTATTTTCATACTTACTGACTTATTATCAATCATACATAGCAGGTGGAACAACACACCTGGCAGGAGCCAACGCTAACCACACGCTATTATACCGCCTTCTGCTCAGCAAAAAAAGGTTGGAATTGAAACAGCAACAGCAAAGAGGTTGTGTTACAGATCCATTGTAGCGAAAACAATGGTTGGAGGCGGCCCTTCAGCGCGATAAGAACAAAATGTTGTGCACAGCCCTGCTCGCCGCGGTCGCATTTACATGTACGTTTTCCAGTGAGACAATTGCACACGCAAACAGTCAGGGCACACAGCGTGCACTAAAAGGTTCCATAACAAACTCTTTAATAGTAAAATTTATTTTTAACTGCCAACATTGCAACGTCACTATCTGCTTTTTAGTTTGTCGTTCAATCCAAAGAAAAAAAGTACAAACATTGTGTGCCTAATACCACGATAAAATCTTAGTTATGAACTATTGTGTATGTGTGATGTAAAATCAAAGGCAAACTTTCAGATTTAATATGCGTGCTGATTCTAAGTGGAATGCAAAAGGAAGATCTGGATGTCAGCCTATTGAAGAAGCTGCATCATCACAATATCAACATTGATGATATTAGCAGCAAGTGAGTATTAGATAACTAGCAAGGGTATAGTCACCTATTTTTAGGGTTCCGTACCCAAAGGGTAAAAACGGGACCCTCTGTCCATCCGTATGTCTGTCTGTCGGTCAGTGGGGACGCTATATTATAAACTTGGCAGTTTTAGCGTATATGGTAGATATAGGTGAGGGAATGTCTGTCTGTTTGTCGGTCTGTCAACGGGCTGTTTTTCATGAACCGTGACAGCTAGACGGTTGAAATTTTCACAGATGATGTATTTCTGTTGACGCTATAACAACAAATACTAAAAATTAGAAAAAGTTAAAGTCTCCATACAAAAACGTGAAGAAAGTAGCGCCATCTAGTATGATGGTACGGAACCCTTTGTGCGCGGTTCTGACTCGCACTTTACCGGTTTTTATTTTCGATAAATAATTTGTCCACAAAAAATATTAAGATTTTAAGTGTGATTTTTGTTAAGAGTTACATGTCCCCTAACAGCTAAATCACACTCTGGACACTTCATACAACGGGCCAAAAATGACATTGCCAAAAAGGAATGACGGAACATACCTAATGGCGGCGAAATCCTATACGTTCGACAACCAAACTGTAACCAATCTGTATCAATCTGGGTGACGAGGGGGTAAGGTCGCAATCTAGAGAGCGGCAGGAAGTGTCCATACTGTATGTTAGTACAAATATATATACTTAGGCTAAATCCTATCTGGAAGGTGTTGGAAATAGTAGAGCGTATAAAGTGACGACTAAGAAGGCACTCGAACCGGAGAATGGACAGCAGCGTCCGTTCCGAGCAGCTGGAGCCGACCTGCAACGTCAATGCGATCACCAAATAAACACAAGTAAAAAACGACCCCTAGTCCCCGACGACGGCCCCGCTATTCCTGGCTCTGGTAGCGGTTTAACGGCAGGGAGTGGGGTGCGAGAATCCCCGGCAAATGCTAGGCTACCAAACCAAAAGAAGACATGGTCGCTTACTATTACCATCTATAATAATAAAAAAATATCCTCAGCAATAGCCAAGTTGTGCTTAAAGCTCTTGACTCCTTTAAGGTCGACTCTGGCCTAGTGCTAAACTGTGTAAAGGTCCTCAACAAGGCGGGCCGGCACAACAAACTGCAACTGGTCTGGATCCCTGGACACCTAGGAGTGGAATGCAATGAAGAAGCAGATAAACTGGCTAGAATGGGATCACAGACAACAATGTGTGGTCCGGAACCAGGGATAGGGCTACCAAGGAGCACTATTTAAAGGGCGTTAGGAAGACACAGATTGACATGGCTATCTACGGATGGACACAAACACTGTAAGCTCTTCATCGATGAGGTAACCACAAGGGTAACCAAGTACATTTGGAATAACAGCAGGACGTGCGTCAGAGCTGAAACAAGATGCCACAAACTCACACCTGGAAATAATCGTCCTGACGAATGACCCGACCTTGAGAGCCTGTGGTAAAGATATAGAATCAATGGAACACTTACTGTGTCACTACGATGTCCTGGCTAAAAAGCGTGTGTACCTCCTAGGTGATGGCTACCCAAAACCGGAGGACTACAAGCACTTTCCAATCAGCGGAATTGCTGCATTGATGCAGCACATCTTCGATAGGGGTAGACACAAAAGATGCCATTAGGTCGAAGTGTCGCTGCAACTGCAGCCCCCACTTACAAAGATAAGATAAGATAGGCCCCATAGGAAGGCTCTATGTCACCTAAAGGACAATGGAGCGTGCTTTTCTCAGAGTTTCTCTGCGTGATCTGTAGGAGAACCAAAGAAACCAACGTAGCTCTCAGAATCGCTAAACATAAGTGGCAGTGGGCGGGGTACATGACTCGTAGAACAGATGGCCGTTGGGGCAGTAAAGTTCTCTAGTGGCTAGTTTTTGGTTGATTTCTTCCACGTCGAAATAGACTGACGTGATTTTGAGGATGTGCATAGTAGCATAGACTACTAATTACCATAGACTGACGTGATTTTGAGGATGTGCATAGTAGCATAGACTACTAATTATCATAGCCCGACATAGTTCCCTATAACTATATAGGTGTAAAAAAATTGGTGAAGGACCTGTTAACTCGGGGTTCTATTCATCATACTGAACAACTTTCCCCAAAGAACCCATAGTCAATTCTAAAAAAAGACCCTCCATACAAAAATTTGTATGAAGAGTTAAACATTTTTTTGCGATTTCAGCAAAGTCATAGAACAAAAGTTGTTCAGTATGATGATTGATGAGTAGAAGCCCCAGTTAACGGGAACTACACTAATTTTGTTACATCCTGTATAGTTCCAATGCTGCAGAGTATTGCAGAATAGGCTACGCTGTAAATGTTTCTGTTGTTATAGTTAATACCGCAAATGTATTTTATTGGGTTTTTTATAACCCTGGCGTGTTTTATTCGGCAATTTTATTTTTTGTTTGTGAGTTATTTTCTTGTTTATAGCATTTTAAAATGATTTTTAATATTTTCTTTTTTTTTATACCAATTTTTTGTATTCAGTCGGTGTAAGTTAAGACGATTGTGAAGCTGCGACTTTTTATACAAACGGCGTTAACGAATTTCACCCGTATAATAATCGATTTGGACCAATTTTTGATAGGTTGTCAGTCAGAACAAAAGCTAAGCTTATACGTTTTTGTTTTTTCGATAAAGTTAATTTTATTGTCGTTCACGTGTTTTCATAAAAAACTAATTTCGGCCATTTATTGCATATTTATAATCAGCAATTTAAAAAAAGAAATGTATAAGCCTAGATTGTGTTCCAACTGAGAACCTATCAAAAATTGATCCAAATCGTTTAACATTTAAGAGGTGAAAATTGTTAATGCCGTATGTATGAAAAGTCGCAGCTTCACAATCCTCTTAACTGTTGTTGCCTTTATACACAAAATTACGCAACTCCTCATAAGATGTCAATAATTAATATATTGTATTTATGTTGTTTCAGTAGTGTACGCCAAGAGTGTCAGGGAAATTCCTCTAAACTAAGCATCTTGGAAACGAGAAGAAATAATGATAATACCAGTTACTACCAAAACATCAACACCGCTACAACTACTAACGTAGATAATTCGAGCAAAATAGATATAAACAACACAACAACAGTAAAAATCTTTAACACAACAACAGAAGCTACTTTGACAAAAGATTTGTTGAAAGATGGATTAAATGAGACTAAGGATAACGATCCATACGAAGTGAGAGCCACGAAGAACCATAATATAAAAACAAGAAGTTCAGTGAATGATGTAACCAGTACACAACCATTAAAACAGTTCAGTGAAGCAATGACGTTTTTCGGTGAGCAAAAAAATCTTGAAAATGTTATGAAGATGCTTCAGACATATATAGTAGCTAAGTTAGCGGACAATAATAACACAAAAATTTTAAAAGCCTTTACTAATTCACAACTTACCACAAATACATCGACTAAATCAATTGAAATAACAACTGAAAGTAAAAATAAAGACTCTGATTTAGTTAAAGTGTTGGCAACATTTGTTTTTAATAAACCAATACCAGTTGAGCCTCGGTACCCGCTTGATGATCAGAAAAACTCAGTAGTCTCCAAAAAATTTGATAACAAAGAGACAAAGTCTGTGAAGACAGATGGACCTGCGTGCAGTAACAATAAACCAGAATTATTTTCTGATCAAGATTACCTGTCTTACAAAAGCAACACCGCAGAAATAACTTCATTGGAGGACAAACCTTCCATGCAAAGCAACTTTGAACAGATGATTAACGGATTCCGGACAAAAAACAAAAGAAAGCCTAAAAATACATTAGACTACAAAAACCACGATAGCTCTTTTGCCACCTCTCATATTGACAGTATTTATGCACAGAACTACGGTACCACTCGTAAAAATGACCGGCAAAAGAAGTTTGATGATTTTGGGTATTTAAAAGTTGACGATATTACAAAACCCGAAAATAGTGACAAGAATGAGGCTGCAAAAATTTTGCACCCTGATGTAATAAAGCAAATAGCAGACACTGTTAAAGATTTAGTCTTGAAGGATTTGAAGAAAGATGTTAACTCTATCGTGACAACAGAGTGTAAGTTTTTTATTAATACCAATTACACTAATTATTGTAGGTTTTATCCTTACTAATATTATAAATGAGAAAATGTGTTTGTTTTTTTGTTACCTCTTCACACTTCAACGCCTCAACCAATCTTGACGAAATTTGAAAGGCACGTAGCCTGTGGCATGGAAAAGGACATGGCCTACCTTTTATCTCGATTTCTTAAGTGGTTCCCATGGGATAGCTGATGTTCACGTCGCAATGAAGCGAAGGGGTGGAAAGTGACATAGATTACTTATTAGCATAGCCCGACATAGTTTCAGAGGGATCTGGCGTAAACTCATTTCCACGCTCGCGAGCAGCTTGAGAATCGCGCACCAAGCAACCTCTAAAAGTCATAGAAATTATGTCCACGCAGGCAGAGCCGCGGGCAAAAGCTAGCAACTATTTAAACTAAACTTTTTCTTCCAGATATCACGACCATTCCTCGAAAACTAGAAAATCAGAATAATATTCAACCAGCGACGAATGTTATACAAAAATTTGTTGAACTATTGGAGCAATTCAAATCCGCAAAAGAATTTATTGTATCGCCCGCGAAATACGATTCAGGTAAAGAAATAGGCATGAATACTGAATTTCGAATAGAAGCTAAAGAAGAAAACCAAAATAAACAAATTAAGCCCCATATAACGCCTTTAACTGTGAATAACTACAATAAAATGAATGCTTACATGCCCAATGTAGCATCAGCTAATGAATACAAAAGGCCAATTTACAACGTGCCTATGCAGTATCCTCAGCAGTACCCAAGAGTGTCCTACTTAGACAACATTCCCAACATGATGGTACCGCCTTTGATGAGCAATCCCTACGGAGTCCAACAGCCCGGTGGTCGAGCAATAATCAATGTGCCACAAAGAACGCCACAAAACAATAAACCCAACACTATCAACATTATCACGCCAGTAAATCGCACTCCTGTCATCAACATCAACCATATGCGGCCGGCGCCTATCACAGTTCAAACATCAAAGGAGATACCTCCACTCGGCATACCGATGTCTATACCTTCCGCGTTGAACCGAAACATAGTTATGCCGATGCAGCAGGCTTTCATGACTGCACTTAACGAAACCGAAAGACAGAGATGGGCATACATACTGAAATACGGCAGAAATCCTGACACGAAGTTCGAAATCACTGATCGCAAAGACAAACTAAGCCAATACACAAATTTTAAAAACGAACCAAACGAAAATATAAAAGAACCAGATAGTAAAAAAACAGATTCTTCGATTTTAAACTTTTCTCCAAACGATAAGCAGGTGAAATTAACTGATTACACGAAGTTGAGTTTACCAACATTAAACGTTAGGGATCAGAATGAAATGTCTGATCGCAAGATGTCCACTCTATTAGCCGTAAATAAGCAAGAACGGGATAGATTGATCAACTTTAAAAATAACAATTTGCCTAATTTTTATATTAACGAACCAGACAGGCTTAGCGGTTCCATGACTTTTAATTTACTTGACAAACAAGAGCGCGACAGAATGATAGATCCTTCACTGACTACTAAAGACATGACAATGAATAAACTAAACACAAATTATAAACAGCAGCAGGTATACGACGAAGAAGTCTTATCCGATATTAAATCAAAAGTTGCATACAAAGACATGTTCAAAACGGATGAAGAATATCGAGGTTTGACAATTCATCAACCTGGAGGAGGTCCGCGTATTCCTGATATACCGAAATATGATTATTATGATCAATCAAATGTTTTTAATTCGCGACTTCTAGAAGCAGGCGCCAATGATCCTCATATTGATCCAAATAATAATCGTGATTATAACGACTTCACCATGCGAGAACCTTACCGCGAATATAACATAGTCAAACAACGTGAACCTATGTACATTGTTAGAAAGGATCCAATACCAAAACAAATTCATGACATCAAAGGTTTTCATGAGAAACTTGAGCGAGGGGATTTCTATGAAAGACGAAATCCCGTGAATGCGTGGTATGAAAATCCGGATATTCCTAGGCAATATGACGTGAATGCTAACAAATATGACGAAGCTGATTATTCTAAAACTAGAATAGAATCGAGACAGCAACTGCCTTTGACTGGTAGGATAAAAATGACTAAATTTGACGATACACATTTCAAGAACTTCCTGAAGACCCAGCAGAAAGTTAACGATATGCTTGAAAGGATATTAGCGACGAAAACAGATTCAGGTCATAGGTCAGATTTCCCACACAGTGTTGAGATTACTTGATCAATATTTTTACGATAACTTGTAAAGACATACTATTTTTATTCTTACTCTAGTTTATTTATTTCTTCAATAAAGATTTTAAACAAGTCATTTAATTTATTGCTAATAGTTTCACAAGTTCCACGCGTATACTTATTGCCTTTGAATTATCTTTTGAATATCATCTATTGAAGATCGAAGCAGCTAGCGAAGCGCTTATCTAATAGTGACTCTGTTCTGGACATAACATCTCCTTGTCTACGATTGATGAACTCTATGATTTATGGTTTTTCGTACCTGTGACCCTCCGTGCTCAGTATCGATGTACCGCGGCACAGGGAAACGGCTCTGAAGAATTTCTTGCGCATCGTCCACGGGAGCCCTAAGTAGCTGCGCAAAGCTCTCGTATTCGGCCATATCTTGGTAGCGGAGCGCGCGCCATTGCGCAATGGTCTGTTAAACAAAGAGTACATTACATTAAATAAAATAAGAAGGTACTTAAGGTGACAAATCGTATGTATTATACAGGGAGTTAGCTTAACTAAAACACATTACATAACAAACTTTAGTTCTAAAACGTTGTTGAAATCTAATAAATCCGGCCAAGTGCGAGTCGGACTCGCTCACCGAGGGTCCCGTACCAACACACCTGTGGATAAGGAACCTTAAAAATAATAAATCGAAAACCATACATAATAAAAATAATTAAAAATCTGTTTAAGCTTGTGCCAATGAAGCTCTGTCATATGATACCCAACATGACACGGTTAACTCGATTTAAAATTTGGACCGCCGCCGCTACTTGCATAATTGATTACGTACTTTAAATAAAGACTATATTTTTTATGATTTCATTACAAATGTATAGTTTTTAGATTTTTTGCTATATTTGTAGTATTGCTAAATTTCATATTCTAGGTCAACGGAAATAACCCTATAAATTTTGATTCCCTTGAGAGTATTGAAATGTAGCCGCATGAAGGGCCGCATCTTTTTTTTTTATGTTAACTTAGAAGTTTGATTTTTTCACAGCTTCAAGGGATTGTAGACTGCAGTATATGGATACGCGTGGAGGTATCAAGTTAAATTAAAACCATATACTTAATTTATTTATTTATACTTTATTTATTTTATTTTTTTATATTTAATTTAACTTGATACCTCCACGCGTTCCCGAGATAAAGGGTCTTGACAGACAGACGGACGGACAATAAAGTGATCCTATAAGGGTTCCGTTTTTTCCTTTTGAGGTACGGCACCCTAAAAAATATTTTAGACTTCCTATACAAAGTTAGCGAATCAGCTAATCAATTTGTATGGGAAGTTAACACCCTCAAAAGCCTCTTGATTGGCTACTTCTAAAGTAGGTGCGCGCACGGGCGACTTTTGTCACTGTGTCAATTTCGTCACTATCAAGAAAGTATGGAGATGTCACGTCACTCTTGCGCGCACTTCCATAAATACTCTTGCACTTGATGAGAGTGACCAATTTGATGGTCACAGTGACAAAACCAATTCGATGGTCACAGTAACAAATCAATTTGATGGTCACAGTGACAAAACCAATTTGATGGTCACAGTAACAAATCAATTTGATGGTTACAGTGACAAAAGTCACACGCACACGAAATTATCACAAGTCCGAGTCTTGAACGGAAAAAAGGTTATTTTAGGTAACATGGTATTCATTTTATATAAGGCAATCCCCCTACCCTAACTTTTGGCATTTGTGCTATCTGTAACTACAGCGAACTATGTTTCACAGAGGTGATAGTTTCTGAATAGACTATAGAACCAATTCTTCATTTTCATCGTTTAAAATTTTCGATAAAGTATGCACTCAGCGAGTAATTATTTTAAAACTCTATCTCTTAACGTGTGGCACAATTAACAGTGCTATTCTAGGGATAGACGGCGGTTTCCTGGTGTTGCACTTAGCGGGCATTTTAAATTTATACCTACGGACGTGCGCAACGCGACCTTCATACACATCTGGAATCAGATGTGCAGGTTTCGTCACGATGTTTTCCTTCAGCGTTGATTCAATCGCTAAGTATATGTACGTAACTTTCGAAAACCACATTGGAACAGTCACAAGCTTTAATTTGAGACCCATTTCCTTTAATGTTGTTAGAACATTCACAATGCAATAAGTTCGAAACTTCAGTTCGATAGTGTTGAAATGTCAAGAAATTTAAATGTCTGAATCGACTCTTGAAATGATAAAATGATAACCATTTTGCAAAAAGCTATCACTGCGGTTTTCAAATTACGAACATGTTTCAGAGTCAGTCACGAAAATTATTTTGATCTGATTGAAGTGACATATCTAAATTTTGATTGCTTTCATCGATGAAAAGACTTTTCTATCTTCCTAACTGACAATAACTTGGAAAAAATCGGAAATGGTCGTTTGCCCTCGCTCCGCTCGGTTGACGTAACTGAGCGGTTGCCCCTAGAAACGTAAACTTAAGTTGTCGATGGTAAACATTATGACTAATGAATGACACTGCTTTAAAAAAGCAGCAGTTTGCTACACGATATTCAACCTTAGATGGGTCCCAAATTAAAGCTCGTAACTGCTCGTCCGAGTTTGAATGCTCTGGTTAGAAGGACCAAGTCGTTACCGGTTGAGCCACCGACGACGCTTTTTTAAAACTGATGTCGGCGTTATTTAGCCGGGGATAAGCCCTCGATTATACAGAAGACCGAAGAGTACAATCGGCCACTATGCTTGGCGTTTGTGGACTATGAGAAGGCCTTTGATTCAGTCGAAACCTGGGCTGTGCTACAGTCTCTCCAGCGGTGCCAAATTGACCATCGATACATCGAGGTGTTGAAGTGTCTGTATGAAAACGCCACCATGTCGGTTCGCCTCCAGGACCAGAACTCGAAACCTATCCAGTTGCAGCGAGGGGTGAGACAGGGAGACGTTATATCTCCGAAACTGTTCACCGCCGCCCTGGAAGATGTTTTTAAGCTTCTGGACTGGGGTGGACTCGGCATCAATATCAACGGCGAGTACATATCCCACCTCCGATTCGCTGACGATATCGTGGTCATGGCTGAGACTATGGAAGACCTAAGCACAATGCTCGATGGCCTCAGTAAGGTCTCTCAACAAGTGGGTCTTAAAATGAACATGGACAAGACGAAAATAATGTTAAATGTCCGTGTCGCACCCACTCCTCTAAAGGTTGGAGACTCTACACTGGAAGTTGTTGACGAATATGTATACCTGGGACAAACAGTCCAGCTAGGCAGGTCCAACTTCAAGAAAGAGATCAATCGACGAATCCAACTCGGCTGGGCAGCGTTCGGGAAGCTTCGCAATATCTTCACGTCCCAAATACCGCAGTGTCTCAAGACTAAGGTCTTTGAACAGTGTGTGTTGCCAGTGATGACTTACGGAACTGAGACATGGTCGCTTACTATGGGCCTCATAAGAAGGCTCAAGGTCACCCAAAGGGCAATGGAGCGTGCTATGCTCGGAGTTTCTCTGCGTGATCGAATCAGAAACGAGGAGATCCGCAGGAGAACTAAAGTAACCGACATAGCTCACAGAATCGCTAGACTGAAGTGGCAGTGGGCAGGGCACATAGCTCGTAGAACAGATGGCCGATGGGGCAATAAAGTTCTCGAGTGGCGACCGCGCACCGGAAAACGTAGCGTAGGCAGGCCTCCCACGCGGTGGACCGATGACCTGGTGAAGGTCGCGGGAAGCCGATGGATGCGGGCAGCGCAGGACCGGTCGTCGTGGAAATCCTTGGGGGAGGCCTTTGTTCAGCAGTGGACGATTTGTGGCTGATATGATGATGATGAAGCCCTCGAGTCTGGCTCCTCGAACAGCCTAAACAACTGAACTGATGATGCATTGTCGTTGGTTTCGTGGCGTGGAGATCTACAATATTGCGTCCGAGGCTACATCATCATATCAGCTCATATACGTCCCCACCGAGGGGCTCGAGCCTACTCTGAATTAGGGCGATCGGGCCTTAGTCGACTACGCGGGCTCAGTGCGGGTTAGTCGACTTCACACACAACCTGCGAGTTTCTCCGCAGGCGTGTGCAGGTTTCCTCACGGTATTTTTCTTCACCGTAAGAGCGTCGGATAATAGTACATATGAAATCTAAATTCGAAATCATTACATTGGTACGTGGCAGGATTCGAACCACGACCTCCCCGCCCTGACAGGAGGCGGCGGCCCTAGCCGTTACGCCACCGATGCTGTAAGACGTCATCGAGGATACATCACATAAATTTAATATGGCGGGCATTCAATAGGTTATTACATGAGGTCGTGTCTTAGCTTTGAGCTTTTTCTTGTCTCCGAATACATTTTCTGCAAGTTGCTCACCTCGCCGTGGTAGATGAGGATCTGGAAGAATGTGTCCATGAGCAGAATGCGGTCAGGCTGTATAGAAGAGGTGTCCAGCAGCACCGGCTCCGGGGGACCTCCGAAGCTGTACGAGTACAGGATCGGCTGGATCATAATGAGGGACTGAGTTAAGTCTTCCCTCATCAGCATGTGCCTGGGCAGAAAATAATGGAACAATTAGACTCTTGTAAGTTATATACTCAATGGTGAGAAGCATCAAGTCAAGCATCATATAGAATGTAAACAAACCAAATTATTGTATTGTAAGTTTTCTTTTATAATGATGTTAAAAGTCTAAATTTAAAAACTTTAACCGCCTCCGTGGCGTAGTAGTTAGCCATTAGCGTAACATCAGAAGGTCGCGGGTTCGATTCACCAAGTCTAACCTTGTAGGACTCAGCTTTTTCTAAGCCCGCCCGGCTAACTACCACCATCTTATCTAAGTCTTAAAAATAAGGGGGTCTCGATACAACGGGATGGGCACAAAGGGAATCCTATAGTACCAACGCACATGGAGGACAAAAAGACCGCGCCGCCTCCATGTGCGTTGGTAGTATAGTATTCCCTTTGTGCTTTCGTTGGCGGCGAAATTGACCGGCCCGCCCCGCCCCGCCCCGTTGTGTGCAAAGCGCTTTACGGTTCCAAAGATACATACAGCTTTTAAACATTACGCCACGGAGGCGGTTTATTTTTTACTTCACTTAAAAAACCGCCTCCGTGGCGTAATGGTTTCGTCCATCAGCTTCAGATCAGGATATCGCGGGTTCGATTTCCGGCTCAGTTTAACTTTGTAGACTCAGTTTGGTTGATGAAAGGGCATTTTCTAAGCCCGCCTTACTAGCTACGACCATCTTATCTAAGCCTTGCCGCCAAACGTCAATGCTAACAACATTGATGTGTTCCGGCTTGAAGATAAGATAGCCAGTTCCCCTTTGCGTTGGGGAATCTTGGTAAACCCGCTTCCATCTTCGGTATCATCGTCACTTACCATCAGGTAATATGATGCCAAGGGCTTACCAATTCTGAATAAATAAAAAATATATAAGGAATTTAAATTGTTGCAAGCAGCAGCACAAGGCGAGATTTACAAAATACGGCAAAAATCTCGTCCATTTTGGGGAACTGCGAGCTTCTAAGATAGTACATACGTAAATAAACTACGGGTATAAGATTAAGTTCTCCTACAGTGTGTGTGCTTTAGTGAGTGTGCGTAGGAATGTGTGTATGTGTTGGTGTGTGTGTATGTGTTTGTGTGTGTGTGTTGGTGTGTGTGTATGTGTTTGTGTGTGTGTGTGCGTGTGTGTAGGTGTGTGTGCGTGGGTAAGTGCGGGCGGGTGGATGTCCGTGTGTGTGAGAGAGTTGGAGTGCGTGTATGTGTGTGAAAGAGAGAGAGGGATTTACCTGTAGAAGGTGGTCTCGTCTGGCGAGTTATTAAAAACCTGGAGAAACTGCGAGCGTCTCAGATGATACATGAACTGTGGATACAGGCTGAAGTTCTCCGACAGACGGAAGCTGTTCGGGTCGTCTTTCGCGTACTCTCCGAACTTCTGGCACTGCGAACATTACAGAGAGCATTTGGATAATTTCGAAACTATTGGTAAACAAGTCAGTAAGTTGCGAATTATTGCTGCTAATCTTATTGTTAACTAGCTGTGCCCGCCACTTCGTCCGCGTGGAGGTTTTGAATTTTCCAACGGGAACTCTTGAATTTTCCGAGATAAAAATTATTCTTTATGTTAGCCCAGGCTATAAGGAACCACCATACAAAATTTCATCAAAATCGGCTTGTTAGTTTTGCGTGATGCGCGAACATACAGACAGACAGACCAAAATTCCATAAGTTGTTGTTTTGGCCTCTATATCGTTAGTAATGTCTAACACAGTTATTATTTTCCAAAAATATTTCATGTACAGACACGACCCCGTTAAAGTTTTATTACCGATTGTACTCATATACTTTGGCAACTGAAATAAATATTAACAATTTAAGGCATGGCATCATCTCACCTGATGGTAAGTGACGGTGATGCCGAAGATGGAAGCGGGCTTACCAATATTGGAGAACTGGCTATCTTATCTTCAATCCGGAACACATCATTGTTGTTAACACTGATGTTTGGCAGCAAGACTTAGATAAGATGGTGGTAGCTAGCCAGGCGGGCTTAGAAAATACCCAACCACAAACCAAACCGAGTCTTACAAGTTGACTCCACCGGGAATCGAACCCGCGACCTCTTGATGTGAAGCGAATGGACCATTACGCCACGGATTTTTTTGTTAAGATAACTTCCTAAAATTTTAATAACTATTGCAGATCTTCGATTTTCTATCCCTCTAACTCCATTTAGGTTTTGTCATCATAATCGTATGAGCTACGCGTATGTCGGTGGAGTAACCGCTATCTGTTCTGTCTGAATGACGCTCATATATGACGAAGGTTGATAGCTACTTCGTGGCGCCTCGGCCTAGTTAACGCATGCCATTGGGCAGCGATATGCCGACCGGCAGCTGTGCGAGCGAGAGAGACACATACCAGGCGGATGAGCATGCGATCTAGCCAGCGCAGCACATCAGGACCATCCTCGATCTCCGCGCGGTACACCACAAGTCGCGCCATGACGACAGCCGCCGCCTCTTGGTCGAAGCCGGCCGCTATGTGGTGTAAGTTGACGGCTGCGTCGCCCCAGCTGCACAGAAGAACAAAGGTCTGCAACTCCTTATGCAGGGAATCCCTCTCTTCCAAACGGTTTCATTACTTCAATCCTCCAAAATGACCTTCCATGATCATAAAATTTCAATCTGGAGTGTCAAGTTCTTCTCTATTCATGTCCCGGGAGAGAGACAAGTAAAATTTTGAAAAAAGAATACTCAACTGATGAGAGTTGTACTAATTCAAAATGAGCATTTAAAAATTACAGAAAGCTATGATCATTTGTGACTTGGCGAAAGAATTTGATTGTGTATTGTTTAACCTATACTTTTGAAACTGGAACATTACAATTTTACAATAAGGCCAATTCCAAAACATTTATTTTAAATAGGTGTTTAAAAAAACTTACTAACATCTTTAAGAGATTTTGAATTGTGAATACAAGACAAAAACTACAAATAACCTGTACAAATTTAAGAGACTCCCGAGTTAAATTGGTTTCCTTAAAGGGTCGATTCTGGGACCTTTTCTTTTTTCATCCTTTTTGTTCGTGGTTCTATTGCTATACATTAAAGCACTTGACATTTTCACAATCACCTAGAAATATGTTTTAGTACGTACTTGCGCGCGGCTGTGGTGACGCGCACACGCCGCTGCCCGCTGGAGTGTTGGTACTGCGTGATGAGCTGCACGCAGCCGCGCCCGCCCTGCGGCACCGGCGCCGTGTGCTGGTTTACCACCTGATAAAACACAATTTGGTCTATAGGCCTTTGACTTCGTGCGTGGCACTCCTATGTAGTTGTGCGGGCGGAGAGGTAGGAGGCAAGAAACTTCTTTTTTTCGTGTGAAGCAGTCAAATATTTTTATAATGCCTTGCCACTTCTAACCCCTTTGGGGAAGCGTTCATCAAGACTACACATGACAAATCGCATACATTTGTATGGGGCTCTTTATGACATCAGCGATGGCGAGGTCGCCGACGCCACGCCTTCAGCGTCAAGCCGCCCCACCGTACCGACCGTCGCTAACATCGTAACTGCGACCCTAGACATCTATAGCCTTAGTCGCACTGATTTTTAAGTTAACATTTGGACGACAAAAACCACAAGAATCGACTAATTTCAGACAGTACCTAGCCTAACTACATGTTGACGTTATTTGCAGGCACCACTTTTCTTTGTTTTACTTAGGTATCTAGAACGAACTTACCTCAAAGAATATCGCCATAGTGGTGCTAGGAGTGAAGGTGCACATCTTCCACTGGCAGGTGTTGCCCATGCCCACCTCCTGGTCGGACACGCAAGGGCCCTTCACGTTCAATGACACGCACGAACCGATCGCGCCGCTTACTGAAACAGATTTATCGCTTGTGACTAGCTATAGAGATTGCTTCATAACCTATTTGTTTGGAAATTGCTAAAAAAAATGTATATGGCAAAACATGTATAAACTAAACTAAAATAAACCAAATCATTCGGTTTTCAAGTCTTAAATGAACTAAAACACAGTGTTTTAGTGAATAAAATGCTTATAGGAACATGCTCGATGTCTCATCCATCATCATCAAATCAGCCGAAGGACGTCTACTACTGGACACAGGCCTCCCCCAAGGATTTCGATGACGACCGGTTCTGCGCTACCCGCATCCAGCGGGTTCCCGCGACCTTCACCAGGTCATCGGTCCGAGTGGGAGGCCTGCCTACGCTACGTTTTATGGTGCGCGGTCGCCACTCGAAAACTCTACTGCCCCAACGGCCATCTGTTCTACGAGCTATGTGCCCCGCCCAACTGCCACTAAATTTAGCAATTCTGAGAGCCATGACGGTTACTTTGGTTCTCCTACGGATCTCCTCGTTCCTGATTCGATCATGCAGAGAAACTCCGAGCATAGCACATTCCATTGCCCTTTAGGTGACCTTGAGCTTTCTTATGAGGCCCATAGTAAGCGACCATGTCTCAGTTCCGTATGTCATCACGGGCAACACATACTGGTCGAAGACCTTGGTCTTAAGACACTGGTATTTGGGACAATATTTTTATATTGCTCGATGTCTACATGTAAGTAATTACACTTTACATGTTTCGCCATTTCCAACAAATAGTTTAGATGAAGATGTATAAATTATATTTAGCCTGTGCATTGCATTTTGTTACCTACCCACTAACTGAAACAATGCCTCATTCATTATTTAAGATGACATTTTGAACCCTGCATTTTGCTATCCTTTGAGTGGTGTTCATCAAGAATTTACTTCATTGTAACACAAGTTGATTTTATTTTGTACTAATTGTATCATCTGACCTGATATTCTATGAAAAGAACTAAATTTTGACTAGGGACTAAGTTCCTATTCATCATCAGTCTTAGCCTTTTCTCGCTTGGCTTCCCTTGGACTATGTCTCCATTGAGCATTGCGCATGATCACATGTTATGTTGGCATCCAGATAAGTCTCTTTGAGGTCCTTTTGAACTGTCGTCGACCAAGTGGCGGGCGGTTTTCAGGGGCACCGTTTCGCCATTGGCAATAGCAATGGCAAATTAAACATTTCCTTTAATCATACAAAACAAAATAAAAAATAAATATGAAATTACTTTTGAGTTCCCGGCAGCATTTGACTTCTAAGGTTCCATTGAATGCCATCTTATAGTCTCCTTTCTGATCCTTGGCAAATACTCTCTGGAATGTCTGCTTAAAGAGTGACGAATTGAAGGAATCACCCATTACCATGTGACCGCTGAAAAATTACCATGTTACATAAGGGACAACTCTTTTATCATAGACTTCATTATTATTTCGTAAATCACAGAATGTACGAACCCTGTAGCATTACAACACTGCTTCATTTCCATCAAACCAGTTTGATCCAATGCACAAGAGTAAATGTCAATGGCATGACCGTTTGTAGCTGCCCTGAAAGACAGTCCCTCATAATGCTTGATAGCCTTCTTCATATACTTGGCGTTGTCCTTCTGGATGTCGTGGTGAGACCGGATTGGCTGCTTCAACTCGTCGTTTACAACCTGGCCCGGTCCTTGCGAGCATGGGCCACCAAGGAACATCATGACTCTAGCCCCAGTGTTGGGGTATGTGACTTCTAATAGACCCACAGCTAAGGATAACGCCACTCCACTACTACGTAGTGGTCTCTTTCCAACTCCTAGCGGCCAGGGATCACGACCAAGCTCTCCTAGCAAGTCAGTAAGGGCCATGTCACATTGCTTAACGGGTTGCAAGAACCGATGGGCAGGAGGCACTGAAGCAGGAGCTCCGGGACGTTGCTGAGGGGCTGTAGCATTCACACGGCCTATTCCTAGTTGTTCTTGTATTTGTTTAGCAGTTAGATCTTTGGTGCCTTTGAATACATAACATTTTGATATACCTTCCGTGCCTATAAAGAAAAGAGAAATAAAGAACTTTACAACAGTTTGTGCAAAACTTTCAACAATTTGTCATGATAATAACATATAACACTTAAAAGAAAAAGTGTTTATTTGTACAAGGAAACTGGCTTACCCAATTCATGTATCTGCACCATACGACCAAATGTAACCAGACCAACCAAAGCATTTTGTGGCATCAAACTCAGTGATGTCTGCAGTGAATCTTTCAACGCTCCAAGTTCCTCTTCGTCCAGACATGTATCCACTACGAGCAGGAATATGGGAGGCATGGTCTGTGCACGGGTTATAGTGTACTCTATGGTGGAGAAGTTGGGTATCAACTCAGCGGGCTGGTGCTGCTCTGATATTGCTGCATATTGTGGTGGGAACTGGATAAACAAATAAACACACATGATAAAACCTATATTGTTTGTTCCATGAATTTAATTTAAGAGAACCTTCACTTTTTTTTTGTAACAGGCATCAACTGCCATTATTAATGTAAAGGGAACATGGATTTTATAATCCATTTTATAACATAAGCCTAGGGGACATGGTAGCCACCTCTATGTGATATCCCCTAGTAACACCTAGGGATTTCCTGGGTCAGCCTCCAAGCTTGGCCAACAACTGCCCGCTTTTGCCTTGCATCGTGGGTGCAGCTGGCATAGTATCTGCTCCCATCTGTGCTAGGCCTGCGAAGGTAATTGCTGTGCGCAGGGAGAATGGGATCCCTGTCAATTGAGCTGAACGTGGGTCAGAGTGAGTTACCCCCCTTTGGCTTGAGATTATTGCCAAACAGTACTTACATGAATAGCCAGCTCATTGGAATGAGTATGTGTCCCCATACTCAGGGGCCACTGACAAGATGCAAGGGGGCTGTGTGAGAACACTTGGGAGGACTTTAATTGTTCCTACCTGGCCCACCAGCTGTCCTCCATGTCACGCAGTAAGCCAAGACCCCCCTTTGCATCTATATCACCCAGATACCCCAGGTTATACTAGTATCTGTACACTAGTACTACCCAAAAGGTATAAAGGTATGCAATAAAGTATATGTATCTTATCTTATCTTAAAAGGTGCATGATCCATGGAGAAGGGGATCAGGAGGATGAAAACCAGGACTCATTTTAACATGGATAATCAAGGATCTGTTAACTCACGGTGCACTCAGTCCCTCTGGGAAAACTCATGGAGGCCCCAATCTCCCAACCATGCCTTGTAAGGAAGGGCCAGGAGCAAACCTAAGCCTCCTTAAGTGAAGTGTCGGATACTAGGGCCCCCACAAATGGTCACTGGCCAATTTTAAAACAAGGCCCATTAATACTATAGTAATTAATGCTAATAGTTTTTCTTATTAGGCCATGCTTTCTCTAGTGAATGATAGGTAAATTATGTACTTAGAAAAAAAATAATTATGCCCCTTTGTGTTTATTAATTTGAAAATATAAGTAATAATCCTTTTTTTTATTAATTAAGGCAAGTTTATTAATAAAAATGAAATATGTATTTTTTAAATATAAAAAACCTCAACATTTTTCCTTAACCCTTCCAGTGTGTATATCAAACAAGCCGCCAGGGCTCAAGTGGCAAGTGTAATTTGGCCAACAGCTGTCCTATTAAAGCTTTGCCGATATCCAAGATTTCTCAGATTTTTTGTATAAAGCCTATAAAAGCTAATTAATGATATAGAAAGCTGATGAAATTCCCTATCTAAACAAATTTATTTTACATGTGTAAGATTAAAAAAATTTTAAATACAATATGTTTTATTTCTTTATTTTGTTCCTTTTTCATGTAATTCACTATATCTAGTAATTACTACATATTTTCATTTAAAATAACCTCTTTCTAATGTATCTTAATATGAAAATAGTTAAATAATAAAAAAGTGTCAAATTTTATGCCGCACCGGGTCTTCAGCCGCACTGCATATTTAATTACTTAAATACAATTTAATTATTTTTAATATTGATTTAAAAAGCTGATAAAATTTCCTTACTAACGATATTATTTTTTTTAGTGTTGGAATAGAAACAAATAAAATACAGGACTTTTTAAAACAAATTTGCCAATTAGGCGAATCGGCATACGACCCATTAAAGCAGTGTAACCGGTGTAGGTGAATCGGCAAGCGACACATTTAAAGGGTTAATAAATTTAGTTGTATATCAATATTATTTACCTACATATATTTTAAGTTTGGCAACTTGGTCACTGGAAACATTGTACAGATATACCATGTGACTCAGGCAAGTAAAACATATTTTGCTTAATTGGCAGAAAAATAATTGGTCACTCACAGGATTCCTTTGGAAGCAAAAGTTGCAGACCCATAGTTTTGCTCTATAATCCACCTGGCACATGGGGTTAAGGATGGCCCTGCATGTATTACGTGTGCACAATACTGGCTCATACTGGATCGGGGGCAAATCCGGCCTTTCCTTCAGAGGTTGGTACAGACAGGCGAGAGGCACTACTAATCGTGTAGCCTCGATCCTGCTAGAGGGCCACACATTCCACGTGAACCGTATACCGTCCCTGTCCTCATTCTGTTGAATAAACTCCTCGTATGTCGCCATAACAGCGATCTACAACACAAAACTTGGTTAAAACATGGATCACACAAACGTTCTAAACAACAGCGAATATACGTTCGATCTCTAAGGTTTCACTCACCTGATACGGATACGGCTAATCTAAATTGAATACATAAATAAATTCAGGCGTTTTACACAACCATTTAAGTATTTAATTCAATATTATCAGCGACTTTTTTGGAAAAAAAATCAGTAGACGCAAGTCTGGCTGATTTGGCAATTGTCAAAATTCATAGACAACAGCCGTCATCATCAGCTGTCAATCAAGCCACGTCATTTTTGAAACGTAAACATCTTACCATCGACCACCAAATGCGCGAATGAAAGAGACAAAGCTATACGTTAGAGGCGGACACAATTACAACATCACTCTTCTGACTTATATATCCCTCTCGCTCAATCTAAAACAAACTATGGTATTCTGTGCCTCGTTGACATTACTTGCATGTTTTAAAATAAAATAGAGATAAAGGGATGTATCTTTTTTTTTATTAAAAATTGAGTATCTAAGAGAATGATACTACAATCGAGACACATGGAAGTGTGTTCGCCAAGTTCGAAAAGAAAATGGCGACATCGGCCGTGGGTTATATTACGCGAACCATTTAGGGCTACTTTCGACCTACCTGTAACTTATAATCTGTTTGACCTACACACTTGCGATTTTGTGTGTTTCTAGTAAGACAGGGGATCTCCTAGAATCCCAATTTAAGTCCGAAAATCACTATTTACACGACTCACTCACTCACTGTCTCATCAAAATAGTGACTGGCAAGTTTAAATGATTAAGGCGCCAAGCAAGCAAAGCTTACTTTTTAAAAGTAAATATCAGTAGAATAAAATTGGATAGTGAAAACTTGCCAAGTTACAACATGTAGTTGGCACGGAACATGAATTTTTTTAAGCAAGTGAAAACCATTGTAATTTTTCTATTACTTGGAGAAGTCTAAAATAAATATTTTTATTTGAAGTTCCGTAGCCATGATTTAGGAACCACTATAGAACTTGGTACCGACCCAATTAGATCGCTGTAATTTATTATATCGAACTTGGTCCCATTTCAAATTTATGTTTTGTTGGAATATATGTGTTCACATCCCCGTATGTTTTAATTTCCTAGGGCTTTTTAATCTGTTTGTGGCTTAAGTGACGCTTAAGAGATATTACTTTTGTACTTTCATCAGTTGTGACGATAACATTGAAGATATTCGATGCAGATAATGACACATATAGTTTTATCCAGGCTTAACTACGGTGACCTTGTTTACGGGCCTCGGCTGTTGCATAGGACACAACGTTTAATACAACGTGCGCAAAACGCATGCTGTAGGTTCTGTTTTAACATACCACCTCGAAGTCATGTCACTCCATTTCTTAATAAAGCTCGTATGTTAAATATGGACTCTCGGAGGCAGCTGCATCTTGCGTGTCTTATGTTTAACGTATTCAACTTCCAAAGTCCCGAATACCTTTTTTCTAAATTAAAATTCTCTTCATTCAAAGATAAATATAATGTTAGATCAACATGCCCTCCCCTCACCTATCACAAACATAAAACTGTAGCATTTAAAGGCAGTTTCCGTTACGCAGCGACTAAATGCTGGAATAATCTACCTCCTCCTTTAAGAGATGACGTCCATTCAAAGATAACTTTTAAAAAACATTTGAAGGTTGTGCTTTTGGAGACGCAGCTAAAGCATATGCGCGACACGTATAAATAACGGAGCTGTCCTTTTCTTCGTATTGGTATTGATATTTTTTTATTTTTTTATTCTATTCGATTTTTACCTGATTTATTTTATTTTTATTTTTAATACGCTCCATTACGTGACTTAACACCTATTATTCTTATAGTATTATTTTCTCAATCGCAACAATATCAAACATATTTTATTTACTTTTTTATTATTTTGAAATTCACCACAAGGTAGGCAGGAACATGTTTGTTTTTTCCCATGTTTTTTTCTCTTATATTTTTCTTTACTTGTACTTATTTGATCGTTCTGTTTGCGTTATCGAACGTCATTACGGGTGGTGTCTGAAAACCAATGCTTTGCCTCCTTGGCAATGTAACGCATTGAGACATGGCCCATTAGTTTAGGATTGCGGCAGCGCACACCAATATCTTTATTTTTTGATGTTATTGAGGAGGTATTTGTATTGTTTTTTTTTCACTTTGATTTCGTATCAATTCTTTTATTTGTAACTAAATTGTATACAAAATTGTTAATTTGTACTGTAACTGTTTAAAAATGTATTGTGTGTGCTGGGTGAAATCCTAAATAAACGCTTATCTATCTATCTATCTATCTACATACGGGGGAAATACTTTTGAAAACCTAACCAAAAACGATTCAAAAACCAGACTGCGAATTTAGATATATCCGGTAAAAATATTAAGAATCAATGTTTTTCTAACGTAAAATATGTCTGGGATTGAAACTGAGACAGTCACGTCTTTATAAAAATCGAAGTTTCAATAACTCCCTAAATAATAGAGATAACTAGGCACTGGTTTTTTGGGGATTTAGTACCGGAAAAATCTTTTTCCTCAAGCTAACTCACTAAATTTGTTACGCAAAACTCTTGGATATATAAGCGTGTAATTTTGGGTGATACTGGGATATGTTTCATATGTTTGGATCATTCATATCTTTTCTTACGTTAAACCACAAACGTTGCGAAAGTGATACAAATAATTAAGGAATTTTTAACAGGGCTCAATTGATCAGTTTGTATCTGTATTGTTCTGTCTGATCTCAGGTAAGCGATACGAATTCTTATTGCCCACAATCAAAGATGAATTTCACGCAAACTACTGCATGCTAAACATTGGAGAAATGTAGAATTTTAATATTTTTAACAACATTAAGCATATCTAAAGTTAAATACGTAATTGGCAGCCTGGTTTTAAACTTCTTAGATTAGGTTTTAAAAAGCATTTCCCCGTACGTGCCACCAAATACATCGAATATATCTTCAATGTTAGCGTCACAGATGATGAGAGTACAAAAATAAGATCTCATTGTAGTTTCACTAAAGCCCTAAACAGTTTTAAAAGCCCTTTTGAAGTTGTACTTAAGACCGTGCCCCTCTGCGTACCGCTCACAAGTTGCCAGCAGCTTTCTGAGTGCGCTGATCGACGGGCTCAGCAGTACCATGTCATCTGCATAGCTTATGTTGTTGACACAGATTCCGTCTACTTAGCATTCGACATGCATACCACTGAGATCCCCGATCAGATCATTCATATACACGTTAAACAAAGTCGGTGAACTCAGACCGCCCTGTCTTACACCGCATTCTAAATTAAAACTTTCAGAAAGCGCTCCTGCCCATCTCACCCAGTTTGTTTGATTCCTATACCAAAACTTAAAAAGCGAGATGCATTCCTCGGGAACACCTGCTCAGTTTGGCCTATAAAAGATCATATAACCTGGCTCATATAACTTTATCGTTTTGAGTACAATAATAAAGCAGACTCTTTTTGACCAAGAGAAGTTCGAAACCTACGTACATATACTTACCGATGCTTTAACGGTGAAGAAAACATCGTGAGGAAACCTGCACATCTGATTTCAGATGCGTATGAAGATCACGTTGCACACGTTTGTAGGTGTAAATCTAAATACCCTACACGTGATTGCGGATAATTATAAGTACAACACCACGCAACCGCCGTCTATCCCTTGGATTGTGCCACATGATAAGAGAAGATAGATGTAAACAAATAAATATTACGCAAATTTAAAGCAAGTTAGAACAAATTTAAAATTAAATTTATTTAATTTTTTATAGTTAATTTCTGGAAAAATATTAACTATAAAAAAATTATTAAACAGAGTAACAGCCTAAAAAAATATTTATCTGAATTTGTAGAGCAGTGGTACTTAGGGGTAGTGGAACTGACAAGGAAAGTCCCGATTTTAGGCATTGCAGCTATTTTCATTGTGGCAGAGAGTGGAGGCCTGGCGCTGTGAAGCACACACGAGGTGTTATGGATGTAACACGAGGTGATGAGCAAAATGAAATATAGCAGTATCCGTAAACACTATATTTACAAAAATACACATTCCAGATGCAGATGGTTTTTAATTGATTTACAATGGGTCTAGAAATATTATTTGTTGGATGCAATCAGATTTAATTTAGACTACTATTTTGTTATAAGCAAGCACACGAGCAGACATTGAAGAAAAAAATAATTTGAATGAAAAGTGATGGATGACATTTCTATATCATGACGTTCATATTATGATATGTGTTGCCAAAGTAAAGCATACCAATACATTTTCCAATAAGTATGTGCGTCAATTGGGTTCACTCCATATTTTTACAAACTGACGCCTGTCAAATCTGCTTATCAGTTCTCGAATATGGTTGGTTAACCAACCTAGTCCTAGTAATTTAAAAACAGTACAGTTCATATTTTTAAATAATAGATATCACATCTATGTTATGTTTTTGTCTTCTAAATTTGCTATTTAATTTTTAAACATAATTTAGATATTAGTACCTTGTTAGCGCTAAAACACAATACAATAGATGAATCAGAAATAAAATATTAACCTGTTAAGTTTTTTAAATATGTCAATACACAAAAATTTACCTATTACGCCATTTTTTGCGCAAGTACTTAACATAAATATCTGCCGCTCACACAAAATCCTTTGAAAGGACCCAGTTTCACACTTGAGTCGATAGATGGATACATTTCAAAACCCTAAAAGTCCATCGTCAATTAGATTTTAGATTTTTAATTCAATTAATTAAAAACCTATTTTATTACAATCACTATCACACCTATAACACTCCATCCATACTAAGGAAATTAAGTCAGTACCTATACCTCTACATACTTACATATAATACCAGGCTCACTGCACACGTTTACATGTGTGTATAATTGACTATAGATAGAGTAGGTTTGTCAGCCGTAAATCCCGCTTCCATCTTCAGCATCGCATCGTTGTTACATCATCAGGTGAGATGCTTCCAAGGGCATACCAGTTTAAAATTCGCTAGATTTTAAATGAATAATTATACATCATTATTTAAGGTAAAACCGCACTAGGTGGAACCGCACCGCAGCGGAACTGCGCGAAACTGATATTGATGATGTTATAATAGTTTTTTGTAATGTGAGGAAGAAGAAAAGTTAGAGTAAGAGAATGCGAAGAATATGAGTTCATGACATTCCAAAATCACGATGTGAAGAAGGAGAATATCACACCCTTTTACCACGGCTTAAAAAGGATCTGAAAAGATTCCATATGTACTTTAGAATGTCTCAACATAAATTCGAAAAGTTGTTACAAACTATGAAGCCGCATCTAGAAAACATGCATATGTTGCAGTGTCGCGCCATTTGCTGTACCGCACTAGCGGAAACGGGACTGCACGATGCACCACGGCGCGGAAAAGTTGGTCAGTTGATCAACTATGCCGCGCAGTTCTGCTGCAGTGTAATTCCGATGTAGCTTAATGCGTGTTGTCTCATATAATTTCATATAAAGAACATTTTGACGCGTCCTGTAGCGCAGTTCCGCCTAGTGCGGTCTTACCTTACATCTATTCTAATTATTAAATCAACTATCCCCACAGTAATCTCACATGCTTAACGTTGTCAAACGACAATATAGTAGGCCCAGTCTAAAGCCCCACTCACGGGCGATATTACCTTAGCGGGGGGAGGTTAGTGACATGTCTCAGGCCAAAGGTCATCTTTAATTACATAGAAATTTTTGTAGAAACTTAATTCCTATTTATGGTATTCGAATTTAGAGTGCGTTGTAGGAACAAACAATTTCCTTAAAATAATTGCTTAAAACTTTATTAATCCAATACCTGTGTATGTGTGTACCTATTACTCGACCACACGAATTAGTAAATTATAAGTTGGACGATTTTCTACTTTATCCTATTCTGACACACAAATCACTTGCTAAAGCAAGAAACCCAATGGATTAAAGAGTGCGTCTGTTTATTAGCCAGGTGTGGTCGAGTTTTTAGTAAGTTGTGTAATATGTACTTTTTAAAATTAAATCTTTTTTACTAGCAAATTGATCTAAACGAAGCTTTAAAACTTTATTGCATAGACAACACTTTTCTACACACAACAAAGGCGTCTTTTGTCTATGATACTAAACAATCTATTCCTTTTCATGCAATAAAATGTAGCATTTTTCACTTTACTTTTATTATAAAACATTATGTAAATGCTACTAAATTTGATTTTATGTAAATAAATAAAATTTTACATTCTTGAATAATTTTAGTTTACGCACAGAATATGTTTTAAAATAACTCAATCTGAAAAATCTCTGACAGTGTCGAGATGAACGCTTGTAAATGTAATAAAGGAACGGAAATGAATGAAATATTTTTTTTATTTAGGACAGTAAATTATATTTCAATTTCTAATAGAAATGTTTTGTGAATTATATCGAAAATTAATATAAAAGATCAATACTTTACGTACAATAAGTGAATATTCAATAATTATCATGTCATTGCATTATCACAGAAGCAGGAAGTTTACGCTAAAAAGTGCGACTGCGCACTGGCCAAATTAGTAGTGTGAAAGAAAATGGCGATCAGCGAAAGGCGTCCGGAGTTAACGTGATGAAAAACATTGTAAAAGCTCAATTATATAGTGTTTTAGTTATAAATTGTGTCAGATGTAGATTAAATAAGTGTTAATGAATAGTGATTGTGTATAATAATGGCTGCGAACATGTACAGAGTCGGCGGTAAGTACCAACAATTGGTTATTTTTGTTGTAGCTTCGCCGGTTCACCGTCAGCCCGATAGCGGTGCTTTGCTTTGATTGTCGTACCTTTATTAATTGCTCATACTAATTAGTCCAATGTCGTTAAATCATCCCTACTTACTATATATGTAAGACAGTCTTAACATGTACATTTTCGCCGGTTTGTAACATAAAAATGTAAGAAAGTGTTTTACCAAATTTCGTCAAATAGGACATTAATTTGCATCTAGGTATCATTGTATCGGCTCGCGTATCTGAGTGCGGGCGGCGAGACATGAAGTAGCCTCAATTATCTAATACTGACAATGAGTTTTTGAGATACTTTTGCGAAATATCGTTAGTTTTGACATGAGATTTTAGGTTATATTCATTGTTGTCATAACATTTTGGTGGGAGTTTTATGAATTTCGTCGTGGTTAGTGAGGTTTTCTGATGGTAGCAAGAATAAATTTATGAATAATCATACGATAACGTGTAGTGCCTATCGTGGAGTTGCTAATAGTAATTTCTTGGATTATCTTAGGGGAAGTTTTCGTATTTGGGTTTGTCGGCGCTGGGCTGTCCCGGGCTGTCGCGGAGCCCAGACGCCTCATGTAGCGCTCGTGCCCGCCGCGCCGAATGTCAATTAGTTCTTCCTTGACAACTTCCTATCACATTAATGTTGATGTACATCAATTTGTATTTATTTCATAATCCCATGAATACAATATTAAGTTCATGTTGTCATGGCACTTAGCAACTGCTCTTCCTGTTGTATCTGTATTTAGGATGTTCTGTCATGCCCAAGACATTGAGCGGTACTTTTCTAAACTGCATAATATATAATCCACAAATTAATGTGTGCATAAGAATATTTGCATACCTGCATGCATAATTCTACTTGTATTTTAGAGACTTCTGACAAAGTCATTTGACCTACATTCACTTCGCCTTGATGTTTTTAAACTAATTTCAGGGTTAATTTCTTAGGGCTGTAAATTAAAACATTGTTCTTTTAAATGTATATTATTTATTGAAATTAAGAAGACTGTCTGGGCTGGGGCAGTTACTGTGTTGCACAGCATTGTGCATTAGTTTAAATTTGGTTTGCAATTTGTTTTGTGATTTATACAGGTGTAACAAAATTGGTGTAGGTCCCGTTAACTGGGGCTTCTACTCATCATACTGAACAACTTTTGTTCTACGACTTTGCTGAAAATGCAAAAAAAAATCTTTACTCTTAATACAAATCAATCAGCTGATTGACCAATTTTTGTGCATTTTTGTATGGAGGATCCAAATTTTTTTTTGCGCATTGACTATGGGTTCCTTTGGGTAAGTTGTTCAGTATGATGAGTAGAACCCCCATTTAACGGCCCTTACACCAATTTTATTACACCCTGTATATAACAGCTAGATGCGGACAGTGCACAACTGGTCATGGTGGAAATCCTTGGGTGAGGACTTTGTCCAGCAGTGGACGTGTTTTGGCTGATAGGATGATGATGATGATGACATACCTTTAACCAGGAAGGAGGGCATTATTGAAAATCTCAATTCTATTTTATCTACAACTGATAAACCCTTCTCACCTGATCGTAAGTGATAATGATTTGGAAGATGGAAGCAGGCTTACCAGAAATCCAATACGATAGAGAACTGTGTCTTATCTCCAATGCTGTTAACATTGACATTGGGCAGCAAGACTTGAGCTAAGAAAATTCTCTACCATGTACCATAACAGATCTCATTGTAATGTTAGACCACCCTGGGAATTGAACCTGCTGCCTCCCTTTGTGAAGCAAGTTTACTTACCGCTTCACCACAGTGATGAAGATTTATCTGTTTAGATGTTCATCACTTTAGTAGTAAAACTTTGTTGCCATAAAAATATCGTGGAAATCCTTTGGGGAGGCCTTTATCTGACATCATGTGGACATCCTTTGGCTGATATGGTGATGCAAAATGGTAAGTAGTGAGTTCTGGGGTTGCTAGCACATGTTAACTTCAGAAAGTTCCTTTTCTTCACATAATTTGAAAAACTTTTTTAAATCTTCTTAAATAAGTGGCCTTTATGTTTAGAATAATGAATTCTTATATATTCTATTCTTTTCTGTGAGTTTACATTACACGTCCGTCTTTGGGTCACTGATTTACAATTACTAAATTTCTACTTATTTTTTTTTTATTTTATTTGGATAACCCTTAAGTTGATATACAGCCCTGAAGCAAAATTAAAACACCATAAAAAAAGATACTACCTAAAAAATTTTGTTAAACAACTATTGTTTACCTAAAGTTGGAAGAAATTGACATTAATACACGAAGTTCCATAAATGTAGCAAAATTTGGTTAGAGAAATTAATAACCAGTGAAAATCTTCTGCTACATGAATACGTATGATTTGGAATAGTATGCCAAAATGTTGGAATATGAAAAAAAAAGGTAGGTGAGGTAAGTAAAGATTATAATTAATGAACTGATTAAAAAGAAACACAGAGGCTATAATGATTGTCATCACTTTGGCACTATTAACATTATGGCCTGAATAGTAAAAGAGAAATTTAACCCAATGGGAATATTTTGACCAAATTGAATATAAAATTACCAATGTGAAATTACACCATAAAATAAATAAATTTAAATCATTTTTAGTTAAGTTGGCAACCTCGTACGTACAGACGGGACCACAGTTAGCGTTTTCATTCTTAAAATTTAACCAAATAACACGTGTGACACTTTTTAAATTTAAAATGTTCAATAAGCGCAAATACGAATCTGGATCAGGTTGAAAGGTATAGAAATTAAATTTAAAGGTATTACTTGGCGGTTATACTGGGTAATTGCGAACGGTGTAACATCAGCAAACGTTGGTGGCTCGGCCGTAGAAAAATACCATCAGGGACTGGTGTCGGGTGTGCCACGTAGGTCTTTAGATGCTGGGTAAGAGATGTTTCCCGCAACAGTGGTATGGTAGGACCCTCAAAACAACCGGCGAGAATTATTTGATTATCTGAAATTATTTGCCAAGGGTACGGATACCTTTTCTTTTATTTTTCTCAGAAATGGCTCTAAGGATGTTATCAAATTTTTGTCATCATTAACACTTACATGTACCTAAAGTATGCCATATGTGATATAATATCTAGGAAAACTCAATATATTTAAAAATTGTATGTATATCTCGTATTTGCAGAGGAACTGGTAGACCAATTTGGCTGAAATATTGATAGATCTTTAAAATTATTTTTCAGGAGTATATCTTGTTTAATTTTTTTTATTTTGTTATATTAAGTGTGCCTCCACGGATAAGGTAAATCTTATTTATCTGATCCGTGGGTGCCTCCCATACGAAAAAAAAAAAACTCGGAAATGGCTCTGGGGATGGTTTTCAAATTTTTGCATCAACATTTTCTTATGCCTAAAATATGTTATGTGTTTTATATCTAGGAAAACTCTTAAAATGGTTCCTGTCATACAAAACAATCCCTGTACTATGGGAAACAGACTGATCTACATAGTTATAAACGTTTAAATTTTATACATAAAATAAAACTGTAATGGGGCCGTGGCTGTACATGAAATATTTATATATGATATAGAGTCCAAAACAACTACTTTTGGATTTTTTGTCTGCCTGTCTATATGTTCGCGCATCATTCAAAAACTACCAGGCCGATTTTGATGAAATTTTGTATGGTGGTTCCTTATAGCCCAGGGTAAATATAGGATACTTTTAATCTCGGAAAATTCAAGAGTTCCCGTGGGAAAATTTAAAACCTCCATGCGGACGAAGTCGCGGGCACAGCTAGTTCATACATATACATATAATCAACACTCAGACACAGAACAAACAAACCTGTTTGTCACACGAATGTTTGCCCTGAGTGGGTATCGAACCCACGACTCTCGTCCCAGCAGACAAGGGTGCTGCCACTGGGACAATGTGTCAGTCATTTAAAAAATATTGATATATTTTAGGTAAGGTAATGCTGCTCTTCTATTTTGTTTGTTAGGACTTTTCTTTGAAATAATATGTTAGAAATGTATGTTTATGTTTGAAATAGCCTGGCTCACTTAATTCAGTTTTAATACACATTTCTGACTTTTATTTAAATTACGCTGCTGTATCTGTACCATTTATTTCTTATTTTCTTAGTTTAGCAACTGTTCATACAAAGCAAGCACCACTACCAACCCACCACACACTACATATTAATTATATAAATAAATACATAGTTCTTATCTATACTTGCCTTTATCTTTGAACCCGACCGGTTGTCGGTCCGCCGATGGGGAGAACTTCCTTGCGTTGCGTCTCCCGGTGCGCGGTCGCAACTCGAGAGCTTTGCTGCCCCAATGGCCTTTTGTCAAAATATTGAGCTCACACGAAGCTCTGACTGCATTCTATTTACTCTGTGTCTTATTTTGTTGATTGTTTACTATTCTAACAGTGGGTAATATAGATGATATTTATCACGAGCTAGACTCATGCCTACACTACACTTAAGCCTTTGTCGTGAGCCTGAAAACTGTTTCAATGAAATAGGACTGTCTGACAAATCCCTTCGAATATTACATTTAAACATTCGCAGTATAAATAAAAACTTCGATGGTCTAATTGCTTTACTATCTACTCTTAAAAAAAATTGGACCGTATAATTCTGACAGAATGCTGGCTGAGTAAAGTAGTTAACACGCCTCTACTGCATGGCTATAATTTTAACAGTACACAAAACAAACACAAGACACAAAAACAGTACTCAGAAGTGAAATGGGTCTGTAATTCTTCAGCAGGTTGTTGTCGCTCTTTTTGAAAAAAATCACCACCTCACTTCTGTGCATGCCTTAAGCGTTAATCCCTCGAGTATAACGGAATTGAACAACTTCTGACAGCTTTTAGTACTGGCGTTCTACCTGCTTTCAGAAGTTCAGCCGTAATTCCGTCATCACCTGGTGAGCTGTTTGAGAGCCATTCTAATCTCGTGCAAGGCTGACGTACAGGATATCTTCGGTATCGTGTCGGGTTAGTCTGGCTCTTGGGTCTTTAGCCAGATCGCTGATAGGCAGTCGTGTGGCCGTGTACAATTATCCGTAGAACTTCTTCGAACAACTCAGTCTTTGACGATAAATCCCTCGAGTACAACGGAATTGAACAAGTTCTGACAGCTTTTAGTACTGGCGTTCTACCTGCTTTCAGAAGTTCAGCCGTAATTCCGTCATCACCTGGTGAGCTGTTTGAGAGCCATTCTAATCTCGTGCAGGCTGACGTACAGGATATCTTCGGTATCGTGTCGGGTTAGTCTGGCTCTTGGGTCTTTAGCCAGATCGCTGATAGGCAGTCGTGTGGCCATGTACAATTATCCGTAGAACTTCTTCGAACAACTCAGTTTTTGACGATAATATGATCCTGCTATCCTCAGTGTTCAGCTTGGTTAGTTGGCTTTGACCAACAGTCAGATCTCTCGCGAACACTTTTAAGCCTTTGTTGAACTCGATTGCCTCTTTTATACATCATCATCATCATCATCATATTAGACACAAAACGTCCACTGCTGGACAAAGGCCTCCCCCAAGGATTTCCACGACGACCGGTCCTGCGCTGCCCGCATCCATCGGCTTCCCGCGATCTTATATACAATACAATATACTCTTTTATACAATTTGTATTAAATTGGCGCAAATGACTTCTGCCGTTTGGTTGCCGATAAGTCACAGATGAGTGAGATACTAGTTACTGAGTAGCATCTTCAGAGGACTTCTAAACCAAACTGCGTCTTTCCTCCCTAGGTTTGTTGGTGAAGTCCGAGATCTTTTTTGTTCCGTTTGAACAGCGATATTCTCGTAGTCTCCTAGGCATTTAAAGCGATAGTGCAATTCGAGCTGAAAGCTCTCGGGGTTTTGGAACTGGATAGGCGCTGGTCGGAGCGTAGACTTCATCAGTCGACATTTTTCTAACTTGGTCTTTAGAATCAAGTTGTCCCTTACCATTCGGTGGTGACTTCCTGTTCTTTACTGAATTGATCACAGATACATTATTGAATACATTTTTATTAGTCTTCTCGTCGACAAGATGAAGTTAATCTCGTTATTCGTTATGCCATTGGGATGCAACCATGTCCACTTCCGCTGTTTTGACTCTTTGAAGAAGGAGTTCATCATAAAGAGGCTCTCCATCTCCATAAAATCGGCCAGCATCTGACCGCGTACATTTCTTTCTCCATATCCAAATTGGCCCACTCTCAGCTCACCATCGCTTCGTTTGCCCAGTTTCGCGTTAAACGTCCCCCATAACAACGATATAATGGGTCCTAGTGTATATCTGTAGAGATGTCCTCATACATAGTCTCTACCTCGTCGTCGGAGTGTTCTGCGGTTGGCGCGTATACCTGTATGACCTTCACCGAATATCGTTTTGTGATTCTGAGTATTAGGTATGCTACCCTTGTCATTGCGACCACATTGTTATGAGGGACTTGTGGACGAGAAACCCGAAACCACTCTGGGACAGTTGGTCGCCCTCCCGGCAGTAGAGCAGGTTTTCGGATTTAACTATCATGGTGTCCTCTCCCTCTCTTCGGACTTCACATAAGCCTACGATATCCCACAGTAACCTGCTCAATCCTTTACAAGCTTCTCGTCAGTCCGCAGTGTAAGCGTGTTGTAATTTGCCAGGGCTGAAGGTCGTTGGGTTTGGTAGCCTGGCATTTGCCGGGGATTCTTCGCACCCCCCGCCCCGCTGTTACCATGACTGCTACCGGAGCCAGGAATAGCAGGACCGCCGGGGACTAGGGGTCGTTTTCTGGGTATGTCTATCATTTTAGGGGGTTTTCGACGTAATCGTCACGCTCGACAGGCGGGTTGGCAATCGCAGTGTAGTTGCAGGTGTGTTGCAATGCACAATGCACGGAAAAGACGCTGCCGCCCATCTTCTGGTTTAAAATCCCTTAGTCGTCTTACGACCCCATGAAAGAGATGGGATGGCCCTATTCTAAGCCGGGAGCCATACGACCATCTATATTTGATTTAAAAAAATATATAAAAAACTTCGTTTCCAAATACCCCTGTTTACAATACTTGGGTTGTTTATATCAATTTTGTTAATTTGATTAATTAAAAATTGAAGACTATGGATAACAAAACTATAGCGAGGTTTTATTTTAATTTTAGAAGGAAATAATATCTCATAATTTATTTTTAATGGTTCGACTACTCTTAAGATATTCCCAATCTTTTATTAGGGTTTCGAAGTCAACAAGGAACCCTTATAGTTTCGCCATGTCTGTCCGGCGCCTTAGCTCAGATACTATTAGTACTCGAAAGCTGTAACTTAACATAGGTATACATTTTAATCTCGCCGACAAAGTTGTACAACAAAATCTTTAAAAAAAATATTTAGGGTACCTCCCCTAAATATAAAGAGGGGGTGATTTTTTTTCGTTGACGACCCTATCGTGTGTTGAATAGGTCTTTTAAAACTACTTAGCGTTTGCTAAAACCATTTTCGATTCAGGGATTGGCTATAAAGTGCTCTTTTTTGTTAGAGTCAATTCCCCCCTGCTGCCAGCTAAATTGCGTTTTCAGGACATCTGAAAAAAATTGTAAATAGTTAGAACATATAATCAATTTAAAAATAAAACTATCACGGCTAAGTAGGCTTTCTTAGTTTAGGAGTAATAGTCGACCAACTTAAGGTGTGCAGTCGGAATTGTAAAAAGTTAATAGATTTTCTATACAAAATGTTCTATTAACAACTGAAAATATACTTTTGTCTTTAAAAATGAACATTTATTTTTTGAAAAGACTACGGATCCCTACTTTGCGCGAGTCCGACTCGCACTTGGCCTGTTTTTTATTTACAATTGATTCATATTGAATGATATTCATTTTATCTTTTCAGTTTTCGTAAGAAAATGTCGCGTAAACGCCTGTTTTTGAGGCGTGCCGTTGCACGGGGCTAGAGCGCGGTGAAAGTCTCGCTAAGTACGTCGCGGAACAATAAACTGGTCCTGCCTGTCGACTGACTATAGTAGTCCATCTGTAAATTATTATTTTACTAATAAACTCACCCGCTGGCCGAAGGAAGAGATGTCTCGCAATATTTTTTTCCTCTTATAATTTGAACGAAATAAAGAACCCGGCAATGTCCATGCCCTATTTACACATAGAACTATAAAGTGTCGGTAATTCGGGATTTACGTTGATTCTTATAAAACCGCAACTATTAGATCGGCAAGATGCAGTTTTTAATCAACTTCAAAAAAAGGACATTAAGTAAACGAAATTACCAAAATAATGTAGCTCACTACTGGTGAAAGAATTTTCAAATTAAGTTCAGTAGTTCCTTGATTCTATTGAAAATAAAAGACGATCCCGGGACCATGATTCCACTTCCAAATTTCATCATCAGGTAACTTCAAACATACCAAAAGGATCTATTGTCACCGGGAATACGGCTTCATTCCCAATTTCAGCTCGATCGGACCTCTGTAAGTCGCTCTAAAATCGATCGTAAGATTTGAACTACATACAGACATTGCAAGTTAAATGAAAGCGTGATGAAAACGGCAGATAAGTCAAAAATTTGAAAACATACCAAAAAAAAAATTAAAAAGAAAATGATACCTAAACAGATCGATCAAAAAAATATATATATATCCATCCTATATATAATATCCTTTATTGTACACAAACATTTAAATGACAAGAACTTAGAGAGTACATGTAAAAAGGTGGACTTATCTCTATAAGAGATCTCTTCCAACAAAAATACTGAAAAGAATGACTTCGTCACAAAACAGATTCACAAGCTTACCAACTCCTATTTATAATATAAGTTTAGATAAAAACATTATTTCATAATTTTGAGTAAATTTCTTTTAGAAGCTATTTTTTTTTAGATTATTTTTTTAGTTAGGAATCAAATACAAAAGAAGAAACCCGTTCCGTTCCGTACGCAGCCAGCTATTCCGATTCGGTGGACGCGTACCTTTAGCCGTAGTAGGCGTGTTGTAATAAACCGACTTGCGCCAAATACTGAAAAATGTTACGCAAGCAATAATTTCATTTTCTTCAACTTCAAATGAACTTTAGATAGTAGAAAATGTACGTATTTGTTTTCTGACCTTAGGTGCTAATATAGGTCAGACTTCAGAATTTTAAAGTAAATATGTATTGACCTCCGTGGCGTAATGGTTAGTCCATTCGCTTCACACCAGGAGGTCGCGGGTTCGATTCCCGGTGGGGTCAAATTGTAATACTCGGTTTGGTTGGTGGTAGGGCATTTTCTAAGCCCGCCTGGCTAGCTACCACCATCTTATCTAAATCTTGCCGCCAAACATCAGTGTTAACAACATGGATGTTTTCTGGCTTGAAGATAGGATAGCCATTCTCCATTGCGTTGGGGAATCTTGGTAATCCCACTTCCATCTTCGGCATCATCGTCACTTACCATCAGGTGAGATGATGCCAATAAAAAAAAACCATAGAAATATTAATTGGTCGAATCTCGATCTCGAGCGAGTAGTACTAAATGTTGGTGTGAACGGCCTCTTATTGTGAGTTTGTTGTTAATTATCGTCCTAAAGCAGGTGTACTTAAGAATTAGTTTTCTTATGAAAGAATTAGTTTTCTTATGACGATCTTGAGTAGCACTAAATGTTGGTGTGAACGGCCTCTTATTGTGAGTTTGTTGTTAATTATCGTCCTAAAGCAGGTGTACTTAAGAATTAGTTTTTTTATGACGATCTTGAGTAGCACTAAATGATGGTGTGAACGGCCTCTTATTGTGAGTTTGTTGTTAATTAACTTCCTTTAGCAGGTGTACTTAAGAATTAGTTTTTTTATGACGATCTTGAGTAGCACTAAATGTTGGTGTGAACGGCCTCTTATTGTGAGTTTGTTGTTAACTATCGTCCTAAATCAGGTGTACTTAAGAATTAGTTTTCTTATGACGATCTTTAGTAGCACTAAATGTTGGTGTGAACGGCCTCTTATTGTGAGTTTGTTGTTAATTATCGTCCTAAAGCAGCTGGTACTTAAGAATTAGTTTTTTTATGACGATCTTGAGTAGCACTAAATGATGGTGTGAACGGCCTCTTATTGTGAGTTTGTTGTTAATTAACGTCCTAAAGCAGGTGGTACTTAACAATAAGTTTTCTTATGACCATCTTGAGTAGCACTAAATGTTGGTGTGAACGGCCTCTTATTGTGAGTTTGTTGTTAATTAACGTCCTAAAGAGGCCGTTCGCCTCTTATTGTGAGTTTGTTGTTAATTATCGTCCTAAAGCAGGTGTACTTAAGAATTAGTTTTCTTATGACGATCTTGAGTAGCACTAAATGTTGGTGTGAACGGCCTCTTATTGTGAGTTTGTTGTTAATTATCGTCCTAAAGCAGGTGTACTTAAGAATTAGTTTTCTTATGACGATCTTGAGTAGCACTAAATGTTGGTGTGAACGGCCTCTTATTGTGAGTTTGTTGTTAATTATCGTCCTAAAGCCAGGTGGTACTTAAGAATTAGTTTTCTAATGACGATTTTGAGTAGCACTAAATGTTGGTGTGAACGGCCTCTTATTGTGAGTTTGTTGTTAATTAACGTCCTAAAGCAGGTGGTACTTAACAATAAGTTTTCTTATGACCATCTTGAGTAGCACTAAATGTTGGTGTGAACGGCCTCTTATTGTGAGTTTGTTGTTAATTAACGTCCTAAAGCAGGTGGTACTTAACAATAAGTTTTCTTATGACCATCTTGAGTAGCACTAAATGTTGGTGTGAACGGCCTCTTATTGTTTGTTGTTATTACCCGACTGCCTCAGAAGGAGGGTTATGTGTTTCGAGGGTTGTATGTATGTATGTAGATTTTTATGTTCCCTGCTACAGCCTGAATTGCTTGAAAGATTTTAACGTTATGATGTATCGTTAGATTCGACTTGATCCCGTGAGTGACATAGAATAGTTTTTTTACCCGTCTGGACAAAAATAGGGGTTAAGTTTTTACGCAGTCGGGTTTTTAATTTTTAATGAATTCCTAAAGCTATTTTATTACTTATCGTCTTAAAGCAAGTGTTACTTAATAATTTGTTTTCATGACGACAGCATCGGAAATAAATTATAACTCTTGATCACTAAATTGCCCTCCTAGTTAAACTACGGAAAACCTTACTCGTTTTGTTTTCCATCAATTATTAGATTTTCAATTCATCAAAATCACAAAATGAGTAAATAAATGACGCTGCAAAACTATGACGTCACGCCTAGGTATTTCAAACATTTTTAGAACAAAATGTCGTTTTTGACAGATGATTAAAAGTAAATCAGATGACTAGCATTCGTCATCCCTATTGTCCCCTTGGTTAACGATCGATATGCTACTCTCCTACCCTGTGTTTAGGATCAGTAAAAGTTATGGGAAGTAAGTCCGCTACCAAGAGGATGTGCCTATTACCTTACCACTTACGTCCTATCTACACTATATTTCTTTATGCTTTTAAAGCACTTATTATATTTAACTATTGTTTTTAGGTTTCAGTACTTCATATGGAAAAAAAAACTAAACCCTCCCAGAAGCACTCAGTTGTCTGTCTGTCAAGAAACAAGACCCCTTTTTCTGCGGAACGTTAAAATTAATACCAAATACTATGTAGGTGTAAAAACATTAAGCTTCTTAGTCAATCACAAGCGCAATCAAAAGATACGGCAATTTATGTACTCCAGCTGACCTAGAGTAATCATCATCGTCATCATATTAGCTCATATACGACCCCATCGAAGGGCTGGAGATACCCTGAATGAGGGCGATCGGGCCTTGAGTCGACTACGCGGGCCCAGTGCGGGTTGGTTGTCTTTACCCACAACCTTTGAGTTTCTTCGCAGTCTTGTACAGGTTTTCTCACGATGTTTTCGTTCACCGTGACAGCGTCGGATATACGTACATATGAAATTGAAATTCTAAAACTAATCCGCCAGGCGAGGTGGTATGCCTGGGGTCCGGCCGTGGACCAATCGTTGATGATCGGTATCTGTTTATTTATATACTCAGCGCTGAAGAAATTCTAATAGCGCGTTCTAGGTGTCATATTTCTTTTGTTCTCTCGTCGCTTGTGTTAATGTTCAGTGGCGGGTTACTGCAGTTGCCGCCACAAGTACGTGGCAGAATTCGAATCACGACCTCCAGGACAGGAGTTAGCGGCCCTAACCGTTACGTAACCGACCCTCTTCCTAGAGTAATAAAATAATAGAATACTGTGAAAAAGGTTCTTGACAGACAGACGGACAGCGAAGTGCCACTATAAGGGTTCCCTTTTCCTGTTGAGGTACGGAACCTTAAATATATTTTTTGCAATTACAAACTTACATTTACAGTTCGAGCATATAGCGTGCGTTATACTTGTTGATATTTTTAAGGTGTAGTGGTACGGAATCCTCGGGCTGGTTTCTTGGTTTAAGATCATCAAAACAAATCTTTAGCAAGAGTAAACAGAATTGTGACATTAGTAGAAACGTTGATATTTGTTTGGTTAGAATAAACACACTTCCCGGCCTGCGTTTTAGCTCTAAATAACTAGTTTTTCATTCATTGCCAAAGCGAATGTATAATATAGATCAATATAAAATAAAATCAATTGCCGAATGTATGTTGACCGATTTAGCTGTTTTTTATTTTGTTATGTTCGTAATTATTAGGACAAGGTTTCTCCGCACTCTCGATATCCACGGGGCAAAGCCACGGGCGGCAACAGCTTTTAGTGGGGCATAGCATTAAGTAAGTAAGGATACGAAATCTGATATCCCGCTGCCGAGCAAATGCCTCATCCACCTCGGTTCCGCCCTTGTTGCGCCGTCCAGTCCTGTTTGATTGTCTCCTGACATTTCTTAAAAAATAATCAACCTTATCGCCAACTCTACACTCTACCACGACCTCTGCTCCTAACCTAGTTCAATCTACAATCTACGCGTCACAATTGGGATGCAGCTTGCGTGCCCCGCCCAGTCTTATATAATTTAAACATTTTCAACATCAAAGTTAATAGCATTGATGTGTTCCGGCTAGAAGATAACCAGTTTCCCATTGCGTTGGGGAGTCTTGGTAGACCCGCTTACATCTTCGACATCATTGTCACTTACCATCAGATGAGATGATGCAAAGGGCTTATCAATTGTAGATAAAAAGAAAATAACACCGCCTCTTTTTGCTTTGGGGGTTATGTCACATCCGCTCAGCTATGCTTTTGGTTGTTTTCGCTTTGGCGAAGGAAGCAGAAAAAGTTTGAAACAACTGTCCAATGTCCATTCATCATGGCGGGTCCACATAGGTGAAGCAGCCTCGCGATGCCTTAGGATTTCGACGAGGACCTTTTGTCCAGCAGTGGACGTCTTTCGGCAGATATGATGATGATGCTGATATGACACTTCCGACACATACTTGGCCACTTTGTCAATACTAATATTATAAAGAGGTAAAGTTTGTATATAGGAGGTAATCTTCAAAACTACTCATCCGATTAAAAAAAAAACCTCACCAACAGTTAGAATGGAATTTCGGGATGGACATAGGCTAAAAACTCTGCTCTCTCTCGATATCCACGGGGGCGAAGCCGCGGGCAACAGCTAGCTTTTAATAATTGTCGTAATAAATCTATATATACAGGGTGTAAAAAAACTGGTGTAGGACCCGATAACTGGGGGTTCTCCTCATCATACTGAACAACTTTCCCCAAGGAATCCATTGTCAATTCTCAAAAAAAAATTTGGACCCTCCATACTAAAATGCTGATCGATTTGTATGAAGAGTAAAAATTTTTTTTTGCGATTTCAGCAAAGTCGTAGAACAAATGTTGCTCAGTATGATGAGTAGAAGCCCCAGTTAACGGGACCTGCACCAATTTTGTTACACCCTGTATAAAAGTCGTGTTAGTTACACCATTTTATAACTCAAGAACGGCTGGACCGATTTCGCTAATTCTTTTTTTAATTGAGTTATTTATTGTTAGGAGAAGGTTTTAGGGTAGGGTAGTGTAGTGTAGTGTAAGGTGGAACGAAGTAGTTTATTATTGTTTTTTATTATTAAACTAGTTACTCGCGACTTGTTCGCGTGGATTAGGAATACAGCGCCGATAAACACCCTGCGACATAATTTTCCATACAAAACCCCTTTTAACAACCCTCAGGGTTGATGTTCCTTCTTAGTTCACATCTAAACTATTTACGGAATAAGTATGCCACATGCTTCTCTTTGGAAGAAGCCCTCGTATAATTTATGATAAAACTTCATGTACAGGTATGTTCATTTCATCATCATTACAGCTCATATACGTCCCCACCGAGGGGCTCGAGCCTACCCTGAATCAGGGCGATTAGGCCTTAGTCGACCACGCGGGCCCAGTGCGGGTTGGTCAACTTCACACACAACCTTTGAGTTTCATCGCAGGCGTGTGCAGGTTTCCTCATGTTCATGTTCATTTAATCATTAATTATGTTCCAGTGTTTCTGTTAGTTTCTTCGGTGGTGTAAAAGCCTTTCTTTGTTTGTCTGTCAATCAAGCAGTCGCGAAAACGGTTTTAAATATGCTGATTTGAGATTAGTCTTAACATTCAGAGGTTGACTTTTATGTATATTGTGATGTATAAGCAAAGTATATATATATATTAGTATTAACATACAGTATGGACACTGCCTGCCGCTCTCTATATTGCGAGCTCACCCCCTCGTCACCCACATTGATACAGATTGGTTGTAGTTTGGTTCCCGACCTTATGGGATTTCGCCGCGATTTTGTTTGCTCCTTCATTTGTTTTTAGAAATCACATTTCACCACCGTTTGTGTGCAGTGTCCGGGGTGTGGTGTAAGTGTAACCGCCATTTTTTTCAGTTCAGTGAGTGTCTCTCAAGAGACTCAAGAGATCAAACCTGCTGTGACCGCCTAATCGCAGTTACAGATTGGTTGTCTTAAAGTTTTTTTTTTCTCTTTGTCAGCCAAACAGGGTTCGAAATTATCAAGATAATTATATTCTTTGATAATTATCATGATAATTATTAGGGATGCATTCGATACCGATACCGATATATCGGCGATACTTCGGGTTTGCCGATATATCGGTATCGGCGATATTTTTATGGCAGATTTAACGATACTTTTTAAATTTCGCGCTTTAAAAATGTTATGTAAACGCGCGTGTTGTCCCATCTATTTCGTTGCAAATGAGGCATCTGTCGCATCTGAGAGACTATTTTCCACCGCAGGTCTTATTCAAACAGACTTGCGAAATCGCCTTTGCCCGCAAAACTTAAGAATGCTTTGTTTTTTAAATAAAAATCTTGTTAATTTTGATTACTAAAACTATTAATTAATTGTGTTTTATTTATTCTACCTTCCTTTTTGAATTCAATAAACGTATCGGTATCGGTATCGGTATCGCCGATATTTTTATAAGAGTATCGGTATCGTATCGGCAAAAAGGCGTATCGATGCATCCCTAATAATTATGCGATAATCATCATGATTTTTTTTTCATTATATCAGCTCATATACGTCCCCACCGAGGGGCTCGAGGTAACCCTGAATTAGGGCGATCGGGCCTTAGTCGACCACGCGGGCCCAGTGCTGGTTGGTCGACTTCACACACAACCTGCGAGTTTCTCCGCAGGCGTGTGCAGGTTTACTCACGATGTTTTTCCTTCACCGTGATTCATGATAATTATCCGATAATTATCGGCGTGATTTTTATTATATTTTTTTTGTAAAAATGAAAATACAAAATTATTTGTAAAAAATAACTAAATCAGTTTTAATTGTTTAAGTGTACGTTTCATCACGGTTATTATAATCAACAATTTCGTTTTTGTGACATTTTGCCGAGTTCGAGGTTTGAGGCGTTTCAATACGTCAGGAAACGTCAAATCGTGCTCGGAAAAACATGGCAGAACATAGCGCGAGACTAGCTTTTTATCGAAAGATAACTATAATAATACTAAGATAATTATCAACGTTATAATTATCGTTGATTATCATAATAATTATCACTTCGAACACTGCAGCCTCACAATACAATCTCTTCCATACGAAATCGCTTGAAGAGAATTCAATCATTCTGCTCTCGCGGTGACGTGTCCAGTCTAAATTTACTATACACTTACTTATTGACACGTTCCAAAAATACACCAAACTCTTGGCAAAACTGTACGGGCGTTAACATCGATATCAGCATGCTCGTCAACTTATACGTACACGTTTTACAGTCTATGTGTTGCTGAACCATCGCGTACGAATCCGCCCTGTTGTGGCTTTAGTTATTGCTGTACCTAGAGTTCGGCTGAGGTATAGACCCGGTACTATAGCTACTGAACCGCGTTGTTGTTGCAGCGCGGTCGTGACGCGATGCACTCTACAGCCTACGATGCAGCACAGAGTTCGCGTCTACTTATCGCACGGAATGCTATTGATACTGCCGTTTCCTTTGTCTTCGTCCTTATCGTCGGTGCGGTGAAGCAAAAAACTTCTAAACTAGTTCAGCACTTATTGGATCTCAATCAATTACTTATTAGTAGCGTATGAGATCACACATCTACTGACGATAACTTCTGATTGTTAGTATGGCCCATTGGGCGTTTCATTGCGCCTATAAATAATAAAATCTCTCCTACCTATGAATTCTACTCGTGGCAGGCTATTTTAGTACGCGATCGTATTAGAATAGATAGTTCACACTAATAACATGAGATCAAGTAGCTCTGGATCAAAACTCAAATTCAAATAACTTTTTATTGCACATTTAGACAGAAAAAATACATGAACAAAACAAAAAGTAACAACTAAGAGACATACTATTTGGCCATTTTTATAGCCGAGAGCGATTTCTACCATACAACCCAACCCAGTGCTTGGAGAAAAAGCAACAACAGAAAGAACTAGAAAATAAATTTAAATTTTAAGTAGTTTAAATTTTAAACTAAAACTAAAATATATTAAACTTTTACTACTTTCTTAGATAAAAAACAAGATTCATCTAAAACAGGGTTGGAAAAATACGTTTTTTTTAAAGAAAACAAATCAATCAATTTCCAATCAATCAAACCTAATATAATTTGTATTCGTACCAATGTGTTTTCGAATTTCGATTTCATATAATTATGTACGTTCATCCCACTCTCTTACGGTGAAGGAAAACATAGATCGTGAGGAAACCTGCACACGCCTGTGAAGAAACTCGAAGGTTGTGTGTGAAGTCGACCAACCCGCACTAGGCCCGCGTGGTCGACTAAGGCCCGGTCGCCCTAGTTTAGGGTAGGTTTGAGCCCCTCGGAGACGTATATGAGCTGATTTGATTAGTATAATTAATTTTTAGACAGTACTTTACCGGCGGGGTATTACCTATGAAGTGTATAAATAGAAGGGACTTTCTTCCTAATATTTCATTCATTATGCTGTACAAATAAATAAATACCAACTTTTAAATAGGTCTCAGAGGCTTGAAACATTATTTGAAGCTTAAAACTTCCACCGCACTGCGAGCCGATATGACATATATCCCCAACAGTTGAAGTAAAGGTTGGTCTTGAAACGTCCGACATCTGATGTATTTCTTCCCAAGGACTGACCCGGTGGTCCTGTGGTCAGGTTCTGCCTGCTGGGCCGAGGGGTCATGGGTTCGATGCTCACCCAGGGTAAATATTCGTGTGATATCAGGTTCGTTAGCTCTAAGTCTGGGTGTTGAATATCTCTATACGTATGTACAATAGTACCATGTCATATTGGCGTATATAATTACGTCCCCACGAGGGGCTCGAGCCTACCCTGAATTAGGACGATCGAGCCCAGTGCGGGTTGGTCGACTTCACACACAACCTTCAAGTTTCTTCGCAGGCGTGTGCAGGTTTCCTCACGATGTTTTCCTTTACCGTAAGAGTGATGATAAACGTACATATGAATTCGAAATTAAAAAACACATTGGTACGTGACAGGATTTTAACCCGGACAGGTGGTATCCCAAGCCGTTACGCCACCGACGCTCTTATATTCGTCGTCTCTGGTTACCATAATATAGTACCTACAGAGAATCCTAGTTTGAGCCAGAAAAACCTAAGGACTCGGGCTGTAGATTGGCCGCCGATCAAATGACCGAGTTAGTTTCACTAGCCCCCGATAAAAAAAATACCACTAAAAAGTTGCGTCGGTTCTATATCATGTACAGTTACCATCAAAAGCCTCCCCCCAAGAAAGGAGTATGGGACTCTTCAAGTAGATTATAATTGTTTTTTAAAGATCGGCAAAGATCTTATAACGCCCTAGTGTTACAGATTTCTTTAGGCGACGCGAAGGTAGCACCTTCCCTCCAACGGTACGTAGTTTTCCCCTTTTCTGTGTCACCGAGTGGGCCTTTAGCCTTTTGCCACCTCTTACAACAATCACAGAAAACTTGGCAGAACTATTTTAGACCTTTGTCTGGTGATTGGCAACGGCGATTAATCGTCCAAAACTAACGTGGCTTTCAAAAGGAATGGTTTAGTTTGAGGCATGTCATTATGGCCGCGCAATATTGTCGTGCGCTAACGGTACCGCGCGCCATTTATATAGTTTAACGTGTAGAAGAGGCATAAGGTATCGGCAGGCGCGCGCAGGTACCGAGCCGACGACGACGAAGCGACGTACTGGTACTGATGGCCTGATCCGTTCCGCTTCAAAGTTTCAAATACATGTGTGTTGCAGCATTTGAATGGTAGGAACTTAGGTTATCAATTATTTGTTCGTTAGCAGAAAAAGTACAAACAGACACGGCATCATTTAATTTCGGCATTTTGATTTGCCATTAAGATTTAGAATTGCAACATTGCATTGCCGCTGGATGCGGGCAGCGCAGAACCGGCCGTCGTGGAAATCCTTGGGGGAGGCCTATGTCCAGGAGTGGACGTCCTTCGGCTGATATGATGATGATGATTGCAGCATAATCCCTGGGTACTTGTGGTAGGTATGCATCAAACATTTTTTTACGACATCAGTTTCACTTGATTAAGTGTTTTTATTACTATAATAAAATTAAAAGACCGGAATGACCTAGACCAGAAGTTCCCAACCTTTTTGTAGTTACGGACCTCTTTAAAATTTTCGGAAATCTCACGCACTTCTTTTGGAGACAAGTGTAGGAAAAGAAAGCAGGGCATTTTGAAAAACACTCTAATAATTATAAACGTGAAGTTGTCGTACTAAGTTAACCTAATGCGATTTTACTGCTGCTTCAAATCGACAATCACGTTGAATTGAGGCGTCGTCTTTGACATAATATATTGGACGTTTAAGATTTTTAGTTTTTATTGAAACTAGAGTCGAAAATCGTGATTTCCAGATTATATGTAGTAGTAAAGGGAATAAGAGACGATGACCACGATCACATCTCAGCCAAAGGACGTCCACTGCTAGACATAGGCCTCCCCTAAGTTGGAGGTTTTGCCGTTAACGCCGCGCTTGGCAGGCGGGTCCGGCGCGGCGATCGCAACGTGCAGTGTGGTGGCAGAGCACGTGGAATGGACGCTGCTGTTACGTCCCTTAGTCGACACATCTTACGACACCCATTGGAAGAGATGTGATCGCCCTATACTGAGCCGGGAACCATACGGTTTACATGTATACCACAACAAAAATCTTACAAAAATGAATCGTGTAGACGGGGACCCCCGCCACTCATGCTACTGAGTCTACTGACCCATCCATGGACCCCAGGTTGGGAAACCCTGACCCAGACTCTAGTACTCTAGGACCTAGAGAAACTAGTTTCTACCTCAAGCACCTGGGATGGCACTAGCTTGCACTTTAAATTTTGATATGTAGAAGAACATTATTGTGTTAAAGTTACCAAATGCATCACGTCCATTCGTTCCGCTTCAAATGTTGCGCTTGTTGGCAATGTGGTAGATGCCAGACTTCGCGTCATTCGGCCATCGGGCGCTCGCAGTGCAGATACCTAAAAAGCTTGAGATTGTTAATTGTTCTTTTCAAATTTGACGTTTAAAGGTTGGGAAGTGGACTCTACTTCGCTCTATATGTCGTTGCTTGCTCCTAATGTGTGCCGATTACTTATCTCGATTTATGATACTTTAAATTTTGCTCTCTTTTACTAAATAATTGTATAATGATGACTAGCATTATTTATTATAATATGTACTATTATGTTATACATAATATATGTATGTAATAAAACTTACCTAACCTACCCATCCGTTCAACCTCGCATAACCTTGATAGTTGGCTTGGTGAAGATAATTTGAATTAATTGGCTACATTTGTTTTCCTTAAACTGTCAAGTCTGCTCTAAACATGTACTATTTTTTTAGTTTTTCGAATACCTTTGATTAGCTCTGTGTTATTATTTGTAAAAGCAACCCCAAGATATTCACATAAACCTTAAATTAAATCACGGATGATTTCATTTAAGGTACAGGTAAATATCCATTTAGATAGCCAGTTCCCCATTGCGTTGGGGGATCTTGGTAAGCACGTTTCCATCTTCGGTATCGTCGTAAATTACCATGAGGTGAGATGATACCAAGGGCTAACCAATTGATATGAATTGATAGGGTATAATTCCTTTTCATTTCGACATTTTCTGCGCGTTCTTTCACAAAATGTCCTAATCGAGTCCATACGACGCGATGCCTGTAAGTATTTTGTAAATTAGTTGGAATGTAGGAGTCCCGCTACTTACCGCCTCCTTTTGCCAATGAAATAAAGATAGTTATTTGATTTCAGAAATTAGGTACAAAAAAATACACTTTCGTAGTAACCTTCTAATGACTTAAAAAAAACAACATACTCGACATTTTTAAGAAAAATTTGTTAAGTATATTTTATGTCTTACTTATTGTACGGGACCCGTACCGAGTAACGGGAAAGGTAATAGGAAGCCGGCTTATTTTTCCACAGAAAATGTGGATTATCTAACAATAATAAAAAAATAAAAAAAGTAAAAAATTAAGGGGGTCGCCATATAAGAAACATATATTTTGAAGGTTTTTCTTTTTATGCTCTATTTATAAAGCGATAAAACGGTAATGTATTAAACGTGAAACTTGATGTGATTATTTATAGTACTAATCCTAAATTAATACAACAAACAATAAAAACCGGCGGTGTGTGGTAGTCGTACTAGCGTTAAGCAATCCGTACTGAACCAAAAAAGTATGTTTGTCGCTCGCGTTAATGTGTTTTGTTTCAAATGAATATACATATAGGTATCATTATTGTACTTATGTAGAGAGGTTTGGTGGTGCGGAACCATCGTTTCGCGAGTCCGACTCGCACTTAGCAGGTTTTCTCACTTAGTAGGTATAATGCTTTCTTTCTAGTTTCGGTAACTAAACTTTTTAAGTCTTTTTTACAATTGTTAAGTCGATTTAAATGAGCACAAATCACGTTGCCAATACCAACCAATCTCTTTTGTTTCCAGACTGCGTCTATTTCGAGACGTCGTCGACGTCTCCGTACCAAATCCGGCGGATAGAGGAGCTGAACAAGACCGCGTCCGGTAACGTGGAGGCGAAGGTCATGTGCTTCTACAGGCGGCGGGATCTGCCCAACCCCCTCATACAGTTAGCTGATAAGCATCAAAGTGAGTACCGGCTTCTTCTGACCCTGTATCTAACCAGGGGCTTAAACTCGTAGGCACAATATATACTCAGGGCTGGCCCTTTCACGTGGTGAACGGAGCGGCCGCTCCGGGCGCTAGAAATGGGGGGCGCTAAATTCGGCATGATTTATCGGCGGCTTTAAGTTTTAAAGGCTTGCCTCACTTGCGCCTTTACTTTATAGTCTAGGCGCCTCTAAATTGTTGAAAAAATGAAAACAGGTCATTTCACCCAAAAAATAAAAAAAATTCGCCCTCGGTTCAATCGCTTTACCATATGGTATTTGGGGGCCTTTAAGGCGAGAGTGAATAAGCATTATTTGAGTTTGCGTGTACTATAATCGACTTCATCGTCACTTCTCATCCAGGTGAGTTGCAGTCACACGCACTCAAATTATTAATTTTAAAAAAAGTTCGTCACTGTTGCCCCGTCTGAATTATTTTTAGGATTCCGTAGTCAGACTGGGAACTCTTATAGCTTCGCCGTGTCCGTTTGTCTGTCAGACTGGGAACTCTTATAGCTTCGCCGTGTCCGTTTGTCTGTCAGACCATCCGTATGTCATAGCCGTTTTACTCAAAGACTATTACAGCTTGAACATATGGAATAAAATCAGTAAAAACAAATTTTGGGTACTTACTACAATATGTAAAGTGGAGGTGAAGTTTTTTTTTATTTACGTATATCGTTGAGTACTTTCAAAACTATTCAGGGTTTTCGAAGTATTTTTTTTCGATAAATGATTTGTTTACGAAATATGAGATGATGCCAAGGGCTTATCAATTGTGGATAAAAAAAAAGGTTTAAGTGGTCATTTTTGTTACAGTTACATGGTTCACACTCCCTACCATCTAAAGTGCTATTTCAGGAAATTTACTCTTTATATCTTTATCTCTCTCAAAATGTATGTATTATCCAAAGTAGGTCTAAAAACTGTAAATTTATTCATTGTTTCGAAACTAAAGTCCGTGTTTCATCTAGTCTGCAGAGAGCTACGTCTGTCTACCCAACCAGCTGTATTTATTTAGCCGTAATATCGAACATTTCGCGCTTCACGAGTGATATTACAAAACACCGAAATCATCTATGAAAAAAACATTTAACAGCATTAAATTTTTTTCCCAAAAAATATACTATTATGTTGTTTCATCTATAACTAGCGTTGTGTACCGTCTAGTGAATTATTGAATAGTACAATTACTGCGTAACCGTCATCATGGCTATATGTAAATCGCAGTGTACATAATATACACAACTGGTTTTATCAGCCGATTCTTTGTGCTAAACTTCGTCACGCGCTGACCGAGGCGCTTCTACTCCACATCTAATAATGTCCTTCTTTTTCGTACAATATAGACTATTATAGACACTATGTATTCAATAGCTCTACGTGTGATCGCCGTTTAGCACGTGGCCCCCTTGCCCCCATGTGGTCTAGCGTTTGTTTGATTCTTCCTATTAATAGCCCATCATAGTTTTCTTTGCAACCACGCGTAGATTGGCATCATTAAAAGCAAGTTCGATTTTATGGTTTATTTTCAGATAACGGATTTCTACCTAACGTGTGCCGTTTAGAATGGTTTATATTCTGTTTATCGTGTTCCATCCAACATCTTACAAGGACGTCATATTGAACGTCACGTATGTTTTACTTGACTTGTATAGGGGTTAAAATATATATTTTTTTATCCCGATTTCAGGTTCAATGTTTAAACTAGATAACGTATCCTTAAGTCAGTCACTAATCTTTAAATGGTCATGATTTATCTCGACAAAACAATGTTGTCCTATCCAATCATGATTTTTTCAAGTAGCACACTGTCTTCCGAAACTGGCTAGATAATTCCGCGGTAGAGTCACTTCTAATCGATCGCCTTACAGCGAGGCAACCGTGCCGGCTCACGCGATCGAGTGCGACGGTCTGCCGACCCCGGCTGCAGACCTTGGACAACATAATCTTACATACCAATAATATTTGACTAGTTTTTAGGGTTTTTTATTTTATTTAACATTTGAGTGCGTTTGACCACATCTCACCTAATGGTAAGTGACGATGTAGTCGAGGATTGTACTTCAAGAAATCCTTATAAAACCATTCGGTCCGTCCTTCCGTCCCGTCCGTCTGTCATAGACAGTTACAAAGTCATCTTTACGTAGTCATTTTTAAGGTTCCGTGGTCAAACTAGAGACGCTTATATTTTCGCCATATCCGCCGGTCCGTCGTATATCGCATTCGTTTTTACAGCTTTAAAGCAGAAATATGGTATGATAACACCTACAAATATTATGAGCTATCTGAAAAAAAATTGGGTACTTACTCCCTTACATGTAAAGTAGGGGTGAATTTTTTACCTTCGAGGGACGTAGGAGCAAATGGAAGGTTATGTGATCCTCCATAAAACCGACTTGGAGATTTTGATGAAAATTTACTCTACATTACTAATTGACACCAAAAATGTGGTCGAAACTAATGTATAGGTGTGTGCGTATGTATTAAATTATGATTTCATGTACCTAAAATCTATTTGTTTGGAAATGGCCAAACATGTAAAAAAACATTTTATCATTTTTAACCTACTTGGAAAGGAGGAGACTCTATTATTATTATTATTATTATTAAAATTTATTTATCGACCAACAAGGGATCATCATAGTGTTAGTAACATTCTAGGACTTAGACTAGTGTTAGTAATATACACAATTACATTTACATTATATTAAATTTATTTACAATATCACGACTGTTATTGGCAACGTGAACCAAGCAGCAGTGGTTCACAATTGCGCAATCCAGTCTACTGGCAAACATAGCCAGGATGCTATTGGCGCTGCCCCGCACTCGACGCACCAGGGACGCGCAGCGCTTGCGCATGGTAGCGTAAAAGCAGTCTACTCGCGCCTCCGCGAACATCCCTGATGTATGTAACATCTATGTTCCTTTGTATTTTTTACGTATGTTCACCTATTACTCTGTCAATAGTGGACGGATTTTCAAAATTATTTTTTTGTTCGAAAGAGTATACTCCCGAGATGTCCTATTGTCACCAAGTCAAGATCTGATTATGGAATCCCAGGAAAATCGAGAACAACCCTCAAATTTTATAGGCACGTATTACGTGTTTCATATATTTTCTAAAGCTAAGTATATGCGTTTGGTAGTCATTATATGTTGATGAGCTGATGATGGAAGGTAAAACTCCTTAACGATAAGCAGTTAGGAGTTGAAAGATAATTCTTTAAATATTATACGTAGATTACGTAGGTACATATAGACCGATAGTTGTATTCTTTCAGATTATTTAGGTGAGCTGATGATGGAAGGTTTGACTCCTTAACTTTCATGCTGTTGAGATGTTGATGGAAGCCACGGGACACGGGAAATACGTGCATTATGATATGATGGTTCCTATTGGCGAGTAGGTGAATGGGTTTAACGTTGTTACATAGATAGCATTATCACTAAAAATTAAAATAAAAGTTCAAAACACCTAAAACCCGACTTCAAAAAGAAATTCATTTAAAAGTACGAAATAATATTTTTATATATGAATACACGATCAAAGGTAGGTGCGAATCAAATTAGGGGCCTACAATTTTTTTGAGGTCTGTGCCAGCAAAGCCATCGAATCTAAAACATTTGATAGGTATAAGTAGCTGTGTGCTAGTACTGGCCCCCAAAAAAAATTTAAGGTCCCTAATTTGATTCGTAACTACCTGTTGACCTTTGATTTAGTTATTGTTGTTTAATATCGTGTAGTCGTATATAAAAATATTATTTCGTACTTTTGAGTGAATTTTTTTTCGAAGTCTGTTTTTAGGTGTTTTTTAACTGTTAGCGTAATCAATCACTAACATTTGGACATCGAGCATGTTCCTACAAACATTTTATTTATTTAATACTGTGTTTTAGATCATTTAAGGTTTGAGGTTAAGAAAACACTTCACGTTTAGTTTACATGTTTGGCCATTTCCAAACAAATAGATTTTTTGTATATCTGTCCACCTGTTATGCGGGTATCTGTTGGATTGATTTTGATGAAACTTTGCACATGTAGTTTTTAAATTATTTGCCAGGGGTACCTTTTTAGATGTTAACTTTCTCGACCCCGTCGTAGTACGTTACGTACTGTATGTAGGGTAGAGAGAGTATTGTAATCGCGAAAAAAAAAGATTTTCCAATTTTCTTGAAAACGTGTTCAAAATATCATTAACATATACAGAAAACCGAATTTCTCAATTCCGTCACGCTTGGCTCTGGAGGCTATATCTTTAGTCCGATTGGGACGAAATTTGGAATTTAAAAGAGTTTTAAATTATTTCATCGAGTGATTATCATAAGTTTCTTCGTACCGTCAAACCGAAGAGTAGTTGTCATGCAACAAAAACTGTTGTTTTTAAAAAACGGCTCTGAAGATTTTGATGAAACTTTACATGTCGGAGTTGCTTATGTTTATCTATTACAAAGTAATACCCATCGGTCTGGAAAAAATCGTGTTTGTATGGTTCTCTTACAAATGAAATTGAAACTTGCGATTTACTCACAAATGGTTGGAGCTATAAAATTGACATGTATTACGAATAAGTATATGTTTGGTCATGCAATATGAATTCATCAATATTTTTTTTTTTTAATTCGGAAAAAATGGTTAGTTCTCAAGGGATATGGAAAAAACTAATTTTTGCAGGTGAATTTGAGGGCAAATGACAAAATATGTATTTTAAATATGAAATTAGTATCAAACTAAGTCCACATTCGCGAGACGCTTGCTGCTCGCGCACTGCGCACCCATGAATATAGTCTGATTGGGAAAGCTAGTGTAGTATAAAATAACTTACCGAACGAAATGAACTAATGAGATAATATTATTTAGAACGTTATCGAATTGTCTTATAAAATCAACCAACAGAACTCACGATGACGTTGTAAAACAAAATGTTCACATCGCGTTTTTCTCCACAGTCGTCGCCCAGTTGAATACTAGGAGCAGTAATAAATCACTGATAAAACCGTGATTAGTATATAATATAGTTACATAGGGACTATTTAGAACTAATTTATGTGCTTTGCTGTAACTTTGGTTAAGGTGTGGTCTGGCTCCAAAGAAGTACACCTGCAGGAAATAATTGAAAACGCTAAACACGTTAAAAAACCGACTTCCATCGCAACAAATTAGCACATTTTTGCATTATTATTTTTGGTTTTTGTTAGTTTTCTACTAAAGTACTTCACCGATTTTGATAAAATTAATATGGGACCACACGGAAAGCACTAGCTTTCAAATAAAAAAAGAATCATAAAAATCGGTTCACGGTTCCTTTTTGGAAGTCGCTTGAAAATATTAAATGAGATTGCTGGTAAGTATGTAGGTATAATAGGGATAATTTTTAATTCCCCTTAAACTTCACCGCTGGCTTCTACTTATGACACTAAACAACTTTTGTGTTACACTTATTCTAAAATCGTAAAAATTTTTGGACTTCAGAATTGGAATTTTTAGATTTTTGGCCAGAGCCGCAGCTGATTCGGCAAATGTGTGTATGGGAAGTCCAAAAAAATTGTTACGATTTCACCAAAGTGTTAGAACAGAAGTTGTTCAGTTTCATGAGTAGGAGCTGCTGTGAATTTTTGGCGGGAGTCCAACTCAGCCACTACAGACTCGTGGCTGAAATGTTTTCTATCCAATAATTGGAAACGCTAAACACGTTCTGAACATCATCCGAAAATGTCCAGCTTATCAAAATAAAAATTAATCTCAAAATTTTTGCATTTATAACATACTGAATAGTGGGATAGTGATATTTTTGAAGTCTTAGGTTTCATGGTTTGCACTGCATGTTGTTAGATGAAACATGCAATAAAGGATATTTTTAAGCAATGACCTGATTCCACGTCTGCACCCAGTGACATCAACAAACACGCACACAGACGAGCCGATAGTTCGTTGAACCGATTGATGTGTTCCCAATGTTTTTCGAAAGAACTTCTGGGTTCGCAAACGTATCATCACCTACCTCATCATCCGAATAGCAAACGTAATTTTGACACATTACACAACCTAATTTTAGTTTAGTTTAGTTGATTTGTGCGAAACCGAATCATCACCAACGTTTTGTTTTTGCAATTAATTTTATAATTATCAAGATAATTATCACTGAGGCTAAGTTATCCCGTTTAACACTTCATGGGTACGGGAAACGTACAATTATCTTGGTTGGCTTAACGTCGTAATTTTGAGGAGTTGCACATTTTACCTTATTGAATGTAACTCCCCCGTAAACATCTTAAACTCTTTACATATAATATGTTGTCTGCGCACGCGAAATCTCCAAATTGTTAAACTCACCCTCCGTTCGGGCGAGCGGTTTCAATAGCGACCCGCGGAACAAAGTCGACACAACAAGATGGCGACTTTAATCAATTCGAATTAGAGCCGAAACATTCGTCTCATTGACTTTCATTAGGTAACCTCTCTCTGCTTACCTGAATGGCCTCCATGTGATGCTTTTCCGACGACGATGGTCTATCTGCAAGATTAATAATGTACATACCATGAAAATGTTATACTATTTGCTTGCAAATGCGAAAATGTATTTTGGTCTTTGGATTTTAAAAGTTTCATGTAGATACCTAGATTACTGACTACGTTTATTTGTCAAAGCAACGTTGACTTGTGTTTTCGTTGTGTTCTTTTTCTTGGCTTTCTTTTCGATGTGGAACTGTGGTTTAAGGCTGTTTGTAAAAAGGGCACCGTCAGCCACGCCGGACAAACAGTATAGCGATCCTCTCAACGATTAGCTCCTTTATAGTTTCAACAGTCTTTTTTCACTAGTCTTATTCTTTTTAGTCGTTAAGATAGTCCAGTATCAAGGGCAGGTCGAGTCTCGAGTTAATCAGTCGCCGCCGTAAAGAGAGGCGCGCGTTATGTAAACCGTTCGGGAGCGAGCGGAGCCCCCAGAGCGTGGTAATGACCGTGGAGGCTGCGCGGTATGTAGCCGTCACTGCAGGCCGCCATGGGGTTAACGCCACTCGTAAACCCATAAACCAACTTTGTTGCTACGCTTGACATAATAACCAAGTTGTAGAATGTCGGTTTGGGGATGCTCATCGATAAAATCTGCACGAGTTATGTTTACAAAGATGGGTTGAACATTTATATATTTAACATATACGTAGTGTTACGGGACTTCTTCAAACTAGCCTTATTCTGAATTGCGCCAATTTGACTTAGCATCTTTCAGTGCGATCGTTCTCTCGTGTTCTCCGTCCTGACTAGCCATCTAACGTTCCCTCGTAGCTTCAGTGCAATTCCGGTATCTGTCATTTATTTTCTTGTTCCTTCGTGTAATGTATGCCCCAAATGTGTCGGAGAAACAAAAAAAATACAGAATCTACTTTTCTATTTAGATGCTCTTTTTACTAAATGAATCATGATTTTTAACTCAATCATTCAACTCTTTGTGAAAATACGATTCAAATCTGATCTCCTTAGTTTTCCGGAACTCCTGTCTATGTCCGTATCCGCATTATACGTTTACATACGCTGACGCTACCAGCGGCAGCGGTCAGGGGCTGGCGCGACGCGGTCGAGTTTTTAGACGGTTTACCAACACCGAGTCAAAGCGCGCCCGAGCACGCGCCTTGATTTATTGTTTAACCTCTGCGTTTAAAAAAAAACATTCATACCTCCAGTGGAATGTATTATACATTCTTCCCGAGTTTAATTTCGTGTGTGCCACGTCAAATTGTTTGTCAAATTTTAAATTGTTTTATTGTTGCACCTAGCAACACCGATCGGCTGGGTGGCAAGTGGCGATCCGGGTTCCGGGACAAAGATCGTGTGTTAATTCGGACCGCCTAGTCCAAGGGGCGCGGGACTCGGGAGGCTGGGGTTAGTAAACATAATCATGGCCTCCACCCACTGTACAATTCAGTAGCTAAATGGGAATGAAGAGTAGCCCCCTGCGCACCCCACACCTAGCCGTCTGCCGTTTTAACACCCACACGTCTTGTGACGTACATGCCCCGTGAATGCTTATATTATGTCTATTTATGTCGTACTTATTGTTTTCATTTAATAAATAAATTAATTAACTTAAAATTAATAACCCAACTAATTATCGCCTTAATTCAGGGTAGGCTTGAGCCCATCGGTGGGGACGTACATAAGCTGATATATATGCATATAACACAATTGCATATTAACTTAAACCTCTTTTTTGGCCGGTAAAAATGTATCCTATCACCTAGGTCAATCACGGAATTAAGACGAATCTAAAGATACCTCGCACTACAAAATCCATCAAGTCGTTTAGGCTACAGAGCGTGCCAAAGAAATTAATTACCTCTTTTTTGTTAGTTGGGTAAAAATGTATCCTAATGTCATTCATAGGATCAAGACGAATCTAACGACACCTCGCACTCCCAAATCCATCAAACCGTTTAGGCTACAGAGCGTGCCAAAAAATAATTACCTCTATTTTGTTAGTTGGGTAAAAATGTATCCTAATGTCATTCATAGGATCAAGACGAATCTAACAACACCTCGCACTCCCAAATCCATCAAGCCGTTTAGGCTACAGAGCGTGCCAAAAAATAATTACCTCTTTTTTGTTAGTTGGGTAAAAATGTATCCTAATGTCATTCATAGGATCAAGACGAATCTAACAACACCTCGCACTCCCAAATCCATCAAACCGTTTAGGCTACAGAGCGTGCCAAAAAATAATTACCTCTTTTTTGTTAGTTGGGTAAAAATGTATCCTAATGTCATTTATAGGGTCAAGACGAATTTAACGACACCTCGCACTCCAAAATCCATCAAGCCGTTTAGGCTAATGGGCGTGCCAAGGAAATAAACATACCTACACTCGAAAAACAAAACCCTCCTTCTGGCGCAGTAGGGTAAAAAGGAATTGACATTCAGAGATTTGTTACCATAGATGGGTTATGCACTAACAAACAACATTTGAAAATCGAAGCCATTTACACTCACAATGTTATAGGTAGTTCCCTTCTATTGCACTGAATGTTACTAAGAAAAGAGATGCCAATCGACATCTTTTTTTTTTGCTTCACTTTTTAGACGCATGTAACCTATCTACCTCCCCTTATATATAGCGAATCTCTGTAGACATTATTTAAAATCATCTTGACAGTTTTTAGCTTAACTAAAAGCGTCGTCACCGTGAGAAACGCAGCGTTTTACGTGAACTCTAAAAAGGTTACGACAACGTCTGCCTGCACTGTAGGTAGTGAGTGACCAAAGCTAGAAGAAAGAGCACTACGCTACTCTGAATGACAATGGGTCGTTAAGTACACCGGCAGTATATCCAACATTATAAACATTCATGGAAACGCCACGCCAATACCCGGCGAGCCGTATACTCGTATTCAAAACTTTTATCTGGGCCGGAACCCCCCCGTGGCCCGTGTATCGACCGCGTCGACGCTCTCATCTCACAGGCAGGTACACACAACTTATCCCAGCTTTAATTGTCGCCACGCGTCGATGACCCAAGCCGCCTCTTGCCTTCATAGCTAAGCGTAATGTAATTGTAAGTTTTTAATCGACTTCTAATAATTGAAAACGCTAAACACGTTAAAAATCGACTTCCATCGCATTTAACTTAGTACATTTTTGCATTATTATTTTTGGTTTTTGTTAATTTTCTTATAAATTACTACACCGATTTTGATTATATGGGACCACACGGGAACCACTAGCTTTCAAATAAAAAAAGAATCATAAAAATCGGTTCACTCTGTGAAAAGTTCTGAGGTAACACACATAAAAAAAACCATACAGTCGAATTGAGAACCTCCTCCTTTTTGGAAGTCGGTTGAAAAAGCTGGTTATTTGTTAGTTTTTAACCGACTAAAAAAGAGAGAGAGAAAATCAATTCGACCCGTATGTACCTATGTAATATTTTTACAACTGCACAATATTTGTATATTTTAATAGTCTATTCTATGTGGGCTTCTAAACAGGTGTACCAAATTTCATGTGTATGTATGTTTGTTTGCCCACGTATTTCTCAGAAACTAGAAATCAAATTCTAATAATTCTTTTTTGATTAGATTAAGTATCTTTTAGCTTAGGGAACAGTGCAAGTTTCATCAAAACTGGTTCAGTTGTTTTCAACATATAGACTGATAAGTGGGTAAGGAATCATTGGAAAAACACGTCGTCGGTTCAACGTCGCTATTTTTAATGTTTTAATTACAAAGAATATGCTGATTTTCTTCATCATCATCATCATATCAGCCGAAGGACGTCCACTGCTGGACAAGTCCCCCAAGGATTTCAACGACGACCGGTTCTGCGCTGCCCGCATCCAGCGGCTTCCCGGGAACTGGTTTTCTTAGAGCCACGAAATAACTTTTATCTACTTATATCGTTAAGTTCGAATTATAAACTTCAAAACGAATTTATATTTGCATACTTTATAAACACAATACCGATTTTAAAAAAAAAAAAACACTAACATTACTTCTCTAACAAAATAATCTTATATAGTATTTTTTTTTCATTACGATACAAGTTAATCCAAAAAGTTGATAATTATCACCAACGAAGTTCCATATCGTTTATTTTTTTATTCGAACGCAAATGCGGTTCGCGCCATTTTTACAGCATTACGAAAAGTTTTCATTCCAATTTTTACTTGTCTGAGACAGCGCCCGCTTTAACGCATGTGCGGTGGTGTGCTAGGTTTTGGCGCCATTCATTGAATACGTTTTGTTGTAGTTACTGAATTTTGTAGATATTTTCATTCTTGCTTTAAAATGTCTGAGATAGGTGAAAAGAATTGTTTTTACCTGTCTGTGACAGCGTCCGCTTCAGCGCAAGCGCGGTGATGTGCTGGGATTTGGCACTATAACACGTTTTGCTGTAGGTACTGAATTTTGTAGGATTTTTTTTCCTTACTCTTTTAACTTTGATCTTAGTTGTTTAGTTGATTCAATCCCAATGTATGAGATTAGATAAAATAGTGTATGAAGCTGCACATAACTAGGTATTAAAACACTCGTATGACACTATTAAAAACCTGGCCACGTGTTTTAATACCCCTCATTATGCAACAGTTTCATAAACTAATATCATCGTATTTTTGATAAAATATAATATGGTTAACGTCACCCAGCTTGGAGTGAGGTTACAGACAAATCACTCTGACTTAGTTTTTGTATCTGTGTGTGTACACCGATATTGTAACGCGCAACCACTTTGCCGCGCGTACATATAACTTACAATCGTATCTGTTCATATGTGTTTTTTTCTCGTTAGCTTTTCTTGCAAACAGAGGCAAAGAGTACGGAATATGGATAGAGAGGTCTTATACAGGGTTTTTTTAATTAGTTCTTGATAACAAAAGATATGCATGACGTACTCGTGATAACAAACAACTTTTCCAAAAAAACTATTAAGTAAAAACAGAAAAAAAAATGTTGGCCCTCGATACAAAATAAGTTATAGAATCGGCAAAAATGTAGGGGACTAAAATTTTCATTTTATTTTTGACATATTAGTTTTTTGGGAAAGTTGTTTGTAATTACGAGTACATTCATATCTTTTACTATCAAGAACTTATTATATAACTTATAAGATTAACGTCTGTACAAGTGTCTGTCTGTGGCACCGTAGCTCCCAAACGGATAAACCGATTGTGACTTAGGTTTTTTTTTGTTTGAAAGGTGACTTGATGGAGAGTGTTTTTAGCTATAATTTAAGAACATCTGTTCAGCCGTTTGAAGATCATCAGCTCTTTTCTGGTTGATGAAGGGATGTAAGCAACTTACACAGGTCTGATCGATTCGAAAATTGTTTTTCTGTTACTTCAATGATATATGAACATGGTAACCTAGACCTGATGCTGCAGAATCACTTAGAATCTGCATGATCACCAAATCCTTACCAACTTACAGCAGAGGTATCATGTTTGGGCTCATTGGAATGGTCTCCATCAATAGGTTATACATAGATGGTGAAAAAACAACGGCCAAGTGCGAGTCGGACTAGCGCTCTGAGGGTTTCGTACCACTACACCTCTCCACACAACTATGACAATGATATCTATTCACATAACAAATAAAAGACATCAACGCGAGCTACAAAAAATGCTTCCTTTTTAGAGTTCCGTACCCAAAGGGTAAAAACGGGACCCTATTATTACTTCGCTGTCCGTCCGTCCGTCTGTCTGTCTGTCTGTCCGTCCGTCCGTCTGTCATCAGGCTGTATTTCATAAACCGTGATAGCTAGACAGCTGAAATTTCCACAGATGATATACTTCTGTTGCCACTATAACAACAAATACAAAAAATTAGAAAAAGTGCATAAAAGGGGTTCTCCATACAACGTTTTTTTAAACGTGAAGAAACTAGCGCCATCTAGTATGATGGTAAGGAACCCTTTGTACTAGCGCCATTTAGTATGACGGAACCCTTTGTGTGCGGTTCTGACTCACACTTGGCTGGTTTTTTATTCAGTTCGGACTCCTTAGCGCAAGTACGACTCTCACTTTGCCGGTTTTTATTATTTGTTGTTTTACTTCCGATTTAGTACTACACCGGCGAAAATAAAAACCCGGCACTCCCCTTTTTTTGCAATACTCCAAATTTTAATGAAATTATTGCTTTCATTTAATTTATTATCTTAATATATATAAATCTCGTGTCACAATGTTTGTCCCCAATGGACTCCTAAACCACTTAACCGATTATAATAAAATTCGCTACCATGTGCAGTTCGATCCAACTTGAGAGATAGGATAGTTTAAATCTCAAATTATAGTCGCAATTTTAATTAAGAATCCAGAAATTCCGTAACGAAGAAAAAAACTTCACGCTCGGTTGCCATGGCAACAATATCGGTTGTCAAAACAAACATATAAGAAGATTTGATCATTTTCGGAGAATAATAAAACTCTTTTCATAAACTGTATATACCTCCATATGACAAAAAAGATTTGATTATTTTTTATTTATAAAATGCAAAAACATTTTTATTTAAGACACAGCTGTTTGTATTTATAGAGATAGGTACAAAAAGATTTTATTCCATATAAATCTTCTGTCCGTGTGTTAGTCATTGAACTCCTCCTAAACGGCTGGACCGATTTCGCTAATTCTTTTTTTGTCGAGTTCGTTATTGTCAGGAGAAGGTTCTTATGTAGGGTAGGGTAGGGTAGGGTAGGGTAGGGTAGTGTAGTGTAGTGTAGTGTAGGGTAGGGTAGGGTAGGGTAGGGTAGTGTAGGGTAGGGTAGGGTAGGGTAGTGTAGGGTAGGGTAGTGTAGTGTAGGGTAGTGTAGGGTAGTGTAGGGTAGTGTAGTGTAGGGTAAGGTAGTGTAGGGTAGGGTAGGGTAGTGTAGTGTAGTGTAGGGTAGTGTAGTGTAGTGTATGTAGTAGGGTAGGGTAGTGTAGTGTAGGGTAGGGCAGTGTAATGTAATGTTAGGCGGTACGAAGTTCGCCGGGACAGCTAGTTTTATATAATATTGAATTAACGTTTTGTTTTGTAACGTCATATTTATTACCTTTTGAATTAATGGTACAATTCCTAACCAAATTACTCTGCCTGGTAAAAATAAATCACACGAAGTTTCACGCTTGTATTGTATTAAAGTTTTTACGATACAGCTAAATCAAAAATACCTCTAAAATATTTTTGATTTGTAACATCTTTGCTCTCGCTTTCCTGCAATTTGTGGGAGTGATTTCGTGAAATGGGACGGAAATGTGTAACATGGGACGGAAATGTGTAACAGGAAGTCGCGAAAGCGCGCGCTATTCGATCTGACGAATGAGCTTTGTTCTCGCTTTCCTGCAATTTGTGGGAGTGATTTCGTGAAATGGGACGGAAATGTGTCACAGTGATTTGTTACACATCATATGCGAGTACTGTAGGTCTCGTTTTTTTTTAACGGGGACCCCTCTTGATCTTTCATTTTTTCTATATTTTTAAATTATAGCGGCAATAGAAAAACACATTGTAAAAATTTTAACTGTATACCTATATAATACGGTTCAAGGAATACACAGCCCGCTGTGAGACAGACAACGGAGGCTTATTTGAGTGTACGGAAACCCTAAAAAAGGTATCGGGGAATTATTTTTTTTTTTAATTTATATCTTTTTGCATATAATATTTGGTATTTAATCGGTAAACTAATAAAATAAAGTAAAATTATCTGCGGCCCCTGCCCCCGCACTCACCGCACTCACCGCATTCACCCTCTGTTCTCTGTGCACTCACACAAACATATAAATGTCACCGTAAAATTGTAAAAACCGATAGATTATTTTGGTTGGTGGTAGGGCATTTTCTAAGCCCGCCTGGCTAGCTACCACCATCTTATCTTAGTTTTGCCGCCAAATATCAATGTTGATATCATTGGTGTGTACCGGCATGAAGATAAGATAGCCAGTTCCCCATTGCGTTGGGGAAACTTGGTAAGCCCGCTTCCATCTTCGGCAACATCGTCACTTACCACCAGATGAGATGTTGTCAAGGGTTTACCAATTGTGAATAAAAAAAAATAAAAAAAAATCAAACGGGATCTATCTCGCGAGATTGTGAACTGTCGAAAGATTGTGAACCGCGACATACTGCTTACAATTTCACTGGTGTCATTGTAATCTCACTAGTGCCATTACATAACACTAAGCGAAGTGAATAACATTAAATAAATGAGCGAGCGAAGCGAGCGATGTTCTGTTCGGTCAGGTTTGATTGATTTAACAGTCAAAGAGCCTCGCGAAGCCCCTGGGTAGCAAAATGCTTCGTAGAAGAGAAGAAGAAATCATCGGTTTTACCCGGAAATACAAGAACGGGCCGTAAAATTGTAAAACGATAGTATGACAATTTACCGTCACATTATAATCTAACTGAATTTAGGGTAGTGAGATTGTAATAACGCGGTTTTGACAATATCCCGGCGACTTATGAAAACCATCTCCAGGTGATTTACCTGTACAATACTATTTTTGACAATATCTATGTCGATTTTATTCAGCTAGGAATAAGCCTTCTATTCTATGGCATTTAGGTCGAAATCTCTCGAGTTGAACCTGGTCGATATTGTTTCTGGATATTTTTTGTTACAAGTTCTACAACCAGACGTATTTATAGGTAAACCATCTGTTCGATAAGTATATTGACTTAATAAACTTTCTGTGTTTGTTACGTAATCGGTTGTGCAATGCCTGCTTACACGAGTTCAGGCGGTTACTGCAACACGGTTAGGGCACGGGTTTACTTAGCTGTGCCTTGGAGGTTCGATGAGCGGACCGGACACATTAGCTAGTTATTTGTGTAACAAGGGGACAAAGTAATGTTTTGTTCCGAGGGCGTTAGTTTGAATCTTGAGCTTAGCGAGGAATTCAATATACGTCGTCGCCCGAGAACAAAATATTTAGGCCCCGATCGACACACAATTTTTCAGACCTCATCATCATATCAGCTCATATACGTCCCCACCGAGGGGCTCGAGCCTACCCTGAATTAGGGCGATCGGGCCTTTGTCGACCACGCGGCCCCAGTGCGGGATGGTCGACTTCACACACAACCTGCGAGTTTCTTCGCAGGCGTGTGCAGGTTTTCCTTCACCGTAAGAGCGTCGGATAAACGTACATAACATATGAAATCTAAATTTGAAATCACATTGGCACGTGGCAGGATTCGAACCACGACCTCCCGGAAAGGAGGCGGCGGTTCTAGCCGTTACGCCACTGACGCTCCAGACTTTTTCAGAATTATGAGAAGATAAAAGCACGAACGCGAACCAATCAGAAGAGAGATAGCTCTAACTCCAGCTAGCACTCGGACCAATTCGAAGAGAGACCAAAACTCCCTAGGGAATAAAGTAGAATTTTATTCGCACTTATTGAGGAACCAATCGTCGTTATACGAATAAGTGGGATGAAAATTAATTATCATTTATCAATTATCATCATTTCATCATACTTACAGGTATACAAGAAAAGTAGGGCGCGTCAGAATAATTTTCGTACGCAGCACGTATAAACAATCGATACAAAAATACAAAACTATTAAACTATTTATTACCGTCACTTCATCATGATTTTTTATTATTATTATTATATCAGCTCATATACGTCCCCACCGAGGGGCTCGAGCCTACCCTGAATCAGGGCGATTAGGCCTTAGTCGACCACGCGGGCCCAGTGCGGGTTGGTCGACTTCACACACAACCTTCGAGTTTCTTCGCAGGGGTGTGCAGGTTTCCTCACGATGTTTTCCTTCACCGTTAAAGCAATCGGTAAGTATAAGTATGTACGTAAGTTTTTGAAAAACTCATTGGTACATTGGCCGTCCAGATTTGAACCCGGTACCTCTGGTTAGATAGACCGAGTCGTTACCGGTTGAGCCACCGACGCTTATTCATCATGATAGCACAGTATATTAAAGAGACAAGAGTACTAATGATAGTCTCGAGTATTCAGCAACAGAAGCACGTGTCTTGTTCCCTGACCGGAGATGGGTTATGTTTGTCGGCTGCACGTATGTCTGTTTCTTTGGCTGAGCCTGTAGCTTCAACGGCTTGATGGATTCTGGAGTGCGAGATTTCGTTAGATTTTTTTTTATTTTTTATTTATTCACAATTGGTAAACCCTTGACGACATCTCACCTGGTGGTAAGTGACGATGTTGCCGAAGATAGAAGCGGGCTTACCAAGATTCCCCAACGCAATGGGGAAATGGCTATCTTATCTTCATGCCGGAACACACCAATGATATCAACATGGATATTTGGCGATAAGATGGTGGTAGCTAGCCAGGCGGGCTTAGAAAATGCCCTACCACCAACCAAACCGAGTCTTACAAATGACCCCGCCGGGAATCGAACCCGCGACCTCCTGGTGTGCCGCCAAACATCAGTGTTAACAACATTGATGTGTTCCTGCTTGAAGATAAGATAGCCAGTTCTCCATTGCGTTGGGGAATCTTGGTAAGCCCGCTTCCATCTTCGGCATCATCGTCACTTACAATCACGTGAGCTTACCAATTGTGAATTAAAAAAAGTAACATAGGATATATTTTTATCCGACTGCCCCAAAAAAAGGGATTATGTTTTTGTGGAATCGGGCTCTTCGTTTTTAATTAAATTGGTTAGTTTAACACAATGTAGGTCCCTCTCGAATGCATTGAACTGAGCTGATCTTGATCTTGCTGTGTATGAAGCTTATTTACAGCGTAGTTCAGCTTATACTGGTAGTGTTATCCCCGTGCGTGCGGTTGACCTCACCTTGTTGATTGAAAACTCAAACTATTTGAAAGTAAGTATACCACTGATTCCTCTATTCCGCCCCGCTACCCGCGTTAACATATCAGAGCCATTAGCATCTGGCTAGTCTCCTAGTTACTATGGCAAAAACGAACGTCGATCTCGCGATAAATTTCGCAAATATCCAGATATACTTACCGCATAGTATCTGCAACAAACACCTGTTTATCAATTGTGTACTGTACAGTGTACATACACAGCTTACGTACCTGCCTGCCAACCTCTTAGAGCCAGGAATAACCTTTAAACCCACGCACGGCGAAAATTTGACGTTTCATACAAACGCCTTCATTTCAACCGCCGCCTTGGCGTTATGATTACGTCCATTAGCTTGACATCAGGAGGTCGCGTGTTCGATCCCCTGCGGAGTCTAACTTTGTGTGACTCGGTTTGGTTGGTGGAAGGCCATTTTCTAAGCTCGCCTGGCTAGCTACCACCATCTTATATAAGTCTTGCCGCCAAACATCAATGTTAACTGCACTGATTTGTTCTGGCTTGTAGATAAAATATCCTGTTCCCCATTGCGTTGGGGAATTTTGGTAAGCCCGGATCCATCTTCGGCATCATCGTCACTTACCATCACGTGAGATGGATGTCAAGGGCTCACCAATTGTAGATTAAAAAACCGGCGTAAGCGATTTTTTACCTAATATAAGTTTTAACCGACTGACCAATTTTTGATAGGTTGTTAGTCAGAGGAACATAGTTCAAATTATTGATTTAAAATAAATAATGGCCGAAATTAGTTTCGTACGAAAACGCGTTTAAAATATAATAGTATACTTATTATCTTTGTTGAAAAAACAAAAACCTGTAAACCTAGCTTTTTTCTGACTGACAACCTATCAAAAATTGGTCAAAATCGGTTAACATTTAAGAGGTGAAAATCGCTAACGCCGTTTGTATGAAAAGTGGCAGCTTCACAGTCCTCTTTGTTCAAATTCTTCCGGAACAATAAGGCATGATTAACCGTGCTATCTAAGGGATAGACGGCGGTTGCTGCCTGGTGTTGCACTTAGCATCACCAGCGGTCTCGTATAGGGCATTTAGATTTCCGCCTGCGGACGTGTGCAACCCGACCTTCATACACATCTGGAATCAGATGTGCCGGTTTCCTCGCGATGTTTTCCTACACCGTTAAAGCAATCGTTAAGTACATATATGTAAGTCTGGTGCGTTTTGGGGCGGGATTTTTGACTGATTTATATCCTGGTTTTGTAAGACCTTTTTTTGTTCTGTAATCAATACTATGTACGTAAATTTCTAAAAACTCATTGGTACATTGGCCGTCGGGATTTGAACCCGGGACCTCTGGTTAGGAGGACCGAGTCGTTACCGGTTGAGCCATGAATCGAGAGCAACCAAAAATGCCATACGTCGTGTAAACTAGCTTAGACATCTCTGTAAAGGCCTTCAAAGAACTTGCATTTAATCATCTAACAAGACAGTATGTAAGTTTGCCTTACATTTGCACCGATGCGCGGTATTTGACACTTTCCTAACCTTGACTAGTTCCATTACAGGCTTCATGACATATTTGCTAAGCTAGGACTTTCACGTTCGATTTCGTGAAAGGTTTACGTACTTAGGGTCCGCATCGCAGTCACTCCCATCGATGTGTGTGGTGTCATCAATATTGTGTTTTTAAAGATTTTTTTACTTTTATTTATTTCAGTAGTGTTTTGTTTTAGAAAAGTATAATGATGGTTTTGTTTCTTCGGTAACCACCGTGCCTCACTCAGGGCAAGATTTTATCTTTTCCTGGCGTAGTTAGTACACACTTAGCAGAAGAAGCCAAGACTTGGCTTTGGATCAAATGTTATTGAATTTGGATGAGATAACCTGTAATGTAAATAAATATCCTAGTGTTTCACTATGTCAGTAAAGAAGAGCTGAGCCGTTGTTTGCACCGTTCCCATGGGTCTCTAATGAAAAGCACAAGCTTCACGCTATGGCGAGCCGCACCGTTGCGTTCCTGATGGTGTTGGTCGTGTGACGTCACCGGCGTCGTCGGTGGCTGCGCGCGCGCGGGCACGTGGACTGTACTGGCGCGGCCTGGCGGAGGCCTCAGGCGCAACGAAAGTGAGACCGCGGGGCAGCGCGGGCGGGGAGGTGCTAGGTCAACGAACCCGCGCATCCAACCGATCCGCACTTGTACAAGACCGACGATCGCATTGTTTCAACCATAAACTTACTCTAGCCCATTGAAACCGGACTCTGATGGTATTTGAATCGGTCACAACGTATTTTCTTGTTGCCGCTGGTTAGATTCATGTACTATGCCTACTTGGCCATCTTATACTGTTGAAAACGCGATCGTTCTGCTACCTACTCGTACTGTTGCTATTCCAGAAATAATCCATCTAGTATGACCAGAATCGTATTGTAAAATTATCACTATCAAACTTACTGATATGCTTACTATTTAAAGAACTCGTTGGTTGAAATATGTGTAGTGTCCATGACCTTGAATTGGTCGTTGATATGGTCAACAGAATCAAAACCTAAATATTAGTACAACTTTAGTAGATAGTTATACAACACATCGTTCATTTAACTGTAGAGAGCGGCACAGTTCATTACACTTTCTTGCAATTATACAACGGAAGCGAACCAGGTAGAGCGAGTATCCGCCGCTACGCGTTGTCTATCAAGCTAGTTTCATGCGTTGACATAGAAAGCCCTGCATGTGCCCTAAAACTATTGCCATGCATCAATTCCGACAAACTAGTGGCGGAAACTATAAAGACATCCTCCCATACTTTTTTTAGTAAACTTATAGTTACGCTTAGCGATTCAGAATCGCTAAACTGAAGTGGTAGTGGCCAGGGCACATAGTTCGTAGAACATACGGCCGTTGGGGCAGTAAAGTTCTCGTGTGGCGACCGCGCACCGGTAGACGTAGCGTGGGAAGGCCTCCCACGCGGCGGACCGACGAACTAGTAAGGATCGCGGGAAGCCGCTGGATGCGGGCAGCGCAGGATCGGTCGTCGTGGTAATCCTTGGGGAGGCCTTTGTCCAGCAGTAGACGATGATAGTTACGCTATACTTCCTGGGAGACAGTGCTTTCTTAAGGGTGGATCTGTCTGCAGTCGTGATCTTTACGTTCACAACCCATAGCGGTGAGGACCAGGGTTGAAAAAAAAACAGTTTTTATTTAAAAAATAATATTTAAAAGACCAAACATTGTTTTTAACCATCATTCAAATAAAATTTTTTTTTTTTGAAATTGTTTTATTTTTAAGTGTTTTAAACATAGTTTTGAACACATTTTACGATTAAATTGATGTTCTTTTTATGTTTTATAGTTTGTTTAAACAGGTCTGTATTTTTTCCAGTGTTTTAAACATTGCTGAATAAGGGACTGCTGGGGCATGGGTCTCTTCCTAAACTGTTAGGCCATGTCCGAATTGGAGAAGGTTGTAGGGCTAAAGGTAAAGGTTTTTAAGCCGCCGTATGCCTCTGATACTGTCATATAGAGCTTAACATCAACCGGCTCCAAAAGCTTAATTTGATTTGCAGTGCACGAAAACTGTCGAAATCATCATCATCATATCAGCCGAAAAACGTCCACTGCTGGACAAAGGCCTCCCCCAAGGATTTTCACGACGACCGGTCCTGCGCTGCCCGCATCCATCGTCTTCCCGCGATCTTCACCAGGTCGTCGGTCCACCGCGTAGGAGGCCTTCCTAAGCTACGTTTTCCGGTGCGCGGTCGCCACTCGAGAACTTTATTGCCCCAACAGCCATCTGTTCTACGAGCTATGTGGCCTGCGCCACTTCAGTTTAGCGATTCTGTGAGCTATGTCGGTTACTTTGATTGTCCTGAGATCTTCTCGTTTCTGATTCGATCACGCAGAGAAACTCGGAGCATAGCACGCTCCATTGCCGTTTAGGTGACCTTGAGCCTTCTTAAGACGCCCATAGTAAGCGACCATGTCTCAGTTCCGTAAGATATCACTGGCAACACACACTGGTCAAAGACCTTAGTCTTGAGTGACCTTAGACTGTCGAAATAAATGTCACTAAAGTCAAACCCATCTAGATTATCACCGTTCGTATGGTCAATTAACCTGTGTGATCGACGCAACCACGCACATTGTACTAAGCTACGACCGATGCGATGTAGCTTTAGTATCACGTATACGTAAATTGTTACTAATAAGAGAGCGGACTTTAACTCTTCAGTCAACCAGTTTTAATCGAGCAAATGTTATGCTGAATCATCTTATCAGCTCATTTACGTCCCCACTGAGGGGCTCGAGCTTACCCTGAATTAGGGCAATCGGGCCTTAGTTGACGACGCGGGCCCAGTGCGGGTTGATGGACTTCACACACAACCTTCAAGTTATGCTGAATAATGTTAAATAATATTTCGTGGTTTTGTGTTATTTTCCTCATTAGTCCATTGACTCTATAACCCACTTCCAGTATTTAAATTTCCAAAATCATACTTCTACGGACTTAAGACACACCCTGGACACTTCATACAACGGGCCAGAAATGACATTTCAAAAAGGAATGACGGAACAAACAAAATGGCGGCGAAATCCTACACGTTTGACTAAATACTAACCAAGTAACCAAGCTGTATCAATCTGAGTAACGAGAGGGTCAGGTCGCAATCTAGAGCGGCAGGGAGTGTCCATACTGTATGTTAGTACTAATATATATACTTTGCTTCAGATGAGTTTCACGCTCACGACGCATTTTTTATTTGTAATTGATAATGAATAATTCGCGCGAGCTCCATACGTTTAAACTGACCGTACAAGTAGGTATTGCGTTTGGCTTTTGAGCGCCAAGGCCACGGGTTTGAGGCTCTGCAGGTGCCGTCGTCCGTCCTTTAAGCGCTCCATATTGATGCTGTTTCTATATTCCATTTTTTTTACTTTCGAGCAACGAAGGAGTGCAGTAGGTATTGTGAAGGCAAAAAAGCGAAGTTAAGATTTTAATGGGAATCGATTGTCTTATACTAATACTCAATAAATAAACAAATATTCTGGGACAAATCACACATGGTTATCTGGCCCCAAAGTAGGATTCCCTGTGTTATGGAAACCAGAGACTGATATACATACTTATATATGTTTAAATACATACATTATATAGATATTAAACACCCAGACGCAGAGCAAACAAATCTGTTCATCACATAAATGCTTGCCCTGGGTGGGGATCGAACCCACAATCCTTGGATCAGTAGTCAAGGGCACCAACTACTGAGCCACCGAGTCAGTCAAATAAAAAGTATATGTATGTGTGTGTCTTTCGTAAAAACAGAAAATTCAAAATCAACAGAAAATTCAAAATCAACAGAAAAAGGTTGCTAAGCAACGCACATATTAAAAGTTATAAACAGCAAAAAATATTTACTCCGGCGCAAGTAAGATGTCCGCTTACTACGGTATATTAAAATATTACGGTGGCTATTTTTTTTTGCAAGTACAAAGTATTTATGTATAGTGTATAATTACATTACATTGTAACCAAGCCAACCAAGTAAATCGAGTAGTCTTGATAAGGAAAATAAAATATATGTTATAAAAAATGAAAGTTATGAGAATGAAATTTTAATAAACACTGAAGGTCCTTGAGGTCTCGGACCACGAATCCGTTGTAACTTTCGGAGCAATAGGCGCAGTAACTACCATACCTCGCATACGTAATTTAATCTATCGATATTGAAAAATGCCTAACTATAACTACAACACTATGGGAGTGATACCATTTTTTGGAAAAAAAAATGCACGGATAGTTTCAATTGAATAACTTCTAATCTGACGATCTGAAATTTTATTCAAAATAAATGCTTTTTAATGAATAGCACAACATTATATATTATTTCTTTAGTTCTAAATAATCTAATTATTTTTAAATTTATAATGCTAAACAGATAAACTGTGCAGTTTTACTATCCTGGTATCACTTTACCATTGTCATTCTGTAAATTTTAATAAACTCAATCTTATATTATACAGTTTTAAGTCTATTTTTATTTATTGATTTTATAGGTTTGTTTTTTGTTTTCGGGGGAGGTTATTTTATAAAAAATACCCAATAGAATCAGCCTGTTTGTAGTGTGCTGTATGACGTGTAAAGGCTCGCTCGGTGCTGGAACTTCGAGACCATCTTCAGCGTTCTATAGAATTATTGGGGGGCAACCAACAGAATAAAATAACAGGAACAGAATCAGAGATGATTTCTCATCAGAGGCACTAGTTATTGTATTTTTAACCGATTGCGCCTGAAGAAGGTTTATGTTTTTCGAGTGTATGTATGTGGACTGGTGATATTATCTATTGTGGAATAAAAAAAATACTATGTATTTATTTATTTCTTTGGCATGCTTTGTAGCCTAAACAGCTCGATGCATGTTGAAATGCTATGTGTCGATAGATTCGTCTTGATCCCGTGAGTGACATTGACATAGGATACATTTTTACCCGACTAGCCAAAAACGAAGGGTTATGTTTTTAATTTTGGCGTTCGAGGTGTCGTTAGATTCGTATTGATCCCATATACATAGGATACATTTTTACCCAACTGGCCAAAAAAGAGGGGTTAAGTTTTATGCAGTCGGTTTTTAAATTAATTCGTGTGTATTGTTATTAATGGTGTAATAGTTTTACCTACGGGGCGAATGCCTCACCAACGGACGCATTTCAGAAGGTGAACAAGAAGACAAAACTGAAAAACTTACTTTCCTCGCGCAACATAGTATGGTCGATTCGCTAAAAAATATACTTTTCATATAAATCGATCAGCACATTTTTGTATGAGAAGTCCAAAAAACGATTTGCGAATTACTTGAAGATAATTGTTCAGTATCGCCTTCACATTCTCCTCCTGAAATGCGTCCGTCGTTCAACCAATTACTTTTTTTATCTACAATTGGTAAGCCCTTGATAAGTAACGATGATGCCGAAGATGGTAGCAGGCTTTCGAAGACTCCCCAGCGCAATGGGGAACTGAATATCTTATCTTCGAGCCGGAACGCTTCAATGCTGTTAATAATGATTTTGGCGGCAAGACTTAAATACGGTCACACCCTGGACACTTCATACAACGGGCCAGAAATGACATTTCAAAAAACGAATGACGACACAAACAAAATGGCGGCGAAATCCTATACGTACTACAACCAAACTGTAACCAATCTGTATCAATCTGGTGGGTGACGAGGGGGTGAGGTCGCAATCTAGAGAGCGGCAGGGAGTGCTCATACTGTATGTTAGTACTAATATTAAGGTGGTGGTAGCTAGCTAGCTGGGTTTAGAAAATGCCCTTCCACCAACCAAACCGAGTCTTGCAAAGCTAGACTGCGCCGGGAATCAAACCCGCTACCTCTTGATGTGAAGCCATTACGACTAACCATTACGCCACGGAGGCAGTTACTTGCTTCAGAAGCGCGTACTTAGGTCGTTTCTGTGAGAATATCCTTCATCGATCCCTTTTATAATAACGGTTGGTCTTTGGTCTAGGTAGGTTAAGCCATATAAACTCAATGACTATTAAAGTTCTCATTGCATACCCACCGGTATTAACTTCTTCATAGAGTTCACAACGCTACTAATGTCAATCTTTTCCATGCTTATATGTAATTATGAAAACTAGGAACAGATTCATCTTTATTACCGGTATGTCATTGGAGGCTATAAAATAACAATTATACATCGATACTCCCATGAATAAATATATGTACACTGAAAAAAAAAATCGGTAATACTAACCGAAATTTCATTAAAAAGAACTGTTTTGTCCAGTAAAACTGGAGCCAACTGAAAGAAACAGTGATTCTGACTGAAAGAAAACAGTTAAGTCCTTACGGTTAATTTAACTGTTAAAGTCAGTAAAGTGAAACAGTAAAAACACACAGTAAGAGGAAACAGTAAAAACACACAGTAAGAGGAAACAGTAGCGCTTACTGATCGGTAAGCAGTAACTACTACTGTTTTAATCAGTAGCGCTTACTGATCGGTAAGCAGTAACTACTACTGTTTTAATCAGTAGCGCTTACTGATCGGTAAGCAGTAACTACTACTGTTTTATGAATACTTACTACTGCTTCTTAACAGTACTGAGCACTGCGTGGAGATGTGATTACTACTGTTGAAAACAGTGCCAGCTACTGTTGTTTAAGTAGGTAATACTGTTTGTCAACAGTAGTGGGTGCTGGATAGAAACGTTATTACTACTGTTGAAAACAGTGCCAGCTACTGTTGTTTAAGTAGGTACTACTGTTTGTCAACAGTATTGGGTGCTGGATGGAGACGTTATTACTACTGTTGAAAACAGTGCCAGCTACTGTGCCGTAAGTAGGTACTACTGTTGACGAACAGTAACTGGCACTGTTTTAACGTTATTACTACTGTTGAAAACAGTGCCAGCTACTGTGCCGTAAGTAGGTACTACTGTTGACGAACAGTAGCTGGCACTGTTTTAACGTTATTACTACTGTTGAAAACAGTGCCAGCTACTGTGCCGTAAGTAGGTACTACTGTTGACGAACAGTAGCTGGCACTGTTTTAACGTTATTACTACTGTTGAAAACAGTGCCAGCTACTGTGCCGTAAGTAGGTACTACTGTTGACGAACAGTAGCTGGCACTGTTTTAACGTTATTACTACTGTTGAAAACAGTGCCAGCTACTGTGCCGTAAGTAGGTACTACTGTTGACGAACAGTAGCTGGCACTGTTTTAACGTTATTACTACTGTTGAAAACAGTGCCAGCTACTGTGCCGTAAGTAGGTACTACTGTTGACGAACAGTAGCTGGCACTGTTTTAACGTTATTACTACTGTTGAAAACAGTGCCAGCTACTGTGCCGTAAGTAGGTACTACTGTTGACGAACAGTAGCTGGCACTGTTTTAACGTTATTACTACTGTTGAAAACAGTGCCAGCTACTGTGCCGTAAGTAGGTACTACTGTTGACGAACAGTAGCTGGCACTGTTTTAACGTTATTACTACTGTTGAAAACAGTGCCAGCTACTGTGCCGTAAGTAGGTACTACTGTTGACGAACAGTAGCTGGCACTGTTTTAACGTTATTACTACTGTTGAAAACAGTGCCAGCTACTGTGCCGTAAGTAGGTACTACTGTTGACGAACAGTAGCTGGCACTGTTTTAACGTTATTACTACTGTTGAAAACAGTGCCAGCTACTGTGCCGTAAGTAGGTACTACTGTTGACAAACAGTAGCTGGCACTGTTTTACCGTTATTACTACTGTTGAAAACAGTGCTAGCTACTGTTGCTTACGTAGGTACTACTGTTTGTCAACAGTAGTACCTACGTAAGCAACAGTAGCTGGCACTGTTTTCAACAGTAGTAATACTGTTTGTCAACAGTAGTGGATACTGCGTGGAAATGTAATTTCTACTGTTGAGGAACAGTACCACCTACTTACTACTCTTGGATAAGTAGAAGTTATTGTTTCTCAACTGTAGAAATGACATCCATGCAGTACCCACTATTTATGAGAAACAGTAATACTACTGTTCCCCATGAGTAGCATAAACTGCTTTTTAAGAGGCTGCACAGTGAGCTCTAGCGAAACTTCTAAAAAATAACTATTTGCTACTATCACAATTTATTTTAAATCTAATTACACGATTATTGCTTTATAGTTTATTGGTAAATCTCAATAAACTATACCACAAACTCAAAAACTGTATACAATTAAATAGGTTTTTGATAAATTGTGTTTATAGCGAATAAAATTTTATAAATTTTATTTTTACGTGGCGCTGGGGTCACAATGGAGCCTCTTAACAGTATCAGCTGAAAGTTAAATAACACGAAGCATGAAAAATGTGAAGGCCTTGTAAATAAAACCTTCATTTCGGTACTGCATTATATTTTTATTAGAAAAATACAAAAAAGACAGTGTCCCATATTGACTTCAAAGACTTATTTGTAGATAATAGGTGAAATAAAAATTAATGCTATCAACATTATAATAATAGGTACTTATCCTTAAAGTTACTTTTAAAATAATTTTATTTTACATGTAAATACTTACATGACAAGTAGGTACTATTGAAATTTTATTTACAAAATCGTTTCTATTCTATTTAAAAAAAAAATTAATTATTATTTCTTGAAAATGGATGGGCCGATTCTAATGAAACTGTATACACATAAGCAAGTGACTAAATTCTAGTTTATGGATAGATTACATTATCAAAAATATAATGTCACTAAATAATAGCAATTTCAGGTTTTTACTAATCTTAAAATTCGCTAAAAAATCTTTTAATAATAAAGTATTATGTAAATGTGACCTATCCACAAAATAGAATTTCGTGACTTGCTTATGTGTAAGTATAGTTCCATTAGAAACGGCTCATCCATTTTCAAAAATTGAAATTTAAAGTTTGTAAGGGATTTTGTGAATTCGCTCTTAACTAGAACTTAACATTAAAGTAAATGCTAAAGAGGACTAACCGACAAAAAGTACACAGTAAATAACATATTCAGAGTTATTTCAAACTAGCTAACACTACACAACCCTAACCTACACTACATTACCCAACCCTACCCTACACTACACTACCCTACCTTACCCTACCCTAACTACACTACACCTACACTACATTAGCCTACCCTACACTACACTACCCTACCTTATACTACACTATCCTACCCTACACTACACTACGCTACCCTACACTACCCTAACCTACACTACATTGCCCAACCCTACCCTACACCACCCTACCCTACACTACACTACCCTACCCTACACTACACTACACTACCCTACACTACACTACCCTACACTACACTACCCTACACTACACTACCCTACCCTAACTACACTACACTATCCTACCCTACCCTAACTACACTACACCTACACTACATTACCCTACCCTACACTACACTACCCTACCCTACCCTACACAACACTACCCAACCCTACACTACCCTACCCCACCCTATACTACACTGCCCTACCCTAACTACACTACACCTAAACTACACTACCCTACCCTAAAACCAATTAATATTTGACTGATATTTTTTTTATTTAATTCCAAGCATTTTCATATTTATTCACCTTTTAAACCTTCTCTAGACTTCAACAAATAATTCAATACCAAAATAAGCCAAATCGGTCCAGCCGTTATCGAGTTTTAACGAGACTAACGAACAGCAATTCAACTTAACAAAATTGACAAAATACAAAAAAGATAATTATTAAAAAAATACAAAGAGGCATTTTCTTGTAAATTTTTGACAGTTAAAGTAGTTGCGTAAAACTTGCAGCATAAAGGCAATAGGAGAACCGTAAGCTATCACCAAACATGAATAGATGCTATTTATTTATTAGAATCGTCGATAAAAAAACCGCAATAATTTTACTATGGCTTCTACTTATGAAACTGAATAAATTTCGTCAAGAAACCTATACCTAGTCAATTAAATTTATTAGTTGTTTTTTAAAGGAACCGCTTGTTGGAGTGGGATGATTCCGATTTGCAAATGGCGTGCATTGCATCAAGCGGGCGTGCATCGCATTTATGTTTGTGAGTCCGCCAACCGCTCAACTCTCAAGTCGCGCGTGATCAATTTCATTATTTTTTTCAGAGATTTAAAAACCGTTTTAAAAATTTTTACAATCCACAAGGTGCTCACTTGCAGGAAAGCTAGTGTACAATAAGTAGTGCGTGCAGGTAGTTTTTCTTTTAAATCTGCTGCCTTGGAAATATACACAGCTCTTTGCAAAAATTGCCAAACTGGCAAGCATTCACCTGCGTATTTCAGGTTTAATGCCCATATAATTTTAAAGCAAGTATCCACCGCATTACATATGTTTGGCAGTTCGTATATCAAGTTATCAACGATAACGTACCTTCCGGTATTTTTTTCCAGTGGACCGATGACAATGACGTACGGTTGAACTGTAATACCGAAAGTCTTGTATGTGTCGTGTCGTTTACGACATTCTTCGTTTATCAAGGTTTCCGTTTCAATGCGTGTAATGAAGCTTTCTCGGACTTCTGCCACAGAACATTTCTTCTTCCTGATTTGCACTGCTCCCAGAAGATGTGGAATAGTGAGAAGTGTAGCAATATTGCTCGTCTCTGGATCAGAGTCTGTTAAAAAAAAGATTATTAAGTCTAAACATTGTAACTGGTTATTGGACAACAATGAATGTTCTTTCATATACCTATCCTAAAATTTAGAGTTTTTTCTTTGGGGATTTTGTAACCCTGGCTATGAACTGCTTACACAAACAAATACAATAAACTTTATTTAATCTTTACTTTAATAAAAATTAATAAATTTTGGATTTTACGAAAGTACTCAAATCAAAGGTAGGTATTTTTTAAGGTTCCCCTCGATTTATATGGGATGCCATCATCAGATCCTCGTTTCCTTATCATGGTACCACCCTTGGGATATCTCCTTTCCAACAAAAAAAGAATCATCAAAATCGGTTCATAAACGAGGAAGTTATCCACGAACAAACAAATTATATATATATATATACGGTCGAATTGATAAACCTCCTCCTTAATTGAAATCGTTTAATAACTCATACTCGGTGAGTATGTTTATATATAAAAAACAATTACGGTCAATTATTTGTTACCTACTACTTACGAAAAGGTTTTAGCAAACAAATAATTATTTATAAAAAATATAAAAATCAGTTTCAGTACACCCCTTTCTGAATCAGGGGTTAAGTAGGTAAAATAAAAGAAAGCAAAATAAAACTTACTTTTCACGAGATTCTTTAGTTCCTGAACAAATAGACTTCTGTTTGAGACATTTCCTAACAGTTGAATCAACTTCTTCTTCAAAAGTGGAAACTTATTTTCGAAGCTATTTTCATTTCCAGGGTACCACTGGTCAAAATCTGCTGTAAGCTGAAAGAATTTTTACTTTTAAAAATAAAATGTATTAATTGATGTTTAAAGAATCGCTTAGCCATTAGCTGAACCCACTAAAATCAGAAAAGACAACATAATCTTATGGCACCAATCAATAGGGTCCATCATCATCTCAGCAGCATGAATATTAAGAAGTCAAACCTTCCTTCGTTAGCTCACCTGAATAACCTGAAAAAAATCGACTAACGGTCCATACCTACCTAAGTATCTACGTATAATATTTAAAGAATTATCCTCCAACTCATAACCGTTGAGGAGTTGCACCTTCCATCATCAGCTCATAAACATAAAATTATTATCAGATGTAAAAAATTGAACACTTTTAGAAAATACATGAAACACGTTATACATGCCTATAAAATTTAAGGGTGCCCTCGATTTCCCCAGGATCCCATCATCAGATCCTGACTTGGTGAAAATGGGACCACCTTGGAAGTATACTTTTTGAAAATCGGTCCACAATTGACGAAGTAATCGGTGAACATACATTAAAAAAAAACATACAGTGGAACGGAACCTACTCCTTTTTTGAAGTCGGATCCTAGGGAAATCGAGGGTAACTCTCAAAATTTACAGGCACGTATTGAGTGTGTGTTTCCTAAAGCTAATTGAGTTTCTGCGTCTGGTAGCCATCAATTCGTGTTGATGAGCTGATGATGGAAGGTACAACTCCTCAACAGTTAGGAGTTTGAGGATAATTCTTTAAATATTATATGTAGATACGTAGGTAGTTATAGACCGATTATTACTTTCGGCGTGACTAATATGTATACCCTTAGCAAATTACAACTTTCTAGTATTAATAGTCTCTGAGCTAAACCGCGGACAGACAGACATAGCAAAACTATAAGGGTTCCTTGTTGACTGACTATGGAACCTTAAAAATAACCCAATTCGGGTCTCCTTCTCGACCCTGTCACGTTAAAAATAAATTGCACAGCCAACCTGTGCATACTTTCTTGTCTTAACATAAAGCGAAGTCAGGCTTACACAAATCAACAATAAATTAAACATTACGCTTACTTAATGGCAAAGAATAAAGGCGTATCAGACTTGATGAAATATTTACAAATAATTTGGGTTTGTGTGGGAGGTACCATATTTATGTCATATATTAACTTACCAAAGAGTGCCCCCATGAACGCTTTAAACATGAAAACTCCAGGAGATAAGTGTGAGTTTCTTCCGATACGACACGCTGTAGTCGTCGTTTTCTTGTTTTAGACCACTTCTCAGTGCAAAGAGCTAAATTATCTGCAGAACAATGTAGCCACTCCAAACATTCCTCTACTTCAGCTGAATCGAGATCTTCTTCACTGGTTAAGGCAGAATCTTCTTCCGACAGCGAGGTTATCCTTTTGTTAGCATGTTCTTTGTTATGTGGTTCTGGAGTTAGTTTTTTCAAGAAGTGAACCGCGCGGCCTTGGCTGGTACACTTTGTTTCGGCGAAACTTTGCCTTTAGATTCGTTACTGCGTCATATAGCCGACCATGGGCTCGCCCGGGCCCTTCAGATGCTTTAGTGTAATAAATTGAGCAGTTTTCAGCAGGGAATACTTGTTCTGTTAAAATGACAGTTCTTTAAAATTGCTATAACATAGATTAACATAAAAGTAATTGCAGGTTAACTGACCCTAAGCATGGACACTGCTTGGATGGGTTTGAATGTTACTGGCATATTTCTCTAACATAGGCTTCAAAAGTTCTGACAGAGGGGTCCGCCACTACCCCTACAACTGCCACCAACCTGGACTTGGCCCCCGTGTTTGGAGTATGGCCTAGCCTTCTTGGGAAAAGACCCGTGCCCCAGCTGTGGGGACGTAATGGGGTAACGAAAATGTTTATTGTATAGATACTTTTAAACTAGCCAAATGTGTATCAGGCCTTATACTTGTATTAATCCCTACTTAATCCTACTTATTATAATTATAATAATAATAATATAATAATAATAATATAATAATAATAATATAATAATAATAATATATAATATATAATATATAATATAATATAAATGTGAAAGTAACTCTGTCTGTCTGTTACGCTTTCCCGCAAAAACTACTGAACGGATTTGACTGAAATTTGGTAGGTAGACAGATTAGGACCTGGGTTAAGACATAGGCTACTATTTACCACGCTCGCGAGCCGCTTGCGGCTCGCGCACTGCACACCCTCGCAAAGTCATAGAAAAGTGGTCCACGCGGGTGAAGCCGCGGGAATCAGCTAGTATTTAATACTTACCAATTTGTTTAATCCAATGTAAATATATGTCATTTGTTACAGGTGCTTTGGGGTCATGTTTAACTATTTCTGAAGAAATTTCCTTTGTCAAAGTTTTTCTCAGACCTTCTCCTAAGGGTTCCGTACGCCGTTTAAGGAGCAGTCTACCTTCTTGAGTAGTTTTGAGAAGTTTTGTTAAGTCCTGAATTGTGTTCTGAAAAATACAAATGAATATATTTTTTGAAGATAAAAAAACTTAAAATTTAAAAACCCCCAACAGAAACCTCTAAAAAGGATAAAATAAAACGTACTGGTCCTTTAATTTTAATATAAGTAGTAACATTTTGATCCAAGAGTCGTCGCGCACGGGGACCGCTAAGTTGTGAAATTATAAGTAATTAGTTGTAGTAAAGTAAATCAGTTGTATTCTGTTTTTATTTTAATCACTTACATACATACTTACCGATTGCTTTAACGGTGAAGGAAAACATTGTGAGGAAACCTGCACACGCCTGCGAAGAAACTCGAAGATTGTGTGTGAAGTCGACCAACCCGCACTGGGCCAGCGTGGTCGACTAAGGCCTAATCGCCCTGATTCAGGGTAGGCTCGAGCCCCTCGGTGGGGACGTATATGAGATATTATAATAATAAATAACAGGACACCAAATTTCGAACCGTTCAGTCCGGTGGAAGGTGCCCACACCCCTTCAAGTCACCTATCAAATAAAAAAACTAATCAAAACTGTTTCATCCATTTGGGAGCTACGATGCCACAGACAGATACACAAACACTTGAAACTTATAACACCTCACCCCTCTTTTTGCATCCGGGTTTGAACTTTTAACATCACCCCTCTTTTTGCATACGGGGTTGTCTTAACAAACATATTTGTCCTTATCCATACTAATATCATAAATGCCAAAGTAACTGTCTGTCTCTCTGTTGCCTTTTCACACTTAATCCCCTTAACGGATTTAGATGAAATTTAGTATGGACTGGACAAATTTATGTATTTTGAATGACTCAACACAGTTTAAATAGAATAGAATAGAATAAACATTTATTTAGCAGACCATAAATGAGAATGTGTAAACCTGGGACAAACAGTCCAGCTAAGTAGGTAAAACTTCGAGAAAGAGATCAATCGACGAATAAAACTCGGCCTGGCAGTGTTCGGAAAGCTTCGAAATATCTTCACATCCCAAATACTGCAGTGTCTTAAGACCAAGGTTTTTGACCAGTGTGTGTTGCCAGTGATGACATACGGAACTGAGACATGGTCGCTTACTATGGGCCTCATAAGAAGGCTCAAGGTCACCCAAAGGGCAATGGAGCGTGCTATGCTCGGAGTTTCCCTGCATGATCGAATCATAAACGAGGAGATCCGTAGGAGAACCAAAGTAACCGACGTAGCTCACAGAATGGCTAAACTTAAATGGCAGTGGGCACATAGCTCGTAGAACAGATGGCCGTTGGGGCAGTAAAGTTCTCGAGTGGCGACCTCGCATCGGAAGACGTAGAGTAGGCAGCTCTCCCACACAGTGGACTGACGACCTGGTGAAGGTAGCGTGAAGCAACGGATGCGAGCAGCGCAGGACAGGTTGTCGTGGAAATCCTTGGGGAGGCCTTTGTCCAGCAGTAGATGTGTTTCGGCTGATATGATGATGAAATGACAACATAGCTAAGTATACTCACCAATTTTTCTGTTGAGAAGTCAAGCGAGCAAGAAGAATCACATGATTTGCTCGATGTAGGTGTGGACACTGGAGAAATGATGGGTGAACTTTCACTTGGAGTGAGACCTCCTACGTCTTTACCATAAATTTCTACTAGGTTATTAATATCTTCATTTTCTTCTCCCTCTTTTATCTTAAGGCTTTTCCAGTCTGCAAGAGCCTTTTTAAACTTTGCTTGTGGGCCAATGGCAGGAATTAACTCTTTTATTTGTCCATCGTCTAATAGTGGCAACGCAACTAAGTCAACTTCGTTTTCTGGAAAAACGAAGATTATGTAAGTTATAGGTACCTATGAAAACAGTTTAGTGAAATGTTAAATCAGTAACAGAAACAAGTAATAATAAATGTTAAAATGTAAATTACACTAGGTTAGTTTTGTGTTAACTCGAAGCGCTAACCGAAGATTAGTTCTACGACACAGTGACCCGCACCATAACCATCATGGGGCCTACACACGCTTGCCACAAGCCACAAGCGTCTACAAAAGCTCGGCAAACTGAGGCAAGCCTGTTTAGCCAAGTGCCTCGCTCTACATGCTTGTGCTTGTGGGCGCTAGCTGTGGCTTGGCAAGCATGTGGAGGGCACCTGTACAGCACAACACAAACATGCGCAAACACAAAATTACCGTCAGAATTCTGCTACAAATAGAAGAAGTAGACAGGTAGTCAGGTCAGGTCATGTAGCTTTACTCTCTAAAATTGTGTAGATAGGTAGTTTCTGAAATATACAAAGAACAAAGTAGGTTACCTAATTAGTAACATGTAAGTACTATGAGGTAATTCAGGATGCGGTACCTAGTACCTTAGATATGACCTAGTCCCCTCCCAAGCTTTGGGCTTTGAGGTTATGGAGCTTGTATGATACATAAATGTGCCAACTAGGTACTTACTTACCAATAAATTTTTCGATGTATTTATCGAGTTCCCATTTATGGAGAAGTTGCTCAATGTCTTCAGATGACATTGTTTTCGATTGTACCAGCACCACACCACACCAATTAAGTACACGCACTATTTATTTTACACTAGCTTTCCTGCGAGTGAGCACCTTGTGGATTGTAAAAATATTTTAAAACGGTTTTTAAATCTCTGAAATAAGAAATGAAATTGATCACGCGCGATTGTGAGCCGCCACAAACATAAATGCGATGCACGGCACGCACGCATGATGCAATGCACGCCATTTGCAAATCGGAACAGTGTGACCATCTCGAAAATGATGAATCTGCCCGACACTGGCAAAAAATCCGCCAAAACCTGCCAGAATAAATATTCGCTTGTGTTTTCTACTTTGTTTTCTTGAAACCTTAACTTTTTTGTCACGGTTAGTTTTTTGTACTGGACCCAGAAGCTGATCAAGAGAGTGGTCCAACTTCAGACTTTGGAACCTACCTGCATCAAAGGACTCGTCAAGAAAAATAAAACAGGCCTAAATTCTAAGAAGATACTTATTGATTTGGCCCAGCCACATACTTCGTAGAACAGATATTATGGTCGTTAAGGTAGTAAAGTTCTTGAGTGGTGATCGCGTACTAAAACGCACCGCATTGAAAATGACCTGTCCTGCTCATTCGCATCTAGCGGCTTTGCGCAACCTTCACCAGGTCATCGGTCAACCGAGTGTGAAGCCTGTCTACGCTACGTTTTCCGGTGTGCGGTCGCCACTAGAGAACTTTACTGCCCTAACGCCCCAATGGTAGCTATTTGCCCCGGCCGTGAAGCTCGTAGAACAGATGGCCTTTGGGGTATTAAAGTTCTCGAGTGGCGACTACGCTCTAAAAGACTTATCGCAAAGAATGACCGGTCCTGCTCGTCCGCATCCAGCGGCTTTCCGCTTCCTACACCAGGTCATCGGTCCACCGAGTGGGGGCCTGCCTATGCTACGTCATCCAGTACGCGGTTACAACTTAAAAACTTTACTACCCAACAGTCACTTGTTCTACGAGCTATGAGGCCAGGGCACATATAGCTACCGTTGGGATAGTAAAGTTCTCTAGTGGGGACCGCGCACCCGAAGACGTGGCGTAGGAAGGCCTCACATTTGGTGGACCGATGACCTGGTGAAGGTCGCGGGAAGCCGCTGGATGTAGATGTGCTGGACCGTTAATTTCCAATGCGGTGTGCTGTGGGTCTTTTGGTGCGCGTTCACCACTCGGGAACTTTACTAACTTACTACGTGATATATGCGGGCCATATAGTTTGTAGAACAGATGATCGTTAGGGCAGTAAATTTCTCAGGTGTTGACCATGTACCGGCTGACGTAGCGTAGGCAGGCCTCCCATTTGGTGAAGGTCGCGGGAAGTCGCTGAATGTGGACAAGCAGGACCGGTTTTCAAAAGTAAATGAACTGAGAAGTTAAATTACGTAAATTTATCTTACTGGTAATAAATAAGTAACACAGCATCAGATCTTGGAAACTACCTGAGACCAAAGTTCTCACCAAGAAAAATCAAACGAGCTCAAATTCGAAGTGGATCGTTTTTAGAATTAAATAAATCTTTAAGATAAAACTAAAAACATATTTTAACTCTACCAATATTTTTATTACTGATATGATAACCGTTTTGCGGGCAGCTGGGAGTGGAGTCGCATATTGCGTATGAGTGTGTGAGCGCACACTTGCAAAAATGAAACCTACGCGCTGGCATAGAGCTTCATACGTGTTAAAATAATATCGAACGTAAGTCTATTCATTCTAAGTTCAAATCAATGCGGGCTTCAACGCGGCTATTACTTACTTTGAAGCCGAAGAACGTCCCATTCTCGTTTTTTTTTTAATTTTTCTTCATTTTCAAATAAGTTTAAAAAAAAAGAGTTCAATTAAAATGGAAGGTCGAGAAATTTTGCAATCAATGCCAAACACAGGGTCTACATTATATTTTTTTACTTAAGTACATCCAAAGTGGTATTTTTTTTTATAATTGTATTCAATTAAATCGATTTTTTATTACTTTCAGTATATTATAATTTTTTTCCATGGTGATAGCTTTACACAATCTTTCAATAATTTGAATTCAATATTGTCATTTGACCCGTGTCACCGCGCGAGTGCGCGGCGCGAGCATGCGCTCTCTGCCCGCACCGCATGCATCCGGCCCGGCTCCATTACTGGCTTGCGCGTATTTTTAAATTAAATTTTCAATTTCATAAACGTCACATTAAGATGTTTAATTTTGATGAAAACAAGATTGTAGTGTACAAAAACATATTATTAAACGAAAATTTTACAGTTACGATTTTTAACTACTGAGAAATACATTATTATTAAAACATAAAAATTAAATGTTTAATTTTTGTCATAAATGACTAAAAAGACGCAATATAACTTAAAAAGATACAAACATTATAGTTACCATTTTTGCTTATCAAGATATTGCGATCAGATGAATACCGTGAAAAAAAACATACATGCGAAAGTGGTTTTAGTTTAATTTTGCTATTAGGTGACATCATTTGAATTCACCTCAAAATTATACTAACAAGGTATTTGGTTATCTATTTTGCTTTTAGGAAAAATTTAGGTAGTGTTCGAAATCTCATGTTTTTTATAAGAAACGGTTACCACCGCGAATTTTTTACATCATATATCTAATCAATATTTGATACTAATTATCAATATCCGATAAAATAATCAAAACAACTAGTTATCGAATTATGTCCAGGTTAAGCTAATTTGATGCGCCTATAGCACTAAAATTCTGTTCTGCTGTTTTCACTCTCTTTGAACTGAAATATCAAAAAACTGTTGCACCTGAAATAGTTGAATGAAATTAGTTTTTCAAAACTTACAATCTCCAGTAAAAAATGAATTAGAATAAAAAAACAAATAAGAACTAGGGAGGTAGGGAGCGCGCGGGTTACGCGGAGGGCTGGTAGTGTAGCGTAGATAGTAATTTTTATTTTCTTTGATACTGCACGCACGCATACACACAATTTGAGTTAAAATGACACGACAAATGTAGCCAGCTCAGTAAGTAAAATATTTTCCTAAATTTTCTTACCTAATATAATAACTAATAAGTCATGAAAATAAAGTAAGACATAGAAAATTATAAGTTTTCTCAATATCTATAAGGATTTCCTTGAAATCTGCCAAATTCTGCCCCTTTCTTTCTTGATATTTGCCAAATCGTGCCACTTTTTCTAAATCGTCCGCTTGTTCTGCCAGAGGTAAAATTTACAAGCCAAATCTGCCCAAATGGCAGAAATCTGCCATAAATGGTCACTCTGAATCGGAATCACCCCACTCCAACAAGCGGTTCCTATTGGTTGCCGGGCTCGCGCCGTGTCGGAGTCGCGGAAGATTCTAGAAATAACAGGTGTCCGGGGGGGTGAAGCCGGGGGGGTGTAGGAACTGATCGGTAGATATAACTGTTTGGAACATGTATATCTACCGATCAGTTTATATTATGTTTTATAGGGTACCGTACCCAAAGGGTAAAATGGGACCCTATTACTAAAGCTCCGCTGTCCGTCCGTCTATCTGTCTGTCCATCTGTCACCAGGCTGTATCTAATGAACTGTGATAGTAGTTGAAATTTTCACAGATGATGTATTTCTGTTGCCGCTATAACAACAAATACAAAAAAATTGCTAAAAACAATAAAATAAATATGTAATTAATCAGCCGTTCTAGTTACTACCAATCTTACTACCAGTTGTAATACCGTTAATTTTGATTACCCTTCTTACTACTCCAGTATGAAGTTGTTAGAAGGGAAAAATTAAAAAGCCCGTGTTACTACCGTAAAAACCTTCTTTTAACAAAAAAACAAATTTAATATGTTAAGGAAGGGAAATTACCCAGGAGAAAAAGCCTCTTTGACTGTACTATCAATCAAAAATGACCGAACCTGATATCGCTCGCTTCGCTCGCTCATTTACTTAATTTTTCTACTTTGCAATCACGAAAATAGATATATTTGGATCTATCTATAGAAAAAGGCTCGAGAGCGCTTAAAAAACACTTGGACGATACATACATTAATAACAGCTGGAAAGAATTTACATATGTCGGAGCGCAAGGAGGTGGCGCCATCTATGCATGCGTGGAAGCACCGTGTGTTTTGTCTTGAAACGTCAAGCGGTTAAGCTATGCTAAGGTAGTAATAATAGGTCATCTTTGGCCAGGGTGTGGTCGTTGCGAGGCTGAAACCCTTTGTTGTTGCCTTTGTCCAGCAGTGGACGATTTGTGGCTGATGTGATGATGTCAGATGGCGCTACTTTTTGCTTGTATAAAGAAAATCTGAGTAAATTATGGAGACGGCCGGATCTTTTGAAGTACACCTATTATAATTAATCAATAAGTGACGCATGCATCCACCGCCAAAATTTGGCGGTGGATGCATGCGTCACATATTCATTTATTATAATTAACTTGTAAGGAATTAACTTGTAATTAACTTGTAAGGAATATACTCTGTCTACATTACGTAAAAAGTGCAATATGAAATAGACAAAAATAGGCAGCTTCTTCAGTCCTTTACAAATATAAGTACTAAGAGCTCGAAAATGCGTTGAATTGCTTCGAAAATTTGTTGAATTCGTGTGCAGCTGTGCTTGTCTGCTTGACTTGAAAAAGAGCACTGCCGTGCCCCCTGATACATAATATATTTTTTATGTTTAAAAGAGAACTATGGTGCAATTTGCTGAATATTCATAAAAAAAAAATACTGCCAGACTTGGCTCACCTTAGATCTCTCATATATTTTTAGGGGAGACTCACGAGTCTTGGCGAATTGGTACATAAAAATGATGTTTTTGATGGGACCTCATTTTTTGGTAGGATATCTCTTTTTTCCTTGTCATTTTTTTGTCTCACCATAATAGAAACCTATAAATATACATTAGGTATATTACAATGGTGGTGGTACGGAACCCCCAATGCGCGAGTCCGACTCGCACTTTGCTGTGTTTTTAATTATTTTTTTAACTGACTGGTTTTGGGTGCGGCAAAACGTTCGAATAACTACGAGTTTCAGTGAGTGCTACTGTTTCTTTTATTGTTCTAACATTACAAAGAATTGTTACTAATCATTAAAACTAACTTTTTGGTATTGGGTGCGGCAAAACGTTCGAGTAACTGTGAGTTTCAGTGAGAGCTACTGTTTCGTTTAATGTTCTAACATTACAAAGAACTGTTTCTAATCATTAAAACTAACTTTTTGGTATTGGGTGCGGCAAAACGTTCGAGTAACTGTGAGTTTCAGTGAGAGCTACTGTTTCGTTTAATGTTCTAACATTACAAAAAACTGTTTCTAATCATTAAAACTAACTTTTTGGTATTGGGTGCGGCAAAACGTTCGAGTAACTGTGAGTTTCAGTGAGAGCTACTGTTTCGTTTAATGTTCTAACATTACAAAGAACTGTTTCTAATCATTAGAACAACTTTTTGGTATTAGGTGCGGCAAAACGTTCGAGTAACTGTGAGTTTCAGTGAGAGCTACTGTTTCGTTTAATGTTCTAACATTACAAAAAACTGTTTCTAATCATTAAAACTAACTTTTTGGTATTGGGTGCGGCAAAACGTTCGAGTAACTGTGAGTTTCAGTGAGAGCTACTGTTTCGTTTAATGTTCTAACATTACAAAGAACTGTTTCTAATCATTAGAACAACTTTTTGGTATTAGGTGCGGCAAAACGTTCGAATAACTGAGAGTTTCAGTGAATGCTACTGTTTCGTTTAATGTTTCATTAGTAGAAATAATTGTTTCATCATTAAAACGTACTGTCGAGAAATCCGTGTAGGTAAAACGTTGTAGTTACTGAGCTTTTCAGTTACGACTAATGATTGGTCAGTTAAAATAACGTTTCAGCTTTTTACTGTTTTGGAACATTAATGGGCACTGTCTAAAACCGATAATTCTTACTGTAATTTACGTTAGACCAACTGTTTAAATTTTAACTGTGCCAAACATGCACACAGTAAGAAATTATTTTTTTCAGTGTAGCGAGTCATTGCGTTTGCTGTGTTGTATAATTATTTGTTTTACATATTTAATGATTAGAACCTGGGCGATCCCCTAGGCATGTTAATTATAATAATTTTTGTTTATATAAAAACTGATTTTCTCAGAATGTTACTTATCTAGATAGGCTCCCGACCCATGGTCCAACTGGTTATAGACTTCCAAAATACAAAATTTCATCCAAATAGTAAGAGTAGTTTTCGAGAAACACTTAAAGTAATAAGATATAATAAGTTCGAGCAATGCACGGTGTTGGATTTGGTAGTCATGACAACTCCTAGTACTGCGATTGCATCAACCAACTTATTAATAGATGTTGTAGCAATAGTTGAATATAAGCTCATTTCATAAAACTTTTTTAATTTGAAAACAATTTTAATTATTACGTATTTTTCTCAGCAAACCCTTTCATTTCATACCCATATTATGGGGGTGCATAAAAATATTAGTCCGCCATCTTTGAGAGTCCGCCATGTTGGATTTAGAATGACGTCACTTAGCTAACCATACATTCATCGGAAACCGGGAAGTGGGTCAAATTTAACTTACCAATTTTGAAGCGGGAAACTTACAATACTTTTACCCGACTGCCTCAGAAGAAGGGTTATGTTTTTCGAGTGTATGTATGTATGTAGATTTCTGTGTTCCCTGCTACAGCTTGAACGGCTTGAAGGATTTTAACCCATGAGATATTGTTAGATTCGTCTTGATCCCTTGAGTGACAGAATACATTTTGACCCGGCTGGCAAAAAAGAGGGGTTAAGTTTTTACGCAGTCGGGTTTTTATTTTTTAATGAATTCCTAAACATATATACGAACATTGCAAGTTAAATAAACGCTAGTAAAAAGAAAATTAGTTGGTTTATTTCAGTTTTTCATTAGTTATTGCCCAAAGTCTGTATTAGTTATTTATGAATCATAAATTATGATACAAGGGTGGTAAAAAGGTAATTAAATATTGTCATTTCCTTTTACACCCATGTATCATACGACATTTTTCAATACTGTTGTGAGAAAATAGGTAAAATAAAAAAGGATCGTAACAGAAAAACAAAAACATTTGGCAATCAAAGTTTATTTTACGCGACTTGTAGCTATTTCAAATGTCCGGGGAGTAATCTCACTTTTTTTTCTGTACATACACATAAGTTTTTTTTTATTACACGAATATTAACTAGTCATAATGTTATTCGTATTCACAAATAAAACAACTTAATTCAGTTTTATGAAAATTGCGTCATAATTAATTTAGCTTAGCACACGTACGCATGCTTAAGTTTTTTTTAATATGACCATAAATAGATTACATTAAGGCTTGGGATAATATTATTGTAAGCATTTTTAAACCTCCCTGGAAAAGATGACCTATTCCTTGGTGTAACCTATGCGCCTCATTCATATTTATTCTCCTTCCTTCACAAAGATATAACCTATAGACAATGTAATCAGCTAGCGTTATGTACTAACCTCACGGAGGAACAACCTATCTCTTAAAATTCTCCTTTCAAAATTCTTAAAGAAGATTATGTATCTTTGGTTATTATATTTTTTATATAGCTAAAAATGTCTTGTTTCTCAGAGCTACGAATTAAAAAAAAGTGGCAAAGTAAAATGCACGGGTGCGGTAAAATCAATTTTGACCATAGTAGACTAACATATAAAGTACCACTTTTCGAGCAACTGTATATTGAAAAGAAAATTCTTAGTGAAGATGAGATGCGATTTACATGAAACTTAGCAACATTATTCAGAACCGTAATACGTCATCGAATTAGCTTTCCTTTCACACATTTGACGGGATTCTTTGTAGGTACTGCCTCTGTACCGTTACGTAAAGTACATATATTAGTACTAACATACAGTATGGACACTCCCTGCCGCTCTCCAGATTCCGACCTCACCCAGATTGACACAGATTGGTTCAAACTATAACGTTCTCGAACGTATATGATTTCGACGTCATTTTGGTTTGCACCGTCATTTGTTTTTAGTAATGTCATTTCACGACCGTCGTATGCAGTGTCCGGAGTGTGGTACCGTTATGTCTAAGCAGTCAACCCACTAATGAATATGTATCATTCATCACTACGTACAAGTGAAACTCTCCTTGCCTAGGTCGCATTCTTTACGATTCTCGCCAGCAATAGTGGCAGTTAAAAATATATAACTGTACTTCAACATGTCTTTGATGGAGTTCAGCTGAAACTGCTTCATTTTTTTAAGGGTTCCGAAGTCATCAAGGAACCCTTATAGTTTCGCCAAGTCTGTCCGTGTGTCTGGTAGTACTAGAAATCTGTAATTTGGCATGGGTATACATATTAATCACGCCGACTAAGTGGTACAATAAAATCTTGAAAAAAATTGTTTTTTGGGTACCTCCCTTACATATAAAGAGGGGGTGATTTTTTTTTGGTTGACGTATCCTATCGTGTGGGGTATCGTTGGATAGGTCTTCCAAAACTACTGAGAGTTTGCTAAAACCATTTTAAAATGCTCTATTGTATTAGTGTCAAGTGTCTCCCCCCCACCCCTTCTACCAGCTAAACCGCTATTTCAGGACATCTGATAATTTTTTAAGTAGTATGATATAATATAATTAATTTTAAAGGAAAACTATCACGGTTAAGTAAAGTAGACTTTCTTAGTTTAGGAGTAATAGACAACCAACTAAAGGTGTGCAGTTGGATTTGTAAAATGTTCATAGATTTTCCATACAAAATATTCTATTACCAACTGCAAATATAATTTTATTTTTTAAAGTTCTCGAGTGGCGACCGCGCACCGGAAAACGTAGCTTAGGCAGGCTTCCCACTCGATGGACCGATGACCTGGTGAAGGTAGCAGGAAGCCGCTGGATGCGGGCAGCGCAGATTCGGTCCTAATGGAAATCCTTGGGGGAGGCCTATGTCCAGCAGTGGATGTCCTTCGGTTGATGATGATGATTTATTTTTAAAAAGTCTACGAAACCCTACTTTGCGCGAGTCCGACTCGCTCTTGGCCGGTTTTTAATATTCAGGCTAAATAATAAACATATGATAAATTTTCTATAATCCCGTGGTAATTCATTAAGGCAGATTTTCGTTATTTCTGACGTCATTTACTCATAAACGATAAAAACCTAAGATTGAAAAAAAATCCCTTACAGTTGATGACATTCCTTAAAGTCCAAAGCTATTAGAAACACGATTGAGCAGTTTTGGCTCGATAGAAAAAAATCCCAAAGATAGGTCTACACCGTTACTTCCAACTCTAGTTATGACTAATATTTTGAAGTATAAATTTTAAAAAAATATACAACAATATTTGTTATGATAATACAAAGTGAGTAATGTTATTATTTTTTATACTTTCATTGTAGGTTTTGATTGAAACAAAAAACCATTGAAAAAGTGTGGTTATTTTCTTTACTCTTTACATGTAAAGAAAAAGACGGAGACAACTGTTCCAATCTATACCTCGCCTTTAAGGTACTGGGATGTTTCCCTGTATTTCTATCTCGCATGCTAAGTAGGTGCAGCACGGACGTGTTATCGCTCTTCATTTGTGATTCAACATTCTTTCTGGCTAGAATGTTTTCAAATCATCCCCCAAGCAAACTCCCGCAAGTCTAGCTTATGTATTATGTGATGTAGTACAGAGGCCAGCACATCAAGCTGGACACTCGTAGTGCGATTCTGATCCTTACGCTTAACAGAATAAGAACGGTACAAAGTCCAAAGTGGCTAGATTGTGCTGGCCTCTGTACCTATCTAGAATGTGCTTTTTATGGTTCCGTGCTAGGTAACGAGACCCTATTATTAAGCCTCCGTCCGTGTATCTTTTAAACCGTAATAGGTATGAAATTGAAATTAACAGAATATGTTTTATTATGGCGGATGTACTTAGTAACGACAAAAACCCTAAAAAAGTTTAAAAAATAAGGGGGTCGCAATATAAGAAAAGTGTTTTTTAAGTTTTTTTTATTAATATTTTGTTCAATCATAAAAACCATAATAGCCTAGAGCGTCAGTGGCGCAATGGCAAGGGCCGCTACTTTCTATCCGGGAGGTCGTGGTTCGAGTCCTGCCACGTACCAATTTGTTTTCGAACTTCCATCTCATATGTACGTTTATTCGAATCTCTGACGGTGAAGGAAAACATCGTGAGGAAACTTGCACACATCTGCGAAGAAACTCGAAGGTTGTGTGTGAAGATCACCAACCCGCACTGGGCCTGCGTGGTCGACTAAGGACCGATCGCCTTAATTCAGGGTAGGCTCGATCCCCTCGGTGGGGGGGGGGACGTATATAATATGAGCTGATGTGATGATGATGATCCTAGCGAGTTCGATTGTTTTTTGGGCTTTATTAATTAATATAATCTGTAACAATATATATTTTTAAAATACTTTTGAGTGACGAAGGAGTGAAGAAGGTATTATGATGGCAAAAAAAACTAAGTTGAGATTTTAATTGGGATCGATTGTCTACACTAATAGAGTCTAAAAAATAAAAATGTGTGTGTGAGTGTGTGAGTACCAATGTGATTTCGAATTTAGATTTCAGATGTACGTTTATTCGTCGCTCTTACGGTGAAGGAAAAACATCGTGAGAAAACCTGCACACGCCTGCGAAGAAACTCGCAGGTTTTGTGTGAAGTCGACCAACCCGCAATAGGCCCGCGTGGTCGACTATTAAGGCCCGATCGCCCTTTTTCAGAGATGCTTGGAGTTTGCCTACGAGATCGAATCAGGAATGAGGAGATCCGTAGAAGAACCAAAGTTATCGATATAGCCCTCATAATCGCTAAGCTTAAGTGGCAGTGGGCGAGGGTACCTAATGGAGCGTGCTATGCTGTCAATGCTTGGAGTTTGCCTACGAGATCGAATCAGGAATGAGGAGATCCGAAGAAGAACCAAAGTTATCGACACAACCCTCATAATCGCTAAGCTTAAGTGGCAGTGGGCGGGGCATATAACACGTAGAACAGTTGGCCGTTGGGACAGTGAATTTCTCGAGTGGCGACCGCGCACCGGAACACATGGCGTAGGAAGTCCTCCTACTAGGTGGACCGACGACCTTGTGAAAGTCGGGGTAGGCCCCTGGATGCGGACAGCGCAGTACCGGTCGTTGTGGAAATCCTTCAGGGAAGACTTTGTCCAGCAATGGACGTCTTTGGGCTGATGACAATGATGATTTTTTTATTGCTGGTTTTTTGCTGAAGTCCCGTTGTGACAGAGAGGTGGTTTTTTTTTAGCTCATCGTCACTGATGAATTTTTGGATCATAAAATGGAACTGGTATCGTATATTAAGGCTTATTCCGCCGTCAACATGCTAACTTTGTAACCACTTTTTACTTTAATTTAGGATTTTTTATCCAAAAAAAAAGTTTTGTAATTTACATGATATGGAGTGATTTTGATATCCTCGAATTCTATTTTAGTACACAGAACTAAAGAAAAAATATTTTACTACACCCTTTTTTTCTAATTGTAACCATACAATTGCTGCAATTTTAATCGAAACAATATGATCATTTATAAACTTGTTAACAAATTAATATAAAATGATTTTGTTTTCATACTTTTTGGAAATTCTTCTTATTTTATTTATATGTAATGAATTAAAAACAGCAATTCGTCCGCAGCGATTGACGTCACAGCCACGTTGCAGTACGAGCTGTCAAGAACTTTATTTCCAAGCCATTTCGTTCGATGTTTGATACATTGTGAATCGAGTTGCTAATTTTAGGGTCGGGGGAACCATGTAAAAAAAACAACTAAATATTATAAACGTAAATGTTTCTCGTGACTGTAATAATTATATATGCGTATGAAATGGAAATTCGAAATCTCATTCGTACGTGGCAGGTTTTGAACCACGGCCTCCCGGACAGGAGGCGGCGTACCTAGCCGTTACGCCACCGACGCTCATAACAAAATATTATACTACAACAAAATATTTCCATACAAAAAAAGCTTATGGCGCTTAGTATATTTTCTGCATTAACGATAATTATTATTAACATCTAAAATTATGTTATATGGTGGTATATCTGGAAAATCTCCATAAATACTCATCTAAAAAATTTTTATTTTATTTTTCTCCAAAATAGCGGTAAATATATTTGGTCAAACTTACTTATATTATAAACGCGAAAGTTTGTATGTATAGATGTATGGTTGTTTGTTACTCTTTCACGCCACAACAGATAAACAGATCTGGATGAAATTTTTAGGTAGACAGATTAGGACCTGGATTAATTAAAATATAGGCTACGCTTGCGGCTCGCTCACTGCGCACCCTTGAAGACAGTCATAGACACTTAAGTTCACGCCAGCGAAGCCGTTGGAAAAAGCTAGTAATGAAATATCTAAAATAAATAACTCATGAAAAGGTACCTCCCATACAAATTGCAAAATGTCCTTGCGAGAAGGCTTGGGGAGTTTAGTTTATTTCACGTACCTATCTTTTCCGCGATTTTTATAATCAAATTATTGCTTCGACGATGACACGTGTCAAATCGATTGATATAGCTTAAAGAAAGATCAGAAGTACCGATTTTTATGCTATTAACGTCATTTGCAGCGTTTTACTGTGAATCTCTGTGTAGAGATAACACAGTGGCAGTGGGCGTAGCACAAAGCTCGTAGAACAGATGACCGTTGGGGCAGTAAAGTTCTCGAGTGGCGACCGCGCACCAGAAAACGTTGCATAGGAAGGCCTCCCACTCGGTGGACCGATGACCTGGTGAAGGTCGCGGGAAGCCTCTGCATGCAGACAGCGCATAACCGGTCGTTATGGAAATCCTTGGGTAGGCCTTTGTCCAGCAGTGGACGTCCTTCGGCTGATATGATGACTAAAGTAATATCAACAAATACTTATAACCGGCTAAGTGCGAGTCGTACTCACGCTAAAGATCTCAAACTGGTTGAAACCAAAATCATAGTTTCATAGATGTCTTTTATATTGAAATTATTTTCAATGTTATACTAGTTTTTTTAGGGTTCTGTTGGGTGGAGGATCCAATATTTTTTGAAAATTGACTATGGGTGGGGAAGGTTGTTCAGTATGATGAGTAGAACCCCCAGTTAAAGGGTCCTACACCAATTTGTTACACCCTGTATAATACAGATATATTGTTTGGTGGTACCTAGTTTGCACGCAGCTGTCGGTGCGCGAATGCGACTCGCAAATGGCCGGTTTGTTGTTCTTAGTCCCTATTTTACAACATGAAGCCGCAATTTTATTTTAGAAAAAAAAACTTTTTCGATATGATCTGATCACTCACATTGACAGGGTTCCATTACTGCCTGTGTAACACGTCATATTCTCGCACGATAAAGTTCTTTCTATCGTCACCTAGGTATTGTATACAGTAGAGTAGAACCTTGTAAAAGTGAGCTCTGGCGTGGTGTCATTAGAGGGCGTGAATATTTAAGTAGAGATGGCGTGTGCGGTACTCCCATTCCCGCTTGGGTTACAGAGCCGCTGGGATTACCTTTACATTGAATTAATTCTGTTTGCCGATGAAAAAGACGCCACCAAACGCCATTTTATGTCGTGGAACTGTAAGAAAAACGGTACAACTCAGGTTAAGGCGAGGCATTTATAAAACAGTTGTCTCTGTTTTTTCCTTTTGCACTTTTTCAATCTTTTACGTAGTTATTTCTCTTAAGACTTCAATTTAAAAACTAAAATTTAGAAGATTTAGACTTTGTTTAAGACGTTTTATACCTGTTTTTGGGATTTTTTATGATCGAGTAAAGTACACACTATCGTGTAACATATTAGCACATTCCTCAGACAATATGCTTAAATATGTCCAATATTTTTTGCAAGACCGATATTTAATAGTAATTACCCAAAAAATTTGATCTAGCAAAAGTGTTTCTCCGCGTCTCCACCGGTGCCTCGCCTTAATTATGGGAGTTGTGCTCTACATCGCTTGATTAGGACGTACTACGAAATTCCATTTGAAGTTCATATTTGGAGTATGGTCTCATGATGGTCTTGATCTTTCTGGTCTTTATGGTCCAACATCTTCCTGTATACTGTAGTGTAGAGAAGTGCGTGTGACCTTTGGTAGAAACAAAAAACCGGTCAAATGCGAGTCAGAACCGCGCACAAAGGGTTTCGTACCATTATACTAGATGGCGCTAGTTTCTTCACGTTTAAAAAAAACACGTTTTTTGTATGGAGACTCACTTTTTCTAATTGTTAGTATTTGTTGTTATAGCGGCAACAGAAATACATCATCTGTGAAAATTTCAACTGTTATCATGGTTCATAAAATACAGCCTGGTGACAGACGTACGGACAGCGGAGTCTTTAGTAATAGGGTCCCGTTTTTACCCTTTGGGTACCGATCACGGATCCCTAAAAAGATGTTGCAATATTTATGTTACGCGGATAGACACACTACTTTCTACTATTGTGATCATTGAACAATTTACATTAAAGAGGTTGATTCTCCAGTTTTAGAATTGAACCAAAAATAAAAACTGCCATTGTTTCTACCAATCTGCGTTACGCAATCAAGACGGGTCATTCGGTCCGCGCCCAAAAGTCGCACCCGCGAAGTGGAGAACAGTCATATCCTATCGATTTGTTAAGATGGCGTACGCGAAGGGGGGTGGGGGGGTCTGCGGGCGGTTGTTGCGGGAGGGGTCGCCGCAGCCTCCGGTCGGCGCAGCGTGCACCGACGACGCTTGCACCTGCCCGCGCCCTAACCGCGCGATGCCGAATGCTTAGTGCGACACACTCCCGATGTCGTACCGACAACAGTTACACTCCACGACATCTACACTACTCACGTTAGGCTTTGAGTCACAACAATGAGACTGCATCGTGAGCTCAACGAAATTAGAATTTTTCTCTCTGTCACGTCATCAGGTTTCGAGTCAACAGGAATGCTTATAATTATAATAATCAGCAAGTATCTTCAATGCAATTAGCAATAGCATAAAATATTTTTCGTGCAAGTCGGACTAGCACTCCGAGTTTTCCGTACCACCACGCCTCTCCACACAACTACATAGTATAATGACAATGATACCTTTCCACATAACAAACAAAAGCCATCAACGCGAGCGACAAAAGTATGCTTTTTGTCATTCAGTTCGAACTCCTTAGCGCGAGTACGACTCATACTTGGCCAATTTTTATTATTTGTTGTTTTACTTCAGTATTAGTACTATAATCACACCAAGTTTCACACTGGTATGTTTTACCGTATTTACGATCGAGCTAAAGCAAAAATACTTCTAAAGACCTATAAATAGACACTACTTCTAATTTTTTGTATTTGCTGTCATAGCGGCAATAGAAATACATATTCTGTAAAAAAATTAACTGTCTGTCTATTAAGATTCATGAAATACAGCCCGCTGACGGACGGACAGACAGCGGAGACTTAGTACGAGTTCTTAGTTGGAGAACCCAAAAAACCATCTAAGCAAAGATACAATTGACCCTTACCATTTCCAAAATAACCCCACATTTCCTGGAGCAATTTCTAAATTTCCGTTCCCACCTTGGTATAGGTCGGGCCGGGGGTAAACAAGTGGTTGGCAGTGAGCTCGGCTCGGCTCGAGAGCCCCGGATCCCCCGACCGCGGCGCGTCTGCGGCCTGGCGGCGGCGGCGCCCCGGTCTCCAGTGACCGTCTCCCGGCGCAAGGTCGCCGAGACCTGGCCCACTAACGTTTTTTCAACATACACTTTTTCTTTCTAGATTAGCGATGGACTTGCCCACTTTCTCCGATGGTCTGCCTTTGTTTCGTACTGACCGAAGTGACACAGGTAGATAAATGAATCCATATCATATGCGTCTAACAAAGTGACACAGGTAAATAAATGAATCCATATCATATGCGTTTGACAAATTGACACAGGTAGATAAATGAATCCATATCATATGCGTTTGACAAAGTGACACAGGTAGATAAATGAATCTATATCATATGCGTCTAACAAAGTGACACAGATAGATAAATGAATCCATATCATATGCGTTTGACAAAGTGACACAGGTAGATAAATGAATCCATATCATATGCGTTTGACAAAGTGACACAGGTGGATAAATGAATCCATATCATATGCGTTGGACAAAGTGACACAGGTAGATAAATGAATCCATATCATATGCGTTTGACAAAGTGACACAGGTAGATAAATGAATCCATATCGTATGCGTTTGATCATCTGACCCAAAAATTTTAGACAGCCTATTATTATAGTTTAATTTAATAAAACCAGTAATCTGAATTTAATTGCTGTAATCGTATTCAGCAGAGAGGCATTTGTTTGTCGAAACGTCGATCAACATTATGTTTAAAAGAAGTTTGTTCTAATCTGATTTATTGATCGTAATAGTATAGTGTAATGAGCGTCGGTGGCGTAATGGCTAGGGCCGCCGCCTCCTGTCCGGGAGGTCGTGGTTCGAATCCTGCCACGTACCTATGTGATTTCGAATTTAGATTTCACGTACGTTTATCCGACGCACTTACGGTGAAGGAAAACATCGTGAGGAAACCTGCACACGCCTGCGAAGAAACTCGCAGGTTGTGTGTGAAGTCGACCAGCCGGCACTGGCCTGACTAAGGCCCGATCGCCCTTATTCAGGGTAGGCTCAAGCCTCTCGGTGGGAACATATTTGATCTGAATTGATGAATGAGCAGAGATTTTGATTTTTTGGGAGAAAACTAGGTAATTAATTTGCCATAGTATGTAGTCTCAAAGAGAAATGCGATTTCAAACCCTCTCAAAAGACGAATATTGCTACACTTCGTATTCATATAACACAGGCGGGTTCACTTTGACGGCAGCTTTCAATAACAAGAGGCTGTGTGCATAGTCCGCTTATCATATTCAAGCTTCAGCAGTTTTGTCCGCCCAGATCCGATCTGGAATCACTGAAGTCATCGCTGATGGCTTGCAATAAACATTCACACTGCTATGTTTGCCACTTTAGATAGAGGAATTATAAAAGAGCAAAGTTTTCAAACTATGTACTATAAAGCGAAAAATGAAAAAAATTACAGAATTATCGCTAATCGCGACCCCGTATTTTTATGGGAGCGCTGTAATGTAGCCTCGTTAATGTCATCAATATAGCTACGACTGTTTATGAAAACGGTGCTTTATGAATTATGAGTTTTGTCGAAATCTCGCCTTGTTTTCTTTCGAAAGCGTCTAAGTATTTTTTTTTTGTCAGGAATGAGAAGCGTTTATGTTAGGTTACGTTTAGTACTAATATATATATTTTGGTTACGTAATAGTAGCTGCATAGAGTAGATTAAAGCGCCTCTATTACCGAGGAGAACGTTACATGCTTTAAATATCTAATTATTGATCGGACGACAGTGGTCTATCAATAACTGTATTCGACGTAGTGAATAGCTACGCTAGTACTCTTTATTATAATGTGGAATAGCTGTCAAAAATTAGAAGGTTATAAAGTCGAATCGTCTCGTGTTTTTTTTCTGTCACCCAGAAGCTCATCTATCTTCTATCTATATATATAGGGTGACTTTTAATTAGTTCTTGATAACGAAAAACATGCATGTGCTTGTGATTACAAACAACTTTCCCAAAAAAAACTATATGTCAAATCAGAAAAAAAATGTTGGTCTTCGATACAAAATAAGTTATCAAATCGGCAAAAATGTGTAAAGCACCAAAATTTTTTGGAGTTTACTCCTTAAGAATCGATTTGCATATAAGGCGCACGGTATGAAAAAAATATGAGGAGTAAAATCTAATGATCGAAAACGTAGTTTGTTATATTCTCTTTGCGCGTTACGTTTTTTACGCGCAACCTATTGTGCGCACCTCTGTCACGTGATACAAAACAGTCAGGATTGGCTGAATCTAACAAAAAGAATATAAGTCACTACGAAATCTAAAATGAAGTCACAACACAGTAATCAAATCAGATCTGTTATTGTTGCAGTCTTACAATTTTTATCTGCCCCAAGCACAAAGTGAGGGCTAGTTCATACAAATTCACTATGGTGATAGACGAGACTAAAGGTGAAATCGTCAGTTGCCAGTGCTTGGACTGTGCAGCTTTAGCTGGTGGTTGTAAGCATGCAGTGGCATTTTTGATGTGGACCCATCGTCGCAGTGAAGAACCTTCCTTGCGTGAATGTTACTGGAAAAAACCCGTCCTCTCGAGAGTAGGGACTACTATGAAATACGTCACTGTATATCAAATTTGAAAAAAAAAACAGCTCCACATCATGAAACCAGCACAGACCTTTTCCACGGGTTTCTTCAAGAAGCAAAAAAGAAGAAAATTATGAATTGTGAACTTTTAAAGTATCAGAACGACTTTAAACACAGTGATGTTCGACAGTTTTCATTTCCTTATTCAAGTGAGTGATGATATAAAGAAAGATGTCAACAAATTACTAGAAACATTACAAGAGAAACTTAACAAAAATGCTTGATTTAATTGAAGAGTCAACACAAAACCAATGTTAGAGCCCTTTATGGTATGACCTAAGATATGCTCGTATAACCGCATCTAAAGCATACGATGTTAGTCGCTGCCAAACACCAAATGGATCATTAGTAGCTGCGACCATGGGAGCTAAAACACCTGACACATCAGCTATGAAAAGAGACCGGAAATTGGAATGATTAGTTATAAAAACTGTGCAGAGTAAACTTAAAACTAAAGTCAAGCCCTGTTTTGTGCCTGTTTAGACAATCAAACTTAAAACTAAAGTCAAGCCCTGTTTTGTGCCTGTTTAGACAATCGTACTTAAGTAGTAAACTCCAGTCGTGCGTCGGAGCTGACACACACACTTTTTTTTTCATATTTGGCATATAGTTTCTTTGGGAAAGTAGTTTGTAATCACGAGTACATTCATATCCTTTGTTATCAAGAACTAATTAAAAGTCAACCTATATAAAAGAATGTCGTGTTAGTTACACCTTTGAAATGCTTTTTAGTTTTGAAAATTATTGTACAGCCAGTGCATTCAATCGAAAGTCCTTACAATGTGGAGGTTCAGTTATATTTACCAAAAATTATCTAAAGTTTAAAGAACGGAAGGACGTTGTTGGCCTTTCGATTGAAAAAACTGTGGAATTATCTTGTTTGGAGCTGGAGAACCACATCATTATTTGCGTGTATAGGCCCCCATATGACGATAACTTTGTTAGCTTCGAATCGGTAATGGAGGATGCATTAAATATCGTTAGTAAAAGCCGTAAATCCGTGATAGTATGCGGCGATTTCAATGTTGATTTGTTGGAAAAAAAGTCCTTGACGACTCGAATTACTTGTCTCTTCAAGTCATTTGATTTAAATTATGTATTTCTGGAACCCACAAGAATAACAAAGACCTCTGCCACATGTATAGATAACATATTTTGTAATTGCAGTTATTTAAATAAAAAGGTTTTTAATTGTTTGAGGTCAGATCATAGCGGAGTAATGGCTAGCTTTCCCGTAATTATTTCTGCAGAACACATAAAAATTCAAACGAGACCGGTCACTGCTAGTCGAATAGAAAAGTTTAAAACAGTGCTAGATGAAAAACTGCCCATACCATATTTTGATAACGAAGTGCAAGCCAACAGTTTTTACAATGATTTTATTACAGTACTGGATAGGGAATTCCAAAGTATATTTAAGTCTAAATCCACAATCAGTAACATCAAATTTAAATTCAGTGAATGGGCTACTATAGGTATATTATACAAAAGTCGCCAAACTTTATTTGACCTTTATGACAAAAAAACTTACACTTTTGATGAGAACTTTACAAATTATGTGAAACAATATTCAAAAAATTTTAAGCAGGTTTGCCACGTAGCAAAATCTAATTATCTGGCTAGAAAAATAAAATTGTCAGATAATAAAATAAAAACTGTTTGGAATATCATTAGCAAACAAACAGGCAAAATCAAACCTCGCGACAAAGAATATGTTTTGCAAACAGATCAAGGTAAAATTAGTTCGAATGCCGATGTAGCCAAAGAATTCGAAACTTTTTTCACAAATATTCCATTTAAGACTACTGAAGCCCTAAACTCATCACCTATGTATGCTCAAAGGCTGCTTAAGGATAATGTTAATAATTGTGATCAAAAATTCTCCTTCAAAGTAATTGAACCACAATCTATTGTAAAAACTTTTAAATCTCTTAAAGTGAAAAGAACCGAAGACCTCTGGGGATTATCGGTAAGCTTGATCAGTAATGTAATTGATACTTTAGCGCCATATTTAGCTTGTCTTTTTAATATTAGCATTGATAGTGGCGTCTTTCCAGATCTCATGAAGCTTAGTAAAGTGATACCTTTATATAAATCTGGTTCAAAAACTGATCCAAGCAACTACAGACCAGTTTCTGTGCTGCCAGTTCTTAGTAAAGTGTTTGAAAAGATTATGCTTAACCAAATGCTACAATATTTTACAGAAAACAAACTACTGCATAACCAACAATTCGGTTTCACTAAAGGACGATCAACAACCGATGCAGGAGTAGCACTCATTCGAAACATATATGATGCCTTCGAGGAATCGCAGAATGCAATTGGAGTGTTTTGTGATTTATCTAAGGCTTTTGATTGTGTTGAACACCAAACATTACTTATGAAATTAAAGCATTATGGTGTAGAGGAAGGGGCTCTCAGTCTTTTAAATTCTTATTTAGACAACAGAACACAAAAAGTACAAGTGAATGGCACGAACTCATCTGGATCTAAAGTGAAAATGGGTGTGCCCCAGGGTTCCATATTAGGGCCTTTTCTTTTCCTTGTTTACGTAAATGATTTGCCTTTTATGGTACAACATCTGTCAAATATTGTGTTGTTTGCGGATGATACATCTCTTATTTTTAAAGTGAATAGGAAAGAAAACGAAATTGACGAAGTAAACAACACTCTTTCAAAGATACTGAACTGGTTCACTGTGAACAACTTATTATTAAATGCTAAGAAAACAAAATGTATAAAATTTTGTTTGCCAAATGTAAAAAAGATCAATAATAGTGTAATATTAGACAGTAATAAATTAGAATTTGTAAATACCACGGTGTTCCTTGGTATAGCTTTGGATGTTTCACTTCAATGGGGACCACACATTGAAACTTTAGCGGGAAGGCTTAGTTCAGCTGCATATGCCGTTAAGAAAATAAGACAGTTAACGGATGTAGATACTGCGAGACTAGTGTATTTTAGTTACTTCCATAGTATAATGTCTTATGGCATATTACTGTGGGGGCATGCGGCTGATATAGAAACTATTTTCATCCTGCAGAAAAGAGCTATCCGCGCAATCTATCAGATGCGATCACGTGAGTCGTTACAGAATAAGTTTAAAGAAATCAATATTTTAACTGTTGCTAGTCAATTTATATATGAAAACATCATGTACGTTCGTAAGAATTTGCATTTATTTCCTAAAAACAGTGACAGGCATAATTTGAATTTAAGAAATGTAAATAAAATAGATATAGCCTTTTCGAGACTGAGTAAGGTTAAAAAGTCATTTGTGGGGCAGTGTATAAGATTCTACAATAAAATTCCAGAAAATGTAACTAGTTTGTCAGAGAATAAATTCAAGACTCATGTCAAAAAAGTTTTGTGCTCTAGAGGATATTATAAAATAATAGATTATGTAAATGACAAAGATATATATGTTGATTCTATATCAAATACCATTACCTGAGACTGTAATCTGAATCATGACATTATTTGTAATATACAGTATTTTTTTTGTTTTGACTATTTAAAAGTTGAATTTTTGAATTATTTTTTTTATAACTCAAGAACGGCTGGACCGATTTCGCTAATTCTTTTTTTGTTGAGTTCGTTATTGTCAGGAGAAGGTTTTAGGGTAGGGTAGTGTAGTGTAAGGTAGAACGAAGTTCGCTGGGACAGCTTGTAACTGATATTTTTTGAAGAAATGATTGTTTACAATTTGCATGGCAACTGCGATTGACCCATTTACATCTTACTAGCTTTTACCCGCGACTTCGCCAGCTGCAGTTCTCCCTTTCTTGCTGTATACGGAGAGGTTTGGGGGAGGGAGACAGCAACATTTTATTCAAATACCTATTCTTTAGACCGTGTTTCCTTTTAATCTGCGTGATTGCCCCAACCACGCAAGTCGCAATGAGCTACGATGGCTTGTTTCATATCAGTTCTTAACCGACTTCAAAAAAAGGACGAGCTTTCTCAATTCGACCATATATGTATTTTTTTATGTGTGTTCGCGGATAACTTCGTCGTATATGAACCGATTTTGATGATTCTTTTTTTGTTAGAAAGGAGATATCCCAAGGGTGGTAAAATAATAAGGAAACCAGGATCTGATGATGGCATCCCAGAGAAATCGAGGGGAACCGTAGTTTCCTGTTTGAAGTCGGTTTTTTTATGTTCAAAATTATTAACACATGTTTTTGTTCTCCAGTGGCCCAGTCAGAAGACTCACCAGTGGCTATGAAACTCAAAAAAATATGCCTTAAAACGCCGGTCGGCGAGGAGCAGGCGGCGCAGGCGGTCCTCGATCCTGCGCTAGGTGAGTGCTAATAAATCTAATATCAAGGAGTCTTTTGGTTTTAAATGCTTTAATGGACTTGTATTGGTTGACCTCCTGGTCAAGGGTTCGATTCCCGGCGAAGTCTATCTTAAAGACACGGTTTGGTTGGTGGAAAGGCATTCTGTAAGCCTGCTTGGCTAACTATCACCATCTTATCTAAAACTTGCCACCATACATCAATACTAACAACATTGATGTCTTCCGACTTGAAGATAAGATAGCCACGCATCCATCTACCGCATCATCGTTACTTACAATCTGGTGAGATTATGCCAAAGGCTTACTAATAATGAATAAAAAAAATCTACGAAAATTTTCGATTAAGTATGTACTCAGTTAGTAATCATTTTTTACACGACTGCCTGACTTTTAGAGCGTCTTCGGTGGCGTAATGGCTAGGGCCGCCGCCTCCTGTCCGGGAGGTCGTGGTTCGAATCCTGCCACGTACCTATGTGATTTCGAATTTAGATTTCATATGTACGTTTATCCGACGCTCTTACGGTGAAGGAAAACATCGTGAGGAAACCTGCTTACGCCTGCGAAGAAACTCGCAGGTTGTATGTGAAGTCGACCAACCCGCACTGGCCCCGCGTGGTCGACTAAAGCCCGATCGCCCTAATTCAGGGTAGGCTCGAGCCCCTCGGTGGGGACGTATGGTAAATATGAATGATATGATGATGATGAATTTTCAGTATGTTGGATGTTGTTCTATTGCGTTGGACGTTAGAGACGCCGCTGGATACTGTCAGCGCAGGGCTGGTCGTTGTGGAAATCCTTTGGGGTGAGGCCTTTGTCCAGCAATGGACGTCTTTCGGCTTATATGATGATGATCGTGTGAGACTGTATGGTACTATACACTCAAAATTAACCTGATCTAAGCTTGGCTATGTGACAAGACGCCTCCAGTAGCGTATAGTTTGACATGCATGATTGATGTCAGCTTTAACTTTTGGTGTCTTATGGGGTCGATAGACGATCAGTATAGTTCGTAAAATTTAGCTTGATCGCTGCGACAGCAGGTTAGATAGATGGAAGTTCAATTAGTGTAAAAGAGATACAACATATAAAATGTACTAAGATGTCAGCTGTCGCAGCGATCAAGCTAAATTTTACGAAGTATATAATATTGTCAGTTGCGAAATTATATGTTTTGAATTTCCCTCCTATAGACAATTCAAACTGGAATGGAATTGTTCCCGTTTCTTGCAAATAATATTTGTCAATCACGTAAAATTGACAATTGCCATTGATTATTTATTTAACAGTTTATTGTGTATAAAAGCATAAAAGAAAATGATACAATGGATATTACTAATAAGAAACTTCTTTTTGAAGTGATGCGTGACGAGAGCGTTACGGGAGTGTGTTCGGGCGAGGCGAACGGAAGTTGAGAGGGATATATAAATTAGTGAAGATAGAAAGAGGGATACAATTTTTTTTTGTTTACCTACAAAATCGGTTGCCAAGGCAACAATATCGGTTGTCAAAACAAACAAAAGATAAAAAAGATTTGATCAATTTCAGAGGATAATAAAACTCTTTTCATAAACTGTCAGTCAGTGTTAACAGCATTGATGTGTTCCGGCTTGAAGATAAGATAGCCAGTTCTCCATTGTGTTGGGGAATCTTGGTAAGCCCGCTTCCGTCTTCGGCATCACCGTCACTTATCATCAGGTGAGATGATGCCAAGGGCTTACCACAGTTGAATAAAAAAAAATGTCTATACCTCCATATGTCAAAAAAGATTTGATTATTTACTTTCACACATATAGATGGAGCTATAGAAGTTTTCCTTCAGTCGTGTGGTCTAAAGCATACTCGTATTTTTTTTAACTCACAATTGGTAAGTTTCTTCCAGCAAACCCGGGAATTGATCGTCTAGGGTCATAAGAATCGATCAGATAGGACCCCTGCATGCATACAGTTTTAATTTGTACGCATCACACCGCAACCACCGCCACCGTTTCTATTATCAATTTTGAACGTAGTCGTTAGTCCACTAGCTTCACATCAGGCGGTCGCGGGTTCGATTACCACCAGGGTCCATCCTTATATAACTAATTTTGGTTCACATTCACATTCTAAACCCGCCTGACTAGCAACAACCACCTATTTAAGGCTTGTTGCCAACTTGCCAAACAGCATTGATTTTTTTTTGACAAGGAAAAATCACACATGGATCATTTGGCCCCAAACCAAAGTATACATATTAGTACTAACATACAGTATGGACACTCCCTGCCGCTCTCTAGATTGAGAAATCACCCCCTCATCACCCAGATTGATACAGATGGGTTACAGTCTGGTTGTCGAACGTATAGGATTTCGCCGCCATTTTGTTTGTTTCGTCATTCGTTTTTTGAAATGTCATTTCTGGCCCGTTGTGTGAAGTGTCCAGGGTGTGACCAATCTGTGTATCTATGAACAATGGGAAACAGAGTCTGATATACATATAAACGTTTAAATACATACACATATAGATATTTAACACCCAGACACAGAGCAAACAAACCTGTTGGTCACACAAATGTTTGCCCTGGGTAGACATCGAACTCACGATCCTCGGCTCAGCAGACAGCGGTGCTGCTGCTCGACCAGCGGGTCAGTCAAATTATGTCATCATCATCATATCAGCCGAAGGAAGTCCACTGCTGGACATAGGCCTCCCCCAAGGATCTCCACGACGACCGGTTCTGCGCTGCCTGCATCCAGCGGCTTCCCGCGACCTTCATCAGGTCATCGGTCCACCGTTGTTGTCCACATAGTTTCTCTGCGTGATCGAATCAGAAACGAGGAGATCCGTAAGAGTACCAAAGTAACCGACATGCTCTCAGAATTGCTAAACTTAAGTGGCAGTGTGCGGGGCACATTGCTCGTAGAACAGATGGCCGTTGGGGCAGTAAAGTTCTCGAGTGGCGACCACTCACCGGAAAGCGTAGCGTAGGAAGGCCTCCCAGTCAAATTATGTATTCTATTTTAAAGTGAAACTTTTATTACATCGTCTCAAACTTTTTCGTCTGTGTGTTTGCATGTCACGTGACGGTCGCTTTGGTCTGACGGTATGATAATCGTTTCATCCTCTGTGCCTTAGCGAGAGCTGCCATGATTGTTTCGTCCTCTGTAAAGTTTCACTTTTACCGTGGTTTCATGAAACCACACACTTACTATTTTTAATATTATTCACAATTTGTAAAGCCCTTGACATCATCTCACCTGATGGTAAGTGACGATGATGCCGAAGATGGAATTGTACTTACCAAGATTCCCCAACGCAATGGAGAACTGGCAATCTTATCTTCAAGCCGGAACACAACAATGTTGTCACTGATGTATTTCGGCATGTAGATTGGTTCTTCTTCGGCATCTCGTTTTAGTTAAGATGAGGCCAAGGGCTTATCAATTGTAGATAAAATATTTTACTGCTGTCTTTGGTTAAGTTGTGCGTTTATTTCTATTTCCCCATCGCGGCATGTGCTGCGTGCTGCGATGTATGATGTCATCGTTGATTTAATTGCGGCTGCCCACTTCATTACATCCCTACTAATATTATAAATGTGAAAGTAACTCTGTCTGTCTGTTACGCTTTCCCGCAAAAACTACTGAACGGATTTGGCTGAAATTTGGTAGGTAGACAGATTAGGACCTCGATTCAGACATAGGCTACTTTTTACCACGCACTGCGCACCCTCGAAAAGTCATAGAAACGTTGTCCACGCGGGTGAAACCGCGGGAAACAGCTAGTTACCTATAAAATAATATATTTCTGTCTTCCACTCACACTACAATAGCGGGCCTCTCGTATCGACTCGCTCCAAGTTTATGGTGTCGTCATCATTTTTATGTAATGTTGTGTTTAATGTTGTTTGGTGTACCTCAATGTCAATTTTATTTTGATCGGAACCACTTAAAACCAGATGTTGGGTTTGTAAGTTTAGTGGTAGCGATGTCCAGGAGGAAAGCTTTCAAAGTCATCTCCCTCGAGTCTTCTCCATTAGATGGTTCCTTGTTACCCGACTGCCTCAGAACGAGGGTTATGTTTTTCGAGTGTATGTAAGAAAGAAACAAATGTATGTAGATTTCTATGTTCCCTGCTACACAGCCTGAACGGTTTGAAGAATTTTAACGTATGAGCGTAGTAACTAATTAGTAATCTGTGGTATGAGGTATCGTTAGATTCGTCTTGATCCCGTACATTTTTACCCGATTGGCCTAAAGAGGGGTTAAGTTTTTACGCAGTCGGGTTTTTAATTTATTTGAATGAACTCCTACTTACAATGTGCGAAGATTCCGCGAAAAAAACATACAAATTATTATAAATATTATTATTATTTTATGTATATATTATGAATCAAATTTATTTATATGTTAGATTTATTAAATTGAGTTAGTATTTATTAAAATTAGGTTACTTATAATATGTTTAAATGTATAATATTGGTTGTATTAAAATGAAGTTCCTATGGTTCCTTATTTATTCTTATGGTTAACACGACCAGACCGGAGCAAAGAATAAAGACTATTTACTACGACCAGAGTCAGTGTGCGTGACGCGTTACATCACATTCTCATCGGCTATACCACATCCACACGTACGTACGTATATACACCGTCTGCGTTCGTACCTATATCTACATGTATTGGACAGGGAGTATAGATAGCTATAGGACACGGCTATAGGCTGAGTATACGCATTCGTGCACAGGTCGTTAATGGTGAACACTGAACGTGGATCTGTTGTGTGGTACGCGGGTGGAATAACCTATAATTAGATGCGCTTACACCAATCCTCAGTCGTGGAACTAGTTAGATATATATTGTGTCGTTCGCTCAACATCCGCTGAAATTATTTAATGCTAAACGTTTGCCTAAATGAGACGGATTGTAATTATGCTCAAGGGCCTACCCCAGCTATATGGCGCCGCCAAACATTACCCCTATTTTTTGGGAAGTAGGGCAAAATGTATCCTCATGTCATACAACAACGGTCGTGAAATGACATTTCTAAAAACAAATGACGCAGCAAACAAAATCACGGTCAAATCCTATATACGTCCGAGAACCAAACTATAACCATTCATATCAGCTCATATACGTCCCCACCTGAATTAGGGCGATCGGGCCTTAGTCGACCACGCGGAGCCAGTGCGGGTTGGTCGACTTCACACACAACCTGCGAGTTTCTTCGCAGGCGTGTGCAGGTTTCCTCACGATGTTTTCCTTCACCGTAAGAGCGTCGAATAAACGTACTATAAACTATAACCAATCTGGGTGACCAGGGGGTGAGGTCGCAATCTAGAGTGCGCCAGTAAGTGTCCACACTGTATGTTAATACTAATAATATACTTTGACGGGATCAAGATTCAAGACTAATCTAACCATACCTCGCACTCTAAAATCCATCATACCGTTTAGAAAATATCGTTAGACCTGAAAACAATACGTTTCTTTTTTGTGGGCAGTCGTGTCATCATATCAGCTCATATACGTCCCCACCGAGGGGCTCAAACCTACGCTGAATTAGGGCGATCGGGCCTTAGTCGACCACGCGGGCCCAGTGCGGTTTGGTCGACTTCACACACAACCTGCGAGTTTCTTCGCAGGCGTGTGCAGGTTTCCTCACGATGTATTCCTTCGCCGTAAGAGTGTCGGATAAACGTACATATGAAATCTAAATTCGAAATCACATAGGTACGTGGCAGGATTCGAACCACGACCTCCCGGACAGGAGGCGGCGGCCCTAGCCATTACGCCACCGAAGACGCTCTAAAAGTCAGGCAGTCGTGTAAAAAATGATTACTAACTGAGTACATACTTACTCGAAAATTTTCGTAGATTTTTTTATTCACTATTAGTAAGCCTTTGGCATAATCTCACCTGATGGTAAGTAACGATGATGCGGTAGATGGATGCGTGGCTATCTTATCTTCAAGTCGGAAGACATCAATGTTGTTAGTATTGATGTTTGGTGGCAAGTTTTAGGTAAGATGGTGATAGTTAGCCAAGCAGGCTTACAGAATGCCTTTCCACCAACCAAACCGTGTCTTTAAGAGAGACTTCGCCGGGAATCGAACCCTTGACCAGGAGGTCAACCAATACAAGTCCATTACACATCAGGAGATGTGTAATGGACTTAACCATTACTCCGCGGATGTGGTTAATTGTTTTTTTAAAACTATAAACTCTGTGAAATATAGTTCGCTGTAGTTACAGATAGCATAATTAGTGTTAAAAGCGATCACTTTTAGCAGTAATGCTATCTGTAACTGTAGTGTGTAGGGGGATCGCCGTAGCGTTGGCAGGCCTCGTTCGTATCCGGGGGACCGACGACCTGGTGAAGGTCACGGGGAGCCGGCTGGATGCGGGCAGCGCAGACGTCGTGGAAATCCTTGGAGGAGGCCTTTGTCCAGCAGTGAACGTTTTTCGGCTGATATGATGATGATAATGATACACCGGAAAGCGTAGTGTAGGCAGGCCTCCCACTCGGTGGACCGATGACCTGGTGAAGGTCGCGGGAAGCCGCTGGATGCGGGCAGCGCAGAACCAGTCGTCGTGGAGATCCTTGGGGGAGGCCTATGTCCAGCAGTGAACTTCTTTCGGCTGATATGATGATGATGATGATGATAATGATATATGCTTGCAAGCTATACTGTTGATGGGGCAGGATTAATTGAAAAGTGGCAGGATCTTGTTATGCATCGTTCGACTGGGGTGCCTTTCGCCTGAATGGCGCTGCGTTTCTGGTGCAGCCAGCACGATCACCGGAAGACGAGTCATTCTATAATATCTGCAAAGGGAAATTCTATGTCGCGTATGTGGTACGAGTGAGGCGATTATAGTGTAATTTTCATTCAATTTTTTTTTGTCGGCTACGTCATTTATATCTGTGTTACTGGACCTCGCTTTGCCGTCTAGCCGTGAAAAGACATTTCGTCGCTACAGATATTGTAGAAAATCTGTAAGTCATTCCATCTTGCGTGAGCCAGATATCTCCGAATATCCCATACAAGATCTTACTTTTAAGAGAAACGCTGAGATTAGTAGACATGGAGATAATATGTATTAATATTATTGATGATAATATTATCTTTGATAAGGCAACCACCGATACACGATACTTCACGATACTTAATTAAGTCACTCGATAAGTAATATTGGCACTGTAATTTTGCATGGAGGTAGCCTGTGTCATGGGGAAGGACATAGGCTACTTTTCATCCCGTGAAAATAGTCCGATACAGTTCCTGAGGGAACCAAAAATATTTTTTTTTGGTTGATTTCTTTAACATAGCAACGGGATAGCTGTTTTTCTACTAGCCGGCACGGCTGCCTGGGAAACAAAAATGTATGATGCCGTCCCGTCGTCGCCGTTGCCGCCGGTCAGTGGAAAGACGCTTCATATATTTTCATACATTTTTGCTTCCCCGGCAGCCGGGCCGTATTTAAAAACTGAATATTTCGTAAACTAAATGTTCTCCGCAAACCCTCAATAGTTTTAAAATACCTATTCAACGTCCGTGACTTTATATTTTGTCACCCCCACTACAATCATGTAGGGGAGCGCACCCTATAATTTTTTTCTTTCAGATTATTATATCCTATTCCACATGTTCATAGGCGTCACAGATATGTATAACCATCATACCTTGCAGCTTTACAAATGCGATAGTCCTAGAGTAAAACAGTTTTGACATACTGACAGACAGCCTCAGCAGACGGACATGGCGAAACTAAAAAGTGTTCCAAGTTTACCTACGTAACTCTAAAAGAGTACTATGGAGAAGTTAGAGAACTTGCAGCACTAACAGTATCTAGCTCTTCTTCCACATTACATTGTCTTTGTCGGATGTTAGCGACTCAGGTGGATGGAACTCATATTTGTAATCATTAGTCGACTGTAATATTGTGCGTATACTTGTACTTCTATTGTGCGTATACTCGTACTTCTTGGAAGATTCAATCCCTCCCTCCTTAACCAAAGAGAATATACAAATCGATAGCTTAGTTGCCGAAAAGTTGTTTTACACAAATATTTCTGTTGCTGGGCTGGCTTTTGTTCGCAAACTAATAATTGAGGTAGTGAAGGATGTCTTAGGTAGGGAGATGGGTTGTATAGTCTGTGACTATCCGTCTTGACAGAGCTGGATATGTGAGGTGGTGTTCTGGACAATATGATGGGACGCCGCCGATGCAGTTTTAGTGGCAGAGCGTTGGAGCGTAGAGCCGCGCCACAGACTGGACAAAGGCAGACGGACAGCTGCTTTGTTAATGCAGCTGTGCTAAACATGATTAAATTTATTATACTATTTTATTTCAAGATTTTGATTCTATTTGTGAATCGCCTGAATTAGTTATACTAATTTACTTCAAGATTTAGATTTTGCCCTCCCAACGTTCCTTTAAGAATGATCATCATGTTGGTGAACTGACGACGACGTGTACTCTGTGACACGCACCGCGGTCGGCGATGTGTATTTCTCTGGCTCCGGTGTGCGTTGCGAGGCGCTGCTGCAGCTTTCCTCCATGGCCGGTAATTTGATTGGGCCCGAGCTGTCACCTATGCGCCGCAGTCGCCCGGCCGTCGCTCGCCGGCTATCGATTAGAGCCCCCGCCCCTGCCCCCGCGGCGCCCGCGAACCGGATCTCGTCACGCCGCCATTGTGTACCCGCGACGCTTAAACGCATTCGTTTCTCCCGATGCGAAAACGACGCATTCCTTCCGCGCGCCCGCCCGCCCCGCCCGCACCCGCACCGCGCACCGGGCGCCGCAAGCTTCCACACCGACCCTCTCATTACACTTTTACCACTTTGCCACTCCGCCGACCACCACAAACAGACCGACACACTGCCAATACACACAGTATCGCCTGAGCCATTGTATAAAACCACTGTTATTTTATCAATTACTAAATGCACATAATATATTCAAACAAAAATTCACGGATTTCAAGCTGGCCCGCGCCGCGCAATGCATGGAGCTCTATAAAACTTTTCGTTATTTACGACAACCGCGAAACAGAAGTTTATTGCCCAATTCATAAGGTTGAAAACGATATGCGCCATAAACAGGAAATAAAATGTTAATTTCCTCGATTTCACAAACGCGGATTATGAAGTCGTATGGTCTTTTGGTTAAGTTACACCCGAAAATAATTATACGACGATATGCAGATTGACCATTACAAGATAACATAAAAGTTCTGCATTGCAAGATACATACTCAAAATGTCAGGGATTATGTTTGTCTATACTTAGAATTTTATCTAAAGTAAAAAAAAACGTGTGGCACTCGGGGACTGACGCGGAAAAGAATTTAATCTAAAGAAAAAAAAAACGTGTGGCACTCGGGGACTGACGCGGTAAAGCTATTGCTGCATAGCATTTTTTTTTCAACTTATGCAATTATAATTATTTATTTATTTTTAATTTATGCAGTATTTACCAGTACTATATAGTCCTTGGGGCGCGGGATGTTTACGTAATAATTAACACTAAGAAAGTTAGAAAAAAAAAAGTACCAGTAAAATTGATCAAGTCCTTTTAGTACCGCAAATCGCTAATAGATGGCACTGTAAGTTTTTTTGAACTCGGCCGAGCTTGGGGTGTTAGGTTTTATTTTTGTTACGGAATTTCTTGATTCGGTCGCGCGCTCAAAGCCCGCGATAAAAGCTATGAAATAGTTTAAAAACTCACATAATGGTTCACAGTAGATGGACTTTGTAATTTTTTCCTTGGACCCTAAAATTAAATGACCTATTTTTTTAAAGCTTCTGAAGGATCTACTCACTAACGTAACGTAAATATCTAGAACGTTTTTATCGGGCCGCAAGCGTAGGGCTCCTCTACTCATGAAACTGTATTCACTAATCTATTTTTGGAATTTTCATACCATTTTAATCAGCCCGATATGTCATCATCAACGTTATATGGAGAATCCATTATTTTTTGTAAATTTATTAAATACTTTTTGGGAAAAGTTCAGCTTACCGTTAACGACTCGCACAGGAGTAAAAATACATCTCCCGTATAAACCGCCGTTTGGATGTTATCCTTACTAATATTATAAATGTGAAAACGTGTTTGTTTGTTACCTTCTCACACTTCAACACTAATCTTGATGAAATAAGGCTAGTAGGTAGCCTTGTGTCACTGGGAAGGATGGCTACTTTTTGTCCCGTGAAAATAGGATAGTCCGATGCAGTTCCTGAGGGAACTAAAAAAAAAACTCCATTTTTGATTATTTTCATTAACATCGCAACGGAACAATGGATCGTTGTGATTTTTTGCACAGAGATGGTTGACATAGTTCTCGAGAGATATGAGGGAAACTCATTTCCACGTCCACTCACGTCGGCGTCGCAACGGAGCAACGGATTGAAGTGATTTTTTGTATAGAATTGTTTGAGGGGGTGGAAAGTGACATCGACTACTAATCAGAATAGCCTGATATAGTTCCCGAGGGATCTGGAGAAAACTCACGCCCACGCTCGCGGCTCGCGCACCTTTCATCCTCGAAGCCGGTTAGAAACGATGTCCACGCTGGTGAAGCCACGGGCAAAAGCTAGTGAGGGAATAAATAATCTCACATACAAAGATAGACAAGCGCGTAAAATACAACCCTTCCTTGCTCTACTTTGCAGTCGGTTAAAAAAATTTAGTATCAACGTAGAGTCGGTGAAAAACTTGCCAATAAAGAGACGCTTTTCTTTAACGCTCGCGATTGTATCTACTTTATTTATTTAATCGTATGACTTTTTCAGTTTACTAATGATAACAGAAATGGTAGAATATTTAGAAATAGCACGCGTTCGCAAAATGTAATCGAAGCCTTTGTATTCTAATTTGGTAATATGTTTATACAACAAGTGACAAGTTAAGAAATACCTTGGCTGCCATACAACCTGGGTACCAGTTCCCTACACAAAGCTTACAACTTTTTTATTGGTTTCACTAAAGTTTAGATGAAGCTTTAGAAATGCATAACTTTATGGTCCTGTTGTTTCGTTAATGATGGATATTTTTGGGTTGTGTTACGTAAAACGGTGGAGACTTGGTCTAACTGGAGCAGTCCTGACCTTGATATTTTCATAGGCAAATGTTCTTCCTTTTCTTAACATTCCCCATTACTTCAGGTCGGATCTCCTTGCATCTATTATCAATACGCTTAGGACGTTATCGGTTCCGCCAAACTAATTCAAATGTTGATTAAAAAGAACTTGTTGGCTTTTCTTGGGTATAACCATAAAAAAATGTTTCATTGTCAGGGGCACAGCAATCCCCCCCCCCCCCCACCTCGCCCATCCCGCCGTCGAAATCTTGATGAAATATGGCATGCAAGTAGCCTTGTGTCCCCATTGGAAGGACATAGGCTACTTTTTGGTTCGTGAATATAGCATAGTCCTATGCAGTTCCTAACTTCGCAACGGTAGTAGTTGAGCAGACAAGCGCAAGCACGATTCTCAATGCAACTCAAAGCATTTTCGAGCTCTTAATAATTATATTTGTTAGGGACTGAAGACACTGCCTGAATTTTATATTGCGTTGTTTACTTAACGTAGGTAGCGTATTATTCCAAATTACAACTCTCTACCTTTAACGGTTTTTAAAATATCGTTTATCGAAATTTCGATATTACATCACTCACTGATCATCATAAAGATATACCACTTTCAGGTGACATACAAAATTAAAGGAAAAGTCTGCCACCCCTAATGGGTTGACAGTTTCTATAGAATTCTGTCATTTTCAAAGTAAGAGAGCTTTGCTTCAACCAGTAGCCATCGTACAAGAATCAGAACCGCCAAAGAAAAAAGAAAAAATCCTAACAAAAAGAAATAAGATCGAATAAATAACATTTTTATGTAGAAAATTCCCAAGGGTCGTGACTCTCCCGTAAAAATATATGAGATCTAAAGTGGAGCCGAGTCTGGCAGTACTTTTTCTAGCTTCGGTCTTATTAAAATAACCAGCACAGCCTAGGCCCTAGACATAGTACTAATATACTTTACCCTAGATAAAATTATCACAACAAAACAATTGTGTGAAAGGGAGCCAAGTTCGATACAAAAAATTTACAGAGATCTAAATGGGTAGGTCCAACTTCTGTATTGGTTTCTTAAATCATAGCTATTGGACTTCAAATTAAAATATTTATCTTAGTCTTCTCCAAATAATAGAGAATGCATCAACGCACAACCACAGTAATACGATATAGCTTACAGTAGCGCAACGCCTTTGATGTCGCACCATGCGCCACCGGTGTAGGTACTAGCCTATACTGGCAGAACTAAGGACTGCACTTCGTAGTTTCTTAATTTAAAAAAAAAAACATGGTTGTTTGGTTGGACCACCTGTTTGTATGAAAATGTTCTGAAAAAACTTAGGTGGGCGGTTGATTGTGCTGCTGAGTGTATATTATTATTATCTATTAACTTGTCTATTTAGGGTGTAACAAAACTGGTGTAGGTCCCGCAGGGCTTCTACTCATCATACTGAACAACTTTTGTTCTACGACTTTGCTGAAATCGCAAAAAAAAATTACTCTTCATACAAATCGATCAGCTGATCGACCAATTTTGTGTATTTTAGTATGGAGAGTCCAATTTTTTTTGTATTGTCTATAGTTTCTTTGGGGAAAGTTGTTCACTATGAAAAGTACAACCCCCGTTAACGGACCGTACACCATTTTTTTACACCCTGTATATAATAATTAACACTGACGAACAATATAATTAAAACAAATAATAACTTATCTATATTACATTAAATATATAGGTAACTTTTAGTCTGATTCAATAGAGTTTTCCATTTCCATTACAAAATTTAATAATTCTTCTCCATTTAAACTAAACTTTCTCATTTCAATGCTTTTAAAATGACGCCCAGATCTTAATACTGAAATTGCAAAGTCGCGTCTGGATTTAGAGTTCGAAAACTAAATTATTGATGAAATCTGGCCTAGCCCTGTCTGGCCAATCATGAAGAATAAGCCTTCAAGGACAATAATAATAGACTTACGAGTAGCTAGAGAAAGTAATTCAGATTTACGAAACTCCGTGTTTCATTATGGATTAACGCTAAATAAATTCAACCTAAACTTCTACAAATCAACTTATTGGTTGAAATTTATTATTTTAACTCGGGTAGAACATCAGTCTGCGTTTTTAGGGTGCCGTAGTACAACGAGGAACCCTTATAGTTTCGTCATGTCTGTCTGTCCGTCTGTCCGCGGCCTAGCTCCTAGACTAACTAATAGTCTTAGTAATAGTTGAATGAACTACTAAGCTGAAAGCTAAGAGCTGAAATTTGGCAAAGATATATAATAATAATAACGCGGAGAGAACGGTGAAAAAAAATATAAAAAAAAACTTTTTAAGGGTATTTCCCCTACAAGTAAAGTGGGGATATATATTTTTTCTCGTCAAACCCAGTCGTGTGGTAAGTAACTACTTAGTAATCTGTGGTGTGGTATCGTTGGTTGGAGATTAAAAAATAGTTGTGAGTATTCTACGATCGTTTAATAATTTAGGGTTTCGTTTTCGAAAAAAATGGCTTGAAAGTGCTAAATTTTGTTGGAGTCGAGTGTCCCCACCCCCTAACAGCTAAACCGCTGTATTTGGAAATTTGAAAAAATCTTGAAAACTATCACGGCTAAGTAGGCTTTCTTAGTTTAGGAGAAATAGTCGACCAACTTAAGATGTGCAGTTCGATTTGTAAAAAGTTCATAGATTTTTCATACAATATGTTATATTACTAACTGCAAATACAATTTTGTTTTTTAAAATAATATTATTTTTTGAACCCTACTTTGCGCGAGTCCGACTTGCACTTGGCCGGTTTTATATTTGACACATCGCGTGCAAGCTATCGGTCGGTGCAATAGTGTGACGTCATCAAGAATATTAAGCCGTGTTGACACAATACGACTACACTCGGCTCGGACCGAGTCTACTCGAATAGCTACTCGGACACTACTTGAAACGTGGCAACAACGCGATCAAAGTGACTTTTGGTTAGAGCTGTCGCAAAAAGTGCTCAACTTTAAATCTACCAAGGGCAGGAAAGGAAGCTAGTGGTCCCCCGCAGTAATTCCTCAGTCGATGAAACTTGGCAGCATGATAAAGTATCATAAATTAAACTTTTTTTTTTAATTGGTAATTTTATAGATTTTGGTGTGCTCTTTCCGAATTACGACTTTTCCACCTCGTATTGTTGCTGCTAGCGCCGCCATATTGGAAAAATGGCGCCTATAAGCAGTTTTTGACAATACCTCCTTTCTGACTTATTACAAATAGTTAGCGACTGTTATATTAGGTCGGGGAAAAAGTTTTTTCGTATTTTGTATGCAAACTCAAACAGGGCGAACAAAACGAGCTGCATCTTGAACGTTCAGATTTCATTTCAGTTCAGATACTGGAAACGCTTGAACTAAATTTGTGCTACTGATTGATACTGCATTAGGTCCATAATTGGCACAAATTTTATTCGAGGCCAGTGTAGCATTTTTACCTTTTTTACATAAAATTTCAAAATTTCGCTACTTTTCTCGTTATTTTCACTAATTTTCATAGCCAGAAAAAACTATTTTAAAATGGCGGGAATTTTATTTATTATTAAAATTTCGAAAGTTCACTTATTTAATTTTATTTTAACCAGCCAAGTACAAATAATACAAGCAAAGAGATTTGGTTACAAAGTTTTAGTTACAAAATACGAAGAAACTTTTTCCCCGACCTATTATACAAAATGAAACTAGAGAAAATTACCTACAATTTATATATCTAATTTTTTTTTCATAGTCAATATTTTTGGCGTACGAGCGCCGCAAAGTGTACTCCTACTCGCATACGGTCGTGGCATGCTAGCGTTTTGCTTGTTGCGGATTTTAGATAAACTGTTTAACATCTATGACATGTGCTGTGAATATTTTCCTAGCGTTGTGAGTCTTATAGTAGGTATATGACGGGTAATTTTTCTTCGATTATTTTGTACAGTCCTATATATTTAGGTGCTAGTTTGGCGCAAAAACTTTTGTTTGCTTCTGACAGACAGAAATTCTTTTTTAATACCAGATCTCCTGTTTTCGGTTTGTGAAATTTCCTTTTTTTTGGTCGTAATAATGTTATTGGTGACGCCCTTGTTCTGGTTGTTTTTTACGACTTCGTTAAATTTCGTTTAACTTTTGAATGTCACTTTTTTTACACGGCATTCGTAATCCACTACCAAATAATAGGTATGCTGGGGCTGGTGTGAACTTAGTTTATTCGCTTCTGGACGTGTTTATTGCGAAATTCAGTTCGGTCAGATAATGTGATTGTGCCCAAAACGCGTGTTGGAGTAAACTAAACTATTGACTTGATAAAAAAATAGTAGATACATAAACTGTAGGTAATTATCTCTAGTTTCATTTTGTATATAACTGTTTTTGTCGTAAAATTAAGTTGGAAAGGAGGTATAGTCAAAAAACTGCTTTTAGGCGCCATTTTCTTAATATATTGTCTTTATTCGGAAAAATGGGTCATCCGGAAGACATCCACTGTTCAACATAGGTACCTACATAGGCCTCCACTCAGCATAATGTATCTTTGTTCAGAAAAATGCATACAACATAAGTACATAGGCCTCCACTCAGCACGATTTCGAGCCACATGCATCCAGCAGTTTTCCCATTTTCCCGTCCGTCTGTTACAGGCAATTTGCTCGGAAACTACTGGACGGATTGAGTTGAAATTTGGTACACATATGTGGTGACATATGTAAGTCGGTGACTTAAAAACGTACATGTAACGTAAATAAATGAATTTAAAACATGTGGGCCACTTTTGGGGGATAAATTAGAAATTTTCAAATAAAGTTTTTCGAAATATATTACGTGACATATCAAATTAATAAAAAGGTTTGTTTTGAGAATCTCAAATATTTTTTTATTTATTTTAAGATAAATAGTTGTGAAGTTATTTAATAAAATAGGCAAAAATTGATCATTATCCACCCCCTCCTCCCTATCTCCAAAACTACTAGGACTAAAATATTGAAAAATCACAGAATATGAGGTTGAATGCATAGATTACAGGAAAATCTATGAGAAAATCTAAAGCCCTTCCGTTCCTCCAGGAAAAATAAAATGTATACATTCCAGAATAAGAAGACCCCTATTTTCATAGAGCAAAGTATGTAGTGGGAGGTCTTATTCTGATGGTAGATAAAGTTTTAGTGCGGAACCCTGTTTGTGTGACCCCGAGTCGCACTTAGCCGGTTTTTTAGGTCATGACATTAGTCCACGTGGCGGGAGGTCGTCCTCCGGTCCGCGGTCGCCACTCGACGACCTTTCTTTCCCATCGGTTATCGGTTCTGCGAGCTATATGGTCTGCCCATCGCAAATTCAACTACTCTGGCCATCTCAAAAATCGGCCCACCTAATTTTTCTCAGTACCATTTTCATACAAAAAGGCGGCCTAAATAGCAAAAAATTACGTGGGTTGACCAGTATATTCAATGAGCTATGCCGGTCGCCTTAGTCCTTCTACGGACCTCTGTATTCTCTAAAACAAAATGGCATCAAAATGTAACATTGAGACAGTAAGTTCAATGACCAATAAACTAATGACTCCAACAAATCCGTCTGTTTATAAGCCTCCGACATCTTGAGTGAACCCTAATACATCGTATCTAACAACATTATATGTACATAGTTCGAAACGCATTCGGTCAGAGTATCTGTATCGTGTCAACGCGGCTATATGTATGTCTACGTAACATCTTTCCTCTCGCTTTACTGCAATCTGTGGGAGTGAATTCGTGAAAAGGGACGGAAGTGTGTAACAGGAAATGCATTTTTTTCAGTCATGAAGGCTTAGGAAACACGGCCATGCCGCCTAAAGCCAGGCGACCGTGCTTAAGGTCAGTTAACCTGCGTGATCAATCCAACCACGCAAATTACGCCGAGCCACGACCGATTCCAGGTCTACGGGAAGTACATATCCTTTAGGTTTTGATTTACGTTTAGTGTCAAAATACGCGGCATACATTGCCGTACTTTTTAATTGCGTAGAAGAAGCTTGATTTTTTACAGATCCAAGGCAGCACCGTCGCGTCGACCTAAGTGTTTTGTATTAAATATTAATTTCAACTTGATGCCTCCATGTGTTCCTGAAATAAACAGTCTTGACATAGGTACAGATAGACAGACGGACAACGAAGTAATCTTATAAGAGTTCCCTTTTAGGATTTCGGAGTCAAAATGGCGAAAACGAAACCCTTAAAAATTCGTCATGTCCGTTTGGCATAGTAAATTTTCTATGCCACTATTAGACCTACAGTAATGAATTGTAGTACACAGGTGTCAAATTATGACCCGAAATGGAAAATTAAGTCATTATGTCAAAAAAAAAAAACATGTAAGTGGGGATGGTTTTTTTTTGTGTACCGCCTCGTGTGTTGTATTGTTGAATAGGACCCATAAAATGAATTGAAAATTTCTTTGAACACTTTTTTATTAAAGTAGCATTTACAAAACAGTGAGCCCCAAAGTGACGCATTTCGTGTAACCTTGTTGTGTACTTAGAATTTCTAAAAATAATAAAGAGTAAACGAAAATTATTAAACTGACCCGGTGGTCCAGCGGTCAGGTTTTTCCTGCTGGGCTGAGGGTCGTGGGTTCGATCTTACGGGTTACGAACAGGTTTGTTTGCTCTGTGTCTGGGTGTTTAATATCGATATGTTTATATTTATTTAAACGTATATAAGGTCTTACAAAATTAGCTGAAACTATTTGAACTGGTGCTTCTACCCATGAAACTGAACAACTTTCCCCATGAAACCCATAGTCAAATCTCAAAAAAAAATTGAACTTCCCATACTAAGTTGGCTGATCGAGTTAGTATGGGAGAACCACATTTTTTTTTGCGGTTTGACTATGGGTTCCATGGGGAAAGTTGTTAAGTTTCATGGGTAAAAGCACTTCAGCTAATTTTGTTACACCTTATGTACGTATATCAGTCTCTGGTTCCCATAGTACAGGAAATCCTAGTTTGGGACCAGATGCCGTGTTAGTCCGAGAGCCCAATGCAAGAAACCCTACCGGATAGATAAGTAATTGACCAAATCCACTTTGCACGGAGAGCCGACACTTAGTAGGTTCATTCAATCTTGGTCGGCCGCGGCTTGGCAGGTTTTACGTAGTAGGGAAACAAGTGGGTCACTTTTAACTTACAAAATAGAACGAAACTAGTGGTGATAGGTTGGAAGCCGTTTAGTTAAGACTAAAAAACTTGTTCGGCCGAGTCCTGTCTTCACTAGTTCCGGTGTCCGACCAAATTTAGGGTGCCACAGAACTGGTACATTTATTAAAACACCGCATAATATTAATTTAATTAATGCTGTTCACGTATGTCTTGGTCAGCCTGACCTGAAATGTACCGATTCTGTGGCACCCTAAATTTGGTCGGACACCGGAACTTGTCAAGACAGGACTCTGCCGACCAAGTTTTTTGGTCTTTACCGAACGGCTTCCAACCTATCACACTAGTTCCGTACCGTTCTATTACCCGATGAGGTGTTTTGTGAGTTAAAAGTGACCAACTTGTTTCCCTACTACGCAAAACCTGCCAAGTTGTGCCGCGGCCGACCAGGAGTGAATGAACCAACTAACTGTAGGCTCTCCAGATCCGTGCAAAATAGATTTGTTCAATTACCTTATCAGGTAGGGTTTCTTGCAGTGGGCTCTCGGACTATGTTTGATTTGTCCCTGAATATAAATAATTTTTTTGGTCATGAAAAAAACCCGTCGTGTGGGGTATCATTAATTTGGTCCCTTTAAATTAATGTAGTATTAGAAGATTGAAGAATGAAGTAGTTTTATTTCTTAAAAACAGTGACAGGCATAATTTTAATTTAAGAAATGTAAATAAAATAGATATAGCGTATTCGAGACTTAGTAAGGTTAAAATAAAAAGTCATTTGTGGGGCAGTGTATAAGATTCTACCAAAAAAAACCTGAAAATGTAACTAGAGAATAAATTCAAGACTCATGTCAATAAATGCTAGAGGATATTATAAAATAATATATTAAGTAAATGACAAATATATATATTATGTTGATTATATAACAAATACCTTTCCCTGATACTGTAATCTGAATCTGTTGGAGAAGGTTTTATATGATTGTCTCTAATCCACCACGTCACCTGGCAACGAATAAAATATTGTTGGTGTTCGAAACAAATAAAAGTCATGTCCTCGTAATTATTTATAAAGATTGGTATTATTAACTGCGTGATATATAAATCTCTAAGAGATTTATAATATTATTTAGTCTTTTCTACTATTTAAAAGTGTGTGTAAACACCTATTTAAAACAAATATATTTGATTTGAGTGTTTTCTAACTAAGAACATATTTTCGTCAGATGTTCTGGTCCTCTGATATAGGTCCGTCAGTCAAAAACGTGTCCCTGGTGTTTCTAAACTAGGGATGCATCAACTGTCCAATTCGCTTGGATGGAATTTTATTTTATGGATTCTAATTTTCGACCCTGAAGCGGTGACATTTTCACTTGGATGGTACCTCTTCATGTGATGTGTTATAATTTTTTAAATTGATGCCAAGGGACAAGTTTTCTTTACAATATTATACACATTGCTTGGGCATCATCAAATGTTGAAATTTCAAAATTATTCCTTGGGTAACCAGGAGGCTCGAGTTTCCATACAAACGTAGTTCGGCTTTAATATGAAAACTACATGCTGGATTGAATTCAAACTTTGCGAATATATTGAGTAGACACATATCGATGTTTTTAATTACTTTTCGATGTACTTAATATAAAACGGAAAAAAGAGCAGTTTCAAACTTTCAGTACAAAACTAATTTAAGCCTTTGTTATGTTTCAATTTACTATTTTGAAACCTAATCAATCAATCAATCAAATATGCTTTATTGTACAATTACAAAATATACAAAATACAAGTACAGAATAAATAGAAAAATTTTAAATTGTACAATGTAGGCGGCCTTATTGCTTAAAGCAATTTCTTCCAGGCAACATTGAAATCTGATAATTACAAACATCTATATGTTTCCACTCAATATATTTGCAAAGTTTGGATTCAATCCAGCATGTAGTTTTTATATTAAAGTAGAACTAAGATTGTATGGAAACTCGAGCTTCTTGGGGTCTCTTTAAAGTATTTTTATGTTTTGAAGTTATTTTTCTATTATTAAATTTACTTAACCGGCTAGTTATAAAAATACTTATACATACGCAGACGAATTAATTTCGACAGGTAATTTTGTATTTTATATAGCATGGAAAAAGTCAAAACAAAAGCAAACAAAATAAAATAAAACACAGATTACAGTTCGTGCCTCGTTTACAAGGAAATAGACGAAACAAGAGGCGCGTTTACATTACTTTCTAAAGCGCGGGTTGAGTTTAAATTGTCGACATATCGGTATCGGTATCGGATGCATCCCTGTCCTTAACCGAGACAGTTTTCAAGTAATGACTCCGGAATCCTACACTATGCGTAGTCCGGCACGCACTTGACAATTTTTCTCTTTAGAGTGACGGAACCTTAAAAATTAAGAAATCTATAAGTTTCAGCCTCCAACCCTTCGTTAAGGGGGGTGCGATTCTGTATTACAACAATTTCTCATATACATAATCAATTTCTCATGGGTACTCCCAAAGGTCCTAGAAAACTGAAATAAGGTATTCAGGCTAGGATTTGTACATAAAAAACGAAAAAAAATAAGACTCTTGTAACTTTAACCGTCCAACAAAAGGGGTGTGCAGGTCGTATAAAATTTCTTATGGGTAGGTACTGCGAAAAGATTTACAAAGTTGAAATTTGTTATGAAAGCTAGATTACTACAAAAATAACGAAATAGATGGTGAGCTTTGAAGAAAGGAACTGCATCATGCAAGAAATACAGTCCGAAAGAATAAAAAAAAAAGAACTTCTTACAAAAATAAATGAAATCCTGCCAAAAACATTTCATGTTACCAAGACTTACAAGCATATAACGTTCTCACTGTTAAAAAGTTATCAGATCTCATGTAGAGTCAAGCCTCTAACTCGACAAACACTACTTACATCTTTGTCAAAAGTAAGGGCCGTTTCGCGGCCGTCGTAGGACTTAAAAAAGTCACTGGTCTTTGATGTTGTGTCATGCAATAGTTCCACGAAACGGCCAGGTCATACTTTTTGACCAGGAAGTAAGGTTTATTAGGGTTAGACTTGGGGCTTGTGGAGTATGGGGCTTGGCTCTAAGTGAAATCTGATATTTTTTTTACATTGAAAACGTTATGAGCTTGTGAGTCTTAAGCTTGAGTATCTATGTCACTGGAACATAATGTAGTTTAAAAAATTAAGAATATAAAAAAAAAACTTTTGTCTCACTAAATATTTATATTTGTGGAAAAAAATTGTCTGCCTGGCTGCCTTATTTGGAGCTTGACAAAATATTTTAGATTAGATTTATGAAGTTTGACTGTATGTTAACCCTGATCCGTAATAACTAAAGCTACGCAATAGCTTTATACAACAACTGCTCAAGTTGAGGTACTTATGTACTTTGCATTTGGAGCTTGACAAAATATATTCGATTAGATTTATGAAGTTTGACTGTATGTTTACCTTGCTTGAGCTGTCAGTGACTGGATGAAGACAACCCTGATCCGAAATAACTAAAGCTATGCAATAGCTTTACAAAAACTGCATAAGTTGAGGTACCTATGTAATTTGCATTTGGAGCTTGACAAAATATTTTCGATTAGATTTATGAAGTTTGACTGTATTTTTTACCTTGCCTGAGTTGTCACTGACTGGAAGAAGACAACCCTGATCCCTAATAACTAATGCTATGCAATAGCTATGTACAACAACTGCTCAAGTTGAGGTAACTACCTATGGACTAACTAAGTGTATATATGTCTGTTCTGTGCCAAAGTACGGAACAAATGGTGCAGGAGGCTTTTGACTAGAAACAAAGACAGTATCGATTCCGTATTAGAATGAGCTTTCAAATGTGTTCAGGTTTTTGTGGATGACTGAATTTTCATCTTACGAAATCTATAGACATTATGATAGCCTTGCTTTAAACCTAATAGGTTCAGATAATAATACCAATAGTCATGTTTAGTGTTTGGTGGATTTAGGTAATTTAGTCGCAGCATTTTTTTACAATATCGAATGCAAGTGCTATGCGAGAGCCAAAACTAATTTCCACTACATGTGTTATCTTTTGTTTGAAGTGGCATGTCATTGACCCTTGCACAGAAGAGGCGTCGCGGTTTCGCCATTAGGTGCCTCGGCGGTTGCGCGCATGCCTGTTCCTCAGGTCGCGCCCGACGCCGCTTCTCGATTGAAATCATTCTAATTAAAATGGTAATCGTCAGTTTTTTGTGGTGAACTTCAGGCCATTGTGTTGGCTCGTCTCAGTGGCCACGGCTTGCTGGTCCCCGCTCGGGCCGGGGCTGAGACAGTGCGGCCGCATCTTACCAGCCGCCACTGTTGTCACTGCGGTGTTTCGCGGGCGGGCAGATTTATTTGGACGTACCCCCTTCGGGGGGCGCGGGGTCGGGCGCGCCACCCACCGCGCCACCTCCACACATTTGACTGGATCAATAAGTAAGCAAAGGATGCCCGAGCAGAAAAACCATACACCCGACCACCCCAAGGGGGCACACGTAACCAACACCCCCCACTAGCGGGGGGTATCACTCCACAGATTGCCATTTTCTCTTTGCCTACGCTTTAATTAGTTGCGTAGTGACGCGTGTGTACCCATAATCCCTTGTTATTAAACCGTCGAACTCGTCGAGGCTCGAGGTGCTGACCTCGCCGTTTCCCGCCGTCTTGCATGCAGTTCGACTCGTCCAACACGCACGACGTCCATAAAAATATGGAATCTGCTTCTCGGCAGGCGGCATAACAAACTTTAGTTCACAACTGACATAAAAACTCTCGTAAACAGCCATTTTAAGTACCATCTTCCAAGTTGCTTGGAACAAGATGATTTACCTCTAAACAAACAAACCTTCCCTTCTAGAAAACACGACACGTGATCAAGTCCTTGCAATAGCCAGAAAAATCCTTATCTTCATCGAACTCTCTTGATAATATAATAATAATTTATCTACGACCACCGTTGAGGGTAAACATAGATAACCAGCTCATAGCAAACATTCAGACAACACCGACAGATAACTAGCTCATACCAAACATTTAGACAACACCGACCTTAGACAATCACGATCATAATCCATTGGTTGTCTCAAACTGCAGACTAAAGCCGATAAAGCCTTAATATTTATGCATCGAGCATTTACGAAATGTAATCTGCTTATCACAGTGGTTCCCAAACGGTGCACCGCGGCGCCCTGGGGCTGTCCTGTATGTAGATAGGAAAATAAATTCCCGCTAGCTTCGATCGCGCATGTTTTCAATACTGTTAGGTGTTCCCTAAACCAGCATAAGCTTTCTTTCTGCCTTTCTATGGCATTGTAGCTCCAAGACGGCTGAACCAAGCTACTTATTGTAGTCTCGGACACAAAGTTATTGAAATTTCGTTAACACAGCTAAAAGTTTATATCCTTGTGTATGGTTTGTCAGATTTCTGTAAAAAAACCTAACCACTCCGGGAGTGCCGACAGAAGTGAAAACTTTTTACAGTTTTATAAGTTTTGACCCTGCGAGTGTTCCTGGTAAGGTGTCAGTGACGGTGTTGCGAGTTCAATGGTTTCTTCCCATCTCAAATACAGTTTTATAAGTTTTGACTCTCCGAGTGTTCCGGGTGCCCAACGCGCCTAAAGAAGTTTTCACTTCAAAAATTTACAAAACTCCGTAAAATATTGTTTTACGGAAATATGATAAACCACCGACACAAATAATAGTTTTTAGAACGTGTTTGCAAAATTTTAAAAACTTTAATTTATTATGATTCAAATAAGACCAAACTACGTTTATATACAACGCGTTATGGCGGCTCACAGGGCGTTTTTTTTATATCGATGGTCTCAAACCATGTAATGTCTGACGGGGCGCCGCCGTGGCAAGTTACCAATCCTGAAAGTGCGCTATAACGTAAAAAAAAGAACGTGAAGAAGTTTGAGAACCCCTGTCTTAGCAGATTCTGCTGTCCCGTTAAAGTCTGATGCCGTACATAAGGACATTACACACATTCTATCCCGCTAAATGGCATTGCTGTACTGCATTATATCTTAGCTTCATCCTTAAAGCAATCCTATTGTATTTCAAAGCACCCCTAACTTTACCTACTCTCATCTATCACTCTTGGTCAGGTAACAGAGGACACCAACACAGGTAAGCAACATTTAATCATCATTACACACATTCTATCTCGCTAAATGGCATTGCTGTACTGCGTTCTATCGTAGCCTTATCCTAAAAGCAATCGTATTGTATTTCAAAGCACCCCTAACTTTACCTGCTCTTATCTATCACTCTTGGCCAGATTACAGAGGACACCAACACAGGTAAGCAACATTTAATCATCCTATACGTGAAATAAACTCCGAACCACAGAATACTTAAGAGTACTTCACAGCCTAGCAACCAACAAAAACAACTGTGTCCTCCCTCCCTATTAGATCTGCGCACAACGATATTTATTTTCTTTTGCCATACTCCAAATTCCGGCTTGGTAACAGTCATTGTGGATTGTTGATCATGTATTATCGTGTGTTCAGAACTCACAATATTTTGAATGGCGCATGTTGTTCCGCATTCCATCGGCTTCTAAGAATACTCTTGACAGAATGCCATTACCAAGTTTCCTTTGCACTGTATCACCATACTGTTCTATCCCCGTTGTGCGACACCTTATAATATATGTTCTTTGGTTTTCTTGTGTTAAAGTTATACACTACAAGAAAAGGCCTTAGATGTCATCCAAGCATTACAAAAAAAAACCGGCCAAGTGTGAGTCGGACTAGCACTCCGAGGGTTCCGTACCACCACACCTCTCCACACATCTACATAGCATAAGGACAATGATACCTATTCATATTACAAACAAAAGATTTCAACTTGAGCGACAAAAATATAATTTTTTTGTTATTCAGTTCGGACTCCTTAGCGCGAGTACGACTCACACTTGGCCAATTTTTGTTATTTGTTGTTTTACTTCAGTATTAGTATTATTATAACACCAAGTTTTACGTTACTAATTTACGTATGCATTACCGTTTTTACAATAGAGCTAAATCATAAATACTTCTAAAGACCTATATTATTTTTAGCGTTTTATAATTTTTAATATTTGTTCTTATAACGACAACAGAAATACACATTCTGTCAAAATTTCAACTGTCTACCTGTTAGGTTCATGAAATCAGCCCGCTGACGGACGGACAGATAGCGGAGGCTTAGTAATAGGGTCTCGTTGGTCACCCGTTGGCTTTACGGAACCCTAAAAGCACAATTGGTAAGCCTTTACTTATATACCCTTTCTTTAAATATATATGTTTATGAATATATTTTTTTATTTACAATAAGTATGCCTTTAGCATCAGGGGTAAGTGATGATGATGACGAAGATGAAAGCGGGCTTACCAATATTCCCCAACGCAATGGAAACAAGGTTAGACTCCGCCGGGAATCGAACCCGAGACCTTCTAATGTGAAGCTAATGGACTTAACCATTACGCCACGGAGGCGGTTAAAATAATATTTAAATCTTTTGCAAATCATAAACAATCAGCGTGAAACTGCTCCCCTGTAAAAGCTTTAATTTTTACCCGGCACTCTCCCGTCTCGAGATCGCGTCGAGTGCGTCGCCGGGCTCTTTCCGCGCGATGGCAATCGAAATAATTATCATAAAGTAAATCCCCATAATTCGGCGGCCGCCCCCAGCCACGGTAAACGACGGCCCTCGACGCCGCTAGTGATGTATATCGGCTGACTCTATCGTATCGATGAAATGAATCCGACATCGACGCATGCTATGAACACTTCTGCCTTTGTCATTTGACTTAACTATAAGTGGCATCTTATAGTGTTGGATGATATCGATACAAATAAATAGGTAAGTGTTATGGCTTTCCGTTATTGACAAATATAACCATAGTCTGCTCCTTATTATGGCTTTACCTTATTGACAAATATAAACAGAGTCTGCTCCTTATTATGGCTTTATCTTATTGACAAATTTGCACTAATATGCATATTCTGCTCCTTATTATGACTTTACTTTATTGACAAATATAACAATAGTCTGCTCCTTATTATGGCTTTACCTTATTGATAAATAATAACCATAGTCTGCTCCTTATTATGGCTTTACCTTATTGATAAATAATAACCATAGTCTGCTCCTTATTATGGCTTTACCTTATTGATAAATAATAACCATAGTCTGCTCCTTATTATGGCTTTACCTTATTGATAAATAATAACCATGCTCTGCTCCTTATTATGGCTTTACCTTATTGATAAATAATAACCATAGTCTGCTCCTTATTATGGCTTTACCTTATTGACAAATATAACCATAGTCTGCTCCTTATAATGACTTTACTTTATTGACAAATATAACCATAGTCTGCTCCTTATTATGTCTTTACTTTATTGACAAATATAACCATAGTAAGCTCCTTATTATGGCTTTACCTTATTGACAAATATAACCATAGTCTGCTCCTTATTATGAACTTTATTGACAAATATAACCATAGTCTGCTCCTTATTATGACTTTACTTTATTGAAAAATATAACCATAGTCTGCTCCTTATTATGACTTTACTTAATTGACAAATATAACCATAGTCTGCTCCTTATTATGGCTTTACCTTATTGACAAATATAACCATAGTCTGCTCCTTATAATGACTTTACTTTATTGACAAATATAACCATAGTCTGCTCCTTATTATGTCTTTACTTTATTGACAAATATAACCATAGAATGCTCCTTATTATGGCTTTACCTTATTGACAAATATAACCATAGTCTGCTCCATATTATGAACTTTATTGACAAATATAACCATAGTCTGCTCCTTATTATGACTTTACTTAATTGACAAATATAACCATAGTCTGCTCCTTATTATGACTTTACCTTATTGACAAATATAACCATAGTCTGCTTCTTATTATGACTTTACTTTATTGACAAATATAACCATAGTCTGCTCCTTATTATTGCTTTATCTTATTGACAAATATAATCATAGTCTGCTCCTTATTTTGTCGTATCAAACAGGCAGGGTATTTCAGCTCAGTGTAATAGTCAGTAACCAATCAGCAGTGTAACTTTCTCATCTAAATAACTAGTTGTTTTTTTTTCTAATTTACAACTTGTAAGCCCTTGGCATCAGCTCACCCGACGGTAAGTGACGATGATGCCGAAGATGAAAGCGGTGGGCTTACCTAAATTCCCCAACGCAATTGGGAACTGGCTATCTTATCTTCAAGCCTGGTAGCTAGCCAGGCGGGCTTGTAAAATGGCCTTCCACCAACTAAACGGACTCTTACAAAGTTAGACTCCGCTGGGAATCGAACCCGCGACCTTCTGATGTGAAGCTAATGAACTAACCATATTACGCCACGGAAGCGGTTAAGATATTCTTTCTATATCCTTTCTATTTTGTGATACTGTTTTCTTTTTCGATCACGCCCATTGAAACTGTATACTGTGTTCTAGTCCCTACGTTGGTCGTCTCGGGTGGGTCAATCCGGCGTCCTTAGTTTTTGCCCCACACCGCTCAACTCGACATTGCCAATGGAATTTAATTCGCTCGCTTGTTCTAACGTCTTACCCATCTTTTTGTCCTCTTCTCCCTCATTAATGCCAATAATGGGTTAGCTTCGTATCCGATTCCTCCCGCGAAGGTGCTCAAGTTATTTATCTTTTTGAAAGCGATCCAAAACTCTCAATTTCTTTTGTTTTTCTATTGTATCTATCAATGCATATTGTATAGCCATAGCGTCAAAAGCATTTAAAGTTTCGTGACATCTGTCGTTATTTTGAACACCCCATTTAACGCGCAAAGCGCGTGCTTCAGCAATCTGAGCTTTAACTTTTGTTACTACACGTGTGCGATTAGAGGTGTCTGTGTGCGACTTCGTGGTAATAATAATAAGTAGCCAGTGCCTACTCACCCCTGATCACCCCCACCCCTCGTCCTACAAGCGCGACTTACTTTTACCACCTACAAAACGAGCTTTAATTACTAAACTCTGTATACAATCCATACTCAATTTATTAGTGGCCTAATTAGAAGATCCTGTCTGATGTAGAATTATTCATATTGGGTTTATGGGATTGTAATGGTGTCAAAGGTGTCTTAACGCATGACGCCAAGCATAGGGCATTCTCGTAGCCGCAGGGCCCCGCAGGGGTCGCCATTGTCGGCCGCGGGGACACTCGTCGCTTCGACCCTACTGTTTGTATGTATACAAGTAGACAACGCTCGGATTTTTACTTACGTACGCTATGACAACAAAAAAACTTGACTAACATTATGTTTCTTTTTTAAACAATCTACAATCACTATTTTCTCTTGTTTGTATAATGATGAGCCCGACCTTTCTGTATATACTGATAAATTGTTTTGAACAAGAGGTACAAAGATCGATAAGTTGATACCTGTAGGTAAGTACCTAATCATTTATACAGACATTGTGGTGGTTCGATTAGCAAACTAGTGCTGCCAAAAGAAATAAATAATTTACTTAATCTTATAGACTTTATTCGAAACCATTGAGTATTTTGCTCATAATATAGGGGGGCAACAACTATTGATAAACTGTTATTTTATAACTGTAAGTTATTTTTTGCAAAACTGCTAGGAGTGGCCACTTTTGACAATATCTACAAACATAACTTGTTGCTAACAGGTAAAGTTAAACAACGACATTTAAAAAATAAGTACCTTGTACCCCTGTGTTGTGTTGTACGCAAAAACTCAATGATTTCTATAAGAATGAGTAAATTATCTATTTCTATTGGCGGCGCTGGTGTGCTAATGGCATCTTACCTAGGGTTGCCAAGCGTTCTGTTTTCCCAGGACGTGTCCTGCTTTTGGAGTTTCCTGGATAGTTTTTTAAGTAGTGTCCTTGGTTTTTGGGTAAATTGTCTTATTTAAGAATAGAGTATATCTTTACCTAGTAGAGGTGCGATAGACATTGAAGAGCATCAAAAAAGGCCAAACACTAGATTACAATCTTAGGTAGGGACTTCGAAAGCCTTAGACACTTTCTCTAAGAAATTGTCAATAAATGAGAAAACAGTTCCTAGCTTTTGAAAGGGCTTTAGCTTAATTTTTCTATTAGTTAAGTTTCGTTGATCCTATATTCATCGCGTAATTGCTATCAACTGTTTTTCATGTATTGCGTCCTGTTTTTAAACAGGAATGTCCTGGTATTCCGAATTTGGGGATGGCAACCCTAATCTTACCGGCACTGAACCTTGAGTTGAATTATACATATTCAAAGAAAATTTTCACAAGAAGTACCTGTCTTTTCAAATTTTTACATTAGCTTTTCCTATCTTTGCCTACGACAGTATTAATAACAATAAACCCCTAAATAAAATGCGGCACGCTGTTAAAATGATTGTGGTTTATTGCTGAATAACTGATAGTATAAAATACAAGTGGCAGAGTTAGGGCTCTTGAGCGCGTAAAGCGTAATGGCGGCGGACATGTTGTGATATGACGTGTCGCAATGGCGTGCGGACAGCGCGGCTTCGGCTGCAAGCTTAAAAATCGTCAAACCGAGGATAAGTACGTAGCCATTACACACGCACGCACCGCACACCTGCCCGCCCCACCAACCGCCTCGAGATGCAAAACACTCGAACAATCGCCCTCTCCACTCAATATATAAATTGTTTTTTTTTTATTTGTCTCGATTAAAACTTCCAATCACACGACATACGCGCTTTTCTTACAGTCTTTAGGAGCTGATATTTTCTCCAACGAAGCACATAAGCGTGTATTCGAGTACGTCTCAACGATTCGGATTTGGCACGGGTTCAAATTAATTTAGTTAATTTCTACAGCCATACCACTGCGTTATCCTCCTGTCATAATTCAGACCATAAACGTGCGTTAGCTTAAGTGAAATGTGTTGTGTATTCGGTATCAGAAGTGAAAAGCCCTTTCGATGTTATGTGAGGCTTGCTGGACCCTATTTCAAACAAATAGTTATCATAGTTCGTAGGTTTTTAAAGCTAGAGTGTTCTACAGAATGCATTATGTTCACGCAATGTTACGGTAGTCACTAGTCTAAATTATTTCGTATACTAATAGACTACTCCGATTAAGGCGTTAAGACGACTCAATCCGAGCAGGTCGATACGTGATAGAATAATATCGAACATAGCACTATTAATTTTAAGTTCAAATCAATGCGGGCTTTTCAACGCCTCGTCGGTTACGCTGAGACCGAACGCACGATTCTAAATTTTTATTAGTTTTAATTCACTTTCAAATAAATTTTTCAAAAATGATAAAGTCGCGCATTTTTAGTGTGTTGGTTTCATTCGACATAACGAGATTTTTTTTAAATAATGCCAAAAACAGGGTCTACTGGATATTTTTTTACATCAATATATAATATTTAGCGGATATTTTTATAATTGTATTTAATTAAATAGATTTTTTATTACTTCAAGAATTTTTTTTTTTCACATTGGTGGCTTTACTCAGTCTTTCAATAATTTATTTAGATATTGTCATGAGACCCTTGTTAGGGCCTTAATACAATTTCTTTATATGTTTCTAAACTGCGAGCAACGCAACTGGCTATTCGGCTCGTACAAAGTGCAGTCGATATAAACGACCGAATCGCAACGGTCGACTGGTGCAAGGTAACCGCCATGTTGCCGCTCTTGCGCAGCTTTTGCCACACCACTGACTCCATGTCGTGGAATCACCGTCTAATGAGTATCATTGTTCAAATGGTATAAGTATGATACCGCGTAATAAATATCGAATAAATTTTCGTCGCAGTATTGTCATATAACTTTGTGCATGTTTGGGTCTTAATTCAATTCAAAATAACTAGTGGCCCTGTGAGCAGTAGACCTCGTGAGTTTTTCGAAATGGTTGAAATATGAATGTTTTACGTTTAGAAACCCTATGGCTCCGCCATTTTTAAAAATTTCCAAAAACTAAATCGACAAATAAATTAATATTATCGAACCTACTCACAAAATTTCACGAGAATCGGTTGAGAAATGCATCCTGTAGAAGAGAACAGCCGGACATCCGCCGGACACACGAAAGCATTTTTGCCCAAGCTGAAAAGGAGACGCTTCGCGCGCCCTCGCTCCGAAATAATAGATATTTTGGACAATATAATCCATAGTGTTAGTAACAATACAAATAAAAAAACAAATGAATAGTAATAGGATTTACACGGTCTTATTAATTAATTTTACATGCAGCCTTACCTACCGCCACTGAATAGGGCAATCTGATCGGCCAGCTATAACGCATGAAAGCCATCAGTGCAAGCATCACCAACACCGCGTGATGCGTTGCAGTACATCGGCAGCCCGAACAGCCACAGATGAGATGCTAGCTACATCGTAACAACAGCATCCTGAATACGTTATTTATTGTGCTGAACGCGCATGACGTTGATCGTCTTCTGCATATAGTTGACCCACAGACTGCACGTATAAAAAAGACGGGGAAACAGCTTTAAATAAAAAAAACCAAACAGATTTAGCGCAACAACGTGCAAATCTGCTTAAATAAGAGTAGTTTACACCTGGTTCTTGAACATGCTGATGTGTATTAAGAACATTTCACACATACTTTGGGGCCAGATGACCATGTGTAATTTGTCCCAGAATATTTATTTATATACAAAGTCGGGATTTTCCGAATGAACGAGCTCAGTGCCTTACCGGATACCCAGGGATTAGTATTCAAGAAACGATCATCGTTCTTGTTAATGCAAGATATGCTCTTAGTCTGGTGCTTATGTGAACAAAAGTACTGTTCCCTGGCTAGACTTAATTAATACACAATAAGTCATCTTCCAGTTTATTGTTTGGGGTCATTAAACGTGACATGCCACGAGAAGATCCTTAGGAGAACCAAAGTAACCGACTTAGCTCTCAGAATTGCTAATCTAAGCGGCAGTAGGCGGGGTACATAGCTCGTAGAACAGATGACTGTTGGGGCAATAAATTTCTCGAATGGCGACCGCGCAGCGGAAAACGTAGCGTAGGCAGGCCTCCCACTCTGTAGACCGATGACCTGGCGAAGGTCGCGGGAAGCCGCTGGATGCATGCAGCGCAGAACCGTTCATCGGAGAAATCCTTGGGCGAGGCCTATGTCAAGCAGTGGACGTCCTTCGGCTGATATGATGATGATGAAACGTGAAGTGACGGTAACTTTATTTGGGCTATATTTTATCCTTTCTAGGTATTATATGCACTTGATCATTTTCTGAGCAGTACATACCTACCGAATGAATAATCATAAATTACTGTACATGAGATGGTGTTATTTCTACTGGTTTATAGTAACTCAAAGTATTTTTTCTTTTTCCAGTGGCGATGGAGGAGGAATCTAGCGACCTGCCCGGCACAGACGGGCTGGCACCCAAGCAGCGGCATCAAGCGAAGCATCGCGAGCTGTTTCTGTCGCGGCACGTAGAAACGCTGCCGGCGACGCACATACGCGGCAAGTGCTCCGTCACGTTGCTCAACGAAACGGAGTCGCTCACCAGCTATCTCAATAAGGATGTGAGTATGTACTGCGGCTGTGACCAGTGCGACTACCCACAGGTGCAACGTTGTTGCCGCACGTAGAAACGCTGCCGGCGACGCACATACGCGGCAAGTGCTCCGACACTTTGCTCAACGAAACGGAGTCGCTCACCAGCTATCTCAATAAGGATGTGAGTATGTACTGCGGCTGTGACCAGTGTGACTACCCACAGGTGCAACGTTGTTGCTGCACATAGAAACGCTGCCGTCGACGCACATACGCGGCAAGTGCTCCGACACTTTGCTCAACGAAACGGAGTCGCTCACCAGCTATCTCAATAAGGATGTGAGTATGTACTGCGGCTGTAACCTGTGTGACTACCACTACCCACAGGTGCAACGTTGTTGCTGCACGTAGAAACGCTGCCGTCGACGCACATACGCGGCAAGTGCTCCGACACTTTGCTCAACGAAACGGAGTCGCTCACCAGTTATCTCAATAAGGATGTGAGTATGTACTGCGGCTGTAACCAGTGTGACTACCACTACCCACAGGTGCAACGTTGTTGCTGCACGTAGAAACGCTGCCAGCGACGCACATACGCAGCAAGTGCTCCGTTACGTTGCTCAACGAAACGGAGTCGCTCACCAGCATCTCAATAAGGATGTGAGTATGTACTGCGGGTATAACCAGTTTGACTACCCACAGGTGCCACGTTGTTGCTGCACGTAGAAACTCTGCCGGCGACGCACATTCGCGGCAAGTGCTCTGTCACGTTCTTAAACGAGATATCTCAATAAAAATGTGAGTACTTCGGCTTCAACCAGCGCTCACTGGCACCTCGCGAAACATTTGTCGCGGCTCGCAGAGACGCTGCCGGTGACGCACATCCGCGGCAAGTACCCCCTCACACTGCTCAACGAGACGGAGTCGCTCACCAGCTATCTGCGGTTACCCGCACTGGTTATCGCTAAGGAATATCACGACGATAGCGACGACAAATTTGTTCGCGGCGCGCATGTTAGCCCGGCAAAATCTCTGTAAAAGTACGTGGCGATCCATCCACTTCGAGACCAGCTATCTCAATAAAGGATCCGAATGGCCTGTGCCAGAATAATAACGCTGACCCATAGGAACAAACACTATTGCCGTCTCTTAGATTAGTTTAGCGGTCTATAATGAAAACTTTCCAGTTTTCAAAATCGCCAGTATTTCTGACTACTATCCCAATACATATAAATAGGATAAAACAAAGTCCCCCCCCCCCCCCGTCTGTTTGTCTGTCTGAGCGCGATAAACTCAAAAACTACCAAACGGATTTTAATACGATTTTCATCAATGGATGGAGTGATTAATGAGGAAGGTTTAGGTGTGATGCGGCTTGCGGACTGTGCACCTTCTAGTCTTCTATATATCATCATATCAGCTCATATGAGTCCCCACCGAGGGGCTCGACCCTACCCTGAATTAAGGCGATCGGGCCTTCGTCGACCACGCGGGCCCAGTGCGGGTTGGTCGACTTCACCCACAACCTGCGAGTTTCTTCCCAGGCGTGTGCAGGTTTCCTCACGATGTTTTCCTTCACCGTAAGAGCGTCGGAAAAACGTATATATAAAATCTAAATTCGATATCACATTGGTACGTGGCAGGATTCAAACCACGACCTCCCGGACAGGAGGCGGCGGCCCTAGCCGTTACGCCACAGACGCTCTTTTGACAAAAGTCATTATACAAGTACGATTTGTATTTTATACGTTTTATTTTTGTAATTATATTGCAGTGAACATTGATCTCTAATCCTACTAATATTATAAACGCGAAAGTTTGTAAGAATGTATGGATGTATGTTTGTTACTCTTTCACGCAAAAAAACTACTGAACGGATCTGGCTGAAATTTGGTAGGTAGACAGATTAGGACCTGGATTAACACATTGGCTACTTTTTTCCACGCTCGCGAGTCATAGAAACGTTGTCCACGCGGGTGAAGCCGCGGGAAACAGCTAGTTCATTAACAATTTTCATGTCCGTGTCATAACTTCTTTAGACTTAGAAGAAATATTCAACTACTTATGTATGTAATGTAGTATTTTTTTATTAAATTGAGCAATTATGTGTTCCGGCTTTATGATAGCCAGTTCTCCACTGCGTTGGGGAATCTTGGTTATCCCGCATCCATCTTCGATATTATCATCACTTGCCATCAGGTGAGATGATTCCAAGGGCTAAGTGTGAAAAAAAAAGATTTTGAACCAAGCACCTAACCGCTAGAAAAGTCTTCTTAGAACATCACGGTTATGGCCACACGATAACTGGTAAATTAGGACGTGTCACACCCTGCTGTGACGTCACATCCTGTTTCCCTTTCAATGTGACTAAACAACATACACAATAAGTAGCCTTGACCATTTAAGAAATAATCTCTTAACATGCTTTTGTGTAAAAAATATGTAAGCCAGTTGACTATCTGTTTATTTTATTTTTACTAACCAAGATTTTTTCTTTTGTTTCAGGACGCATTTTTTTATTGTTTAGTATTTGATCCTTCACAAAAGACTTTATTAGCAGATAAGGGAGAAATCAGAGTTGGAAGTAGATATCAGACTGAAGTAACTAATTTATTAAAAGAAGGTATGTGTACTTTGTATATTTGTGTATTTTTGGTTGGGGAAAAGTTTCTTTGTATTTAGTATGCAAACTCAAACAGGGCGACCAGAGCAAACTGCATCTTGAACGTTAAAATTTCCAGAATGGAAACGCATGAACCAAGTTTGTGGTACTGACTGATACTGCATTAGGTCCATAAACAACACAAATTCTATTCGCGGCCTGTGTTGCATTTTTACCTTTTCTAAATAAAATTTCAAAATGTAGCGAATTTTTTCGTTACTTTCACTCATTTTCGTAGACACAAAAAAAAACATTGAAAAATGGCGAAATTTTTTTATTTTATCAATATTTGTATGGGTACCTTTTTAATATACGTATAACCAGCCATACAAATTTGTACTTACAAAATATGAAGACAGTTTTTCCCCGACCTATTCTCTTCTATTAACGTGTAGTACAAATAACCGTGCTATCCAAGGAACAGACGGCGCGGCGGTTGCCTGGTGTTGCACTTAGCATCACCCGCCGTCACGTGTAGGGCATTTAGATTTACACCTACGGACGTGTGCAACGCGACGTTCCAGGTTTCCTCACGACGTGTTTCCTTCACCGTTAAAGCTATCGGTATCTATCTATGTAAGTTTCGAAAAACTCAGTGAACCCGGAACCTCTGGTTAGGAGGACCGAATCGTTACTGATAGAGCCACCGACGCTTTTATATGTACGTATTACGTTAACAAACCCTAACATCGCCACTGCTGGGGCGCAGGTGTCTTCCACAAAGTCGGAAAGGTCAGGCCATACTCCACACTCCATCTCCCCATCTTGACTGCACCCCCTACACTCCCATCCTATCTACAACTATCCCTCTGCACTGGTGTCTGGGCCTTCGCGCCCTTGCAGCAAATGCTGGCTGGTAGGGGGTCTTGAACAGAACTATAATTAATGTTGTAATAAAATGAAGCTAAATGTGAATATTGCATATATTGTATCCTTGGCTAAACGCATTTACACTCCACTTGTTATATTGTTCCAGGCGAAGAGGACCCTCGAAACAGTGAACAGCTAGAAACACTCGTTTGGACACCGGATCACGGATTAACAGACAGACAAATAGATCAGTTCCTGGTAGTCTCCCGCTCGGTGGGCACGTTCGCGCGCGCCCTAGACTGCTCGTCCAGCGTGAAACAGCCCTCGCTGCACATGTCGGCCGCCGCCGCCAGCCGCGACATCACATTGGTGAGTGGCGCAGTGCGACAGAGACAAAGCACAAACTCAATTATAGACTGAAGCTGTCCAGGTGATGAGCAGACAACCAATGAGATGCTCCGACAATATGGTAAGGTTAGTAGAAAGATGCTGGATTGGAAAAGCCAAAGACCGAAATGAATAGCATGCTTGGGAAGGCCTTCACTCAGCGTTAGATGACTGCAGTGTAGGCTAAAGAAAAAGGGGAGAAAACTCGTTTTTTGGCGTAATTTTCACAAGATATCAAATCAAGGTGATTTTTCCGCTCACTAATCAAATAAAAATGGTTAAATAAAAAACCAAACGTTTGAATAAACTTAATAGTTTTAACACAAAATTATTAAATCAAGATGAGTTTCCCACTCACAGATCAAACAAATATGGTTAAATAAAAAACCAAACGTTTGAATAAACTTTCATAGTTTTAACACTAAATTATCAAATCAAGAATGAGTTTCCTCCCACTCACAGATCAAACAAATATGGTTAAATAAAAAACCTAAAGATTGAATATAAACTTTCATAGTTTTAACACTAAATTATCACCAATTATTCCCACTCACAAATCAAACAAGTATGGTTAAATAAAAAACCAAACGTTTGAATAAACATTCATAGTTTTAACACTAAATTTATGTGAAATGTGCGTTAAATGGTGCCAATGGTTGTTACTAATATGTAAGTTTAGTGCAATATTGAACAGAGAAAAACCTAGTAATGGTTTGTTTTGCACTCTGAATTATCTTAATTGGACATACTTTTAACATCAAAGTCATCAAACACACCATTGGGTAATTATTTACACCAAAAATAAATAACTTTAGAAAACTGTGTATTTACCAGATACGCTAAACTACTAGGTTTTATGATATAGCGTCCCCATTCACCGACAGCTAGGTCAAATAGTGAGGGCCGCTATTCCTGCCAATGGAAAATCTGGATAGTTGTTTGACAAGAGACAAGGATTTTTAAGGATTTCATTCATTCATATCAGCTCATATACGTCCCCACCGAGGGGCTCGAGCCTACCCTGAATTAGGGCGATCGGGCCTTAGTCGACCACGCGGGCCCAGTGCGGGTTGATCGACTTCACACACAACCTGCGAGTTTCTTCGCAGGCGTGTGCAGGTTTCCTCACGATGTTTTCCTTCAACCGTAAGAGCGTCGGATAAACGTACATATGAAATCTAAATTCGAAATCACTTTGATACGTGGCAGGTTCGAACCACGACCTCCCGGACAGGAGGCGGCGGCCCTAGCCATTACGCCACCGACGCTCTAAAATATTCAAATAGCTATGTAAGGCAGAGAGCCGCCTCTGTGGCCTTACACCAAGTGGTCACGGGTTACATTTCCGGTGGGGTCTTACTTTGCATGACTCGGTTTTGTTGGGGGTTTGGCGTATTTGTCTAAAACTTAATATGTGATCTAAGTATAAAATTAACTAAAATCTGTAATTTCAGAAAAAATAAATCGTTTGATTTTCCAAAACATTTTCTATTTTTAATTTATCAAAATCAATCAAAATCACAGTGTACCTAATAATTACGCGAACGGCAATGTAAAATTATGACGTAATAGTTTATTTTAAAAACACAATTTCGTTTTTGACATTTAACTGTCTCCGTGGCATAATTAATCCATTGGCTTCACACCAGGAGGTCACGGTTTCGATTGCCTGCGGGTTCAACTTGCAAGACTCGTTTTGGTTGGTGGGAGGACATTTTCTAAGCCCGCCTGGCTAGCTTTCACCATATTATCTAAGTGTTGCCGCCAAACATCAGTGTTAATATGTGTTCCGGCTTGAAGGTAAGATAGCCAGTTAGTTCTCCACTGCGTTGGGGAACCTTGGTAAGACTGCTTTCATCTTCGGCATCATCCTCACTTAACAACAGGTGAGATGCTGCCAAGGGCTTTTCTAATGTGGATTAAAATAATAAATAATAAAATGTAAGTAGACAGGCATCTACCGGATTTTCACGATAGATTCTGCTGCTGCAGCCATCATTCGATTAATGTAGCATCTATAAGGCAGTTTTATGTATACAAACAACATTTGCCAAGGAATTTATACACATAAATTAAGTAGAAAAGTGTCGCATTTAGAGTGTCCAGGCAGTTTGAATGAACTGGTTCTAAAAAAATTCGAAAATTCTTTACAAACTTTAAATGTCAAGAAGTGGACAGTTTTTATCGTGAATTAATCTTTATATATAAAAAGAAACCTTGACTGGCTGATCTATCAACGCACAGCTCAAACCACCTGGTAGGATCGGCCTGCAAATTGGCGTACAGATAGCTATTATAACTTAGGTATCCGCTAAAAAACGGTTACGGGAAATTCTCACTGGCAAAAAACAGGATTTGCGCGGGCGAAGCCCCGGGCAACAGCTAGTCCCGTATAAGACCCGTAATCTACTTGGTGAGAACTATATTAACATATCAATGACAATTGCCCACAGTTCCATGCGATGGATACCCTGCACAAATCCGGCTACAGCATAGAATCGGCGCTCTCGTCACTCGTCCCCGCCTCAGGACCAGTGCTATGTCGCGATGAAATGGAAGAATGGTCCGCCTCAGAAGCGAATCTCTTCGAAGAAGCGCTCGACAAATACGGCAAAGACTTCGCTGACATCCGACAGGACTTCGTGAGTTTACCACACCGTCACGTTATTTAAAGTTTTCTATGATAAAGGTATCCATACCTTGTAAACAGATGCTTGAAATCTCTCGATAAATAAGGCCAACACGCACGTCTTCAGTGTATTGTAATAGATAATGTAATTCTTGTTCTGTCAAGTTACTTGCCATTAGAGCCTCTCATTAAGGGGATCCTCTACTGGCGCCGCCATCAAAAAATAAAATAAATGTAATAAAGGATGAATGTAGCCACTTTTGACACTTATGCTGCCAGTAAATACGGCGAACTATATTTCACAGAGTTTATAGTTTCCAAATCATCAAATTTTCGTCAAAGTATGTACTCGGTGAGTAATTATTTCCTAAGGGCGTCCGCTAAGTTCAGCAGGCGCACGTGGCGGATGCCCGCCTCGCGTGTTTGTTTTAAAAAGTAGTATGGGCAAAACCCGTCGCACGCGCCCGCGCCAGTTAGCACTGCCCACACTATTTTTCGAAACAAGTACGCGAGGCGGGCGCACTAACTGATGGCGGCGCGGCGCTAGTTAGCTGGGGGTAGCCCCTTAAAACAAGCATGCTGTACATTGTACATAGGATAGCCAAATGGGGCGAGCGGTCTTTTTACAGTCATTTTTCTTTCATTTGTGTATTTCCAGCGAGTGAGGAGGGCACTTGCTTCCCCCCCGCCCCCCGGGTTCCTGAGTACCCGCGCTGTACATTTAACACAAATTAAATTTTTACCTTTTAAAGTAACCAACGACACCTAATGAGCTTTATACGGTTGCTTTGCTTTTGTTCAGCATAATACAGCAGACATAAACATTTAAAATACATAATTTATATTGAATTTCTAAACCGAATTTATACTTGGCATAGGTAACTGCTGCCTGTCCCTTGGATAGCACAGTTAGTTGTGCCACACTAGTGCCACACGATCAGAGGGAGAAAAGCAGATTTTTTAATATGTAAAAATAAAATGATAAAAATAAAATAAAATAGGTAAAAATTAATAAAATAGGTCCAGTTACAAAAACTACAGATATTTTTCATATAAGTTATTATTATGATCAGTAATCATTTTGGAAGACCTTTAAAACTTTTAGGTACAAGCGTTAAATAAAAAATAAAAAAATTTTTTTTTCGTAAACCCTTTCATTTGATAACCATATCATAGGGGTGCATAAAAAACTGGCCCGCCACATTTGGGAGTCTGCCATATTGGATTTAGGACACTTAGCTAACCATACATTGTGCTCCAAACTTAACGTGTATGCAAGTGGTTCTAATTTAGCTCCCAATATTTTCCCGAACTAACTAACACGGCAAGATAATATAGACTATAGAGCTTGTAAAATGTGACACTTTGTACACAGTTGCCATGGAAAACGCTAAAGAACCTCGTGGAGTACTACTACATGTGGAAGACGACGGACCGCTACGTGCAGCAGAAACGCGTCAAGGCGGTGGAGGCCGAGTCCAAGCTGAAGCAAGTGTACATTCCCAACTAGTGAGTGTTTGTACCAACTGCGTTCATTATTCTCTGTGTTTGATGTTGTCGTGTGTCTTGTATGGCCGTGATCTTCGATCGCAAATAAAATAACTAGATGCTGTTAATAGTGTCCGAGTGTACTTGTGCGGTTCTCCTTTTCTGTCTAACATAGCTATTTGTATATTTTTATCTTTGTCTCCTGTCAAACAACTGCAGGTGTATTGTCTGAACCGTTTTGGAAGTTTTCTATAAAACCTAGGATCTAGTTCTTTTATGTGTGATCGTTAGTCGAAGTTTGAAGTATTTTTTGTTTGTGTTGTCATATCATAAAGGAACAGAGTAGTCTTACCACATGCTTGTTAAAATTAGTTTAAAAGAATGGCGTAAACAAGAGGAAGAAAAGTGGGTACATGTGGATACATACTGTAGTTACTAAAGCTAAACATGTTTTAACCCGGCGCCAATGACGTGTAAAAAATAACGCAGACGATGACGCTGGGTCAATATGACCCTAATGTTTTTTTTCTTAATTATCTGGTTATCTGCTGAATTATAACAAATTTAATACAAAGTAAGAATGAAGTCATTTCTTGGTACCAAGATGTTTAAGTTAATTTAGATATCAAACTATAATTTGGTTTTAATGCAACAACCTCAAAAGGGCAACTAAAATAATTTCTCTTTTGGAACAAAAAATGTATGGAGCTGTAGCTATTTTATTCAAGAAAAGGGATTTTACCATTCTTCACTGGCGCTTGCTCATTTCACTATGGTACAAATCATATGAATTGAGGTCTTATCTCCAGCTACTGAGAAAACCAATAACGATTATAATATGTTTTTTTCGAAATTTCCCCAATTGAAAATCGCTCGGGTCAATATGACCCAGCGTCATTTTCGCCGGGTTAACATTTATTTTATAGCAAAATAATTGCAGCCAACCAGACACTCCGATTCAAAATGTCTTGTGTCAAAAAGTATAGCTGGTAGCTGGTTATGTTCATCACCATATCAGCTCATTAACGTCCCCACCGAGAGGGTCGAACCTACCCTGAATTAGGGCGATCGGGCCTTAGTCGACCACGCGTGCTCAGTGCGGGTTGGCGACTTCACACACAACCTTCGAGTTTCTTCGCAGGCGTGTGCAGGTTTCCTCACGATGTTTTCCTTCGCCGTAAGAGCGTCGGATAAACGGTCATGTTCGAATAGGGAATCGAAACCGCTGTGGCGAGAGCAACAATTTTTTTAGGTTTTTCAATTACGACCACAATTCTGCATTTATAAGATAAGGTACACATTTATTCAGAGCCCACACAAACAAAAACTAGGTAATACAGTGCAAAAAAACATTAAAAGTACTTATTTTAAAAGCATAAAATCTATTAAATATAAGGTGGGCAAAGAAAATTACTAGGCTCAGCTTGAATGCTGCAAAACCTGTTTAACACTTATTTCTCGGCAATCTTACATTATTTTCTACGGTTTCTTATACAATGTGCCGAATCTAAGTTGCTAATTTAGGATTTTTATGGTGAAAATCGTCAAAAAGTATTTCTTTTCGGGTTTTTACCATAATAATCTTAAATAATAACAACTCATTCTCAGTTAGTTATATTAGAAATCTAAGGAAATAATGTTAGTTTTCGGCCGAAAAACAAGTTTCTTATAAAAGAAGCAGTATTTATTAGCCTCAAATGCCGAAAAACCTCAAAAACAAATTGAATTTTTGTCTCATTTTTAATCGCCTTTGTGGCGTTATGGTTAGTTCATTAGCTTCACATCTGGAGGTAGTCGGTTCGGTTCCCGGCGGTGTCTAACTTTGTAAGACTCGGTTCGGTTGGTGGACTGTGGAAGGGCATTTTCTAAGCCCGCCTGGCTAGCTACCACCATCTTATCGAAGTCTAGCCACTAAACATCAATGTAAACAGCATTGATGGGTTCCGGCTTAAAGATAAGATAGCCAGTGTCCCATCTTGGTAAGCCCGCTTCCATTATTGGCATTATTGTCAATTACCATCAGATGAGACAATGCCAAGGGCTGACCAGCTGTGCATTAAAAACAGGTATCGCGTATCGAACGGTTAAACGAATATTAAATATATTGTTCGTCACCCTTGCAGTAACAAGCCGAACCCGGCGCTGATTGCAAACGCGAGCAGCGCCAAGCCGGCCGCCGTGCTCAACGGAGGCACCAACGGCACCGCCGCCGCGCAGTCGCCTGCGCACCAGATATGCGCCTCCTGTCAAGGTATGCACGACTATTCGTATTTAGGCGTACATCATTGCGTAACTTACACTGACGTAGCATCCTAGCACCTGCACACATGATACTCTGGATGAAATTACTTCATCATCATCATAATATCAGCAGAAGGACGTCCACTGCTGGACATAGGCCTCCCACAAGGATTTCCAGGTTCTGTGCTACCCGCATCCAGCGGCTTCCCGCGACCTTCACCAGGTCACCTTGTCGGAGGGCTGCCTACGCTACGTATTCCTGTGCGCGGTCGCCATTCGAGAAGTTTACTGCCCCAACGGCCATCCGTTCTACGATCAATGTGCCCCGCCCAGTGCCACTTACGTTTAGCAATTCTGAGAGCTATGTCGGTTACTTTAGTTCTCCTACAGATCTCCTCGTTTCTGATTCGATCACGATTACTTATCTAATTGTTTTCGTGTGTGAAATGTATAAATCAAATTGCTTACCCTTTCGGCATTTGAAGTTTCTCTGTTGGAATCGACCAATGACCAAGTTGGCCAGCTTTTAATAGGGTAGTTGACAACTAGTCATTTGAGGTATTTTATATCTTCTGTCAAAAAGGCAATTTAGTTCCAAAAATGTTTACATTGCAAACCGTGACGTCATAGTTTGTTAGCGTCATGTACGTGTGTCATTTTGTGATTTTCATCATCATATCAATTGAAACACATTTAAGTACTGATGGACAGACCTAAGGCATTGATTTTTAATAATTGAAAATTGAAGTCGGAATGGAAAACAAAGCGAGAAAGTACTGTTTTTTGAAAGGTAACCGACATAGTTCACAGAATCACTCAACTTAAATGGTAGTTGGCGGGGCACATAGCTCGTAGAACAGATGACCGTTAGAGTAATAAAGTTCTCGAGTGGCGACTGCGCACCGGAAGACGTATCTGGCGACCGGTCACGGAAAGCCACTGGAGGCGGGCAGCGCAGGAGGAGGAGTTTGTTGGAGGTGGCCTTTGTCCAGAAGTAGGTATACGTCTTTCGGCTAATATGATATGATGAATGTTTTTGAAATTTCAGTATGAGAGCAATTTAATGAACAATTGGCTCATAATAGTCATAATTCATTTTGATGCATTTGACTATCCTATTCCTATGTAATCGTCGTTGGAGATATTGAATGACTCAAAACTTCTGAGAATGAAGACAAAGGACAATGCTCACAATGTATGGGGAAAAAACCCAGGCCCGGCGCAAATGAAATTTATCTCAGATTTTAAGTATTCATATGTGACAAAATATTTAATTGAGGGTGTCTAAAAATCTTTTTTTAAATGTCATTAATTGCTAGTTGTTATTTGAGTTAAAAATGGGGAATTCTTTATTTTATTCATTTATCTTGTTCTAAATATGACATTTGGGCTTCTATTTTGACAACGCCACCTACATTATCTGTAATGTAACGGTAAACAAAAATCATGGGCAAATGTTTTTTTTTTATTAATATATATATATATTACAATGGCTTATACATTATAATGGTTTTTAAAAAAGAAATTTGATTGTTTTTTCAGAATTTTGTCACATATGAATACTTAAAATCTGAGATACATTTCATTTGCGCCGGGCCTGGGATTTTATTTAGCATTGTCTTTTGTTAGCCAAAACAGAAATATTGGTATAATTCTTGAACTAATGAGCGTTTTCCCATTGCAGTGACAAACTCAAACCAGTGGTACTCATGGGGACCGCAGCATTTACAGTACAGATTGTGCGGATCCTGTTGGTCGTACTGGAAGAAATACGGAGGGCTAAAGGTTGGTGTTATTTTCGGAGGCGTATTTACCCTATGTTCAGGGGGGACTTGGCCCGGGGCGGCCGGAGGTAGAAAAAGTCGTAGTAGAATTGTTTAAGGGATCCGTTTGGTTCACCGAAAAATAATAAAACTAGCCAAGTGCGAGTCGGACTAGCGGTAATAAGGGTGACGAACCACTACGAACATGCAAACGGAAGGTTACAGTAAGTTGACGTTTATCGTGTGGCAGTACGGAACCCTTAGCGCGCAACTACGACTCGAACTTGGCCGGTTTTTTGTCACTTAGAGGGGCGGTTTTTTTTTATGCCCGGGGCGCCGGATTCTCCTCTGGTTATTTTACTTGGATGGGCCTCATTGGGATTGGTCTACAACCTAGACTGTCTAGGAAAAGGAAACTTCAAAATAGAACCCGCCAAGGGGTATATGTGGGGTCTCCGTTAGTCGCAAGTAGGGTTTAATTCACTCGCTTCACATTAGGAGAGTGCGGGTTCTAACTTTGTAAGACTCGGTTTGGTTAGTGGTAGTGCATTTTCTAAGCCTACCTGGCTACTACCATTATATCTAAGTCATGTTAGCAAACATCATAACAGCATTGATGTGTTCCGGCATGAAGATAAGTATAATAGCTCCCTATAGCGTTGGGGAATGTAAGCCCGCATCCATCTTCGGCATCATCGTCACTTACCATCAGGTGAATTGTGGATAAAATAAGTAAACTAAAAACGTTAAGAACAGCCGACTTCAATCACAAAATAAATGATTGGTTCAGACTTCCATATCTTGAAATCTACATAACCGATTTTGTTGGAACTTGCACTGTTCCGTAAGTTGAAAGATACTTAATACAATAAAAAAAGATTTATTGCATTTCGATTTCTAGTTACTGAGAAATACGTGGACAAACAAACATACTTTTATGAAATTACACCTGTTAAAAACACATATACTACACACAGACAATATACGTACGTGCCGAATTGATACAGTAATTAAAAACATTAAATTTATATCCATACAATAAATATTTCTTTTAATTACGACTATCGATGTTTAATAAAACATTTATTTATTTTTATATTTTCATATCGTTTAAATTTCTACAAGAACGACGCCAGCTACGGCGAAGTAACTAGAATCTCATCTGTGGCTATAATAATGTAGGTATAATAATTCACGAACATATTAATATACATTTACCAAAACGTGCCAAAAGGCTTAATAGATAGAGTGCTGGCTACCATTTTGGTAGGTATATGATTTGTTCATGTTCCATATCGATAGCGATGATAATTCAGATCAATACGTACGAATCTAGTTTTAAGGGCGTATGTCGCTGTGTTTTTGAGTTACAGCACTTTAAAAAAAAACAGTCACATGTACATGTCCTCCGGGGCTACTGTAAGTGTACAGAATACTTCTGAAAACGAAGAAAATCGAAAAGGCAGACATGCGCAGGGCTCTTGTATTATCACGGGACTTGGTAGCAAATATGTAAAAAAAGCTCTACTAAATAATTTGTTGTTCCGGTTTATCGGAGACGTCGTCGAAGCTCCGCAGCATCCCTACTAAAAACAATAGACTACCTGGTTTATGTTTTTGCGTCCCTACTCACCAACCTTCCGGTTATAATATAGTGAGGGCCGCTATACCTGCCAACAACGCGAGGCGAAGGCAGGGACCACTTGCCGTAGGTCTTGCCGCCAAGACGCTTGTCCTGGTACTCTGCAAGGCGAGTGCATCTACTGTCCAGGTAGGTACCGGATCTGTATGCGCGCTCACCTCCGCTATGTCCGGAAATGTCCGGATAAGTGTGCTATCTGGACATTTGCAGACAGTGCGCCATACAGAAATATACCCCATCGTAGAAGCTACGGGCTATTTGCTATTATCGATGATGACATTTTGTTGTTCGTTGCAGACGGCCGGCGTATTCGGCGAAACAGAAGTCGAGGCGGTGAAGGTGCCTCGCGAGGGCGACGAGACTGCCTTGTCTGCGTCCCACCGCCCGCACCGATGTTCTGTCATCAACTGCGCCAAGGTCAGTGTAAAAATACGCTTATTTTATTTTTATTCTATGTAAATACAACTTAACAAAAACTATAGCCATTACAATTATTTCACCTCCAAAACGTGAATGAAACAGATAGTGAGTACGTCACGCTATACGTAAGTAGTACACAAATTTAGATATCTCAAAAGTGTGTCTTAATGATATACTACAAGGTAGAAATAGGCAAGTTATAGTCGTTTATGAAACTGTTGCATAATGAGAGGTATTAAAACACGAGTATGAGTTTAAAAACCGAGCCTTGGCGAGATTTTTAATAGTGTCATACGAGTGTTTTAATACCTAGTTATGTGCAGTTTCATACACTATTTTATCTTATCTCATATATTGGGATTGAATCAACTAAACAACAAAAATCAAAGTTAAAAGAGTAAGAAAAAAAAAACCCACGTAATTCAGTACCTACAACAAAACGTGTCATAGCGCCAAATCCCAGCACATCACCGCGCTTGTGCTGGAGCGGACGCTGTCACAGTTATCCACAAGATTCAGTAACTACAATAAAACGTATTCAATGAATGGCGCCAAAACCTAGCACATCACCGCGCATACGTTAAAGCGGGCGCTGTCACAGACAAGTAAAAATTGGGATGAAAAATTTTTTTTGCTGTAAAAATGGCGCGAAACGCATGTGCGTTCCATTAAAAAAATATTGATATGGAACTTCGTTGGTGATATTAACTTTTCGTAATGAAAAAAAAAAACTTTATAACATTATTTTGTTAGAGAAATAATGGTATAAAGTGTTTTTTATTTATTTTGGTATTGTGTTTATAAAGTATGCCAATATAAATTCGTTTTGAAGTTTATAATTCGAACTTTACGATATGAGAGTAGATAAAGGGTATTTACGGTACGAACGAGTTAGGTAGCTATACAATATTTGTATTTAGATGAACCATTACACAAAAGCCAATTAATTGCCAATAGTAATGTTACGTAATACTAGCGGATGCCCAGCGGCGTTGCCCGCACAAATCCCATAAAAACGATAAAATTATCGTTCTCGTCGGAATTTCCCAAAATCCTTTCTTAGCGGAAGTCTACATAGTAATTGCTATCTGTATGCCAAATTTCAGCCCCATCCATCCAGTCGTTTGAGCTGTGCGTTGATAGTCAGGATTTTATAAGTATTGTCCCCAAAAAACTCCATGTAAATGACTTTTATCAAATACTAGTGGATGCCCGCAGCTTCGCCCGCGCAGATCCCGATTTTTGCGGTTCCCGTGGGAATTTCCCAAAATCCTTTCTTAGCGGATGCCGACGTCATAACATCTACCTGCATGCGAAATTTCAGCCCGATCCGTCCAGTGGTTTGGGATGTGAGTTGATAGATCACTATGTCAGTCAGTCAGTCAGTCACCTTTGAGTTATATATATTTAGATAGATGATACATCACAGTTAAGATGTGGATAATTTTAGAATCCCATTAGAATGTTTTTAAATCCCGTCTTATACAGGCATATTAAGAGTGCAAGCAACGCAGGGTTTCTTCACGACAAAAGTCTTCTTTTCTTGTGCTCTGCTGCTTTTTCTAATAAAGAGCAGGTGCCAAACTTGGCTTTTTTTAGTCCTGGCGTATAAATCCCGAGATCCAGTATCTTTTGCCCAGGGACAGTGGCAGCTGGTGTCTTAAAACGTTAACAGTCCAGTGTACCGTATGTGGTACACACACGGTGGAGCACACGAGCCCTGTGTTAATCTACGGGCTCACACATATGGACATTTTATATGACTTTTATGGGGACTGTTAACATATTAAAGAACTGCAACTGCAATGTATCGGTCTAGTGATTTTTTAAATTGTTAAAAAGGCCACAAGGCCGTGGCAGTTCTGATTTGATGTCTAGTTTGTTTATAATGTACCAACTATTATATTTTACATTCACTTTCACTCACAAAATCTTCAGTATTTAGTAATTAATTACGTATTAAATAACATTAGCCCTCGGTATAGCGAAATGTGACAAACAGAACCGTGGGGTATTAGTTAGTCCATTCGCTTCACACCAAGAGGTCGCGGGTTCGATTCCCGGTGGGGTCAACTTGTAAGACTCGCTTTGGTTGGTGGTAGGGCATTTTCTAAGCCCGCCTGGCTAGCTACCACCATCTTATCTAAGTCTTGCCGCCGAACATCGGTGTTAACAACATTGATGTGTTCCGGCTTGAAGATAAGATAGCCAGTTCTCCTAGCGTTGGGGGATGTTGCTAAGCCCGCTTCCATCTTCGGCATTATTGTCACTTACCATCAGGTGAGATGATGCCAAGGGCTTACCGATTATGAATAATAAAAAAAGAACAAAGTTTAGGGACTTGGCTCAGGTGAACCCGCGCGCCTCTACTGGCCGAAAATCTTTCGCATTCCCTCGGATATTTCCGGTCGCGTGCGCCGCACGACCCTGGGCTAGTTGTTCATGCCATACGATTTTGTGACAAAAATAATGGGAACTGGGGATAAAAACCCTCACGGAATTTGCCACATACGATACGTACGATTTAGAGGTTCAGGCCTAAATGGAGTTTGAAGAAAAAAAATATTATGGGGTAAATTAGAATAAATATATTTTATGATTTTTTCCTAAAAAGAAGGAACAATAAACAATATGACCAACAATATGAACAATATACAATGGTTGACCGTGTAGACAATTAAAAAACAATGACCTAATATATTTATGGAGAATTTACGGAAATAAATTTAAGGTTACAATTTTATCTGTATATAAAATGGTTATTTTATAGTATGCCGGCAGGCAACGATCGTCACCGTCCCTTTGGTACTTAAATAAGTTACTATGTTTAAAATTTCAGTTTGATCTGAATTACCCTATCTTTTTAACAAAATATGTATCAGATACAAAACACTTTTAAATTTAAAATAAATAACTAATGGTCAGAAACTGGAAACAGGAAATCTTCTAGGTCGGCGGAAAGGTCAGAGAGTCAGAGAGTCGCTCGGGATAAAAGATAAAATAAATTCACTTCCCTTATGGCGAGCAGCTGGGCGGGCAGTAGAAAGGAGTGGCTGGTGATCAGCACTGCTCCATCCCGGGATTAATCCTTTATTGTAAAACCTCGGGGACGTCAACCTCGTAGGGGCTGGATGAAACCCTACGGAGATATAACAATGTAATTCGCCGCAGAACCAAAAATACACGCAAAGCGGTTTCCTTATACAAATTACTTACCACAGAATAAAATTGTGGGCCTCAATAACGACTTATAAAACAATTTATCAAAAAAAATTAAAATTCGCATCTGTAGACGGGATCACGGTCAACCTTTTGTTTTTCTTGTCAAAAAATAACAACAATTTTCAAATTCAAATACCATAGAGCAACGACATCAAAAAAGAATTTAATTATGAAACGCGACAAAAGATATCGGCTCGAAACGATAGTTAGCGTTTCAAAATACCCACAAACTCACAAAAAAAGGCGAGAATCCAAAAAAATTTTTTGAAATTTGGACAACCCTATGGACGTTGGACAGCCCTGAAGAAGAAAAAAATAAAAACTCTCGAAGTAACTAGTTAACTACAAACGTTTACTTGAAGCTGGTAGAAATTGACATTTATACACGAACGTACACATACAAACGGCAAAAACTCCATCTAAAAGTGAACCAACTTAATAACCCCAATAACACACTAGTGTTAAGGGATCGCTATGCACAGCCTAAAATAGTCAACTAATGCCGAAAGAGCATAACTAAACAACTAATTAAAACTAGATAGTATAAAGAGAGAACGAAGAAGGAAAAAAGGAGCACTCCGCACAATAGGCAAGTAGGGCTGTCAAGCTTAACACATATCGAGGGAAAAAACCCCAGAACTAGTAAAACATTAAAGACCAGTAGGGTTGTCAAAAACTGAAAAAACTTGCGAAACATAGTCGGTTACGCCAGCGAAAATGTGGACAAAAACGGTAAAGGCGGATGCGTGAAAATCCGACTCACGGATAAAATTAACACCGGAAGTCTGAAACGCGATACGCAAGAGTCTAAAGGGACAACTCTACCGAAAAATAGGCCATTTGAGGTAAGACCAGGGCAAGATTAATGAAAGAAATTTGAAAAATGGAAAATTGTTATAAGACCTCAAGAAATCTAAACAATACTGCGGAATACCGAAACGTTGTCACATAAAAGTGAACAGGGTACGCCAAAAATTTAAGGAGTACCTCGCAAAGCAACGCGTAAAAATATTCCAAACAGTTAACCTTAAAGATTTATTCCCTTAAAACAACGTTAAATAATCGTGAACTAAAAGTAAGTCTGTCCCGACTTTCGATTGAAAGAAATCTAGAGTCTGGCCATTGACTACTTAAATTAAAAATTCTCTTGGAATCGTAAGGGTATGCACAGGCAAAAACAACTCAACAACACGTAAGCAATTATCCGAAAGAGGTATAATGCCAATAAGCCGGGAAAAAACGACCCGTGTTAAGAGAAGCAAAAAAATACCGTGCATACAAACAAAAAAACCTTGCGTTTCAAAGAAAATTGCACGATTAAATTAAGTTAGGGTCTTGAGGTATTAAAACTTGAACCATATTATCCGGAAAACGGATACACCCACGAACGACAAAAAAACGGGTTCGTTAGGGAAAGATTAAAGGCATAAAAGGGGATAAAACATTAGTTCGGGCGCCATAAATATGTGACAAAAATATTGGGAACTGGGGATAAAAACCCTCACGGAATTTGCCACATACGATACGTACGATTTAGAGGTTCAGGCCTAAATGGAGTTTGAAGAAAAAAATTATTATGGGGTAAATTAGAATAAATATATTTTATGATTTTTTCCTAAAAAGAAGGAACAATAAACAATATGACCAACAATATGAACAATATACAATGGTTGACCGTGTAGACAATTAAAAAACAATGACCTAATATATTTATGGAGAATTTACGGAAATAAATTTAAGGTTACAATTTTATCTGTATATAAAATGGTTATTTTATAGTATGCCGGCAGGCAACGATCGTCACCGTCCCTTTGGTACTTAAATAAGTTACTATGTTTAAAATTTCAGTTTGATCTGAATTACCCTATCTTTTTAACAAAATATGTATCAGATACAAAACACTTTTAAAATTTAAAATAAATAACTAATGGTCAGAAACTGGAAACAGGAAATCTTCTAGGTCGGCGGAAAGGTCAGAGAGTCAGAGAGTCGCTCGGGATAAAAGATAAAATAAATTCACTTCCCTTATGGCGAGCAGCTGGGCGGGCAGTAGAAAGGAGTGGCTGGTGATCAGCACTGCTCCATCCCGGGATTAATCCTTTATTGTAAAACTTCGGGGACGTCAACCTCGTAGGGGCTGGATGAAACCCTACGGAGATATAACAATGTAATTCGCCGCAGAACCAAAAATACACGCAAAGCGGTTTCCTTATACAAATTACTTACCACAGAATAAAATTGTGGGCCTCAATAACGACTTATAAAACAATTTATCAAAAAAAATTAAAATTCGCATCTGTAGACGGGATCACGGTCAACCTTTTGTTTTTCTTGTCAAAAAATAACAACAATTTTCAAATTCAAATACCATAGAGCAACGACATCAAAAAAGAATTTAATTATGAAACGCGACAAAAGATATCGGCTCGAAACGATAGTTAGCGTTTCAATTTGTACTGTGCATCTTCCGTCTCACGCGTCACATGGTTTACGTCTTGTTTCATAGAAGTCATATGAGGGCGTTTTGTTCAAGCAAAAATAACATCTAATTCTTTTGCAGCAGAAATCAAACCAGACGAACTTGATTCCATCTAAGTAGATATTTACCTACGTACTTAAGTTCATCATATAATATTTTTTGTAAAAGTTATTATCAATGGGTAAGTGATGATTGTGAAAATAAAAATGTTTATATTTTAATGGTAATGCGGCGCATGAGTGCTCTTAAGGTACAGCCGCCACTGCCTAGGGACCGGGAGCGAGTTCTACTAAAAAGGAAGGAGGATTTGGTCTAGCAAGACTTTATCGAGACAGAGTTTTCTGGGGTTCCTCTGACTTGGCAAACTGTCGCGTGGTGAAGCCTTGCCGTAAGACCGCTAACCGTGTCCTTTCCGTGACAGGAGTTCAAACTTCGCGCGCACTTGGCGCGGCACCTGGCGACGGCGCACGGCGCGGGCGAGGGCGCGCGGCCCGTGATGAAGACGCGCGCCGCCTTCTATCTGCGCGCCTCGCCCTTCACGCGCCTGGCGCGTCGCCTGGCCCGCGCGCTGCGCCGCCCGCGGCACTACGCGCGCGCGCCCTTCTCGCCCATTAACCTGCACCAGGTCAAGCACGAGTGTGAGTATCATTATCTACTGCGCGCTCGTCCTGCACGAGCCTCGCACTAGATATTGTGACGACTATCTCCAGTCGACAGGGGCTTACCAGCTCAGACTGAAAATAGGTAAATTTAATGGAAAGCTTGGATTCACTTTTAGACTTCTTTTTATTAACTTTTTTTAATATCCTCTTAACTTCACTTTATATTTGCTCTGCCGGATGGCTGATTTTTTTAGCGATTAAATGTAAATAAAACTAGAATTTGCAATTGTTCTGGCAAAATCGATATGTTTCCAATAGAAATATCTGTACTTCGGTCTCGAGCAAAGATCGAATGCAGAATGCTTCCAGAGGGTTCCTGATTCTTTTCACGAAAAACATTCAAATTTAAGTTACCAATGACACACGGTTCGAATGACTACAAAGGAGGTGCGACAAGTGAGTGTGGAGAGATAAGATCTCTACAATATCAAGCCATTTGTCAAAAATTTCGCAAGTGGTTAGTTCGTAACCGACAGTAGGCGGGGGAGGGGAACGCGGCAGTTCTAGAACAAACTGCCATAGTCGCCGTTGAATGCCGCCGAGATGAAGGTGACTAAGTTACTAGTGATATCGCCTTTGATACAAACATCTTTGTGTTTTTTTACACTCTGGTAATAGCGCCATCTAGCTTCTACAACCACACTACTGTTGCACAAGTCGCTAATTAGCGCATCATCATTTGTTGCAGGTTCTATAGCGATGGCGGGCCTCGGCGGCGCGGAGCTCCGCGCGGCGGGCGCGAGCGGCGCGGGCGGCGTGCCCCGCGCGCGGGGCCCCGTCGGCGCAGTAGCGGCGCGGCTGGCGTCCACGCACGGCGCCGCCGTCCCGCGCACTGACCCCTGGCTAGTGCTCACGCCAAAGGAGCGCCTGCCCGTGCCCAAGCACGTCGCCTTCCCTAAACCGCCCAAGGCGCCAGGTTAGTACTACACTCCACTATCAAAAATAATTGGCACAGGTATAGCTTCAAATATTAGAAAAAGCTCTGTGTGATAACCACATTCCCAACAAATATTCACATATGTCTCTTGTTTGCATTATAGCAATATTATAAATAAATTAATATTTGCAAAAATATTTGATACAATATTTGGAAAATTCGTCATGGTAGAGCCTTATGACAGTTTTCTTAATGGATTACTACCATACTCTACTGTAGTTCTGCTACAAGTACACTTTCGTCTCTGTTAGCCAACTGTACTGCGCACTATGTAACTGTCATGAAGGCGAAGTTCGGCTTAGTGAGTCACCCAGGGCTCGACATACAGATAATCCAGCTTGAGAGACGAACCTGCAATAAATCATGATAACAGAATATTTATAGACATCCCATATTCTATGACAATTACACCCCATTCTGAAATCATAGAATAGTGCCACCCCATCTCTTCCCGAGGTTGTCGTAAGAAGCGACTAAGGGTTAAAACCGGAGGATGAGCAGCAGCGTCCTTTCCGCGTACTGTGCTACCACACAGCACATTGCGATCGCCAACCCGCCTGCCAAGCGTGGCGATTACGGAAAGACCCCCTTCTCAAGGGAGGCCGATTTCCTCCAGCAGTGGATGTCTTTTAGCTGATGTGATGATGGATAGAAAAGATGATTAACTAATATCAGGAAGATTTTTAAAGTTTATGCCGCGATGTCAATAAGGCGAAGTCAATCACTTCCCCCCACAAATTCCGGCCAAGTAGATAAGCCAACCTATGCACTACAAACATTATAATAATGGCTATCATTAGCAGAGAAAGTTTATTTATGAGTTGACTCTCTACTCTGACTGAAGAAACTGTAGAAAAAATGTTGTGCGATAGGCGTCCCTAAGGTGTGGTAAGTACTTTGGGCGCCATTTTAATACAATAGGCTCAAAATTCAACTGGAATTCCTTTAAAGTAATGGGTGTAACAAAATTTGTGTAGTACCTGTTAACTGGGGGCTTTACTTATACTGTACAACTTTCCCCAAAGAACCTGTATTAAATTATCAAAAAAATTACCATCCATACAAAAATGCACAAAATTGGTCAATCAGCTCATCAATTTGTATGAAGAGTTTAAAAAAAAAATTGCTATTTCAACAAAGCCATATAACAAAAGTAGTTCCGTTCGATGAGTAAAAGCCCCAGTTAACGGGACCAACACCAATTTTGTTACATCCTGTATACTTTTCAAATACAAATACTAAACTGTTCAAGCTGCTCGCTCATGCTTTATTGTTACTTACACTCTGGGATCCCAACCACAGAAGCGAATTCCTTGCCCTATTGCGCAGTTCTCCCAACATCCCTAACATTTTGCTGACACATGACTAACGCTATTCGTTGTTGGCAGACGGGAGCCTGCTGTACGAGCGCGTGGCGTCGCGCGCGGAGATCGAAGCGCGCCGCACCGAAGCCGCCGCCGCCGCCGCTGCCGCCGCCGCGCCTCAGCCGCTCAAGCGACGCGCCTACGACGACATCAACGGACTCGACAGTCAGTATACCAATATGTTGTTTTTTTTTTCTTAAGGGGGCGTATAAAGCGAAATGTTTCTCCTCCTAGCTCTCACACGATTTAAAAATCCCGCTTAGAAAACGCTGCGGGTCCCGCAAATATGCAGTTTTTATCAAATAAATCTAAAATGAAAAACTTGTAACAAAAATAGTAGGAATAGCCCTCGGTCACCTTCAGAAGTACATAAGTTTTAAGTGTTATTACTACACGAGTTGTAATGTGAGTACAGAATTGACATTAGTGTAATTTTAAAGGTAGCTTCGTGATTTATTTCATCATATCAGCCGAAAATCGTCCACTGCGGGACAAAAGTCGCGATTTATTTATATCGAGGAAATTATAAGCAATCACGTTTTCGCTAAGGGTCACATACAGCCTTCAATCAGATAGTCTATCTATTACTTATATATTTTTCAAAGAATTTTTATAAACGTAGCATGATTTATTCAAATCATTTCTAAATAGTTGCTAGTGTAAGTTTTCTTCATACCCCCTTTTAATTAAAATTCATCTCATGGAAAGTCGATATGATGCGAGAAAATTCAACTAAAGCCCATTCACTTTTGCCTATAATCGGGAAACACTGCCGTAGCTAAGGAGTTCTACTCCTTATTCTATGTCCGCATAATAAATGAGAAAACGTAATTATTCGTGGCCATAGGCAGAATATCAGCAATAAGCAATGACTGACCCATTGGTCAAGTGGTAGCGCTCCTGCCTGCCTGCCGAGAGTCTTAGGTTCGATCCCCACCCAGGGCAAAAAATCGTGTAACGTACAGGTTTGTTTTCTCTGTTTTCAACATCTAAATATGTAAGCATTTAAACAAATAAACAAATATGCTTTATAGTACAACTAGCTGTTTCCCGCGGCTTCACCCGCGTGGACCACGTTTCTATGACTTTTCGAGGGTGCGCAGTGCGCCAGCCGCAAGCAGCTCGCGAGCGTGGTAAAAAGTAGCCTATGTCTTAATCCAGGTCCTAATCTGTCTACCTACCAAATTTCAGCCAAATCCGTTCAGTAGTTTTTTCGGGAAAGCGTAACAGACAGACAGAGTTACTTCCGCATTTATAATATTAGTAGGGATTTATAATATTAGTAGGGATAAATTAAAAAAATAGAGAATAGTACAGAGTAATAATAATAGTAATATAGAGTAGTAAAAATTTTAATTGCACAATTTAGGCGGCCTTATTGCTTAAAGCATATTCTTCTAGGCAGGCAGCCCAGAGATAGGATACATCTAAATAAAAGTAAGTAACATATGGAACAAAACTGAAAAAAGGAAAATTTACTATTAAACATATGTATGTAAAATATATCAGTCTCTGGTTCCCAGTACAGGATATCCTGGCTTAGGGCCAGATGACCGTGTGTGATTGTTCCTTAAATATAACTACTAACAAAGAGGTGGAAACCCTCTCCTTGCGTCTCGCTGAGCGAGGGTGGAAATGAGGTCTGGTAGTTCTTGACGCACACTCTCCGGATGTAGCTTATTAAGAAGCTTTTTAATATTCACTTTTCATAATCCAATCATGCAACGACTTGTTTCTAATTAACGAGTTGCTTCTGTTTCTCACAACTTCCATAGGAAATTGGGTTTCCGCTTTTACCGCTTCCAGTCATACCAAAGCCCGTTCTTGAGATACATATTTGAAATTCACACTTTTTTTTTTGTTTTGTTTTGCTTACCTTGAAATGGAAATAGCAGCAGGTAAGTGACATTCCTCATATTTTTTTCATTCTTAAATAACATAACCAATTAAAACCCGACTGTCTTTATTTAATAAAAATTTGAGTGTCTAAAATAATCCTTTGCACACAGAGAGTCAAGACAAACAAACAAAAAAAACAAGACCTTGTACTCCAAAATCCATCAAGCTGTACATACCTATACAGGTGTAACAAAGGTGTAGGTCCCGTTAACTGTGGCTTCTACTCATCATACCGAACAACTTTTGTTTTATGACTTTACTGAAATCGCGCAAAAAAATACTATTCGAGCGAGACCTACAGTACTCGCATATGATCATGTGACAAAATACTTTATAAAAGGACGGCAAAGATACGGCAGACTAGGCTGTATTATCTATGAAGATACCTTTGCCTTTTCCGCGTTTTTAAAGCCTGAAAAAACGCGACTTCCTGTTACAATGGGACACATTTCCGTCCCATTTCACGAAATCACTTCCACAAATTGCAGGAAAGCGAGAGCAAAGATGTTACACATCAAAAATCATACAAATAGATCAGCTGATCAACCAAATTTGTGCTTTTTTGTATGGAGGTTCCAATTTTTTTTTGAGAATTGACTATGGGTTTTCGGGGAAAAATGTTCAGTATGATGAGTAGAACCTCCAGTACGGGTCCTACACCAATTTTGTTACACCTGAAAAAACAGTGCCCTCTTTTTTGGGCAATCATGTGTCCGTCAAAACAAATGACCGTGATGACTGTGTGTAAGGGTAGCGCGAACCGGTGACTTTTGTCACGGTGATCGTTTTGTCACTCACATCAAGTCCATGGGGATGAATGGAGGTGCGCGCATGTTACGACGCAACAACTGAGTGACACTTTGTACGCCGACCAGCAAGCAAGCCCGTGACAAAACTGTAACCGCGCCATTAGGTTTTTATAGCCGCGCGCGTACGGGTGACAAAATGGTAACTCTACGTGTCGTTTGTCCTTTCTGTTATTTATTTGTATATTTTTTGTTAATTAGGAGCAGGCGTGGTGGCGCCCCCGCCGGCGAAGCGGCCCAACAAGCACCCGGCGCCCATGCAGCGCCCCTCGCGCGAGCAGTATGCCGCCATGTGCGCGCGCGCGCAGGCCACCGGCCAGCCGCTGCCGGCGCACGTGTTCTCGCATGTAAGTACAGTGCCAGTACCATTAGCACCGCGCCCCTCTATAGCCCTCATCGCTACAGCCGGATACGTCCAGTGTTATATATGTATTCAGCATAAATATGTTCAGCAGGGGACCTCATAAACTAGCTACGACTTAAAATCTTGTGTACCCCTTGTTTTAGTAGACATATATATGAAGTATTTTATGTTTACGCCATTCTGAAACATCTGATGTATCCAATTTTATGGTGTCAGATATTGATAGATGTTTCTGAAATCGAAGTGAGACCACATATTTCTGAAACCTTGTTGATGTATACATATTTATGATGCTGACTGTACTAAAATTGTCATTTCCCTATGACTTGACATTTGACTATTATTATAGTTCCATGGACACTCACGGCTCACGCTGCTATTTCGCTGCAATCAGCGCCAAAATGGCGAAAATCACTTGGCTTCATTTTGACGCCGATAGTATAAACTCCAGCGTACTTGTATAATGGTGGTCAGTGGGTCAAGATGAATCTACACCTTGAACTCCAAAATCCATCAAACTGTTTAGGCTTCTATAGGCTGAGCCAACAGCTCAGGCAATAATTAAAAAAAAAACGAGACTCGCATATGATGTGTAACATGTGACAAAATACTTATGAAATTAATTAATTATCGGGTCGTACATTCACGGGCCGACCCTTCGAATAGTAGTATGTCATCTTTGCCTTTGCCATCACACTAGGCGGCATGGCTATGACAACCTTAGTTTTCGAGAATTAAAAAAGTTCGCATTTCCTGTTACACATTTCCGTCCCATTTCACGAAATCACTCCCACAAATTGCAGGAAAGCGAGAGCAAAGATGTTACACATCAAAAACACGACTGATAAAATATTACCCCTTTGGGCAGTCGGATTACAATGTATCCTATGTCACTTTCGGGATCGAAAAGACGAATCCGACGACACCTCGCACGCCAAAATTCATCAAACCGTTTAGGCTACAGGCTCAGCCAAAGAATCAGACAAACATACATACAACCGAAAAACATTATCCTCCTTTTTGGGCAGGCGAGTTATAAATTACCATGACGTCATAAACCTTACTGCCAAATGGGTCCATGTCCCCTAATTGGCGCCAAAATATTGCTGCTTACAGTATATTGAACACTTGCAGGTAAATGGCAAGCCGAACATGGTTGGCCGCGGAGGTCGGCGACACGTGATCTCGTGGATGGACGCGCCCGACGACCTCTACTTCAAAGCTACCGAGACGACTAAGTGAGTTCTCATTTGTAATTTATACCTACTTGCCTACGTAGCTTATACATACAGTGGGTGTAACATAAACATGCAGTGATACTTTAAAGTGGGCTTGTAACCATCAAACTGAACAACCTTTGTTTTACAACTTTGCTGAAATTGCAATTTTTTTACTTCATACAAATCGGTCAGATGATTTTCAAGGTTTTGTATGAAAAATCCAAAGAAAATATTCGATTTCAGCAAAGTTGTTGAACAAAAGTTATTCAGTTTGATGAGTACAAGCCCACTTTAAAGTATCACCCCACGCACATAATCTTTTTATCAAGATTTGCGTTTTTTGTGTGGCATCTTGTTTCCTTTTTTTTATTGAAATAAACAGTTTAAATTTTATTTTTTATTTTTTTTTACCTTTATGTTACACTCGTAGTTAGTCATAACTGCTCCCTAAGGTAGGTTAGAGCACACACATCAACTTGGACACGGATCGTCACCGTGTCGCCTTTTTCCTCGCCGTCAACTAGGCGTCGTAACCATAGCGGATTAGAAGCGCCGATACACGTTGACTTGGCTACGGTTAGGTAGGCGGCGCGACGCGACGTCGCGCTTACGGCTAAGCGTCACCTGGGGGACAACTTGACCTCAACGAGTATACATCAGTTTCAACGTGATGGGTAGCGCGCGTATTAAGTATTCTTATCATCAGGTATATTAGGTAGGTAGAGTAGTAAAATTAGTTTAAAATAGCCTGGTAAAACCTTCTGCTACATCATACGTAGAATTTTGTATGTTTAAACCGAAAGTTGAAGTTAAGTTTAGGAAAGGAAAAAGAAAATCAGGTAAGTAAAGTATATATTAAAGAATCTAGATATAAATATAGAACCTTTGTCGTCGCCAGTATAGTAAAAATCTTTAAAAAAGAAATTAGACCGAAATTGAAAGTATACCTATGTGAAATTACACCTAAAATGAAAATTTGAATCACATTATTTTTGGGAGGCAGTGGCAACCTCGTACGTATGGGGCAACGGTAACCTTAACAAACACTTAAATTAAAATAGGAAATAACACCAAATCACATCTAAATTTAAACAAAAAGGTACAATCGCTTTTAAAACTTCTCAATTTGTGCTCGGGAAAATATAAATAAAAACGGTATTACGTGAACACGCAGTTGTAGAATAAGTCCACAGGAGTTTACGGAGGCACTGGGTACTATTGGTGTTGTACGGCGAGAGTGTCACGAATGTCTAATCTCGAGGTGTAAGAAGTGCAAACCATCGATAAAACTCTCGCACTTGGTGTCCAAATTGGTGGAGCAATATTGGTAAACCCTAGAACGTGTAACGGAACAAGATTTACGCACCAGGCCACAATAGGAACGGCGAAAGAATTAAGAAGAACATGTACCTTGAAATATGAAGCAATGGCACCGAAAAGCAGGAAAAAACTATATTTTGTTATAGAGCATTGTGAAATAATGAATTTTGTCCATAAACCGATGAGAAATCGATTGTTTGACAACAAAAATCTTCTGTCAAAAAAATCTAACTATTCAAAAAATTTGAATTATCCAAAGCAGTTCGAAAAGTTAATGTTAACCCAAACTGGAAAAAAACAACCAGCAGGTAGATGCAATGGGAAACATGGAGATTCATTTTGTAGCAAAGAGTTTTGCTACAGTAGGTATTATCAGGTCGTGGGCAAGCGGGGTGCCCCGAGTAGAGACGGAAGCGCGGGGACGACTGACAGTAAGCACGGGGACTGCGAGTTGACCACACACCGCTTGAGATTCGTGAGCTGGTCCCCGAGGCGAGGTGATACCGTTACGATGCTGATTAGTGTGCGTTGCAGTACGGAATCTCATAAAAAGAATACTGAACGCCTCGAGTTGAGGCGGTGATGATCCGTTTACGAGTTGATATGTGTGCTTCAACCCTTAACATGCGTAGTGCTACAGAAGAGTGTAAGAGTATTAAATTAATACTGTCAAACTGACGGGGACCCATAGAAACTGCATTGATCATGTATGAGCATGTGTGTGCCAAGAAAATAAATTATGAAATCCTAATCAAGCTAGCCAACCTACCATTTTAAATTTAGATATAAGAGGTCTCCTTTAAGACCAAAAACAAACGAAAATTTACAGACTCACTTCGCTCGCCCTGGAGTATACGATGTGGTAGTTTGAGTATTTAATGGGAACTGAGTCTTTCTACGAGGGTGCAGCCGACGCATTGGAAAAATAGTTCTCGGTTTTTTTACGTGTAAAGAGTAAAAATTAATAAAAACTCCCGACAAAAAACTGAAAAGTTGAAAATAATGTGTTTTGGCCCTTTAAGTTTAATATAAAGTAGTTATATTTTGATCTACTCGTAAGGGCCGTCGCGTAAGGGGACCGTGATGTTGGGATATTATAATTGTAGTAAAGTAAAACAGTTGTACATATTTTGTTGTATTTTATTTACTTAGCGGACCCCCTACGCGACGACTCTTAGATCAAAATATAACTACTTATATTAACCTAACAAAATATATTATTTTCTACTTTTTAGAGGTTTTTTTTGTCGGGGGTTTTTAAATTTAAGTTTTATTTCATGCTTTTTAAACTTTACGTATCCCTAACACGAAACCTCTACTGTAAGTTAGTGAGGAGTTGGCTGTCCTGCAGATTCCAGAAGATGCTGCAGCATCAGGTCAAAGTTACCATGTTCTATGTCATCATCATTACAGCTCATATACGTCCCCACCGAGGGGCTCGAGCCTACCCTGAATCAGGGCGATTAGGCCTTAGTCGACCACGCGGGCCCAGTGCGGGTTGGTCGACTTCACACACAACCTTCGAGTTTCTTCGCAGGCGTGTGCAGGTTTCCTCACGATGTTTTCCTTCACCGTTAAAGCAATCGGTAAGTATGTACGTAAGTTTTTGAAAAACTCATTGGTACATTGGCCGTCCAGATTTGAACCCGGTACCTCTGGTTAGATGGACCGAGTCGTTACCGGTTGAGCCACCGACGCTTTTTATATGTAACACCTATTCATTGAGCCTATTCCACTGAGCTCAAACACGATACCTCTGCTGTAAGTTGTCGAGGAGTTGAGTATCCTGCAGATTCCAGGAGATGCTGCAGCATCAAGTCAATGTTACCATGATTCTGCAATATTATTACAGTTACAGGGCACCAAAATTTCGAATCCATCAGACTTGTATAAGTTGCCCACATCCCTTCATCACCTAGATAAGAGCTGATGATGTTCAAACGGCTGAACAGATCTTCATAAATTATAGCTTTAAACCACCTCGATCACATCAGCTTTCAAACCAAAAAAAAACCGCATCAAAATCGGTCCATTCGTTTAAGAACCACGATGCCACAGACAGACACACAAATACACACGTTAAACTTATAACACCCCTCTCTTGCGTCGGGGGTTAAAAAGAATTAGTATCTTATGGCCCTATTTAATTCCTGCAGTTAAAGTTATTAGACTACAAATTAGTATGGAGACCACCATACTAATATGTAGTAAGAACTACGACGCCACAGACAGACACACATATACTTCGCACTTTTTCAATGTTTTTCGTTGTTTATTTTTAGAACTACAATTAATTTTAAATATTTAATTGAAATTGGAGTGTGTGTTTAGATTTGACTAAGAAAATTTTGATGTTAAAATCGGTCTGGTTTACCATACAGGCAAATCTCTGTTTTAAAAGATGTTTCTTTGAGATATGTTTTGTAATTGTAGAGAAAATTCGAGATCCCTGTGCAACCAAAATTATCAACCTTAGAACACGTCTTCAAATAATTTCAAAATTTTCTCTGCGAGCGGAGCGACGACGACGTCGCGTCGTGCTGTATCTCATAGCTCATCTCATTTGGCCCTATCTCATAGCAATAGCACTTTCCAGAATTTGTATCGTCCGAATTTATTGTTCTAATTATTGTACTCGGCGCTAATGAAAACGTGTCACTCCTCAGAACCGGTCGGCGGACCCTGAGCTGCGGCGAGCTGCGACGCGGTGCGCGCGCGCCCTGGCGGCCCATCCGCGGCGGCGCAGCGGGCCCTCTGAGCGCGCTAGGCGATCCCGCCGGCACCGGCACCGGCAAGGGTGCGGGCGCGGCCGGCGCGCCGCTGCAGCTCGTCATCCTCGACTGACAGCAGCCGCCGCGCCCGCCCCACCCGCCGCACCCCTACACCATGGAGGCGCTGCTGGGCTGAGGCCCGCCCAGCGCCGCCTGTTGTACATTCGCGTGTAAATACCGCCCCGCCCCGCGCCGCCGCCGCCGCCGGCCCGCGAAAGATTGTATTTTTGGTGATCGACTCGCCGTGGACGGATTCTGTAGATAATATTTTAAACTATATTGTTCTTATGTGGTTTGATCTGGCGTCGAGCAAAATGATGTATTTGATACATAAAACGATATGTAAGTCTATTTCATTCGGAGATTCATTGTAGGATAATTTACAATTTTTTTCATAAATAAAGCACAAATCGAAATATTATTTTGTTTTATTTCGTTCTGTCATACATAGTATGACCAAGTGGTCGGACCACGCATAGTGAATCATTTCTGTCTCATGTTTTGCCTGAATTATTTTTTTATAGTAAATAAGCTTTTGCCCTCGGCTTTGCCCGCGTGGACATCGTTTTTATGACTGTCTTCGAGGGTGAGTGGTGCGCGAGCCGCAAGCGACTCGCGAGCGTGGACATGAGTTTTATCCAGATCCCTCAGGAACTATATCGGGCTATTCTGATTAGCAGTATATGTCACTTCCCACCCTCTCAACCAATTCTATACAAAAATCACTTCAATCCGTCGCTCCGTTTTAAACACGATGACGTGCGCGAGCGTGGAAATGAGTTTTCCCCAGATCCCTCGGAAAGTATGTCGGGATATGCTAATTAGTAAATTATGTCATATTCCACCCCCTCAACCATATCTGTGCAAAAAATCACACCAAGCCATTGGTCCGTTGCAATGTTAGAGAAAATAACCAAAAAAGAGTATTTTTTCAGTTCCCTCAGGGACTGCATCGGACTATGCTATTTTCACGGGATTAAAAGTAGCCTATGTCCTTCCCAGTGAGCCAAATTTCATCAAGATTGGTTAAGGTGTTGAAGCGTGAAAAGGTAACAAACAAACAAACACATTTTCATATTTATAATATTAGTAAGGATTTCCACCATCTCAGGTGATACATATTACACGTTTTTATTTAACTTGCAATGTACTCGTATGTATGTTTGTTCGAATGGAATCTGTTAAATATGACCCACTTCCCGGTTTCCGATTGAGCTGAAATTTTACAATCATATTTATATCGCGTGACAATGCAATAATAAAAGCATGTATCACGTCCTTGCTTGTATCTAAGTTTTTCGAAGTCGAATAATATAAAAAAAGTTACCGTGACCGACGTTATTAACTTGACGATGTTGGGTCCCGTTTAACCAAAGCGTTTAACATACAGAACTAAACACCGCTAGACCAGACCGGACGGGGACCGTGTGTACCGTAACATTCCATGCAAGAGGATTTATGGGACTTCTGTCTCAACTGCGAGGACGGTTTGCAAAGTAAATGGTGGTGGGCAAAAATGCTTTAATAGCTACCACTGATGGGTTGTATATTATCTATACATATTATGAAACTGTAACGGGGCCGTGTTTTTACATGAATTATTTTTGGAAAATACCTGGTGGACATTACTAACGATATAGAGGCCAAAACAACAACTTATGGAATTTTTGTCTGTGTATGTATGTTCGCGCATGACGCAACAACCTACCAGGCCGATTTTGATGAAATTTTGTATGGTGGTTCCTTATAGCCCGGGCTGACATATAGGATACTTTTTATCCCGGAAAATTCAAGAGTTCCCGTGGGAAAATTAAAAACCTTCACGCGGACGAAGTCACGGGCACAGCCAGTTATGAATAAAAGCACTTCAGTGGCTGCAGAATGGTGGTGGTCCCATCAAAATGTAGTCCGGGAGGTATCTGCTGTCAAACCTCTTACTTGCTAAATGTGACTGTTGTTTAAAAAAAAATTTGGACCGGTTTAGCAATTTATAGCCTTGTGGAATGCGTGAAATGAAAAAGAATACAGGGTCATCATCATATCAGCCGAAAGACGTCCACTGCTGAACAGAGGCCCCCCCAATGACGACCGGCCTTGCGCTGCCGGCATCCAGCGGCCTTCACCGAGTGGAAGGTTTCTCTACGCTACGTCTTCCAGTTCGCGGTCGCAACTCGAGCGTTTTACTGCCACAACGGCCATCAGTTCTACGAGCTATGTGCCCCGTCCACTACCACACAAGTTTAGCGATTCTGTGAGCTATTTCGGTTACCCTGGTTCTCCTACGGATCGCATTTGTGATTCGATCGCGTAGGAAAGCTCCGAGCATAACTCGCCAATATTTTTTTTGCAAATCGAGGACCCGGACACATTTTTTCTGGAAAACTTTAACTGTTATATAGAGTGCATTTTCCTTACAACCTAACCAATTTAATTAAAAACCCGACTGCACAAAAACATTAACCCTCTTTTTTGGGCAGTTTAGTTAAAATGTATCCTATGTCTCTTTTGGGATCGACACCTTGCACTCCAAAATTTATCAAGCCGTTTAGACTACAGGCGCAGCCAAAAAACAGACATACATACACCCGGAAAACCTTACCTTCCGTTTTTTTAAATAGTCATTTTGGGAAAGTAGACCACCTGCTACAGAAGGGATTCATGAACATGTAAAGGTTGGTCCAAAAAATCACATCACATATGATTCATGGACCATTTTTGACAGTATCATGTATTTTACTCGTGTTTATCATAATGAAACATAAATGTTTTGTAAAAGTTATATTTTATTCGAGTACATAACTACATCTTAATATAAAATGAAATAATAACTATGTTTCCGCATGATAAATATGTTTTAAGTTGATTTTAAGACACCTGCGTCCTCACGTCTCGATTATTTTCTATTCGAAAGCACTATCATATACTTCGAATATATATTAGCTTACTTTTTGTTTATATCGCATTTGCGTACAAAAATATGTTTACTATAAACATTGATAAGATATCTGCTTAGGCCGGGAGGAACTGGATTTCTTATCTAAAGTAAAATAAAAAATTTCCACTTACATACTTATATAAAAAAAGTATAAAAAGCATTTTATGAATGGCACTACAATGTACTTGATCGTTGTTTACCTATTTTATTATTAATAGAAGAGCAACATGCAATTTGCTCTCTCAAAATGTGATAATATTCGAATCACACTAAATATAAAAAAGTGGCTAAGTGCGTGTCGGACTACGCAAAAAGTACGGTTCCGTTGTTTTTTCAGTAAATAAATAAATATTGTAAACAAAACCTGGTAAAATATTTTTAAGATTTTATCTAAGTATAACTTTTTAGCAGTCGCGATCACAGATTTGTATAATTATACCAAATTTCAGCTTTATAGCTGTGATAGTCCGAGAAAAACAGCTGTGAGATACCGACGGGCAGACAGACAAACAGACGGATCAAGCGAAACTATAATGGTTCCTAGTTTGACCACGAAACTCTAAAAATACATGAAAATAAATAGCGTGATAAGGAGTGCGCCACGGGGCATAATATGTGGAAAGCGTTCTAGCTCCACCTAGAACAAAATGCATATTAAAAAGAGCTCATAAAATTTTAACAAAATGCGCAGGTTCATCGTGCCCTAAACAGCTGACGCGACAACTTCGCCGGATATTAGTTGCAGAAATTGACACCACAGCTGTTATGCGCACGCGAGCGGCAACCATTAATTTGCGCGTTAAGCAACCGTATACGAAACGCATAAACGTCTATGCAAATTGAGTATCTTGATGCAATTACCATGCACAACAATTGACATTAAATGATTTCAAAAGAACACGCGAAGTTACAAATGTCAAGATTATGCAACGCACAAGTTAAGGTGGTGTATTGCATAGTCTCAAACGCGTATCATACAAAATAAGAAATCCAGAAACCTCCCGCCGTCAACGTTTAAATAATGTCTCCTAACTGTACTCAGAATTAAATTGAGCAGGTTCTATTACAGCTACATTTACACTTAAGTCAACTTTGTTGGCGGACAATACATTTGTTACAGTAGGCCTCCGATTAAACAACTAGTTTATACAATTCCATTAATGATAATATTACATCAGAAATCAGTCCCTTACCGTCCGTTAACTGTTCTTATGATACATAACCCGATACTTCAACTAAGATTGCAGTAAGCATGCTCTACGTTATATGTAATCTCAAAGCCACGGGCGGCGGCGCGGCCGCGGTGCACAGCGCACTGGCTCAAATCCCCGAAAACCTTCGATGTTAGAGCTCCACACTAAAGTCTCATGCCGTTAAGATACAGGGATTAAGTAAAAATCTACTCTTAAAACTTCCCCATTGAAGCTATAAAATTCAATCCAGTTGGCCAATCAGCTAAACTATTAGTACAAATGCGAAGTCCATTTTTTTTTCTTTAATTGTATAGGTTCCTTGAGGAAATATGTTTATAATTTGGCCGACGATTTCGATTTTTTGTATAATTTCAAATTGGAACTGGCAGAACTGCCTTCATGGGTTGGTAATGCCAAACTAAGAAGGCAATTTTGCCAGTTCTAACATCATATGCCGTGGCACTGTGCGTGCACCATCATCACCTAGATGATACCAAGGACTTACCAATCGCAGGTAAATAAAAGAAAAACATAACGCATAAGCGACGTACTGAGAAGTCTTGATAAGTCTATATCGCCATAATTAACGGCATAAGACGTTGGCGTGGCCCCAGCATATAAAACTCGTCAGTTTTCTGTGGAGCTCAAGGTCAAGGCATAAGATCTTGAACCCTCCAAACCCGTATAGGGGTCCATACACGGCGAAACGGCTTGACGGAAGCACGCAGATTCCATAGTTCGATCGATAGTATCCATCGAAAGTATTCCATAGAATCGATCCTATTATTATCGTCATCTACATATCAGCCGAAAGACGTCCATTGCAGAACATAGGCCTCCCCAAGAATTTCCACAACATGCGGTCCTGGGTTGCCTGCATCCAGCGGCTTCTCATGTTTTTCATCAGGTCCCCCCCACCCACCGAGTGGCAGGCCTGCCTACTCTACGGCTTCCAATTATTATAATATTATATGTATAGTTTTGAGACAATTTTGCTAGAAGCCTGAAATAGATGAGCATGCTTGATTTAAACAAAAATCTATGGCTTGCCTTTATGGTACCAAAGGTATCTTGGCGTCGAGCCACTAGCCAGACCATACAGACCCGCCCGCGCTAACAGTCCCTTCTCGCCACACCACAACACCAAACAAATCGCAATCAATCATAAAATACTCATTAAAAATACTGTACAATACAATATTATTCCAAGGTAATAAAATTTTACCCATAAATCGAATAGGTCGTAAGCGGATAATGTTTCGATAAAATCTACTCCCGGTCCACACCAATAATACACCATTCACAAATTATATACATTGTCACCTATTTTAAATATACATGATACATAAACACACTTCCAAATTTGATCCCAAAACTGTAGTCTTTGTCTCATTTATATTTTCTAAATTAAATAATGAGATCGAACATAAAACGTTATGGAATTTTGCAAATGAGTATAGAAAAGAATAAATTCTAGTGTAATAGTTCAGTAAGTAATATTTTGCATAAATACATACTGCACTATTTATACGAATTTATTTGTAAGCTATGTAAGGGGACGTCCATTAATTGCGTGAGGTCTTTTTAAGAAAAACTGGATCGTCCATGGTGAGATTTGGTAAGCCGCCCCCTCCGCCCCTTACGTGAAATTTCTTATAAATCTCTTTTATATTTTCGTCTATTTCAGTTTATACCAATACGAGTATATACGAGTATGTTGACGTGAAATGTTCTTTGACCACCCTCTCCCCCTTTAATGAGATTTGGTAAAAAATATTGTATATCACGTAATTAATGTATGTCCCCTAATCTAGTGACAAAGCCAGGAATATATCTCTTTTTGTAGATAAATATGAATTTTCCTTTGTTTCATTCAAGGCACTGATTGTTTAAAAATTGATAATGTTTTGTGGGTTCAGTTAGATCGCCTAATCACAAAATAGATAGGAAATCTACTATGTGACCTAATCTTACCCTAAATTAATAGCCAATAGTAAAATATTTAATCGCAGTACAAATATGATGTATGAAAATACACAACTCTGCTTACATAGATCTATACTAAAATATATTTCAGTATAATATACATTAGTTTGTAAATAAATTTCCAGTCAAACGACGTTTTCGGAAAACCACAATTTATACAAAAATACATTTTGCTCATTAGCAAAGATATATTGTTATGTAAAGGTCAATAAATTAGTCAATGCGTTTGGATTACCACGCAAGCGCGAAGATATGAATTGGTGGGATCGTATTTTGTTTCTCGCGCGCCGATAAGTGCAACATTGGAATGTTAACAGGACTTTTTGACCTAATTTAACCGTAAGTTTAGTGTTCGAACTTGTTCCATGAACTAACCATTATTATTATACATAGATCTTTGCATATAAACTAACCTACACCTTTACACCGCTCGTGTGCGACGCAGGAGGAAGGCAGATTGGCCGAATGCTAACTATAAACTTTATAGTGTAAAGCAACGTTTGTTTGTGTGTTCAGTCTCACGTGACAGACTTGCGCCAGCGCTGGGTCTCGTTCAGTGTTTCGATAAATTCAATGGCAAATCTGGAACAAAAAAAACTCAATGAGTTAACTTTTCGCGTAAATAGGGATGACGTATGCTAGTCATCTGACTTACTTTTTATCATCTGTCAAAAACGACATTTTGTTCTAAAAATGTTTGAAATACCTAGGCGTGACGTCATAGTTTTGCAGCGTCATTTATGTACTCATTTTTTAATTTTGGTGAATTAAAAATCGAAGACTTGAATGAAAACAAAAATAAAACCGAAGTTTAAGTAGGAGGGCAATTTAGTGATCAAGAGTTCATAATTTATTTCTGATGTTGTCGTCATCCCTATTATCTTTTAGTTAGTCTATTGGTATTTATCGCACAAATAACCGCTTTTGTGGCGCAGTGGTAAGTGCACTCGCTTTACATCAGGAGGTCCCGGGTTTGATTCCCGTCAGAGTCTAACTTCGCAATGCGCAACCGCAACCTACTAAATAGCGCCACTTTGGCATATCCATTTCTCTAATAAGAAATGAAAATAAAAATGTATTTTGGGCTTTGGCTCGTACAGTAGGACTCGGTTTAATTGGTGGTTTTAAACCCGGTATTGTCCGGATATATAAGTCCGCCTTTGCATATCATTGTATATTTTGCTAGTTAATAAGTTTTTCATTTTGTATATTTGGTGTGCAATAATAGTAGTTTATGAAACTGTTGCATAATGAGGGGTATTAAAACACGAGTATGAGTTTAAAAACCGTGCCTTGGCGAGGTTTTTAATAGTGTCATACGAGTGTTTTAATACCTAGTTATGTGCGGTTTCATACACTATTTTATCTAATCTCATCATTGGGATTGAATCTACTAAACAACAAAGATCAAAGTTAAAAGAGTAAGAAAAAAAATCCCCACGAAATTCAGTACCTCCAACAAAACGTGTTATAGCGCTAAATCTCAGCAAATCACCGCGCTTGCGCTGAAGTGGAAGCTGTCACAGACAGGTAAAAACAATGCTTTCACTGATCTCAGACATTTTTAAGCAAGAATGAAAATTATCCACGAAATTTAGTAACTACAACAAAACGTATTAAATGAATGGCGCCAAAACCTAGCACATCACCGCGCATGCGTTAAAGCGGGCGCTGTCACAGACAAGTAAAAATTGGAATGAAAACTTTTTGTAATGCTGTAAAAATGGCGCGAACCGCATGTACGTTCCCTTAAAAAATATATGGAACTTCGTTGGTGATATAAACTTTTTGGATTAACTTGTATAGTAATGGGAAAAATTACTTTATAACATTATTTTGTTAGAGAAATAATGTTAAAAAGTGTTTTTTTTTATTTCGGTATTGTGTTTATAAAGTATGCCAATATAAATTCGTTTTGAAGTTTATAATTCGAACTTAACGATATGAGAGTAGATAAAGGATATTTATCTTATCTTTAACTTATTTATTCTAAAATTCCCACCCAATGCATGGTTACCCAAGGGTTTAGATTGGGTTGATTTTTCTTTTTTTTCTAAATTTAGAGATACAGGACGGAAACGTTAACTGTGTCCAGCTGATTATTTCATAAAATTAAAAAAACTGCAAAACTTTAAAGTTATATAGAATCTAACCGCCTCTGTGGCGCAATGGTTAGTCTATTAGCTTCACATCAGGCGGTCGAAGGCTCTAACTTTGTAAGACTCGAGATGGTGGAAGGGCATTTTCTAAGCCCACCTGGCTAGCTACCACTATCTTATCTAAGTCTTGTCGCTAAACATCAATGTTAACATCATTGATGTGTTCCGGCTTGAAAATAAGATGACCAGTTCCCCATTGCGTTGGGGAATCTTGGTAAGCTCGCTTCCTTCTTCTGCATCATCCTACTTACAATAAATATATAAATTTAATTTGAAAAATAAAGTTCACAGTGAATTTATTAATAGGAAGTTTTTATGAAATTCAGAATTTATTGTACACAGCTGTCCCTGCAAACTTCGTACCACCTTACACTACACTACCCTACCCTACACTACCCTACACTACCCTACCCTACTGTACCCTACATACCACCTTACACTACACTAACCCTACCCTACCCTACACTACTGTACACTAATATATATACTGTGACTCTACCCTACGTACCCTTCATAAGAACCTTCTCCTGACAATAACGAACTCAACAAAAAAAAATATTGGAAAATCGGTCCAGTCGTTCCACGTGTGATGCGATGACCAGAAGAAATAGGGGTTCATTTTTTATATGTATATTATGTAGATATTGTAATGTATTTTATCTTCTCTCATATCCATATCGTAAAATTTTAATTAAAAATTTAAAACTAATTTATATTGACATACTTTATTGAACACCATACCGAAATTTTAAAAAAAATCATGTTATAACATAGTGAAAAACACTAACAAAATAATGTTATAAAATATTTTTTTACCGTTACGATACAGGACATATCCAAGAAGTTAATTTCATCAAGGAGATTCCGTCAATTATTTTCTTCTAATGGAACGCATATGGCGCGCCGTTTTTATGTTACAAAAAAGTTTTTATTGCATTTTTTACCCATCGATCTTTTTTCCTTCGTCATTGTTTTAACGTGTCTGTGACAGCGCCCGCCTTAGTTCATGAGCGGTGATGTGTTGGGTTTCGGCGCTATGATAAGTTTTATTGTAGGTACTGAATTTCGTGGGATTTTTTTTCTTATACTCTTTAAACTTTAATCTTTTATTTAGTAGGTTCAATCCCAATGTATGTAATTAGATAAAGTAGTGTGTGAAACTGCACATAACTAGGTATTAAACAGTTTCATAAACTACTATTATGTATTTTAGCTTCGAATTTCAATAGCGTATACTCGTATATTATGCATAATATCCTTTCAAGATATAAAAATATTGGCCACAAAATGGAAATTATTTATGCTTTTCAAATAGCGATTTAACTTGTCAAACAAATCCATCTCAGACTCATGCATATACACTGAGAGACCAGTTTGTTTGATTCAAATATGTAGTACAGGGTGTTTGGAGAAACCACAGAGAATAATCTACAAATTAGAAATTAATTAAATATTTTTTTTGACCAGTTGGGTAAAAATGTATCCTATGTCTAAACATAATTACATATATACATACATTCATACATACAAATACTCGAAAAACATAACCCTCCATCTGGCGTAGTCGGGTAAAAACCATTGCTGTACAGTCAGCATAGTCAAGGCTCCAGTGATCGACAAAATGACCATTTTACCACCTTCGTTCGGGGAAACTCATGGCTTTCTTAGCCATGAGTTTTACTAGGGCCATTCTTTGGCTGGGTGACTTCAGCTAAAGAATGGCCCTAGTCGCCATTATTGAACTTAATTGAAGGCAGAATATAAATATTTATATTTATTTAAAACTAAAACGCTGATGAAATATGGTGTAATAACCGTGCTCATGAACTCAAACATATTCCCAATAAACACTACTTATTACAACAATATGATATCACAAATTTCAACCTATGACTTGGGACGCCCCAGGGATGCTGGGGAAATAGTGTTTACCGTAAAATATCAGTTGAATAACTAGACGCAAGCGACCTTTGGTCGGGACTAGCCCAGCGAGGATGACATGTCGCTAGCTTGTCAATAACATACGTCACTCGAAACAATAATCAGATACCGACTCAAACAATGAAATTAGTCAAAATGAGGAATTTAAAATTTATGAAATTTCCTTTTAAATTTCAGAAGGTCCATTAACGGCGCATTGAAGAAAAACATACTATAGCGATAATAAGAAAAATTCTTAGAATTTTGGCCCTAACTTGAGTATTATATTGACAGTAGGCACTGTCATCATTATATCAGCCGAGACATCCACTGCTGGACAAAGGCCTCCCCCAAGAAAATCCTTGGGAAACCCACAACGACCGGTCCTGCGCGGCCCGCATCCAGCGGCTTCCCGCGGCCTTCACCAGGTCGTCGGTCCACCGAGTGAGAGGCCCCGCCTACGCTACGTCTCCCGGTGAGCGGTTACCACTCAAGAACTTTACTGCCCCAACGGACATCTGTTCTACGAGCAATGTGCCTTGGCCACTGCCACTTAAATTAAGCATTTCTGAGAGCTAGGCACTGTACAAAACAAACTTATTTTCTAAATGAAATTTAGGTTTAGGCAGAGATTTGTAACCATAGAGTTATGCTCTAACAAACAACAAATGAAAAACGAACTCATTTACGTATACCTTCCGTCGTTGCACCGAATGCTACTAAGAAAAGAAATGCCAATTGGCATCTTATTATTTGCTTCTTTTTTAGGACGCATGTAACCTATCTATCTCCCCTTATATGCAGGTTGAGTTTTTTTAAGGCTCAGTATGGGCAAAGTATATAATATATATTATGGTATGGGGAAAGTCTAATAAGAGATAGAGAAAAACGCTCTTGGGAACCGAGATCTCATTTTTAGAGAAAATAAAAAAGGCGTTTAAAAAAATAATCTTAATAGGTTCGGAGATATGGCTGTTTTTGAAAAAAAAACTTTTTTTTTGTTAGTTTGATCGTATATCGCTATACAAACCAAAAATTGTATGGAGACCATAGGTCTAAAGTTGCTAGAAGTTGTTGAAATTATTTGAAATTAACATTTTATTAAAGATACATTTTATTATCCAAATGATAGGATGGATAATTGAAATGAAACAAAACCAAATATCTGCCACTTGCCTTAGTGCCACGAAGCTAAATGTAAATTATTCAACATTGTGGTCAAAGTATAGCGACTTGGCGTTTCTCTCGGGGGGAATTCATTACGATACCAGTCAATTGCCAATGTTTGGTTCCTGTGATATGTAAATGATACCCTCTCAATAAATCATTTTTTTCGGAATTTAACGATTGAGACATTTTGCCTATTTAGTTCACCATTGCGTTCACAACACAACTAATTAATTGACTAAGTTATGCATTTAATGAATGACAGCAACACACAACTTGTTTTTTTTTCAACTGAAAGTTTTTTTCTTTTTTTACTTTTTCATTTGAAAATCGGCCAGTAAGTTTAGTTTCCACATAACTATTAAAGAAAATTAAAACGTTAATTTCAACAACTTCTAGCAACTTGAGAAGACCTATGGTCTCTGTACAATTTTTGGTTTTTATAATGATATGATATACAATCGAAATAACAAAAAAAATGTTTTTTTTCCAAAAAAGCCATATCTCCGAACCTATCTAGTTTATTTTTATTTAATAAAACACCATTTTTATTTGGAATAAATATAATGTAACTGCATAATAAACATTCAGTCCGCAAAATAACTACTTGAGCGGCAAGATTTCATGATTGAGCGGCAGAAAAACATGTCTATAAGCAGCAACTCAACACTGTAGGAAGAGTGTGGTACGGGGAGTTCTAAATTGAAGCGGGAGCGAGCGAAGCGAGCTCGGACTTGCGGAGCACCCCGACTCGGATCCGTTAGGTTCGGAGACTGTGCGGGGAGGCGAGCTAAGCTCGCCTCCCCGCACAGTCGTAGTGTTAGGTTTAACATGAGAACACAGAAGTAGGAGCCCCGAAGGGGCTCCGTCGACCACTCAACACTGTAGGATGAGTGTAGTACGGGGATGTTTAAAATAATTACAGCCATCCAGAATGACATAAATTGCTGATTGATTTTGAAATGTTTGCTGACCATGAGTTGCTGACCAATTAGCTATTTCTGCTGACCAATTAGCTATTTCTGCTGACCAATTAGCTATTTCTGCTGACCGATTATATTTTTCTGCTCACAGAAATAACAATACTATGCTAACCATTTAATTGACACCCTTTTTATTTTCTCCAAAATTGAGATCACGGTTCCTAAGAGCGTTTTTCTCTATCTCTCATAGTTTAGAATTTCTCCATACAGACCCTTAAAAAAACATTCTGTATAGCATATCTCTAGGTCTAGGTATGAATTAGGTCGCGAGTGAAGATAAGCAAAGATGAAATCATAGGGGAAATATTTGGGGCATCGTCGTTTAATATATACTACTCAAAACAAAAGAAGGGCCACCTAAGTTTACTCAGCACATTTTCATACAGAGGTGGTCTAAAAAGTAACAATTATTTCTTTAAAACCAAGAAAAGTAAAGATACTACGAAGTGCAGTGTTTTAGTCTCCCACTTAGCTAGAATCTTTTGGATAGGTATTTTCTAGGTAATTCTATGTTTTAGGCAGGTTATACCTACTTAGATGTATAGATATTTAGCTAATAGGGCCGTAGAATAAGCAATTATTACTGTTATTTTACATACTCTGAACTAGCTTAGGCATCGTAGTCGTAAGGTTCCTTTTATGTTGTATATGTGTACGTTGTTGTGTAAATAAATAAGTTTGATTTTCAATAACAAAATAGGCAAGGGTCGGTTATTTGTATGAGAAAGGTCGCCCTTACAATATTGCTCCAACTGAGTGAAGTCCTGGTATTTATAGTTTGCTATCTCGCTCGCACATCCCCGAGCTTATCACTTTGTTCTAGAGTTCTTGATAGAGAAAGATATACGAGGTGTAACAAAATTGGTGTAGGTCCCGCTAACTGGGGCTTATACACATCATACTGAACAGCTTTTGATCTACGAATTTGCTGAAATCGCAAAAATAAATTACTCTTCATATAAATCGATCAGCTGATCGAGCAATTTTGTGCATTTTAGTATGGGGGGGCCTCTCGCGTCTCCCAATCGGAAGCAGTACATCGCAAACTACGTTGGTCCTCGCAATTCATCGTGTTTCCGTCACTCCGAGGCGTTACTTCCCCTCGCAAGTCAGACTCAATCACACGATTACCGTTGTAACGCGGTAACGCTGTTATTCGTTCTTCTTTCATCATATCAGCCGAAAATCGTCCACTGCTGGACAGAGGCCTCCCCCAAGGATTTTCACGACCACCGGTCCTGCGCTGCCCGCATCAATCGGCTTCCCGCGATCTTCATCAGGTCGTCGGTCCACCGCGTGGGAGGCCTACCTAAGCCACGTTTTCCGGTGCGCGGTCGCTACTCGAGAACTTTACTACCCCAACAGCCATCTGTGTTATGAGCTATGTGACCTGCCCACTTCCACTTCAGTTTAGCGATTCTGTGAGCTATGTCGGTTACTTTGGGTCTCCTGCGGATCTCCTGCGGATCTCCTCGTTTCTGATTCGATCACGCTGAGAAACTCCGAGCATAGCACGCTCCATTGCGCTTTGGGTGACCTTGAGCCTTCTTATAAGGCCCACAGTAAGCGACCATGTCTGTTCCGTAAGTCATCACTGGCAACACACACTGGCCAAAGACCTTAGTCTTGAGACACTGCAGTGTTTGGGACGTGAATTTATTGCAAAGCTTTCCGAACGTTGCCCAGCTGAGTTGGATTCGTCAATTGATCTCTTTCTTGAAGTTGGACCTACCTAGCCGGACTGTTTGTCATAGGTATACATATTCGTCAACATTTACAGTGTAGACTCTCCAACCTTTAGAGGGGTGGGTGGGTTCTTCTTTAATTCGACCTATTTAATTTCATCTATTTGTTCTATTAAATTCAAAAACAATTTGAATTAACTGTGACACATGGGATTCAAAATTCTTTCCACCATTCAACATTTTTTCAAAACCAAACTTGGAAACTTTATAAAATAAATATTTTTAACCTGCTGCTTTCTTTAAAGACCCATCTCAGGTAAGATAAAATTATGTTTGATTATAATTTAAGTGTTGTGTTACGTTTTTCTAATCCTTGTTTTTTTTTTATTAGGTCTTTTTAAACATCCGTGAGCACATACAGTTATTATATTACCCACGCCCTACCTACCATATCTACCCGTCGTCGTGTCACGCAGTCTCCTGTAGAAGAATAGTCCACTGCTCTCAAGGCTTTTATGTGGGTCGATCAAAGGTGGCCCACACTAAGTTTTGCATTTTTTTTAGTTTGACGAAATAATGCACTAAAGTATCCACCCTGTACATTGTTGCATTGCATTATGATTATTTTGCGGGTATTTTAACTTATCCTAAAATAGCTTTGCTCACCTGAAGTAGGCTCTTCTTTAGGTATGTGGTCTGTGAGCAGCGGGTGCGCGAGCGGCGCCCAGGGGCCGGGCGGCACCGCGTAGTGCATCCATAGCGGGGGCGCCGGCGCGCGGTATAGCGGCGCCGCGTACGCGTACGGGTAGTACAAGTCGCGCCACTCGTCTCGCGCCGCCGGCGAGCCGCGATACTGGGCCGGTGGCGGTGGCGGCGGCGTAGCGCCCCACTGGCGCGCGTACTGCAGCCCCGCCGCCGGATAGCGGTAGCGCGCCAGCTCCGGCGGCGGCGTGGGCGAGTGCGGCCCCGGCGAGCCCAGCGCCAGCGCCGAGTGCCGGTAGCGGTACGTGTCGGGACTGGGGCTCAGGTCGGGCGAGCGCGTGCTACCCGGCGACTCCACCTTCAGCGACTCCACCTTCACCGACTCCACCTTTAGCGAGGGTGGGTACGAGTGCGGCGAGCGCCGCGGGCTCTCGTCCGGCATGCTCAGCAGCGAGTGGATGCTGTAGCTGTGAGCGTTCTTGCTGACGGGCGCGGCGTCCTTGCGCACGGTGCCGTTGTGCGGCCGGGGCGCTTGCGCGGGCGCAGGCTCGGCGGGCGGCTTGGCGGCGTGACTGGGGCCCGGCGACGGCGGGTACGAAGCCGTGCTTAGGGCCGGCACTGTTTTGGCGCGCCGCTTCGTGCTTTGGTCCTCGAGGCTGACGCGCTCCAAGTCGCGCAAGATGCGCTTCCGTGGCGACACCATCATGTGTTCCTGCCGGCAGCTCGCCAGCTTGGCGTTCACGGGCGCCGGCAGGGACGCGATCCTCTCCCGCAGCTTGTCGATAGTACTCGCGAGCTCCTTACGTCTCAGCGCCGATCGCGTCTTCTTGTACACCCTTAACTTATGATACTGATATGGTTTTTTGAGTTTCATATGGTAATATTTCTCTCGATCATAATTCGTCCACCGGTCGTCGCTGGTGGTAGGCTTCCCCTGCGAGTCCGGCGCGCCGTCGATGGCGTCCTCGCCGCGGGAGGTGGCACCAGCGTCAGCCACCTCGGCGTCCCCGTTCCGTTTCTTGTCGCAGACGCCGTTGGTGAGCGCGCGGCGCACGCCGTTGGGCAACACGTCGAGATGGGTCGTGTCGTGCGGTCGCCGCCGCTTGAGCAGGCTGACCGCCGCTATGGTGGCGGTGTGCAGCGTGGAGGGGCGGCAGTAGTACATGGCTAGCTCCTTGGACAGGTTGCGGCGCGGCGCAGCCTGCTTCCAGCAGTGGTCGCGCTGCCACGGCGAGGACTGGATGGAGCTGTTGTCGTCAGAAACGCTGAGGCTGGCACTGGGCGGCGGCGGCGCAGGCGGCGTGCCAGCGGGCGCCGCGGGCGGCCAGAACGTCTTGCGCGGCACCGACACCCAGCCCGCGCGTTCGCCCTCGCGGCTGCATCCGCGAACCAACTCCAGTATGAACTTGCCATCTGCAACAGACAATAGTACATTTCTATACTTGCTTCTTTGTTACTAAATACACAGTGTTTCTCTGATCGTATTAAAAATATACATAGTTATGAATCTGAACTTAAGATGCAGGCCGGGCTAGAGATTCAAAAAGATAAGATTCAAATAAGTGCAAATTACACTCTTTCTGATAGTCATAAAATAGTAATTAAATATACATGTCATTTGTGAAAAACTAAAAAATAAACAATCATTAGTTAATAACGTCAAAATACAATCATTGATATACAACAAATTATGTCATTAGGACATGAAAACAATATGACACGCGAAGTTACATTAATATAATTGAATGTCATTAATGCATTTGACGAACGGACAGCATCCGGTTACAAGTGTAAAGCGAGAGTAAGTCATCATGCTCCTCAACCATATTAGAGGGAAAGGAATGACCCAGCTCGAATCCACACAAATGGTGAGGAAGAAAGATCTTAAATCTTAAGAACAAAATGAGACCAAAACTCAAAGTTGTAACACTTTACTTTTTAATAAGTTGCCTATTGAATTGAAATTGCAGTCATGCAATATATTTTTTTAAACTAGTTTTTGAGATACAGTCTGAAAACTAGATTGAGAATAAGGGCGTCATTTCAATATTTGTGAGTGCTAAAATAATATATTTTCATTTTAATTTTTAAAATATACTGAAGTGTTGGTTTACATTGAGGATTTTACCTTTCGATAATTAGTTAATACACTGTAATATCTAATAAGATTTGTATAAGTAATTTAATTTAATTTCAATTTAAGTAATTTGTATTTTGTACACAATTCAAAATTGTGTTTCAAATAAATAAACTTGCACATGATCATAATGAGGAAAAGGACATGCTTGATTTAGAAGTTGATGAATCTAGGCACACAACATTGTGTCAGTCAAGTTTGTAAGTTTGTAGTATTTGTTGGTTCATGGGTTATATATACGCTAACTATTTTGGGTCACTTTCGACCTTCCCGTAAGTCCCATAACTTAATATCTGTTTAATCCGGTTAATAGTGTCTAGTAAGACCCCCCAATTACCTAGAATCCCAATGTCCACATGGTTTTTTACCACTCTTGAGATATCAAAATTATAGACCACTTCCAAATGACTTAGAATCCTTGTATATGCCCATACTTGGCATCCAGGTGATTAAGAAACTTAAAATTTGGCATCGAGGTAGGTTATTGGGCATATACAAAGGTAACATTCAAAAAACCATACAAGCGCAAGTGGGACCCTCGCACCAAGGATTCCATACCACTATCACTGATCATAATTATAGACCACTTTCAGGTGACTTTGAAACTTGAAAATTGGCACAAAGCTTAGTATTAGAAGCACACAAAGAAAAATTTTTAAAACGGGCAAAGTTTAAGTTGCACTCTCGCATTGAGGGTTCCATACTACCACCACAAAAATAAATGTGTGTTCACAATGTTGATAACATGATTAAAGAAAAGAGGCAGGAAGCCAAGTTTGATAAAAAATATACAGAGATCTAAATGGATACCAGGTTCTATAGCGGTTTATTAAATCATAGCTATGGGAATTCAAACTGAAACACTTATTTCAGACTTCTGCAAATAATGAAGAATGTACTATGGTTTTCAGTTGCTTAAATGAAGGACCAGGAGAAGATGAATGCAATAATAGCAGTCTATAAGTCATATCTTTGTACATAGGGCTGCAACCGCAGCAACACTGACCCAATGGGATCTTTTGTGTCTACCCTTAGGGCCTGAACCCTTGTACTCTAGCCTACTTGAAGATATGAATTCATTTTTCAGGCTCCATCAATACAAAATCTATAGTTAAAATAAAAATGTGTATCAGAATCTCATTGCCTATATTAGTTTTGTACAAGGTAAGGTCAATGAATAATTGAAGCATTATTGATATATTCTAGTTCAGCATAAAACAGTCAATCATTCTAAGCAAGCCTTGTATCAATCTTGGAAAAAAAAAAATTCTTCATCACAATGTTATAGCTGTTGCTATTATTGGTAACATCTATTGATATTATCTCAAGTTGTAATATCATAAAGCAGGCACTTGCTCCATTGTTTATGTTTGCTTATTATAAATTTACAGAGAATGTGCTTACCAATATCATTTGAGTATTAAGTCTATAGGTTCGTGTTTACACTTCATTGATAATAGTTATTATTCTTAAGGATTTTCTGAAGCAGCAGGCTATGTAGGTGGCGCGCCACCCACACAATTTCTTTCGTGGCTGGCCTTATTCGTTTTTAAAAAAATTCTGTAGCAGTCCATGTGAACTGCCAGTGATCTATACTGGCCAGCCATGTGGCCAGCTGTAGTCCCACAAATTCATTAGTGCTCATAATATAGTAAATTGCAGGAGATACTAATGGATCCAGTTGCAAAGTATTTAAGGCCAATATGCTATCAAACAAGTTTACAATAGAGAGATAAGTTTGACTCAATACAGAATGTAAACCAGATCACTTTAAGTCTTATTTTCTAGGTGTTCCACTATTCATTACACTTGAGATTACACTGAATCAACATGTTAGGATTTTCATTTTACACACTTATTTTCACATTGCATTTAGTGGATACAGCTCTAAATCAAACTTGTTGGACAATAACCGGCTGTTTAAAACCGAATCTGATAAGCAAGTTATACCCCCTGGCAGGGATCGCCCCACCCGGCGTTCAGCTCCTCCCAGGTTGAAAAGCCACAAGAAATTTCCAGCCACTGTAGCCAAGCTACATGATTACCTGCAACTAGCTAAATTCTGTTTTTGGAAAAAGATTTTCACTGTCTGCAGACTTAAGTTTACTGATGTAGGGAGAATATGTGTTGGTGGGGTTTCTGTGATGGAGAATGAGAAGAGTATCAATGTGAAGTCAGTCCACAACCTATTACCCACTTATAGACTTGTCCCGAGTGCCTGGACACTCAACTGTCTTTCATAAGATGCATAAAACTTACAGAAATGTTTCAAGCTTAAAAGTAATAAATACCTAATATAAACCTAAAAGGGAAGATTCTCATTAAATTAAAAAGTAAACAAAACAATCACAATTTCAATCAATCACAAGGTACAATTTGATTAAAGGAGATAGTGGCACAGCAACAGATATTCCTTGAGATTGCCATGAGTGATATCAATGTAGATAGGATACTCATTTCATTCACTCATTAAAAAGCTGTGTTAACATAGCATTTTAGAGAACAGTTATAGAAAAATTACAAAAATCTAGTACATAGACATAAGAGACTACTGACAGGTGCAAATCAAAAATATGAGTCCAGATTGTTTGTAATGCTGGCCCTATGTTACAGTTATTTTATTCAAATTCTAATTACTTAATTCAGATAATCAATCAAAATCAATCATCAATTTTATGTGAATGATTATAGTGCTAATGCCAGAAATAGCAAAAAAGTCACAGAAATAGTTTCAGTGTGGGTATAGGAAAAGTGAGGTTGATAGGGAGAGGGTGTAGTATGTTACAAAAACAATTGTCCTTGTTTGTATAAGACAGCGTAGCCTTGGGTTCTTCCATTTATGACCAATAAGGATATGGCACAAAGATTACAGATGTTTCTTTTCCGCTAGAGTGACCACAGTGCCTTACGAAATGCACAACAATAGCACAGAGGCTGCGCTTAGACAATTGGTAACAACTGAACTAAATGTACCTGCCAGGTTTATCAGAGCATGAAAGACTTTCTAATTTTTCTCACTGACAGGCCTACTGAGTAAATAACATATTCCACTGATAATTGGTGCTACACTGATAATAAACAGGGCGCTCCCACTCACCTTTGAAGAACTTGAGCCTTCCGCCAGTCGCATTGAGCGCAGGACTAGGCGCAGAGGCATCCTCACTGGCACCCTTGCTGCTGCTGTTACCATTCACGCCATGTCTTCTGTCTACTTCCTCTGTCATTTTGGTACATGTTGTCAGAGTTGTGTTTGTTCTTTCCTGTATATGCATTTCATTTCTAAGCGCTCATACGGAACACGAGCGACACCTCAGTCCGTGCCCTCTCGCCATGTCGCGGCGGGGCCGCACGGCCGTTCACGGAACACTGATCCACGATGGGGGTCCACATCCGATAAATTCGTGAGAGTCCTCATCCTACTTAGGGCACCAGCGTGTAACGAGCTGCTCCAGAACTTTTATATATAAACACATTACCGACCGACACACGGCGACTACCGAATTGAAATCAATAGTAGAATCGAACTTGTCACAGGTGCACAGGTTTACCACTATTATAAAATAAATAATTGTAAAACGAGTCCACGAGGCCGAATCCCCAATTATAATCGGGCTCACGACAAACACAATTCAATAAAAAGCTGTCGTTTCTCTGAACATAGTTCATTCACACCCAGCATCCATTTTGATTCGTTCAAAATCAAAAGTTCTTTTTTTGCCACAAATCCTTGCGTTGTTATTTGAGTTTAGTTTATGCAGTTATTTGAGTTTAGTTTATGCATGTGAAACCGACGACTTGTCACTTGAATCTTTTCACTGTGAAAATAAAAGTTTGTTTCGTTTTTTATTACAATTTCAAGTATATCTTTAATGAGGGTGCAATGTAAAATGTGAAAAAGTTTTTGTTAATCTAGGGGAGGGACGAATCCCCGTCGGGATAATCCCGAATTTTGGAAAACTCGCGAGGTCTACAGCTCACAGAGCCCTCAGAGCCACGAGTTTTATCCATCATAGGCTCAGAGTAAGTATGTAGGTATAGAGCGCGTCTACCGCATCAGTCGCATAATAATACATCGTAGGCAAGTGAGCTATAGTAAACTATATAGATGTATACGTGACAAATAGGGATGGGCTGCAGTGCACTATCGCCTGGATGGGCTGCAGTGCACTATGCGGATTATCGATAACCAAGGATAAACAGCAGCATAATACAGTAGGTAATTTTAAGAATTTATGTTTTTTTTATGGATTATATATTGTTTATTTCCTAATACATACAAAAATAAACATTTGTACCTACAAGTATATACTCACACATAGATGTAGGTACTGTTTGGGGTAGGTAAGTCAATTAACAATAAAACCAATTTCAGGTGTAACATAAAGGTGCAATGATACTTTAAGGTGGGCTTGTACTGATTAATCCGAATAACTTTTTTTCTACAACTTTGCAAAATCGCGATTTTTTAAAACTTTTTTCAAACAAAACCGGCCAAGCTGACCATATTGTATAAAAATTATAAAAAAATCGCGATTTCAGCAAATTTGTTCAGTTTGATGAGGGGTTTAACCTCACCTCACCTCACGTTTATTCACCTTAAAGTGTCACCTTTATTAACATTCCCTGTATAGAGAAATGAAAAATCACTACATATTCACTTAACGTAAATTTTTATTACGCCACTTCAAAGATTCCTAGACTGTGATTGTACTATAGAATAAAAAAAATATTCTTGTCGGGTATTCCTAAGTAGAATTTAAATCATATAAAAAAAGTTTTTATTCTTGTTAGGTATTACAAAGTAACAATTTAAATAGTATTAAAAAAGATTTTATTCTTATTAGGTATTCCAAGGGAGCGAGCTATGCTCGAAATTTCACTACTCGATCGAATCGGAAATGAGGAGATCCGTAGAAGAACCAAAGTAACCGACATAGCTCACAGAATCGCTAAACTGAAGTGGCAGTGGACAGGGCACATGCTCGTAGAACAGATGACCATTGGGGTAGTAAAGTTCTCAAGTGGCCATCGCGCACTGGAAGACGTAGCGTAGGCACGCCTTCCACTAGGTGGACCGACAACCTGGTGAAGGTCGCGGGAAGCCGCTAGATGGGGGCAGCGCAGGACCGGTCGTCATGGAAATCTTTGAGGAAGGCCTTTGTCCAGCTGTGGACGTCTTTCGACTGATATGATGAGGTATTCCAAATTAATAATTTAAAAACCTTCCACGTGAACCAGTCCGCCCACTGGTGAAAACCGTATGAAAATCCGTTAGGTAGGTTGAATACCCTACCCACCCTACCCTACCCTACCTAACAGCAATTTAGTACGACAATCATTTCAATTCATGACTTTCAGTTAAATGACTACGACAAACTCTATCATGTGTTAAAATAACAAACAGGGTGCAAGGAATAGATTTTCATAAACTGATACAAGCCAGTTTTGAGGGTTAGAATAACATTTCGGAAATAATTTTATGTGCCGTTCATCTTAGAATAATATATCAAATAACGGGTTTATTTCTAAGATGAACGACACATACAATTATTTCGTTTTTAATATTCAGTTTGGAGAAAGCTGTTCTTTTACAGCATATTTGGATATCACGTTTCGATTTTATAATAAACCTATTGAAAAATTATTTAAATAACAATATATAAATAAAACTCAATATTTGAATCAATATGTTCATTAAAAGTTATTTGTTCAAAGAGTTTAAACTTTCATAATAAATATCGAAAGTATGTATACTATTACCGAACGCGTCACATCACTAATTAGAAATTAAGCCCGAGGCGGCGGTGCGGGGTAGTGCGCGCGGAACACCTAGCTCCCGCCCCACACGTCTTCTTCACCCCCGCAATGCGTGATTAATTTTTAGCATAAAAGAATAAAAAAATGACTAACCGGTGAAAAGTACTACTCGGTTTATGTTTCGTGTGTTTTCGAGTATCGTTTTTACATGATTTCACTGCACATTTGACCATTTTGATAGGTAATTTAATCGAAAATACTGCTAGGAATATCCCACGCACGCACTCCGCTAGCAGTCGATTATGACCGATAGCGCTTGCGCGTGGAACGTCGCTTTGTTCCCACCCGTGCCTACTGTTCTCATTATAAAGGACGTGCTCTGTACCTACATACTTACTCTGAGATCATAGGCCATAGCTAACGGAAGTGTTGAAATTATTCTTCTTTTTATAAATTATTTATCATCATCATATCAGCCGAAAGACGTCCACTACTGGACAAAAACCTCCCTCAAGGATTTCCATGATGACCGGTCCTGCGCTGCGTGCATCCAGCGGCCTCCCGCGACCTTCACCGGCAGGCGTAGCATGAGGTCCATTTTGTCTACCCTCCAATGTCAAATGTAGACTTCGAACCGCGAAAAAACGGTTGTATCTCGCTCGACACTGAGCATGGCGCTCGCGAGATAAGACTGGTCTCGCTCTCATCTGTCATTTGCAGAGAGTGTGTAGATCATAGATTTAGGATGCGCGCGGCGCGCTAGTGTAGATATTTTTTATCTCGTGCCGAGTATGAACGCACCGGAATAGGCTTATTTTGACGTTTGATGGAAGACATATAATATGTCGGCACCCCCTTGAGGTGTCGACAAACTTCTAGCGACTGTTTATAGATTTTTTGTGTTGTATTATGGTTTTATCATCAAATAACAAATTAGGTACTTAATTTTTCATTTGCTTTAGTTTCAGAAACTTGCACGAAAACCAACGGAGCCAAACAGTCACCTCACCTCCAAAGAGCATATAATCACTACGTTTCCTCACCTCACAAACGATAACAGTTGTTTTTGGGTCAAATTATTTCTTAATCAAGCACATTTTCATATCTCGGTCTCTTTTTGGAAATACAAACCAAGCAATTTCCGAACAACGAAACAAAATCATAAACAGATTTGTCGTCTATCAAACTGCTTTGTCGCCGCGACTTTTCACTCTACACACTCTCTACCTGTAACGGCATACTCGCACATGCGACAAAAGCCCGTAGAAAGAGATAATTTTCTCTCGTCGCGTGTTACACATGTCTATGACCTCATGCTACGCCTGCAGCTCGTTGGTCAAACGGACAGTGTGATAAAACGGACGATGGAATTTGTGTGAATACCGACACATAGCGGGAAATGTGTCAGCTATACGTGCCGCGGGCGTGTTCTATGATATGGTAATTAGCTACCACAGATCCGGCTTTGTACCTATGAAACTGACCGCGTTGAATTTATCGGACTGTGAATAAATGTATAAACTTCGTGGTTGACTTGTGGGTTGAGTTATTGTGAACCATACCTACCTGCCGACCAGTCCACGGCGCCTACCTAGTTGGAGTCTGCTGCATCATCGGATTGGAGATAAGGTCTTGTGGCATTCATACATATACATACATACATTACACACACACTTGACATCTATCAACTTATTGCCACCTACAAACGAATGACCTACGACGACTTTGGGATTGCCTTATAGGTGAGTAGATAGATGTAAGGTGTTTTGATTGTGTAGGTAATTGCTTTATTGTTGGTACATGATGTATAAGGAACAGTCCACGGGGACTGCATTAGATATAAAAATTCCCCTTCAAGCACTGAATAACGCCGGTAGGTGGCATCGTGTCCCCTGGGTTACGGAGGCTTTGTTTTCCCCTTGTGAGACTTGTGTCTGAAGACGCTACTCAGTATCGGCAACTAAACAGGCAGATCTCTAAGTCCCTGACTCGAGTTTATCGCCAGTATAATACAAATCGTATTAATGAGGCGATTGAGCACAACAAAGTTTCAAAAGTGTTCGCAAGAGATCTGTCTGTTGGACAAAGCCAACTGAGCAAGCTGAAGACTGAGGATGGCAAGATTATATCATCTAAGACTGAGTAGCTGGAAGAAGTTGAGAAGTTCTACGGACAATTGTACAAGCCTGTACGAGATTAGAATGGCTCTCAAACAGCTCAAGAACAAGAAGGTTCCGGGTGATGATGGAATTACGGCTGAACTTCTGAAAACAGGTGAACAGGTCCGTTATACTCAAGGGAAAAACGCGTAAGGCATGGCACAGAAGTTTGGTGGTCCTTTTCTTCAAAAAGGGTGAAAATACCCTGCTGAAGAACTACAGACCCATCTCACTTCTGAGCAATGTCTACAAGCAGTTTTCGAGAGTCATTGCGAATCGTCTCGCACGCAGGTTTGATGACTTCCAGTCTCCCGAACAAGCCGGTTTCCGAGAAGGCTTTATTTATTTATTTATTTATTTGATAAACAAACACTTACGGTCTAGCCAAACGTGAATGTTACAAACGTACCATAGTACCATAGACCATATACATACGCTGCGGCAGATTATACAGAAGACTGAAGAGTACAATCAGCGTTTGTGGACTATGAGAAAGCCTTTGATTCAGTCGAAACCTGGGCTGTGCTACAGTCTCTCCAGCGGTGCCAAATTAACTAAACTAAAAAAAAATTACATCGAGGTGTTGAAGTGTTTGTGTGAAAACGCCACCATATCGGTTCGCCTCCAGGATCAGACCTCGAAACCTTTCTAGTTGCAGCGAGGGTTGAGACAGGGAGACGTTATACTCAGAAACTGTTCTCCGCCGCCCTGGAAGATGTTTTGAAGCTTCTGGACTGTGGTGGATTCGACATCAATATCAACGGCGAGTACTCGACCCACCTCCGATTGGCTGACGATATCGTGGTCATGGCTGAGACTATGGAAGACCTAAGTACAATGCTCGATGGTCTCAGTAAAGTCTCTCAACAAGTGGGTCTTAAAATATACTTGAACAAGACGAAAATAATGTTAAATGTCCGTGTCGCACCCACCCCCCTAAAGGTTGGAGAGTTGGAGACTCTACACTGGAAGTTATTGACGAATATGTTATACACGAGTATACCTGGGACAAACAGTCCAGCTAGGTAAGCCCAACTTCGAGAAAGAGATCAATCGTCAAATCCAACTCGGCTGGACAGCGTTCGGGAAGCTTCGCAAATCACAATATCTTTACATCCCAAATACCGCAGTGTCTCAAGAGACTAAGGTCTTTGACCAGTGTGTGTTATCTGCCAGTGATGACTTACGAAACTGAGACATGGTCCCTTACTATGGGCCTCTTAAGAAGGCTCCAGGTCGCCCAAAGGGCAATGGAGCGTGCTATGTTCTGAGTTTCTCTGCCTGGTCGAATCAGAAACTAGGAGATCCGCAGGAGAACCAAAGTAACCGACATAGCTCACAGAATCGCTAAACTGAAGTGACAGTGGCAGGGCACATCGCTCGTAGAACATATGGCCGTTAGGGCAGTAAAGTTCTCGAGTGGTGACCGCGCACCGGAAAACGTAGCGTAGACAGGCCTCCCACGCGGTGGACCGACGACCTGGTGAAGATCGCGTGAAGCCGATGGATACGGGCAGCGCAGAACTAGCCGTCGTAGAAATCCTTGGAGAAGACCTTTGTCCAGCAGTGGAAGTTTTTCGGCTGATATGATGATAACGATGGTGTTCCCAGGATCACCGCTGTTTCGTGTCCCCTGCGTCACCAGGCCTAGCTTGTATCTCCGTTGGCAGAGCCTAGGCTTGAATTTGTATTCGCTTAGTGGCTTTAAGCACTGAACCCCTGGCGCTGCGTATTGCAACCGACTTCGCGTCCCTGCCTGCGACACGACTCAATGGGCCCAGCGGCGTCCTTGTTTAGGCCCGCGGGTGTCTAATGGCGATGGCGTCGTGAACAGTATGCTTTTTATCGAAGGGCCCTAAAAACTAAGTACCTAGTAAATAAATTGAGATTAGATAAGATAACATTTAAAGTCTTTTTTAATCTATGTATAAAGGGACATATTTTTATTTTGGCTCCAAAATTACCTAACTTTTCAAAATATTACTTTTTGACAGAGCGAGCGCGAAACGCTAGCGAAACGTCTCTTTTTTAGCTTGGGAAAAAATGCTTTCGTAGGTATGGATGTCCGGCTGTTCTTTTCTACAGTTCGGATTTTGGGAGCAGTTTCGATAATTATATGGATTTTTCTCGTTGATTTAGTTTTGTCTAATTTTTAAAATGGCGGAACAATGGGGGTTTGGAACGTAAAAAATGACATATTTCAGCCGTTTTGAATAAGCTATACAAAGACAGACTTGCGAGGTCTGTAGCTCAATGAGCCACTAGTTTTATTTTATATGATTGTTAACTATAATTTCGTAAATCTAGTCTGATAAGTTTGGATAGATGGCTGATTTTAACTTTTGCTGCGTGTCCTCCTGGGTTAAAGCAGAAAAACAGCGATTTAGTCAGGTATTTGTTCCTAACTGAATTTCTCTTGCTGAGCTATGGCCTATTTGCACTGCTGCAGCACACCCACAGCCCTTTTTTTAACACGTTTTTATTAGCTTCACTTGTAACTATGTAAGAAAATCTTGGAATCTTAATTTGACCCACTTCCCGGTCTTCGATTACGATGAAATTTTGCACACGCTCTGAGTTCTGATGACAATACATGACTAGCTAAGAAACGTCATTACAAATCCAATATGGCGGCCTCCCCAAGATGGCGGACTGGCTGTTTGAAATCCACCCCATGATATGGGTATCAAATGAAAGGTTTTGCTGTCAGGAATACAAAAAAAATAGTCACGTGACTTAAATCCAATATGGTGGACGTCCAAGATGGCGGACCGGCTATTTGAAAAGCACCCCCATGATATGGGTATCAAATGAAAGGGTTTGCTGTCAGGAATGCGAAAAAATAGTCACTTGACTTAAATCCAACATGGCGGACATCCAAGATAACTACTTAACGTGTTTATTAAAAGCGTGTTTTTTAGTTTTTTTAAACTAATTGATGATTTTCATTTTAATCTTTATTGCCCTTATTTTGTTTTTACTTTTTAAGGGTTCCGTAAATTCTACATTTCATGTTTTCTTTTTTAATTTATCTATCATGTTTGTATGGGCGTCTGCAGAAACAAATTAAACAGTTTATCTATCTATCTGTACTTTTAGCTGTACCACCCGAAAATTTAAATAAATAAGTACGTGAAGCAACTGCATACAACGTTCGGTCCAATGAGTTACGTGCGGTCATTGACCTAGCTTGTGGTTTTTATCGCGGTCAGTCAGTAGGACAGTCCAGTTAGTCAAGACTTAAAATTAGTACTCATTTTAATTCTCATGGCTCTTTTTAATACTCAAGCCATTTTTGAGGTACGGACCCGAAGTCGAAGTATTTTCAAATTCAATGGTTTTAAAATGAAAATTTTTATTAGTTGTCGCTGGGCAGCGTTCGGGAAGCTTCGCAATATCTTCACGTCCCAAATACCGCAGTGTCTCAAGACTAAGGTCTTTGACCAGTGTGTGTTGCCAGTGATGACTTACGGAACTGAGACATGGTCGCTTACTATGGGCCTCATAAGAAGGCTCAAGGTCACCCAAAGGGCAATGGAGCGTGCTATGCTCGGAGTTTCTCTGCGTGATCGAATCAGAAACGAGGAGATCCGCAGGAGAACTAAAGTAACCGACATAGCTCACAGAATCGCTGAACTGAAGTGGCAGTGGGCAGGGCACATAGCTCGTAGAACAGATGGCCGATGGGGCAGTAAAGTTCTCGAGTGGCGACCGCGCACCGGAAAACGTAGCGTAGGCAGGCCTCCCACGCGGTGGACCGATGACCTGGTGAAGGTCGCGGGAAGCCGATGGATGCGGGCAGCGCAGGACCGGTCGTCGTGGAAATCCTTGGGGGAGGCCTTTGTCCAGCAGTGGACGATTTGTGGCTGATATGATGATTAGTTGTTTTATTTGTCTCGATAAAAACCCCGAATTCCTGACATTTATAAATTTATCCCGATATTTCAATTTTCTGATCTAGCAAGCAGCAGGCGAGACTTAAAATAATGTGTGAAAAATCTTCCATCTTCAATGCAATTACTAAACGCCCTTAAAGTTGCGTTACGTAGTGTATTATATTCTCTTTGGTTGCGTTCAGTCAGATCTGCCCACGCAAAAATGTTCTTGTCTATGGATGGACCACCATCCGATGCAACGCAGGCGTTTCTTTTCTCTTTCAAACGTGAAATAAAAAGCGGCCAAGTGCAAGTCGGACTCGCGCAAAGTAGGGGTCTTAAAAAAACCAAATTGTGTTTTGCAGTTGTTAATAGAATATTTTGAATAGAAAAGTTTTTACAAATCCTACTGCACTTAACTTGGTCGACTATTACTCCTAAACTAAGAAAATCTACTCAGCCGTGAGACTTTTCCTTTTAAAAAGATTATAATGTAACTATATAAAAAAAAAATATTTGAAAGTAGTTTTGAAAGACCTATTCAAAGCTAACTCATACGATTAAAAAAAATACGAGTCTGCTTTAGACCACACGACTGAAGTAAAACTTCTTTTGGCTCTATGTATATATGTTTGAAAGTAAATTCTTAATCTTCAGAAAATAATCTAATCTTTTTGGTCATATGGAGGTATAGACAGTTTATGAATAGAATTTTATTATCCTCTGAGAATGATCAAATCTTTTTATCTTATACAGGGTGTAAGGGACAGATAGGCAAATAATGAAAAGGTGAGTTAAGGCCATGATTCTGAATGGAAATCTGAAGGAATTCCAAAATTTTCCGATTTTTTTTTTACGTAATACGATGTATTAGAAGCTTATCGACCTCACTATGCAAGAAAAACAGTAAAAAAATCCGTAGTTGATAAAATCAGCAATGAATACGAGATTAAAACTTCTGCCACTATACTATGTTATACGCTATCAGCCGTAGCACTTTTATAGGCCGAGGTCGGTTACTACTCCTGAGGTCGAACGACCACGTTTGATCATCACCTCGCTCATTCTTCCAAGTTTGAGCGAGTAGGCAAATAACGAGCGAGCGCCGTAAGGATGGCGATTGGCGCCTCGCTTGAGAGGGTAACTCGGGCACAATCGGGTCTGCTCGGCAAGAGTAAAGCGGTGCTTGATTTGGGAAAACTCGACTGTCGATTATCTGATTTCGACATTGATTAAATTAGAGAATCAGGTAAAAGACCTGACAGACTCACGATGATGCCCTGGGAGCGGGGGCGTGCCCTGTTCTGGGACGCGACCTGCGCGTGCACCTTCGCAGCAACGCATGTGCCCCGTACCACGAGAGCCGCGGGACATGAGTTTACTGATACATGAGTTTAATGATAACTATGGAACATCATTTTCGGTTTGAGTGCAATTGAGAGCAGTCGCTCAGTAAAATTTTTAAAAATTCCAACTAAGGTTTCAGGGTTTTTCTTTTTTACTCAAATTTCCGTTGTAAGAGAAATTTCTTAATGTTTGAAATGTGTAATAAATGTAATGAAACTTAAAAAAAATCTATCGAATACGATGAATAGACAAAACAGGGGGTAAACCGTAACTCTAATCTCTAACACGGAAATGTTAGTTAAATTTCGACAGAGATTCTTAGGAAAATGCTGTAGTAACACGGTAACTACTTTACCTAATTTTCGTTAAGTTGTTATTCAAAACATTCTTAAAAAAAATAATCGATATTAATCGAAAAATTTCACAGTGTCCCGTCTCTAGAGATGTAATCCGCGTTCGTTCATTCTAGTGTAATAAATTCTCTTTGGTTCATTCTTTGCGATCCGCAAGCGCATTTAAGTTTATCTCTCGCTCTTTTCTTTGTCTCTAAGACCTGAACCTTGTTTTTTAACAACACCTAGAACGATTTATGTACAAACTGTTCATTTGCCCAAAAACTGAAATAGAAAATGTGTCGTAAACATTGCATGCGGGTCGCGGGCGGGGCGGAGGTGAGGTACACCGGCGGCGGTCGCCAGTTCGAAGCTGGCCGCTTTTTATGCTCCCCACACGCTTCCCCTATTCACGCTATTATTATAGATCGCGCGTTATCGTTCTGTGCGCGTTACATTGAGTCACTGATTGAGTAATCAAAAAAAAAAAACTTTCCGAAAAAAAAATACTGAAATTCTATCAGAACGATGGTCTGAGCCCACCCCTTCAGTATTTGCCTATCCGTCCCATACACCCTGTATGTTTGTTTTTATTGTATTGACAACTGATGTTGTTGCCTTGGCAACCGATATTGTTTGTATAAACAAAAATAAACACTTTTCGTAACGCTAGAAAATTACCGTTCTCGTAACGTATTCACCAGCTTATTCCTCAAGTCAAGAGTGCGTAAAGAAGTTTTACTTCAAAAAATAAATCACATGTAGAGGCGATACCCTTAGACAAGACAGAACTTCTCCTTAGACAACATTTATCTTTTCTAAGGAGATACCATTAAAAACCATTTTTTCGAGATTTTATTTTACTACTTTGTTGTCGGAGTTATGAATATGTACAAACCCATTCCAATTACAACTTTCTAGTAGATAATAGTCTCTGAGCTAAGCCGCGGATAGACGGACAGATATGGCGAAACTAAAACGGCTCCTTGTTTACTACGAACTTTAAAAATCTATTTGTGTCTTAGGCTGGCCTTACACAGCCGGAATTTCCTTCTGAATTCATAAACTGAATTGAATGGCCCAGTTCAAGAAGTCCTTAAGTCCATTTTTAATGTATTGCGTATCCACAAAATTTAATACTTTTTTTGATATTAAAACGAATAATAAACCAGTTTGAACTATTGATAGTGCTCATAAGGCAAATTATAGGGGGTTCTTATAAGTAAATATCTGATTTTGAAATTCTAATAAAGTTCATAGAAGAAAAGTATTGAAAATTTGATTGGACTTAAACGAAAATCTTTTGGACTTAGGGATTTCTTTATGGGACTTAGGGTCTTTTGGTTGGACTTAGGGATTTTACTCCAAAAGTTTTAGGACTTAGAGAAATACATCCTAACATGACTGTAAAAAACACAGGTTTCCTTATAACTTCTGTTTTTGGGTATGGAGAAAGGACAAAACAATTATGTAAGTAAGCAAAGTATGTTTAATCATTGCAACAGTAAACATTAAACGGCTATTAGAAAAAAATTACACTTAAATCTAAACCTTCTATTAGTTACTATTCTAATTCTTCTGCTTCATCTTCTGCTGCATAATATAAACCTTCTCTTAGTTACTATTCTAATTCTTCTGCTTCATCTTCTGCTGCATAATATAAACCTTCTCTTAATTACTATTTTAATTCTTCTGCTGCATAATCTAAACCTTCTCTTAGTTACTATTCTAATTCTTCTGCTTCATCTTCTGCTGCATAATCTCCATATTCCTGCATCTCAATAATGTCTGAATAAAAATCTTTTAAATGATTCGGAACATATTCTAAGAGCCTTTTTATGTCTTTTATTTTGGCCTCTTTTAATTTTATTTGGCCTGTGTAAGCGTTTACAGGCAATATTGTTTGTAATCTTCTAACTCCTGTTTTATAGAGAGAGAACTGGTTATAATTTTCTGACGTCATTGATTGTGACATTCTTGGCTTTCCATTTTTCCTAAAATTTACTTGACGACAGCTTGATATACCTGGTACGCTTGCTTTAATGAGACTGTCGTACAACAGTTTATGATCTTTCACCTCGATAACTCTGGCAATCTGACATAAGGATTTTTTTTTTAAAAAGAATGGACTTAGGCATATTAAAGAAAAAAAACTTGGACTTAGGGTTTTCTTTGTACATAAGGATTTTTTGAACTCAAGTCACTGGACTTGGGCATAAACAAAGAATACAAAAAACACACTTAGGAACATCTTATAAATGACTTACATACAGAAAACCATAGACAATGACGTGCACAACCTAGCAGTGTTGCTAGTGCATAAAGTCCCTAAGTGGACATAGGGACTTCTTGAACTGGGCCATTCAATTGGAAAAGCCTGGATGGAAAGTCAGAATATGTGTGGGCCTGCGTTGCGACTAAGGCTAGATCGCCCTAATTCAGGGTAGGCCTTAGCCCCTCGGTGGGGACGTATATGAGCTGATATGAAGACGATCTGTGGAGTTTAATGAGTACGCTTTATCCGGGCTTCCTGAATTCAGATTATGAATATTCCGGCTGTGTAATACCAGCCTAATTTATTGTTACGTCATAACTGCTCAGTGCTCAAAGGAGAATAATCACTACCTTACGTACGTCAGGTGTTTCATCAGCGTTGCCAGACGTACGATATTTATCGTTCATGTTTGATGATTTCGACACTAAACAATGTACGATACAATATGTATTATCGTACGTCAAAGTATGATAATTTCCAACTCTCCTCCGAAGAGGGGTGAAAAGACAAGTTATCCAGTGCCTTAAAATCATCTAAAAATACAAAATAACGTGTATGGTCGGGGACTTCCCCTCGAATCTACCAAATCAACGAACAAATGACAATGATAGTTAATTCTTATTATTCCTTAGATACAAACTTTGAGTATACATTCTGTCAGGTCGAATACTCTAAGGATTCAAAGTTAAGTTCGCTAGCCAAGTGTAAATGTAAAAAAACCGGCCAAGTGCGAGTTGAAATCGCGTGGAGAGGGTTCCGTACAATGCCAGTCAAATACAAAATATCACATTTGAATCCTCACAGTAAAACGTGAGTTATTTTTTTATTTTATTTTTTACTAACAATTTGAGTGTATTTAGCTGCATCTGACCTGATGGTAAGTGCCGATGCAGCCAAGGATGTAACACGCAAGCTCAAATAGTGCCTATTCACTCTCGTCTTGAAGATTTCTAAATTATACGAATACAGACATTCCACCCCTTGGCCGTTCGCATGATGAACGAAGAAGCAAAACGCTTCGTGCGTAAAGGTGGAACATTGACGACAAAGGGGTGGAACCGCCCTCCGCGCCTGGTCATCGATGATGAAATGGAGAGGGGGGAATAAGGTCGTGAATCTCCTGGGCTCACTCTCCGAAATGAATCCTGTAGAGCACCGATATACAGGCGGCTTTGTGGCGATGCTCGTGGCTTTGGAGCCTGTTTGATACAAGTTTCTCGTCGCCAATGAGTCTCCTAACGCGTCGGTCGATAGAATCCAAGGTATCTAGCTGGAAACAAGCCGATCCGCACCATAAGCGAGATAGTAATCTAGTGGTGTATTAGAGAACTTTTTTTTTGTAAAAATTTTAGTGCGTTTTGCTGCACCTCACCTGATGGTAAGTGCCGATGCAGCCGAGGATGTAACACGTAAGCTCTAAGTGCTTATTCATCTCGTATTGAAGATATAAGAATCGGGGAATACAGACGCCACCGGCAGAGAATTCCATTCCTGGGCCATTCGCATAATGAACGAAGAAGCAAAATGCTTCGTGCGTAAAGGTGGAACACCAACGACAAAGGGGTGGAATCGCTCTCCGCACCTGGTCGTCCGATGATGAAATGGAGAGGGGGAATGAGGTCGTGAAGCTCCAGGACATACTCTCCGAAATGAATCTTGTAGAACACCGATAGACTATTTTCTATTATGACTAGAACTATTTTCCGTAAGTGAACGTATGAGTTTACCACTTTTCAATTGACAGAATTCTAATAGGTTTTCCTGTAATCTACAAACAATGAACTATAAGTTGTATTTTTTTAAAAATTTTAGGCTCAGTAGTTTTGTAGATTTGGGGGGGGGTCAAAACTATTTATATTACAATACAAACAAAAATATATTTTAGATCCTGATAACGTGCCCTTTCATTTGATATAATATGACACAGTAAGGTTTTCACATTTTTTTAATCTCCTTTTTACCCGACTGCGCCAGAAGGAGGGTTATGTTTTTCGAGAGTATGTATGTATGTATGTATGTTTGTATGTATAATTGTTTGGCACGCTCTGCAGCCTGAACGGCTGGATGGATTTTGGCTTGAGAGGTGTCGTTAGATTCGTATTTACTGTGAGAGTGACACTGGGTATTTTTCGAGAGTATGTATGTATGTATGTATGTTTGTATGTATAATTGTTTGGCACGCTCTGCAGCCTGAACGGCTGGATGGATTTTGGCTTGAGAGGTGTCGTTAGATTCGTATTTACTGTGAGAGTGACACTGGGTATATCAAAATAAAAAAAATACAAAATGGCGGGTTTTTGGCGCCAAATTCAAATGTTTGACACGCTCTGCAGCCAGAACAGCTGCAGAATATAATAATATTATTATATCAACTGATAAGTTAATAATCTGCGTAATCTTAATGTGTGTCATGTGTATATAGGTTACTACACAAACTCATTCAATAATAAAACTAAAAAATGATAAAATAAAATACGGTAATTTAAAAAACTAAAAAACCCGCCTGCGTTTCTGTGTAACTTGGAAATGAAAAACCCTAAAACAAGAAAGTCGTCATACCCGATTGCACTTAACTTAAGAAAAATTGTAGCAGTCGGGACCCATTCTAGAAAGTCAGCCGTCTAGTCAGTATATTGGAGTAATCTGCAATGTAATATAGGTATGTGCTCTCAATTCACTATGCCTCCATTTCTAGAATGGGTTCCGACTGCTACAATTTTTCTTAAGTTAAGTGCAATCGGGTATGACGACTTTCTTGTTTTAGGGTTTTTCATTTCCAAGTTACACAGAAACGCAGGCGGGTTTTTTAGTTTTTTAAATTACCGTATTTTATTTTATCATTTTTTAGTTTTTTAGACCCTTATTTAAAAAAAAAAAATATTTACTTTGCTTTGCACATCTGTGTTTGGGTCATAGCATTACACCATCCTACCAAATTTAACTAGATTTGGTTGATTAGATTCGGCCCAAATTGGCTGGGACAGACGGACGGACACACAGACAGACTCACGAGTGATCCTAGAAGGGTTCCGTTTTTTTTGTACGGAACCCTAAAAATGTTGAAATTGTTAAAAAGTTCCAAATTACTTGGATTACCGTACTTTCAACTTTCAAACATTCTTTCTAAAATTCCTTTGTATTGCAAAATAGCGCGGTTCTGGCAGTTGTACGATAATTTTGGAATACCGGTACGATAATTCATTTGCACTCGTCTGGCAACCCTGTTTCATGCGCATAACGCATTGCGTGTGTGTGTGCTTGCTTGTTGTTTCACTTATTTGGATACTAGGATTTAGAAAGTTGTGCTAAAAACTCTTGAAAACACAAGAAAATGACGTCCTCAGAGGTATCGTATAATCGAAAGATAATATCTGAAGACTTGTCGAACGTAGAGTTCGATACAAGTGAAGATGTCGAAGTCATCCCAACATTTGATTCCATGGGACTCCGGGACGAGTTGTTACGAGGAATTTACACTTACGGTAATGAAATCAAGTTATTCTTCAGTTTCAGTAATTAATGCTTGCTTGGTCGCCCGTGAAGTTTGTTTATTTGACGTTCCTTTCACATTTTTCAGGGTTCGAGAAACCTTCCGCTATTCAGCAGAGAAGCATTCTGCCGATCGTGAAAGGGCGGGATGTGATCGCACAGGCTCAGTCTGGTACAGGAAAGACTGCGACATTCTCTATTTCCATCCTGCAATCGTTAGACACGACCCTGCGTGAGACACAAGTTCTTGTGCTGTCTCCGACCCGCGAATTGGCCACTCAGATACAAAAAGTGATCCTCGCGCTTGGGGACTTCATGAACGTGCAGTGTCATGCTTGCATTGGAGGCACAAACCTTGGGGAAGACATCAGAAAGCTAGATTATGGACAACATGTGGTTTCTGGTACACCTGGGAGAGTTTTTGGTGAGATTATATCAAATTTTATTAGCAGATACATTGATTCATTGTTAATTTAACCTTTGCTATGCCAACTTTCTTCACCATTAACCTAGCGACAATGATGCTGGGTGACGCTGGGTCATATTGACCTGAGCGATTTTCAATTGGGGAAATTTTGAAAAAAACATAATTGTTATTGGTTTTCTCAGTAGCTGGAGATAAGATCTCAATTCATATGATTTGTTCCATAGTGTAGTGAGCAAGCACCAGTGAAGAATGGTAAAATCCCTTGTCTTGAATAAAAAGGCTACAGCTCCATACATTTTTAGTTCCAAAAGAGAAATTATTTTACTTACCCTTCTGAGGTTGTTGCATTAAAACCAAATTATAATGTGATATCTAATTTTTTTTTTTTTTTTTTTGTTACTAATACGATTTTCTTTTATATATATAATAAATATATAGATTTATATAATAAAATATCATCATTACAGCTCATATACGTCCCCACCGAGGGGCTCGAGCCTACCCTGAATCAGGGCGATTAGGCCTTAGTCGACCACGCGGGCCCAGTGCGGGTTGGATAATAATAATAAAATATCATGTCAAACTAATTCTAGGTCATAAGTCAAATATCTAAATTAACTTAAATATCTTGGTACTACAATGAATTCTTGGTCATGCAATAGTTCTTACTTTGTATTAATTTTGTTATGCAATAGTTCTTACTTTGTATTAATTTTGTTATAATTCAGTAGATAACTAGATAATTAAGAAAAAAAACATTCGGGTCATTGGCCGCGTTATTTTTTACATGTCATTGGTGCCGGGTTAAAAGTGTCAAAATTGCTGTGATATTTCAAGCGCACAAGACTATGTGCCTTGCATTTTTATTGAAGTAGTTTCAGCAAAGTAATTTAAATATATAGGATAACTAGATAACCATACTTTTCATGTTAGTAAATATTTCACACCTTTAAAGTATCTCTATTATTTCCTATAAGTTTTTATTTACTTACAAATTGTAAATAACCCATTTACTGGAAGAAAAATACCATATAAAAACAGATTTTTAAAGTTACGGGTTTTTATTATTTTGTAAACTACTACTTTTTTTATGTGTTCCTTCGAATAGACTAAGAATCAGATAAAGTTTATTCAGTATAAACATTGAAAATCTAGTTACAAAATCATTGTCTACTAAAATAGCACTATGGCCCAGATCTGCACATGAACAAGTTGTTAAACATAAACTTAAATTAGAATATTTTCACTCTGTTTAACAAATTTTTACAATTGTTTTATATTCATTCATTAGTTTATTACTTAACTAATTTTCAAGCTAATATAGGCCATATTTCTTTCAAATAATGCCCTTTTTCAAGTGCAGATCATTCCAGCATTCAACTGTAAAAATATTTTGAATAGGTCTGGCATTCCAGAGGTTGAGTTATTTCTAGACTTGAATTCCGGACAATATTTTATGCTGTCCTGTTAATTTTCAGATATGATCCGAAGGCGTGTGCTGAGAACTCGAGCGTTAAAGATGCTGGTTCTTGATGAAGCCGATGAAATGCTAAACAAAGGATTCAAGGAGCAAATTTATGATGTGTACCGTTACCTGCCTCCCGCAACACAAGTTGTGTTGATCTCTGCCACACTACCCCATGAGATTCTTGAAATGACTTCCAAGTTCATGACAGACCCTATCAGGATATTGGTTAAACGGTTTGTGAAAATATTTGGTTTTTTTATTGCATTTAGCCTGTCTGTAATGACAGTTTTATCTTACAGAGTTTTTATGAAATTTCATCATGGTAACTATGAAGCTATCATTTGACAGCTTTTTCACAAATACTGTCATGCATGATCTATCAAACTAAATTCATAATCATATAGAGCCATGTCCAACTGTAAAGGGTCATAGGGTTACCATGTTACCAAAAATAATTATCAAGATAAAAATTTATGATAACTATCATAAAAAACATCCTTATAGCACAGTACAATAAAAAGTACTAGCGTACTTATATTTACATCCAGGCATAGTTTTTCCATTGGCTTCCCCCGATCTTCACTAGGTTGTCGGTCCACCGCGTGGGAGACCTGCCTAGCTACGTTTTCCATTGTGCGGTCGCCACTCAAGAACTTTACTGCCCCAACGGCCATCTGTTCTACGAGCTATGTGCCCTGCCCACTACCACTTCAGTTTAACTATTCTGTGAGCTATGTCGGTTACTATGGTTCTCCTGCAGATCTCATTACTGGTTCGATCGTGCAGAGAAACTCCGAGCATAGCACGCTCCATTGCGCTTTGGGTGACCTTGAGCCTTCATATGAGGCCCATAGTAAGGTGATCAGATATCTGAATTGATTCATTCCGGAGAGTTGTAGTCAAGGTGAAAGTACTTCTTTTGGCGGAAAAAAGACACGCCTGTCTTAAAGGCATTAAACCTAACGAGGTTGGAATCACCTATCATCCTCTCAGAAACAGTGCACTGGATAGGTATCTTTCCAGGTCCAGTTTGATCTTGGTCGTCATAGTTGCATTGCCCGCGAACGGGTTAATACATATTTTTTTAATACACAATTGGTAATAATTGATTTGGTAAAATAACTTTGTTGAAAGAATTGTAAAAAAAAATATATTTTAATTTTGCAACTGTTGATTTATGCCTCGTGCATCCCAATGTTTTTTCCCACATTCCAAAATAATCCTCGTTTGTCCTACACCATTATTAAATTCACGGTTCGTCCCGAATTCTCAAATCAACTTTATAGTACAGTGAACAAAATAAAGCAATAAGTATACAATGTTTTGATTTGTTTTTCGAGACACGTTGTATACGCTTTGAAACCTTTATTTTAGGGTGGATGAACCAGTTCTAAATAATGATTACAAAAAATGAAAAAAAGTGATAATCTTTAGTATCTACTACATATACTCGTATACTTGCTCTATTCAATAATAACTAAAACAAATGCTGTATTTTGAGTTTATACAAAAATCTGATTTCTGTTTTCCCTAACTTTATAGTAACAGTAAAAATATTTGCACTGAAATTATTTACCGGATAGACTTCCGTACCAATATTTTTCCTTTCTACAGTTATTTAACCCTAACCATTTTATTTCTGAACGGATATTTGGAGCGCGGGGCTTGAGTGCGAGGTGCAGGCCTGCGCGCTTGCGGATGGAGTATCTATATTTTAATAAATAAGAATATCAACAAATGCTGAAATTTTATGTTACCTACTCAAATTTTAGGTTAAATTCATCATCGCAGCTGATATATGTCTCCACCGAGGAGCTCGAGCCCCGAGCTCGGGTACATTACGGCATATAAATAAAATACCCTATTATACCGGTATACATCAGTTATCAGGCCTGTGGTGTGGCCCTAAAGCACACCCTGAACACTTCATACAACGTGCCAGAAATTATATTTCAAAAGGGAATGACGGAACAAACAAAATGGCGGCGAAATCCTGTACATTCGACTACCAAACCGTAACCAATATATATCAATCTGGGTGACGATGGGGTGAGATCGCAATCTAGAGAGCGGCAGGGAGTGTCCATACTGTATGTTAGTACAAATATATACTTTGCCTAAAGTAACACCACCCCTTCTCTTTCCGTGGGTGTTGAACAAACCGGAGGATGGGTAACGTCCCTTCCGCGTACAATGAGGTACCCACCACCTTACTGCGATCGCCAACCCGCCTGCCAAGCGTGGCGATTACGGCAAACCCCCTCCAACTTTGAGGGAGGCCTATGTCCAGCAGTTGCCGTTTTTACGGCTGATACAACGACATCAGTTACACATGTACTGAAATTCAATGATACTCAAATTCAATGGTATGACTTCATAACGAAAATTTGTGTTTTTTTTAATTAACCAAAGTAATGAAAATATTCAGTGTTATAACATTATTAAAGATTAAGTCTTTTTATTCTGACTGTACTAACACGGTAATTTAACCATTATGAAAAAAAGGGGACGAAGTAGGCATACGGGAGTAAATAATCAACAAATATTTTTTGGGACAAACGGGGCATAGAAACTGGGACAAGCTGGGATTTTTTTATGTGGGACAAAGATCAGTAGGACGAACGAGGCATAAATCATTTTGTCACATCTTGATAATAATATTTTTATCCACAGTGATGAGTTGACACTAGAAGGCATCAAGCAGTTCTTTGTGGCAGTGGAGCGTGAGGAGTGGAAATTCGACACTTTGTGCGACCTGTACGACACGCTCACCATCACGCAGGCAGTGATATTCTGCAACACCAAGAGGAAGGTGGACTGGCTCACGCAGAAGATGCAGGAGGCCAATTTTACAGTCAGCTCCATGCACGGGGACATGCCGCAGAAGGAGAGGGACAATATTATGAAGGAGTTCCGTTCTGGACAGAGGTCATTAGGAACATTTATTTTTACACTTGTTTCTCAGCCAGTTTTGCTTTTATTAGCTTAAGGTGTGTACAGACTAGAGCAGCTTCGGACTAAGGTATGATACCTCTATGCATTTGCTCGCCATACACCTGCATCGAGCGGGGCTTGGCGCGAGCCACGTTGCCTCCGAGTACGTACGAATAATATTCAACGCGAGTCGTACGTGGCAAAGTTGCTCAGCTTAAGGCTGCCTCTGGTCTGTATGCACCATAAAAACATCCTGCATGTATAAAAACTAACAAAAAAAGCTTAGTTACTTGCACACGACTTATTTTTTATACACGCAGATGAACATACACATACAAGCCAACCTGCAAAGACCAAGAAAAAGTAACCTTAGAAACAGAAGCCCACTAATAGCTAAAGTCTAGGTCAGGTAGCATAGAACGAAAGATCACTAGGTAGCCCAGACAAATACCTTATTACAAAACTAACATACTTTCATCACAAGCTGCAATATCTGCTTGACTCATTGAATCTTTTTGTTATAGCCGTGTCCTAATTACGACGGACGTGTGGGCGCGGGGTATCGACGTGCAGCAAGTGTCCTTGGTCATCAACTATGATCTGCCCAACAACCGTGAGCTGTACATCCACAGGATTGGTCGCTCTGGTCGGTTTGGACGAAAGGGTGTTGCCATCAACTTTGTCAAGTCGGATGACATCAGGATCCTAAGAGACATTGAGCAGTACTACTCTACCCAGATTGATGAGATGCCAATGAATGTGGCTGATTTAATATAATTCAAAAACTATTACAACGCAAGAAGTATTTCACTGTGAAAGATCGGACAAAGTTTCTCATTCATGTTTCACAACTGCAAATCTGTTTTAAGAAATTTACCTGTTCTAGCTTTAGTTACTAGCTGTATCTCTGTATTGTCTTAAATATAAGCTATCGAAATTCATATTTAGTTTCGTTTTTTTTTATTAGACAAAAACAAAATAAGTCAGTTACAAAAAAAAACATTTCCATAACTGCACACAACATGCAAGTTGCAATGCAACTAAAGTTAAAAAAAAGATATTTACATACAGTAGTATATTTTATCAGTAGCTTTTATAACAAAATTAGGTACCAATAGAAAGTAATGATAATTGAAAAGCACATTATGTTCTTATATCTCAAAAACTGTTAATTTACATATTATACAGGTATTAAAAACTAGAATACTATGCACAGACAACCTATTCAATATCACCAAATTGAATCTAACTTTATCTTAGTTCTTGGAATGTCAAACTGAAAAGGAATACCTCAATCAAAGTATTCATGATATGAGTGGCACCGTAATCAAATATTAAGTTGTAATAGGCAAGAAGCTGACGTGCCAATAAATTTGTGTTTTACAATAGACAAAGCCCGCCTAAAGTACGCTGTCATTAACTTAAAAATACATGGACCCCAGGTATAACACAAAATTTATACACGTAGGTAGGTGTGTGCATGGAAATAAAACATTATATTTTTTAATTGTATGCCGAATTTTGCTTGCAAGAGTTTATCACAGCGTGGCCGAGCCACTCTATTTTAACTAACTGACTTACTCGTACTCTATATCTTTTAAATCTGTGCCATTATACTAGTGCTGATCTTTGCTTGCAGCGCGGCCGAGAACACACTAATTAGACTGAATGGCTGACTTAGCCAGTCTAAATATTGCATAGGAGTACAATGGAGTAGCTTTTATATTCAATGTTTTATTTTTTGCCTATTTTATGTAAACATGTTTTTGTAGAAACTTGTAATTATTATTTTTTTACAATTTAGTTTTTGGAAATTTTCTAATATGGCAGAGACATGGGTTTTTGGAAACATAAAAAATATCATATTTCAGCCATTTCGAAAAATGTGCTATGCAAAGACAGACTCACAGGTCTACAACTCATTCTGTATGAATGTTAACTTTAATTCTGTAAATCAAGTCTAAAGTGTATGGACAAATGGTGCAGACAATCCACTTTAGTGTGGACTAGGACTATTTTTAAAACACTAACACAGATATAGGTACATCAGCTATAAGCTGCTCGCCTATTACAATATAATAATAACAGATGGCAGATACTTTTTTAGATGTACCGCACCAAAAATAAAAATATTGTGGATAAAAAAATATAAAAAGCGAGTCCATAAAATATTTGTTTCCTTGGGTTTAGCATGCAGTATTCAGCGTGTAGGTGGTCTAGTTAGTCGAGACTTAAAATTAATACTCATATTAGTACTAATGGTTTAGCCATTTTTGAGGTACAGTCCCGACATCCAAGGTCAATTATACTCTACACTAAATTAAATGGTCTTCACCATTTGTCTAGTCTGTTTTAAAAATATTTACAGAGAGGTCATCAACTAACTTGTACCAGATGTTTATAACTCTGTCATTATAATACACAATTTAAAATCAACATTGATACACAAAAGTATGTATTATTGTACATAGTTATTATGATTTTACTGGAGGAATCTAAAAAAAAACAGTCACATTAGATTGTACCACTCAATACTGTACTAACAACAATTTATATCTTAAAATATAGTATAAAAAAAAAACAATCTATGAATAATTACTTTAAATAAACATTGTTGACCATAAGCCATAGCATTCCCACTGCTGGGGTAGCATATCTCGGGAAGGTTAGACAACACACTAGGGCTAAGACTTGATTATAGGACTAGTGGGGAATCCATTTGTCTTTCCTCTGATATAACATCTGCCATCTAGTCTAGTGATCGCAACCAACACCAATGGCCAATGTGCCTTGCGAAGAACAGAAACAGTCCAGATAAATGCCCCTAACTCCCATCCAGGTCATGACTGGGTTTGGACTTTTGGAGTCAGTTAACATGCATGATCGACGTGACCACACACGTCCCACTGACACACAACCACTTCCAATTAATTAAATAGACATAGTTGTATTTTTTCTAAAGAAGTTTGACAAAAAGTCTGATTTCGTCATTATCATCAATTTGATGTGTTCAAAGTTAAATAAAGTCCAAAACTTTGAGCCTTTAATATAAGAGCAACTTGCAATTATGCCTTACTTAGGTATATCTTATGCAATCATAAGGCACAAGTATTTACTAAAAGCAATGTTCTAATGAACACAAACTTGGTTTAAATCGATTAAAATTAATGTAAGATTTCAAATAGCAACAGTCATTGTTAGTTAATGCTAGTCCTTAATTTCAATGTGTCATTCATAATCACATTACAATATGCAGGAAATTAGGTGAGTAAAAGAAATTATCCTGCTAGCTTCCTGCACACACATGCCAAAGTCCTATCAAATTAATTAAGTAGGAAATTTTTTGGGTGAAAATAGTGATACTGCTGGCTCCAAAGTCCTAGCAAATTTAATATGAAGAAAATTAGCAAAGTAAAAACAATTGTCCTGCTAGCTAACTGCACACATGCTAAAGAGGAATTAAATATGTAGGAAATTAGCTGGGTGAAAATAATGATCCTACTAGCCCCCTGCACACATGCCAAAGTCCTATCAATAATCAGGAAATTAGCTGGATGAAAATAAACATCCTGCTAGCTCCCTATGCACATGCCAATCCTATCAACTTTTGTTGAAGTATCATTTCTTTTATCCATGAGTTTGTTATTTACAAATTAATACTCTGGTTCAGCTGCAGGCTGATATGCTTTCCAGCGCCTGTACACAAATATAGCAATGGCTCCCACAAGTAAAGCTACAAGTATTTCTGTTAGTTGGTCAAGGTAGCCAGTGCTGGTCTCTGATGACTCCAGCACCTGGTTTACCACCTCTGGAGCAGGTTCCTCAGATTGCTTTGGAACTTGCTCCTCCTCTGCTTTGAAAGCTATCTGATTGAGTACAGACTGCTCCTCTTCAGTCAAAGGTTTAGCTGCAGTTGATGACAACAATGCAGAAATCTCACCACACTCAGGGCAAACCCAACCTTGGGACTTCTTGGCGAGGACCTGCCGCTCAGTTGGCGTGTAGTCTAACGAGCCGATCGTACCTTCGGCTGGCGTCGGCATGAAAGCTATTAGGGCTAGCAATGCTGTCCTGATGGACCAGGATGGCTGCCATGTTTCTGGGTGATGACCAGAAATGGATAAACAAATCTTCTTGTTGACCTCAAACCTGCCGTTCGGCGTGAGCAGGATGATATGAGGTGGGTGCATGGGATACTCTTTGGGTAGTAATATCCTCCCGTGGTAGATGCCGCCCTCGAAGTCGGTGCCCTTGGGGCCCCTCACGGTGAAGTGCCACTCGAACAGGTTGTCCTCGAGAGGACGGGCGCAGTACTCCTCGGTGGCATCAGCAAGCTCCAGAGCTTCTCTCATGAGACGTTTAACGCCAGGGCATTTGGTGTTGTATTTCTCACCCATATCGGACATAACACTAGAGCGACGGAGGGACACGTATACAATGATAAAAACCTACAAATTATGACGCAACGAAGGTTTTAATTAGTTCGCGTAAACTGTAAGATTTTGATAACAATTTTTTTCGGAACTAATAAGATGAAGTTTTTTTTCTGTGAGTGAACAACTGGTGAACTGTCATTGGTTGATGCGGTTGTCAAAATATTATCGTTCAGTAATCTATGTAACTTCTCGTTTTACTGGGCGAAAAACACCACATATGTTGGCCGGACAACCTAACGGTACCGGGTGATGGATGAAATGTAAACCGGCCAAGCACTAATAGTGTAAAGCAAGGAATTTCTACCTTAGATACTTATCTTATATATATAGAAAATAGGCTATTTAAATATCTTTGAGTATACATTCAGTAGGTATAGAGTGCGCATATTTCATCGGTTACGTTTACCTTCTTTATAAACATCGTAGGCAAGTGAGCTATAGTTAACTATACACACACACACAAACTCTTTCACACACACACGTTGGCACTTATTATTCTGGCAAACAAATATGTAGGTCGGAACGGAGGTGCTTCTACATGACGAGAACATTAGGAGATATCTCCGCCAGGCGAGGTGGTGTGCCTGGGGTCCGGCCGTGGACCAACCGTGAATGGTTGGTGCTTGTATATATGCTTAGCGCTGAAGAAATTCTAATAGCGCGTTCTAGATGCCATCTATCGAGATGAAGATGTAACTTTTTCCATATAGTATGATCGATGGTTCAGTCTTGAGTTGAGGTTATGTAGTTGTATGTGGCGGGTACTGCAGATGTCGCCACATTACTCCCCCTCCGAGACCGGAGGTCGATATCCATATTGAGTTGGCTGTCCAATGTTGCGGGTGCGGCGGAGCGACGATACGCGTCGCGATGCGGCGTCTGCGGTGAGTCGAGACGCCAGGCCAATGTTGCCCTACTCGAGTCCACGGTGAGTCGGGACGAGGAGGTGGTTCAGGCGTACGGTGCAAGGGAAGCAGGTAACGTGGAGCGCGTGCTCTACAGCGTGAGCTGCCGACGACTTGCTGCCTGAAGAGTGAAGCTGCAGGTCCTTGATGCTGCGTTGATGGCTGCGAACCTGATGAGGCTTCGGGTTGAAGTACACAGGGCCAGGAAGCTCGATATGACGGCTGCGATGGTCCTGGTAAACTTCGCATTGGACTGCTATGCTGCTGTTGGCTTGCTTTACCGGCTGGAGGGCTGTTGAGGAGCTGTTGCGGAAGGTGCGTCAATGTTCAACGTCGGGGTCACCAATGTAGGAATGGAGGTGCTCCTACATGACGAGAACATTAGGAGATATCTCCGCCAGGCGAGGTGGTGTGCCTGGGGTCCGGCCGTGGACCAACCGTGAATGGTTGGTGCTTGTATATATGCTTAGCGCTGAAGAAATTCTAATAGCGCGTTCTAGATGCCATCTATCGAGATGAAGATGTAACCTTTTCCATATAGTATGATCGATGGTTCAGTCTTGAGTTGAGGTTATGTAGTTGTATGTGGCGGGTACTGCAGATGTCGCCACAAATACTAAAACTAAACTTAATCCTAAAGGGGTTTGCAAATTTTTGTATGGAGACTGGCATACTGGAGTCCGCCATTTTTTTTAATGAAGTCGCACATTGAGACCCATATTTTTGGATAAGGAACATACAGACAAACAAAAAATGTCAAGTAACAAAGTGTCCTAAAACATCACGTTACGGAGATAATTGAATATATATATGCCATAATAATTTTGATTATTTTTAACTTCTATATTATCTCAGACACGTGACTCTTTAGGCCAAATTGTTATATGACATTTTTTGTTCTTCTATATGTTCTGTATCCAAAAACACAGGTTGGATTGTGCGACGCCATTTTGAAAAAAAATATAAATGGCGAATCCTCAATATGCCAATAACTTTCAAACCCCTTTCTTAAATTAAGTTTAGGAAGTTCATTTTGCTATTCTGGTTTCACCACTCTACTAAATTTAGACCACAGATCTACTACAAATAGATTAGTAACGAAATTGTTAGAAAAAGAAGGATAGTTACGATATGGCACGAGTGCGAAAAAGATACTGATATTATTTTTTGTCCTTATCGGCATGACCACTTTTTTGCTGGCTAATTGTCAAAACCGACAATATCTTAGCCAAACTGTCCTAATATGATTGTTTATCTATATACATATATAAGGTCTAACAAAATTAGTTGAAACTATTTATCTGGTGATTCTACCCATAAAACTGAATAACTTTCCCCATGGCACCCATAGTCAAATCACATAAAAAAATTGAACTTCCCAGTTCTTAAACTGAACGTTAGTATGAGAGAGCCATATATAAGGTCTAACAAAATTAGCTGAAACTATTTTAAGGGCAAGTTCAGCAAACGAAACTGAACAACTTTTTCTTCAGCGACCATACCGAATTCAAAAAAAAAATCGCCACCTTCCATTACTGCCTACTTAAATAAATAATATTCTCGTAGTACGGTCCTGGTTTTTGTTTACATCGCTGGACTCGTGACGTGTCGCAACAAAACTGTGCACTGTGCCCGGCCGTTGACCTTTGCTAGTTCACTCAATCAATTCTTATTTAAAATACTTAAAACCTTACAGTTCCTTTTTGCTGTAGGTAGTAAAATACAACCTAACAGGTATTTACACTTTACGAAAAAGAAGAAATTGAAATTGAAGGCGGCGGCTACTTCTTTTAAGGCATTTAAGGTCGTTGAACGAACCACGCGAAATGTACCTACGAGAAAGCGCCTACAAGCAACTGTGATGTAAATAAATATCTCAGTTACTCTCGCGCACTCATTGAGTTACGTTGCTCAAAGCCTAACCTATGACATTTTGTGACCTAAGTGCCTAAGTCACAATACAATTTTTGTATTGTGCCTAAGTTAAGTGTTTCGTAGTGAAAATGCCGTACAAAAGTATTTGGACATGGTGGTGTGCTATGAAGTTTGTAACCACAAGTTTGGGATGTAAGAAGGAAGGCTGCGGGTAAAGAATCTGAATGATCGGAGCGGAGGCTTGTGCTACTATTATCATCTGTGGCGGAGGCGCGTAGGCTGCGGCTGCTACGGTACGATGGCCAGTGCCGCATTCATTAATATTTCTTATTTTTTTATTGTAGATTTTTTTTCTTAGATTTCAGTATGGTCGCTGAAGAAAAAGTTGTTCAGTTTCGTTTACTGAACTTGCCCTTAAAATAGTTTCAGCTAATTTTGTTAGACCTTATATATATATAAGAACAACTTTTTCTTCAGTGACCATACCGAATTCTAAAAAAAAATTGCCACATTCCATTATTGCCCACTATAATATTTTATTTATTTATTTATTTATTTATTTCACAATTTATTGCACACAGAAATAGGGACAAACAAACATTAAACTAGATAAGAACATACAAAAGGTACAGCTTTTAGCTCTATTTTCGTATTGTAGTATATTTCTTTTCGCTGGATTCGTGCCTTGCCGCAACGAAACTGCGCTGTGCCTGGCCGTTGACCTTTGGTAGTTCTCTGAATCAATTCTTATTTAAAAACGAATATTACCTATTTAAAACCTTATAGTTCCCCTTTTAGATGTAGGTAGTAAAATACAACCCAACAGGTATTTACACTTTTCGAAAAATAAGAAATTGAGCGGCTTCTTTGAAGCGTTGAGTTGAGGCCATTGAACTATTTTGCTGCTCGCTCGTAGGTACATTTCGCCTACAAACAAGTGCGATGAGTGCGCGAAAAAAATATCTCAGTTACTCTCGCGCACTCATTGAGTTACGTTCTCAAAGCCTAACCTACAGATTGTGACCTAAGTGCCTAAGTTAAGTGTTTTATTGTGAAAATGCCATGTACAACAATATTTGGACATGGCGGTGTGATATGAAGTTTGTAACCACAACCTAATAGACACCAGGAACATGTTTCAAGATTTTCATAGCCGTAGACCCCATCTACATGCCATCTACACACAATACTATAGGTGCTTTGCAGCGATTCCGGGATTACGGTACTTTTACGAGTATGCCACGACCTGTAGATGCCGGTCAACCAAGAAAATCACCGGAGACATAAGAAGCAAGTAGGTAGGTAGTTCGCCTTAGCCTGTTTGCGGACAAGTCACATAAAAGAAAAATCTATTTGTTTGGAAATGGCCAAACATGTAAACAAATCATTTTATCATTTTAGCTTAATCACTTGCATTTGGACATCAAGGATTTTATTGACATAAATACTGTGTTTTAGTTCATTTAAGACTTGAAAACCAATTGAAACTAGTTTATTTTGAAGTTCATGTTTTGTTTACATGTCTGGCTATTTCCAAACAAATAGGGTTTAGATACCTACCCAATATGTGTCCGACGCGACGGAAGACACGGCTTGTACTATCATCTGTGGCGGAGCCCGGCGGAGGCGCGTCAGCGCGTGGACTGCTACGGTACGATGGCCAGTGCCGGATTTATTAAGATTTTTTTTTTATTGTAGATTTTTTTTCTTAGATTTCAGTATGATCGCTGAAGAAAAAGTTGTTCAGTTTCGTTTACTGAACTTGCCCTTAAAATAGTTTCAGCTAATTTTGTTAGACCTTATATACAGGGTGACTGGTAAGTAGTGCAAATCCTTTTAAGGGGATAAACTACATCTAATTTAGAACAAAAAAAGTCATATTAACTGGGGGTCGGAAATCAACGGTTTTCGAGTTAAAGCCCATTTAATTTTTCAATTTTGTATGTAAAACGCGTTTGTTTAAATGTTTTGTGATTTTCCAAAAAAAAACCTAAAACATAGTTGATTTGCAAAATACGATAAAAACTTCCTTATTTTATCATATTTCCATTAAAATATAAAAAGTTTAAAATACAAAAAAGATGTAACAAAAAACAATGATACCTGTCAAAAGGGTGCCTGAAATTCCATACAAATGTTCAAGAATTTTTTTTTAAATTACAAGATTTATGATGTTTTTCGCATTAACAGAAATCTATGACCCTCTACCATCATCGACTAACTTTGATTCACAAGCTCATCCAAAAATTCGAACTTGAATTTATTTATACAAAATTGTTGGATAAATAGTATGGGACTTGAGACACCCTTTTGACAACAATCATTGTTTTTTGTTGCAATTCATTTGTATTTTTTTTAACTGTTTTTATTTTAATGGAAATATGATAAAATAAGGAAGTTTTATCGTATGTTGCAAGTCAACTATATTTTAGTTTGTTTTTTGAAAATCACAAAACATTTAAACAAACGCGTTTTACATACAAAATTGAAAAATTAAATGGGCTTTAACTCGAAAACCGTTGATTTCCAACCCCCAGTTAATATGACATTTTTTGTTCTAAATTAGATGTAGTTTATCCCCTTAAAAGGATTTGCACTACTTACCAGTCACCCTGTAATAAATCGTTTCTTCTTTACGTATAAATTGTAACGGGAAGAACATTCATTATGTTAAGGACAAACAGCAGCAGAATATAGTAGGTACTTACTTGTAAAAATGTATATGTGTTTTATGAACTACAAATCTATTAAGACTTCCAAACACAATGTATGTATATAAGTATGCATGCATATGTTTGTCCACGTATTTCTCCAAAGCTATTGATCGGATTGTGACAGTTCTTTTGTATTGGCTTACAATTACTTTAACTTAAGGAACAGTGCAAGTTTCATGAAATTCGGTTTGACTAGTTTTCAAGACATGGACTATTACGTGTAAGTGTGACTGCTCGGGTTATTCATACGTGCTGCAGGTTTGGTGTCAAAAGAAAAACTTGTAAGAAGTTAGGTTTAGCGCAACAAAACAATCTACTAAATTTTCCAGTTTTGATTACAATTATTACAAACAAATATTCAAATTTTTCCTTAAAACTATAAATCACGAAATAAAAAGAAAAATGAATCGTCTTCAAAAACAAATTAAAACTCATTAAAAATTACTTGTTTAAGGATATTAAACTGTCATACTAAAATCGATAGTGCTTATTTATACTACTACCGAATGCGCCAAATCATTAATTAGATAGTAAGTCCGCAGCGGAGGTGCGGGGTAGTGCGCACAAAACACCTAGCTCCCTCCCCTTGCGTCTCCTTCACCCCCGCAATGCTTTATTTTTTAGCTCAAAAGTATTAAAAAATTACTTTCCGGTGAAATGCGATACTCGATTTATGTTTAGTGTGCTTTCGAGTATCTTTTTTGCACGAATTTATTGCACATTTGACTTTTTACTGTTCTCACTATGAAAAACGCGCTGTGGCCTCCCTTCTACCACCGAGCCCGCCGAGATCGTCGACGCCTTAGCCGAGCACGGCTTCGAGGCGGAGCACGTTAAAGCCATCCGGGCGCGCGCAGGACGCCTCGGATGTATCTTCTACGTGCAGATCCGGCGGACCACCAACCTGACGGCCATCTACTCCATCGCGGAGCTCCTCTTCATGCCGGGCATCACCATCGAGGCCTGGCGTGGAAAGCGGGGGCCCGCGCAGTGCCACCGGTGCCAAGGTTTCAGGCACTCCTCACACGGCTGCCACCTCCCGCTAGCCTGCGTCCGCTGCGGCGATCCTCACGCCGCGAAGGACTGCCCACGGCCGCGGGAGGACCCAGCGACCTGCGCCAACTGCGCGGGCCCGTATCCCGCCAACCACATCTCGTGCCCGGCGTTCCGTAGAGAGCTCCGGAACAGGAAGGCCGGCACAGTCGCCCGGACTACCGCCTCTCGCCCTACAGCACCCGCTGCCACTGCGGAGCGCGCCGCACCGGCAGCGCCCGCCGTGCTGAGCGGCTCGGCCGCTGCACCTGTGCCGAAGCCAAAAAGAAAAAGAACCCGCCGGAAGAAGAAGAGGCCTAAGGGGAGGTCGGCGTATATGTTATGTAGTCCGGTCCCCTTCTGTTTCTTATCCTTGCGTGTTCGTTGGTCTGTTGGTCTTGGTTCAAATGAAACGCGGAACTGAAGATATACTAATTTGTAATTTTGATTAGTAGTACAAAATTGTAAGACACAGTTGTTATGGTAGCCATATTGCAGAGCTTCTGATTGAAGTACATACAATAACAATGTTGCTATATCTAGGACATATAATGTTGCCACAGTGGGCCCTAAATTACCATTTAGGCAGTAAATTAAATAACATTAGTGGCGAGAAACGCCACAGGCCCCTTGCCCCTGCTTCCGCCGCCCCCACCGATGCCAACACCACCGCGACGCCTTCCAGAAGCGACCTCCTGCGCGCTCTGGAAGTAATCCAGCAGCTGCTCGCCCCAGCCGGGGCTAGAGAGGCTGCCAAGGGCCCTGCGCCCCCCCATGGACCCATCCATCGTAATGGACGGCGGAAGCAGCCACGTCAAGGAGCCTACGCCTCGGGGACGTCTCCCCGTCGGCCCCTTCGGGGGCAACGAGAAGAACACCACGGTTCGTGCGGGGTAGTGCGCGCGGAACACCTAGCTCCCGCCCCTCACGTCTCCTTCAACCCTAATATCTTGATTATTTTTTATCTAAAAAGTATAAAAAAATGACTTCCGGCTTTGAGTATACATTCTGTAGGTACAGAATGCATACACAAAGCTTTCCGGTGAAACGTGACGCTCGATTTATGTTTAGTGTGTTTTCGAGTAGCGTTTTTACACGATTTTACTACATATTTGACCATTTTAATAGGAAAAATACTTGAAAACACTGCTAGGAATTTGCCACGAACGCACACCGCTAGCTGTCGATTATGACCAATATCCCTTGCGGGCGGAATTTCGCCTTGCTCTCACTCGCGCCTACTGTTCTCACTATGAAATATCCGCTTTATATCTACAGAATGTATAGTCAAAGCCCGTTGACGTTAGCGGGGTAATGAGTGTCATATTTTTACGAAAGTAATAATAGGTCATCTTTAACGTAGCTTTGCAAGTAACTATTTAGTAATCTGTGGCTTTGCTCAATACCAATACCATAGATAACAAATAGAGGTCTTTTCTTTCGCTGTTTCGCGTCTTGTCTATTGTCAAAATAACCTTTAATAACTTGTTTTGTTTTTGTGTTTTTCGCTTGTATTTAGCGTGTTATAGATGTGTTTTACATAAATAACTACGAGTATAGTGCATTGTTAACATGGATGGTCCACCGGGCACAGGGCCCTCTAACAACACAGGGCCGATGGGCCCACCTCCGGGGTTTCCTCCGATGCCTCCTCCACCAGGCGCCATGGGCCCTGGTGGCATGCCTCCACCGCCTATGGGTCCTCCTGGATCAATGCCGCCAGTCAGCTCTGCTACCGGACCGCCGAACATGCCTGGAGGGCCTCCAAACATGCCACCGCCGGGAATGGGGCCCCCGCCTGGCATGATGGGTATGGGACCTCCGGGGATGGGTCCTCCCCCTCCTCCGGGGATGGGCCCGCCCGGAATGGGGATGGGACCGCCTATGATGGGGCCCCCAGGAATGGGTCCACCTCGCATGCAGATGCGCGGAGGACCAAAGGGCAACTATGACATGGGTCCACCGGGTATGGGCCCCCCACCCAACATGGGGCCACCAGGAATGAACCCTTGGGATAACCAGGGCCCTCCAGGTTGGGTCAGGCAAGGTCACAGTGATGGTCCCCCTGGCTGGGATGAACAAAATGAAGAAGAAGACGAACAGCATGATGAGGATGACGAGCAACGAATGCCGCCGCCTATGCCCCCAACGTCTTTGCCATCTCTATTGACAATGAAGATTGACACTCCTGAGGAGTTCAAGAACAAGCCACCACCGGTGGGTGGTGTGGTGCTACCCAAGGCCCTTGAGGAGGCTCTTGCTTACAAGGACCAGAGACAAGCTGCCCTAGGAGATGAGGCTGAACATCAGGAAGAAGGTTACAACTTTACTTTTGCCCATAAATTATTTAGTGCATGTAATAAGCCTGTTATTTTAATGTTTAGAAACAGGGGGGGAGGGCCTCATCTTATGACTCCAACTAGCTACTGCATAATAAAAACCCATCATGTCCCAAATTTCTTTTCCTCTAGTGTGTAACAACCTAAGTAATTAAATTTAAAATTAAAAACCTGACTGCTTAAAGTGTATCTTATGGCACTTAGGAGATTAAAACAAAACAACACTGCACTCCAAAATCTATCAATTTGTTTAGGCTACAGGCTCACCAAAACAATAGATACATATATAAGGGGAATGGTAAGTAGTGAAAATCCTCTTAAGGGAATAAACTACATCTAATTTTGAACAAAAAAGTCATATTAACTAGGGGTCTGAAAATCAATGGTTTTTGAGTTAACTCAGATTTGCCTACTAGGTGTTATCAACACTCTAAATATTTTTTAAAAATTTTACCCTTCCAGTGCGGTGCCATCCATATGGTCTAGGCCGGTTATACTGCTTACGTGAGGCGTCTGCCAATTTGGTTAAATTTGTCAAATTAGAAATTTAAAGTCCAGTATTTTATTTATTCCTATTCCATCACTAAAAAAATAAATATTGTTAGAAAGGAAATTTTATAAAATTTTTAAATGAATGTAAAAAAAATAATAATTAAAATTAATTAACTAAATATGCAGCGTGTCTAAACACCCGGCACAGCATAAAATTTACAAAAGTTCTGTCGTTTCCATATTTCCCGGCAATTTTGAATTTGGAACTGTTCTATATTCGAATGTGTTTAAATTTTGAATCTCAAAACAGTTGAAAGTATTAGGCTTAATGCTATTTTTAAGTCACAGCGTCGATTGGAATCTGTCAGGTTACATACAAAAATGAATCTTTCGAAGGAAAGTGTCTGTGCAATAATTTTATACAACTTTAGAAGAGGCCTGACACGGATTCAGTGTTTTGAAGAGCTAACATCTGTGTTCAATTAACTATTTAGTAATCTGTGGTTCAGTGATGAAGCCCCGTGTCTGCGGACTGTCGAAAGCTGGTATTTAGAGTTCTAGCGTGAACATACTATTGTTAGTGACGAATCTCGCGAAGGACGCCCAAAATCCGCCTTCACTGAAGATAACATCATTGCTGTGAGACAACTAATTCTCGAAGATCGTCATGTGACTTATCGTGAGATAGAGGCTCTATTAGGCATTTCAGGACAACCACTCAGAAGATCTTGCATGAAGCGCTTGGTGTGAGAAAGCTAGTTTGCTGTTGGATACCGCATCTGCTTTCCGACGATCACAAGGCGGCCCGCGTCAGATGGTGTAAGAAAACTCTGCAAAGGTTCAACCGAGGAGAGTCAAATCACGTCTAGGACATCATCGGTGGTGACGAATCTTGGATCTATGCCGACGATCCTGATTCCAAACATGTTTCTACAATCTGGGTCTTTCATGACGAGCCAAAGCCGACTAAAGTTGTTTGTTCTCGAAGCACTTCAAAGAAGATGGTGGCCACGTTCGTTGGATAATCCGACCATGTTGTATACCACAGTTTGTTTACCACAAGTCATCGCCGAACGACCAAACCTCAAAGCGACGCATCATCCTGCACCACGACATTGCAAGCTCACACAGCGCTCGTCAAACAATTGAGTATTTGAAGCAGGAAAAAGTAGAAATTCTTGACCATCCTCCATACAGTCCTGACCTAAGCCCTAATGATTTCTTTACATTTCCTAAAATTAAGAAAAGTCTTCGTGGTCAACGGTTCCAGTCCGGTGAAGAAGCAGTCGACGCTTTCAAGTCAGCCATTTTGAACACCCCCACTTTAGAGTGGAATAAATGTTATAATACTGGTTTGAGAAAATGGAAAAGTGTATTAAGTACGTGGTTCACTTTGAAAAACCATAAAAAGTACTATAAGGTTCTAGTTGTGTGTTTTTCTTCAAAGGACAAAACTTAAAAGGCAAGCCTTGTATATTAATAGATATAGTAAATTACATGAAAAAGGAATGGAAAAAAGAAATATAACATATTGTATTTAATTTGTTTTCAACTTATCACTGTAAAATAAATTTGTTTAGAAAGATAGGAAATTTCAACAGCATTCTAGATCAGTAATTAGCTTTTTTAGCTTTCAAACAAAAATACCTAATAAAATTGCAACCTTGGGTATCGGCAAAGCGCCAAACAAACTACCGCACGTTCAAATTACTCACCCCGCTTGAGCCCCGGTGGCGCGTTTGATATCCCCGCTTGAAGGGTTTTCATGTTTTGTGATTTTCCAAATAAAGTCATATTACAGAGTTGGTGTGCAAAATACGGCAATACAAGTCTTAAATAAAAAATAGTCCAAGTCCACATTAAATATCAAACTTCAATTTAATATCTCCAAACCAGTGTTGTTTGTTCCTAAAATACAATTGTTCAATTTTGACAAATGAGGATTCAGAATATTGAGGCTGCATCAAAAACTATTGTAGTTCCAATAAATTCTCCTGTCAACTCTATCTTTGGAGACTGTTCTGTAGAGGATGTTTTGTTAGTTTCAATCAAAAACTAGTCAATAGAATATGCAAGTAATGATACATTGTTTTTCTATAATTTAATCAAAAACACCATAAGTATCAATTCTGCAAGCAACAAACAAGCAATCAAACATCCAAATATTCACATTTGTAATGTTAGTGTGATTAACATAACAGGTACATAATAATGTTTACACTATACAATATAGGTACTGTAATTTTACAGAAGCAGATTCAGAGCCTGTGGCACCACCAGCGCCAGTGATCAGCACAGAATATGATGTTGAGGAGGACGAGGGTGACTCTGACGATGACAACATGCCTATTGCCCCACAACCACCTGTCATCTCCAAACAAGAGGTAACTTTAAACATGACTTCATCTCACCTGATGGCAAGTAACAATTTAGTAACAATAAGGGAAATGGATAAACTTAGGTTGAGAGGATAAACGGCAACCCTCTGATGTTAAATTAGTCGGTCTTCCTGCGCAAAGTGGTTGCGCTACGTACTTATAGCGCTTGAAAAACTAGTTATCGTGACCAAGAAAAAAATATAAGGGATATGGCTGAGTAAGATATAAAATGAGAGTACTAGTTGTACTCATGACAATTATGCAGAAATTGACCAAATATTCGGTTGCATTATGGAGCAACGCCCGTTAGTAGTAAGAATCTGGACCAGGCCCCCTGGAGCCCGAAATTCGAAATGGCGGACATTAATTCCAAAAAAAAAAGCATTAAAAACAATGGTGTCGCGCCCCATTTAAATCGTTTGCGCGTGATCCCATTTCGCTATCTTCAAGCGTTTCCGAGATAGGAATTCCAGGCAATTTTAGGGCTCCGACAGGGTGGGATCCTGGTCCAGAACTCTCGCTATTCCTACTACTAATAACGGGCGTTGCTCCATAACGCAACCGAATATTTGGGCAGTTTTTGTCGCGTGACGCAGACTACAGAGTGAATTGTATTTTTGAAGTGAAAACTTCTTTAGCGGCGCTGAGCACTTTTTGTTGGATGGGTAAAAACTTCCAAACTCGCGTCAGGGTCACGTGATGCTGATCGAAAAAGCGTAAGATCGAGGGGAAGGGAGAGGAACAAGTATCTCCCACTCTTTCTACCGTGCCTGAGTGTGCTGCTCCGCTTAGGGCGCTTTTCTCAATTTTCCATCTGCCGGTTAGTAGCAAAACTACTCGCCTAGCGACCTAACATCGACATATTGATGTCACTACGTAGTTCAGCTATTTCACACTAGATGTCAATAAGTGTAGAAAGTAATGGGACGTACTCAGAACTATGAGCTTTAAAAAGTTTGTGTAATAAATTAATAAAATGAGGGTTAACATTTTTACTGTTTTGTATGTGTACTGACGTACTTAAAATTTCTAGCACAAAATAATAGACAAATTATTATTACGAACATAATTTTATTTACAAAATTCAATTACCTGCGAAAATAACAGTTTTAGTTAGTTGTTGTCGGTTCGTTGCCCTATCGTTTTGAATGGTTGCGAAATGCTTAAAACGAATATCTATATATTTTTCTGATAAAGATTTAATCAGCAGTATAATATGATTTACAGTCGGTGATTGGTCAAAGCTGTAATTTAAAAAATAAAATGAAATACATACTTATTCTCCTAAAATAATTGAAACTCGGTTATACAAACAATACCGAAACCAACCGACAAATCCAGTTTTAAACTAGGTAAAGTGCCCATCTTTAATTTTTTATGGCCTTTTTTTGTCACTATGAAGTCTGCATCATTAAAATGGCAAGAACATATCTTTGTATATTTTGTCGGAGTCCAATCCGGTCTATTCACTTTTGTGATCCATTGTTGTTTTAAATTATCATCGGATGGAAATCTAAAACAAACAAAAAGAAATAAAATTAACTAGGTGGTAAATTATCTTAATATGAATAAAATGATTATTTAACATTCGAAGTTCTTTCAATTCATGAACAGTCACGGAGAATAGTACGAGTATGTATACAACTCAGATCTTTGTTACTTGAAAATATTTGCTATGAAAATGTTATTTCATTACTGACCATAGCCGTGTGTTATTCGGTAAAATTATTTGAATCTAATTACGGCCCTGGATATTTGGTACGTTGAAAATAGTTGTTCTTGTTGACGATAGATGGCGGCCTGTTTACAATCTTTATAATAGGGAATTTTCCACCACTTTTACAAAAATCAACTAGATGGCGCTGATCAACATTGGGAATTAGAAAATTGGCAACATTGATATTGAGAACACAATAATGTCATCAGTATGACCAATTTCAGCACATTTCTACCTTTGTAGTAAATTTCGAGCAATAGAATTATATATGAATTTTCAAGCTAACCTAACCTGTAGGTGTAGGTAGATGTTCTGCTTGCTAGTAAGTCAATAAAAACTATTTTGTTTTAAATTAAAAAAACATCAAAAGATAGTATTTAAATACGGCTTAGGTTTCGGTAGATTTTAGCAGTATTTTTGATAGAAAGAATCCTCGGTAAAAAGAGTGATCACTCTGTGGTCACTGCTGTTATCGACGAGTGTCGTTGACCGTGGTGTTTATTCCAGTTCATGACTGCGAAATACTTGTTGGTTTTATTTTCCACTTGTTTCTTCCTAATTTTGTGTAATTTTTAAACTCCTGGTGCGTCGCGTCGAGCTTCGGTTTCTCCGTATTTCAGTTGTGGTCTTGTGCACATCAATGGGTACTTTGCAGTTTCAGAGACAGGACTCATAGCTGTGTGTTCAGAGTTTGTGTGCCTAATAGTGAGACATAGATTTCTTGTTTGGAAGACATGGCGAAGGACTATGGATCGTGGACACTCAAGCAACTTAAAGAGGAGTTGCGGAAACGTAATGCCAAAACTACTGGGAAAAAAGCTGCTCTTGTCCAAAGGTTAGTGTATTTTGCTAAACTTCGGTTAGTTTTAGTATATTTTAGGAGACTTTTAGCCATTTTAATATTGGAAAACAAGGGCGTTTTTAATTGTTATAAAAATGGCATTTATATCTGCAAGCTAACATGTATGGCCCGCTTAAAAATCCAGTTTGATTCAGCATAATTGATTGAGAAGCATTCGTAGCTCAGTACAACTTGGTTTGTACAGCTTGGTTGGGTCAATCACGTAGGTTAACTGACCTGAAGCACGGTCACTATCTGGATGGGTTGACTGTTCATAGCATTTTTCTCAACAGTTTACGTGCTGCGCAAGGCATGTTAAGCTGTTGGTTCCAGTTGATTTCAATACATGGCAGTCGTTAAGACTAGTTGAATATCTTACAGGTGGCTTAAAAAACTTTTGAAAATGGTGTTTGCACCAACCTGTTGGTCCCTGTTTGTAGAGTATGGCCTGACTTTCCCGAGTTTAGAAAGAAAGTGATCTATAGTGGGGACGTTTATGGGTTGTTAACAGCAGTCTGATTCACCACAACAGCTATGCCACATCTTGGAAGTGTAAGGTCATTATCTGCTAGGTGTAATAGAAAATAAAGATAGTATTCAACAATCATACATTACCTACAGGTATTCCTAATTATTGTTTACTTTCGAGTGAGAAAGGAGTGACGAAGGTATTGTGAAGGCAAACAAAATCAAAGTTGAGATTTTGATGCAGAAAAACAAAAAATGTGTGTGTGTGTGTCTACATCCGTCCATTGCTCTAGTTCCCAAACTACTGAATGGATTTGGGTGAAATTTGGGTTAGGACAATGTTCTTTTTATATCTCAGTGTTTTTTTTTTATGTCAAAAATGGCTCTATAGATTTTAATGAAACTTGGTAGTATAACTGTATATAGCCTAGAGTATTTATTGTTAATTTGTGTGACTTCACAAGAAAGTATGCTCAGTGTGGCTGTACAATTTATTTTACCTTTATTTGAAATGAGTGAAATTTTATTTTAACCTGTTTATATTTTTTGGTTGCAGATTAATGGATTATGACACCATCTTTGGTGGCTTAGTTAACGATCCAGAGGAATCGTACCATATTAAAACACCCAATGCTGATCTGTTTCGTGATGTCACCTCAGATAGTGTTCTGCCAATTATATGTGAGCAAGATCTACAGCATTATAGTCAGCTAGCCGACCGTGAAAATTTAAAAAGCTCAAAAAACATGTATGAAGAGCAGTACTTGCAAATGAGTCGTGTAGCTTACTTTGGCAGCGAGTATTTTATAACTGCTTTGTGCTCTTCAGAAATGAGAAAGTCTGTCACATATAATGTGACCATAAAGGCAAAAGACAATGTGATAATGGAAGGCCAATGTGAGTGTGCAGCTGGAATGGGCCCATATGCTCAATGTAAGCATGTACTAGTGTTAGTATATGGTCTGATTGATTTTACTGATAACAAAAACATTAAAAGAAGTACAAGCTCCACATCAACCCTTCAGACATTCCATCACCCAACAGCAATCTACTCAGGTAATCCTGTCAAAGCTGAAGATTTGAATTTAAAAATCAAGAATGCAAAGAAGATTGCTGAATTTGACCCACGACCCGGGAGCTCTCAAGAATCAAGCTCAAGCTCTCATAAATATGCTGAACATTTTATAAATCAGACAATAATTTTTTGTGCTCAAGAAAATGTTACAATGCCCATGGCTCAGCTGAGAAAACCAGCAAATTAAAAAGCTCTTTACAAAGACCATGATTACTTCAATAAGACGGAGGAAAAAAGATACCTGGAATCATTAACTTTAAATGAAATCGAATAAGAGGAATTACAGCAAAATACAAAAAATGACCGAAAACTCTGGAAGCAGAAAAGAAAATTAAGACTCCCGAGTTCTGATTTTGGGAGTAAATTCCCAAACAACAACAAAGAAAAGCTGGCCAAGGCATTGCTAAAAGATGAAGAATTCACATCACTAGCAATTCAACATGGATTAAAAAACGAAAAATTTGCCATCCAAAAATTTTGTTTAGAAACAGGATTCACTGTAACGAAATGTGGAATCATAGTGCACCCAGATTTGCAATATTTTGGGTGCACACCTGATGGCCTTGTAGGAGACAATGCAGTCATTGAAGTAAAGTGCCCATATACAGCAAGAAACAAAGCTGCTACTGGAGAAAATATACCCTACTTACATCTATGTGAAGAAAGTGGACTTTTTAAATTGGACAAAAACAGTGATTATTTACCAAGTACAAGGACAACTGATGTGTACAAACAGAAATACAGCTTATTTTTTTGTCTACGCTGTAAAAGATTTCTATATATCTATAATATGACTGATAAATTAAACCACTTTTATGAAAATTTTTATAAACAGGTTTTATTAGACAAGTATTTGTACAATATGAAATAAAATGTTAACTTTAGTATCTTAAGTCAATTCGCTCAGATAGTGTCATTAGTTTATAGACAAAATGCAAGAATTAAATCTACTTTAATAGACAATTTACAGACACAAATCAAGTTATACACATGTGTCAGCATTATTTGAGGTCAAGGCGGCGTTCTTTGACACGCGGCGGCACGCGCTGTGTCGGTATTTACAAAGGGCGAATGACACTATCTAAGCGAATGGGCTTTACCTATAAATTTTTACCTATTACTTACATTAGTCCTAAAATTTAGTAACTAACACATTTATGTTAAGAAAGATGAATGATGTATCCAAGACTAGCTGTAAAAACTGTAAAAATATTTTTTCTTATATTATAATTTTAATTTTTCTAATATTTATTATTTGTTAGTTTACCCTACATAAAAAACACTGAAAATTTCAGCCTGCTACCTGTTACGGTTCAATAGGTACAGCCTTTTAAGTTGAACATGTGGACAGCGTAAGCTTAGTAATAAGGTTCAATTGGAACACTTTGAGTCATCATCATATCAGCTGAAGAAAGTCTACTGCTGGATATAGGGCTCCCCCAAGGATTTCCACGACGACCGGTTCTGAGCTAACCAATTCTAGTGGCTTCCCACGACCTTCACCAGGCACCGGTCCAACGAGTGGTAGGCCTACCTGCGCTACGTTTTCCGGTGCGCGATCGCCTTTGAGAACTTTACTACCCCAGGGGCCATCTGTTCTCTGTGCCCCGCCCACTGCCACTTAAGTTTAGAAATTTTGAGAGCTACGTTGGTGACTTTGCTTTTCCTCTTTGATCTCCTCGTTTCTGATTCGATTATGCAGAGAAACTCCGAGCATAGCACGCTCCATTGCCCTTTGGGTGACCTTTGCGTAAGGAACCCTAAATATAAATCACTTTTATAAATAGGTTATATTATAAAAGCATTTGTACAATATAAAAATATTAAAGATTTTTTAATGAAAACCTATGCATTTTTACTTATTATATTAGTTCTAAAATTTGTTAACATGGCACATATAAAAACAATGTCGCTTGACAATATTATTTCTGTATTATTCATAGGCTCAATCAATATTCTATATGTTTTTAATAGCCCAATAGCTCTTTCTACATGAATTCTCTTACTTGCAACTTTCCGGTTCTTCTTTAGCATCTCAGGGCCAATTTGGTTCCATTTTTTGAAAAATGCTGGCATATTAACTTTTACCCCATATGATATGAAAATGTCTTGTACGTTAAATCCTTTATCAACCATTATTTCATCGTTAGGATCAAACCTGTTTAAAATTTCACTCCTCTCAATGATTTGTCGGTCACTCGCAGAGCCACCATAACATGGAGATACATAGGTTACCAAACCACTTGGTGTTATACCTAATAGAAACTTCACTGTGTTTTTATTTTTATAAGATGAGAAAGTTATCTGTTGGGCCCTTGGCAAACCAGGTTTCTTTATAGGACATTCTGTAGCATCTATGATGACTCTGGTCATGGGAAACTTGTCATTAAAATCAAACGGTATATATGATTTTACAGTTTCCTTTCCAACCCACAAATCTATTTTTCTCCACACTAATGACATGAATCGAATCCAAGTTATTACTAAATTTGATACATCTTTTATTGATATTAAATACATCATTGACAATTCTTCAAACGTTTTATGTCTCCGTAATACTATTAATGTTAAAAAGAACTGTTCTAACGGGTCTAAAGAAGAAGGTGGAGAGCCATAAAAATATTTCAAATGTTGAACATCGTTGCCCAGGCTTGTGAAAACAAAAAGCATTTTTTTGTATGATTGTAAGCCAGTATAGAAATGTATCACCTTGTTGTCATTTTTATATGTATGTACACTAAAAGCCGGTGAGTTGTTGATAGTTTGTACAGATATATCATTATAACTTTTAATTTCACGAACAGGGGATGCGCAAGATCCAATAATGGGTTCCAAACCACTTACTTCAATATCCATAGCTACAGAATCAGAATCTATATGATCTAGTTGTAGACAAAAGGAGTCACTAGTTGATGTATCAGATTGTTTCTCAGCATCGCTTAACTCCAAAGGATCTTCAGTTATGTCATTTGGTTCTACTTCAATAAATGGTATTTCTTCAACGAATCTTATAATATATAACTGTTTTTAGAATAGTCATTTACTACAAGACTAGGATCAAACCTAACATCATGATCTTCAGAATCATCAATACTAAAACTTGTTGTTGCTTCTACTTCAGCGACATCAGCTTCCCTTGTTTGAGGAAGTGTCCAAGGAAAGATTGATGGAACAGATCCTTTTTTTAATATCTTGTTTCCTTTATCACCAGCTAAAAAATACAAGTGCATAAATAAGAATTTTTACATAAAAAAGGAACTAATAAATGACTTATGATTAGTAAAAACCAAAAGGTATATGTTGCAATACAAAACCAACTTAACAAGCAGCATGCAGAAAGGATTAGAAAACAGACTAGAAGCTCTTTTTTTCTATGCTATGGGTGAAGGGGTAAGTACTTACCAAACAGTGGCCGTGTGTAATAGAAATCATTGTCTTGAAAATGTTCAGAGCAAACGTAAGTATATGTTTTTATGCTCCGTCCAGTCTTTAGTTTGGTGTCTAGTTTAGCAGCTGTAATCCACTGGGCCTTTATTGTTTCATCTTTTGGTAACTGGTGAACTCCATCTTTGTTACACCCATACACAATACATGGCCCACGCATTTTCCTAAAACAATATGATTTACATACAAAAACAGTTATTGTTTTTTGTCATTTTAAACTAAAAAAAAGGTAACATACTTATCATTTGTTCTTCAAGGCACGTATTTACGTATTTACTCCACAAGGGAACACGTACCTAAATACACCAGCTTGCTACTTTCATGTAAGTGCAGTGATCTGTGATACACTCATTTGCTTTAAATCAATACAAATAAACAAAAGTAGAAACGTCAAACAAAATGATTGCTGCTGTTCAGTTTTTTGTTTATTATAAGTACCTACGAAAAAAGATTTTACTTAAAAGAAAAATTACCAAGGCAAATCAGCGCCATCTATTGAAATTTATTTGAACGTTGTGACATATGTCATAAGAAAATTCCCTATTATAAAAATCACTAAAGTACTGTTTTGGCGACTAAAAAGTATTCAGGTTTAATTGTTTAATGTATACTTTAATTTTCAGTATCCACGTATGATTATAACTATATACCAATGCGGAACTTTACGTACTCGTATTTTTTATTCACAAAAGTTACGCCACCTAGTGTCGAGAAGTATAATTTATACTTGAAAGCCGAGAATTTTCTAGAACTATTTTAATAATTACGTATAAAATTACTTACAAATGAAATGTGATACCATTCATAGCATCAGAACGTCTGTCTGAATAACTTCGACACGATAAAACACAACACTTCATCCTTTTCTTCTTAAAAATGCGAAAACACACCAATAATGCGAGTCTCAATACATGGGCACCTGACGAAAATCACAGTGCACAGTTGCTTAGGCCAGCTCCTCTTTGTTTGTGCTCCGTGGTTGTGTAGTAACCACATTGTTGTGTACTCGTATATGTGAATTGTTAAGTTTTCACTTCTACCGGCACTCCCGGAGTGCTACCGGTGTGTTTTTTTTTTGTTTGGTGTGAAAAGAAATTTAGTGTTTTGTGGGCCCAACCGCGTGTCTTAGTAAGTTTTCTATTGGCCTTCTAATCTATTTTTTTAAATTCACAATTGGTAAACACTTGACATGTCAACATTGATATTTGGCGGCAAGACTTAGATAACATGGTGGTAGCTAGCCAGGCGGGCTTAGAAAATGCCCTACCACCAACCAAACCGAGTCTTACAATTGACTCCGCCGGGAATCGAACCCGCGACCTCCTGTGTAAAGCCAGTGAACTTTGCCTCTGAGCTACGGAGTACTTGTGTACTCATGTTACAATCCAGCATTAATTGTACTTTACACTAAACAAACTATGTTTATTGTTAACTGTAGTAAACTTAAATCCATACAGAACAATTAGAATATAAATATTTAATCCTCGAAAGACAGAGGCCCGCTTTAAACCAGGGTTCATTACAGTTAATGGACTTGTATACATTCAAGTTGACTCAGTTTAGTAAGTTTGTTCAGCAAATAATAATAATTTGAATTCCTCGAAAATGTGTTACTTATAAATGTACCTAAAGAATTGCCAAGGTTACAACTGCAGTCCAATGTATCCAAAAGATTGTAAGAATAGTTTTTTTTTTGTTTGTAATCTTTAGCGGTCAATTTAATTTAATCTAATAATATACTAGTGCTGGTATAACTTTACAATATTTTTTTGAGGAGAAGAAACATTGTTATTAATTAACTAATGTAACGTGAGGTTTTATTCCTGAAAAAAGGTTTCCTAACACTTTGAGTCCATTATAAGATTTATTTTTCGAGACTCAATCAAAATTTTTTATTTATTTATTTTATTTTATTGGGGAAATTTACAGCTTAAGTAAACACTATACTAACTAATAAACTTTTATTTAAACACTATACATTACAAAATTAACTATGAGCTAATAAAAAAACTTCCACCTTTCGATATAAACACAAAAATGTTACCTAAGTAAAATAATAAAAATTGGTGGTCTGTAAAGTCGGTTTACGGACGATAGCTTAAAGTGACAACGTCATAACGTAACGGGACAATGAGCGTAACGGGAGTCATCCTTTTTCGTGCGTGCAGCCGGCGTCCATCGATTTATTAGACGTTTCACATCAATAATAATAATAATAGATTGTGTTTACAAGATTGACACAAAAAAAATCGCTAAGCTCGCTTATCAACGCTTTCGGCGTTGATCAGAGAGAGAGGTGCTGTTGAAAAATTCCAAAGTAAGGAAAGAAAAGAAGAAAGAAGAAAGAAATAAAGTTTATTCGGCAAAAAATAAATAGAAAAATAATTACAATATTAGGTACTTAATTGAAATAAACTATAGCCAAAGATTAAAACTAAAAACTAAAATTAAATTTTAAAAGTAAGGAAACGTGGTACAGAGTTAGAGCTACCGCAGAACCCTTTGTGTGGATAAACTTCTTCTAAGAAGCTAAACTTATTTTTCTCTTTCGCTGTTTACCTTATTTCTCACTTGCTGGAGTTCACTAAAGTAAATAAATAATTAATTTAAATTCAACCGATTAGGCTTTTATAACGTAAGTATAATGGTAGCAGTAGGTTGAACAGGTTATTAGGTCTACTCTTATTTCCTGTTCAAAAATATTCTTCTGATCCCGTTCCAATCTGGTTTCCGTCCTGGCCATAGTATGAATACTGCATTTATCAAAATCACTGGCGGCATTAGATTTGGTATGAAGAATCAACAACTCACAGTACTAACTTTGCTGGACTTCAGCAACGCATTTAATACTGTTGATCATGCATGACATACTGTTTGGGTTGTTGAGTTCCCTCAACATGTCGCCGCCGGTAATTGATTGGTTCCGCAGTTACCTGCAAGGACACCGACAACGCATACGCATTGAAGATTCCTTTTCATCTTGGTTATCCACTAGTGCTGGCGTGCCGCAGGGTGGCGTTCTCTCCCCTCTTCTATTCGCTATTTTTATTAATTTTATTAATTAAGCTACGTTGTCGAAGGGGCGCCCATTCTCTTGCTCTTCTCTATTCAGTGGTTTTTGACCCTCGTACTCCCTTTTATCTTAAAAACCGTTTCCAATACCTCTCCTCCTCTCATAATCGACCTCTGAAAATTCACTTCGCCTTTTTTCTACCTACTCGTTCTACTAATTTCTACTCTGATTCCTTCACTCTCCGTTCCAAAAGCCTGTGGAACTCTCTCCCTGATTCAATTCGTAATTAATTATAAATTAAATAAATCTGTATCTATAAATTTCATAAATCTGTATAATCTCTTACATATTATGTCTCGTTGTTTTCATCATCATCATTAATCTGGTTATGTATTGTACTTACTATACTATATATGTTATGTATGTATTATGTATATGTATGTTTTATATCATTTATATTTACTTATATATTTACGTGAATTACGTAGTTTAAGAATGGATATTTATTTATATTTTTATTTAATTTTTTTCTCTATGAATTTGTTTATTGCCCACTACTACCCCACAATAATGATTTCTCATGTTTCCTTCACCTAAAGGTTGTCTGGAAGAGATCGCTTGTTAGCGATAAGACCGCCTATATGTACAACTTCCTTAATCATTTTATCTTTTTTTTCTCTTATGTTGTGCAATAAAGTGTTTTCAATCAATCAATCATCATCATATCAGCCAAAAAACGTCCACTGCTGAACAAAGGCGTCCCCCAAGGGTTTCCACGACGACCGGTCCTGCGCTGCCCGCATCCATCGGCTTCCCGCTTCACCAGGTCGTCGGTCCACCGCGTGGGAGGCCTGCCTACGCTACGTTTTCCGGTGCGCGGTCGCCACTCGAGAACTTTACTGCCCCATCGGCCATCTGTTCTAGACCAATCAATCAATCAAACATAAAATAAAATATAAATAATAACATCGAAATTTTCATGTTCACTTAGATTTTTTTGTTGATGTGAGTATTTTTAGAGACCTCGTAAAGTATGGAGACAAAGAAATGTAAAATAAATTTATTTCTAGGGTGCAAACAAGACAAATAAGAACAAACGCAAAAAGAAAAAGAAGAAGGAAGCCAGACACAAACGCAGAGAAGATTTGAAGAAGAAGGGCCAACTTCATAGCAAGGACGATGGCAAGAAGGCCAGTGACAAGGAGAACGAAAAGGAGGCTGAAATTGAGTGAGTTCATTTTATTATTTTAAACGGACAACCATTAAGGTAGTAAAGTTTTTGAGTGGCGACCGCGCACCGGATAACTTAACGTAGACAGGCCTCTAACTCGGTGGACAGACTACCTGGTGGAGGATGTGGGAAGTTGCGGGTGGCGCTGGAAGTCCTTGGGGAGACCTTTGTTTAGTAGTAGGTTTAGCTTTGTATTTCGGCTGATATTTATTTTTCAGAGCGTCGGTGGCGTAACGGTCAAATCCTGCCACGTACCATTTGAATTTCGATTTCATATGTATGTGCATATCGAAATTCATAAACACATTGGTATGTGGCAGGATTCGAACCACGACCTCCAGGACAGGATCCACGACAAGCTGGACACGCCTGCAAAGAAACTCAAAGATTGTGTGTGGTCGACTAAGGCCCGATCGCCCTAGTGCAGGGTAGGCTAGAGCCTCTCGGTGGGGACGTATATGAGCTAATGTGATGATTGATGAGTTATGATTAAAAAACCGGTAAAGTGCGGGTCAGAACCGCGCACAAAGGGTTCCGTACCATCATACTAGATGGCGCTTGTTTTTTAACGTTTTAAAAAACCACGTCTTTTGTATGGAGACTTTTTCTAATTTTTAGTATTTGTTGTTATAGCGGAAACAGAAATACATCATCTGGGAAAATTTCAACTGTCTAGCTATCACAGACAGACAGACAGACAGACATACGGACGGACAGCGGAGTCTTAGTAACAGGTCCCGTTTTTACCCTTTGGGTACGGAACCCTAAAAACACGACCACGACACAGGTATAAGCAATTGTAGAGTCATTGTTTTTGTAAGGCCGATGGTGTTGCACTTACCATCATTCATGGTCGGTCACGTATATTATAGGCATTTTATATGGTAGGCATTTAGATTTACAACTATGGAAGTGTGCAATACGACCTTCATAAATGTACATTCGTACAAGTTCATTTGTACATTAGCCATCTCTGTATTTGAGTCCGGTACCTCTGGTAGGAGGACCAAGTCGTTATGGCTTAGACTTCGATGCTTTATAACATAATAAAAATTATAGACCTTGAACTTGTCTGATGCGCGTCTCTCCTGTGATGGTGCGCAGGTGCGGTGTAGTGGGACACGGAAGCGCGCGCAATAGGGATGACGAATGCTAGTCATCTGATTTACTTTTTATCATGTCAAAAACGACACTATGTTCTAAAAATGTTTGAAATACCTAGGCGTGACGTCATAGTTTTGCAGCGTCATTTATTTACTCATTTTGTGATTTTGGTAAATTAAAAATCGAAGACTTAAACAAAACAAGTAAGGTTTTCGGAAGTTTAAGTAGGAGGGCAATTTAGTGATCAAGAGTTCATAATTTATTTCTGATGCTGTCGTCATTCCTATTGCGCGGGCCTCGTTATAGGCTACCTGACCCCGCTAACGTCTGTTCTTATGAACCAGATACGTACAAGAGAGCATCCAGTTCCACGAGCTGGAGCCAATGTACCGACAGTTCCACCGCGTCCTGGAGGCGTTCAAGATCACCGAGAGGAAGGAGGAGGTCAAGCAAGAGGCCGACAAGGAGACCACCAAGCCCACCGCCAAGAACCAGGAGAAAGTCACCGACCAGTTCGCTGCTGACGAGGAGGCAGCTGAGGTAAGCTAGGGTTACCACACGTCAGGATTAGTCCTGACATGTCAGGATATTGAGGTCCTTGACAGGATTACGGCCGGACTTTCGAAGTGTCAGAATTTTTCGACTATCCGTCATGCTGGGCTAGATGGGATATACCGATATTTTAACCGCCTCCATAGCTCAGAGGCAAAGTTCACTGACTTTACACAGGAGGTCGCGGTTTCGATCCCCGGCGGGGTCAATTGTAAGACTCGGTTTGGTTGGTGGTAGGGCATTTTCTAAGCTCGCCTGGCTAGCTACCACCATCTTATCTAAGTCTTGCCGCCAAATATCAATGTTGATATCATTGGTGTGTTCCGGCATGAAGATAAGATAGCCAGTTCCCCATTGCGTTGGGGAGTCTTGGTAAGCCCGCTGTCATCTTCGGCAACATCGTCACTTACCACCAGGTGAGATGTTGTCAAGGGTTTACCAATTGTAAAAAAAAAATACCTTCCAGCTACTAAATAAAATGCGGTTCTTGAAAAATCCAAACGGTAAAAAATAATTGGGGCTCGCTTTAAGCTTCCATCATGCATTCATGGTTGGTGTTTTAGCATCAAAATCTACATACTTCTGTGACATAAATGCCAGGACTTTTTATAGAAAAAATATGGCTTCTTTTGAGGACTAATCGAGTTCACATATAGTAACAATATTTAAGATTGAAATTAGACTAAATTACAAATCTCTTTTAATCAATGTGCAGTTTGTTTAGGTAAACCATTTTCTTTCAATTAGTTAAATGGAAATCTAAATGGAAGGCTAAATGGAATTCTCGCTTGTTTACACACCAACGTATGTGAGGTTCTATCTTTGATTGACGTGGAATGTTGAACTAAATTTTAGTTTTATGTATGATTGATATAATTTATTATTATTATATCAGCTCATACACGTCCCCACCGAGGGGCTCGAGCCTACCCTGAATCAGGGCGATTAGGCCTTAGTCGACCACGCGGGCCCAGTGCGGGTTGTTCGACTTCACACACAACCTTCGAGTTTCTTCGCAGGCGTGTGCAGGTTTCCTCACGATGTTTTTTCCTTCACCGTTAAAGCAATCGGTAATGATATGTACGTAAGTTTTTGAAAAACTCATTGGTACATTGGCCATCCAGATTTGAACCCGGTACCTCTGGTTAGATGGACCGAGTCGTTACCGGTTGAGCCACCGACGCTTAATTGTAGTGATATAATTTAATTTATAAATAATTGGTTACAAAAAGTAGATTTTTTTTCCATAATTGGTAAGCCTCTTATTCTTAACCTTTATTTAATTTTACCTCTATTAATCGCCTTCGTGGTATAGTGGGCAAGAGGTCGCGGGTTGGAATATCGGCGGGGCCTAACTTTGTTTTGTAAGTGTTAGGACATTTTCTAAGCCCGCCTGGCTGGCTAGCTACCATCGTCTTACTTATGTAAGCAGTATTGATGTATTCCAGCACAAAGATAAGCTAGCCAGTTGTCCATTCTATCGGGGGATCTTGGTAAGCCAGTTTCTATTTTCGTCGGTATCATTGTCACTTACCATCAGATGAGATGATGCCAAGGGCTGACTAATTGTGGATAAACAAAAACCTTTTCTCACTAATGTTTACTTTCGAGCGACGAAGGAGTGAAGAAGGTATTGTGATGGCAAAAAAAATCGAAATTGAGATTAAAATATAAAAAATGTGTGTCAGTGTGTGTGTGTATGTGAATGTACGTCCGGTGCTCTAGTTCCCAAATTACTGGACGGATTTGGGTGAAATTTGAGTTAGGGCAATATAATTTTTATATCTCCCGCCACTTTTTTCAAAATTCCCCTATCTTGATTTTTTTCTTGATTTATTCTTGATTTTTTTTAAAAAAAACACTAATAATTTTTTACTCAAAAATGGCTAACAATTTTCATGAAACTCGGTACGTTACCATAACTTTACATGGCCTACACAGCACGCAGCAGTTTGTTGTTCCAAGAAAAATCGCAATAAGGTATACAAATCCAGGTAGTTTGTAACTTTTTCTCAAAAATGGCTCTAACGATTTCAATGAAACTTTGTGAATAACTAGAACTTAATAAGTTCTTCTGCACTGGGAACTTAATTATTCCAGGAAAAATTGGAATAAAGTATCTCTCATACAAACCGAAATTATTTGGAAAAATTTCATCAAGTCTGATATACCTTACTGTCATCATATCAGCCGAAGGAAGTCCACTGCTGGACATAGGCCTCCCTCAAGGATCTCCACGACGACCGGTTCTGCGCTGCCCGCATCCAGCGGCTTCCCGCGACCTTCACCAGGTCATCGGTACCTTACTGTATTCTTTGCTAATAAGTTAGAGTAATGTTTATAGTTGATTTGTGTATGCTCCACTACGACATATGGTTAAGGCCTCGCGAGAAAGTACGCACAGCGTGGCTGTACAATTTATTTCTTCATTGTGTTTCAACTCTTCTCTATTAACCAACAGAAAAATGCTGCCGACGAGAAAGAGCGTCTATCCAAACGCAAGCTAAAGAAGCTTTCCCGACTGTCAGTAGCCGAACTGAAGCAGCTGGTGTCACGGCCGGACGTGGTGGAGATGTACGACGTCACCGCGCGCGACCCCAAGCTGCTCGTGCAGCTGAAGGCGCACCGCAACACTGTCCAGGTGCCTCGCCATTGGTGCTACAAGAGGAAGGTGAGTGTCCCGACTATCGTTAGTCGACTGTCCCCACTGTCACTGGCAGAATGTCCCGACAATCACTAACCGATCTTCTCGTGCAGCTGCCGCGCTACTTGTGCTACAAGAGATTGATGAGTGCTCGACTGTCATTCATCATCATCATATCAGCCGAAGGACGTCCACTGCTGGACATAGGCCTCCCCCAAGGATTTCCACTTCGACCGGTTCTGCGCTGCCCTCATCCAGCGGCTTCCAGGTCATCGGTCCACAGAGTGGGAGGCCTGCCTACATTACGTTTTCCGGTGCGTGGTTGCCACTCGAGAACTTTACTGCTCCAACGGCCATCTGTTCTACGAGCAATGTGCCCCGCCCACTGCCACTTAAGTTTAGCAATTCTGAGAGCTATGTCGGTTACTTTGGTTCTCCTACGGATCTCCTTGTTTCTGATTCGATCACGCAGAGAAACTCCTAGCATAGCACGCTCCATTGCCCTTTGGGTGACCTTAAGCCTTCTCATGAGGCCCATAGTAAGCGACCATGTCTCAGTTCCGTATGTCATCACTGGCAACAAACATTGGTCGAAGACCTCGGTCTAAGACACTGCTGTATCTGGGACGTAAAGATATTGCGAAGCTTCCCGAACGCTGTTCAGCCGAGTTGGATTCGACGATTGATCTTTTTCTCGAAATTGGACCTACCTAACTGAACTGTTTGTCCCAGGTATGTATATTCGGTAACAACTTCGAGTGTAGAGCCTCCAACCATTAGAGGAGTAGGTATGACACGGACGTTTGACATAATTTTCGTCTTTTCGTCTGTTATTGTTTCCGAGTGTTCCGGCTGTCAGTGGCGGAGTATCCCGTCTATGTTTTAGTTGCAGTGCCGCGCCACAGGTGCTACAAGAGAATGAGTCTCGACTGACAATCATTAGTCGAGTGTCCCCACTGTCGGTAATCAATTGCCCCGACCGTCAGTGGCCGGTTTCCGTAACTGTCAGTAGCACTCTCGGCTATGACTGCAGTAGCACACTCGGCTACGACAGCAGTAGCACACAAAATTACAGTCCTGATTGTCAGTGGCAGAGTGTCCCGTCCATGTCTGCACTGTCATTTGCGGCAAAGTATATATATTATTACTGACATACAGTATGGACACTCCCTGCCGCTCTCTAGATTGTGAACTCATCCCCTAGTCACCCAGATTGATACAGATTGGTTATAGTTTGGTTCTCGAACTAACGGGATTTCGCCGTGAGTTTGTTTGATCTGTCATTTGTTTTTAGAAAGGTCATTTCACGACCATTGTATGCATTGTCCGGGGTGTGGTTGCGGTGCCGTGCCACTGGTGCTACAAGATAATGTGTGAGTATCTCGACTGTCAGTAGTCGAGTGTCTCCACCATGAGTATTCAAGTGCCCCGACCGTCAGTGGCCGGTTAATGTCAGTAGCCGAAAGTCACGACTGCAGTTGCACACAAAATCACAGTAACAGATGGTCGCTTAATATATTACTAGCTGTCCCGGCGAACTACGTACCGCCTTACATTACATTACACTGCCCTACCCTACCCTACCCTACAGTCCCTACACTACACTACACTACCCTACCCTACACTACACTACCCTACCCTACACTACCCTACACTACCCTACACTACTCTACCCTACACTACACTACCCTACACTACCCTACCCTACACTACTCTACCCCACTACTCTACCCTACACTACACTACCCTACCATACACTACCCTAAACTAACCTACCCTACACTACCCTACCCTAATACACTACACTACCCTACACTACCCTACACTACACTACACTACCCTACCCTACACTACCCTACCCTACCCTACACTACACTACACTACCCTACCCTACCCTACACTACCCTACCCTACACTACCCTACCCTACACTACACTACACTACCCTACCCTACCTTACACTACCCTACACTACACTACCCTACACTACCCTACACTACCCTACCCTACCTTACCCTACCCTACATAAAAACCTTCTCCTGACAATAACGAACTCGACAAAAAAGAATTAGCGAAATCGGTCCAGCCGTTCTCGAGTTATGCGCTTACGAACACATTTTGCGATTCATTTTTATATATTAGATTAACAATAATAGACCTCTTAAGTGAATTGTTTTTTGCACCAATCCAACAATAATACCTAATTTACTTCTCATTTGAATTTGTCCAGTATCTCCAAGGCAAGCGAGGCATAGAAAAGCCACCGTTTGACTTGCCGGATTTCATCAAGAAGACCGGCATCATGGAGATGCGTGCCTCGCTGCAGGACAAGGAGGAGACCAAGACGCTGAAGGCCAAGATGCGCGAGCGCTCGCGTCCTAAGCTGGGCAAGATAGACATCGACTACCAGAAGCTGCATGACGCGTTCTTCAAGTGAGTTTGTACTTCTATACAGGTGTTACAAGATTCGCGAGCGGTTGCGCCTCAAGTTGGGCAAGATCGACATCCACTACCAGAATGTGATGAACCACCTAATAGGTATCAACCATAGTCACTTTTAAGCAATGAGTTTCTATATCTCCAGAGGGAAATTTTATGGCACGTAGATGGCCCCATGTGAAGTATGCTCTATGGCATACTCCTCATAGGTTGCTGTAGTAAGAATGAAACAAATATAGTGTATTTTTCATACAGTTTATATTTAACAGTTACGTCTTACATTCTGTTACTTAAAAAAAGTTGTAAAATTTTATTTCACAACCTAGTTTATCTACTATACAAATTAACTGTGACCACACACTAAGCTAGGCCGGTCTCGTGGCGATCAAGCGAACAATAGACAAGGAATATAAAATTATATAAATCTAGAAACTAACAGGTGGCAGCTCGACTAAGCAACATATCGGTAACATTTTTATTTTATTTTTAAATTTTAACTGAGCGGTCAAAAGAGAAGACAATAAAATAAATTAAAGACAATTAAGAGAAAAACAACAGAGTGCGTGCGTGTGTTTGTTTGTGTGTGTGTGTGTGTGTGTGTGTGTTTGTGTGGCTGTTATGTATTTTATACTGAAAAATTGTTTTAAGGCTTTTTAATTGTGTTACTACTTTTATTTTGTTTGTTTTCAAATCTTTTGTATCACAAAGCTTGACAATTTTTATTATAAATAGGGGGGAAAAATGTTCTAAATTCTTGTGCGCAAGTTTACACTGAGGTAGTGTTGATTTTATATATTCTTTTGCATAGTAAGGTCTGGTAACAAAGAATGAACTCAAGTCACACATATACAGTATATGTGTGACTTGAGTTCACTTTTCTGGCGAGTCGTGAAAAGACATTGTTTCCCTATTGTAAGATCTAGAACCTCATTGCTTTTAAACTTCTCTGTCATCTTTTTCATTCGTGGATAGATATTATGCAAGGGGTGATAGAAAAATAATGATACGAAAAATAATGTATAAGTTTAATAAAATATACATAATCCATCTTGTTACTAAACCCTGGATACACTTTAAAAAATATCTTAACTCTCCCAAAATGTCTCTACGGCAGCCATCGCTTCGCTAAAATCTTTAAATTTCTTACCTCTGATCTGCTCTTTCAGACGAGGAAAGAGGTAGAAGTTGCTGGGGGTTTCCACGCCATCGACTGTAGTTTTGTTTCGGGGTCGAAGTGATGGGCCCAGGTGCGTCCATAGTCACATACTGAAACAAAAATTTGTCAGGATCCTCTTAGAAAACTTCAAGACTAGACCTGAAATATCGAGTCCCCTCTTTTTAACCGACTTCAAAATAGGGGAAGTTCTATGTTCGTTTGTATGTATTTTTTATGTATGTTCACCGATATTTTCATCAATAAGGCATCGGACTGCATCAAAAATAAATTCTGAAATATGATTTCCTAAATTGCTCTCTTGAAGATTCAAAAAACCTTACTCGTCTTCTTTTCCATCACGTCTTTAATTTTTAATCAATCAAATTCACAAAATAAGTTCGACAATGACGCTAAAAATCTATGATGTCACTTGTGGGTATTTCAACGATTTTTAGAACAAAATTTCGTTTTTGACAGATCATAAAAAGTAAGTAAAATGACTAGCAGTCCGATCCCCTATTGTAGACCAATTTTAAAATCCTTTTTTATTTTATTGGTTATGCCTTCAGAGTGGTCCCATATAAATTTTATGAAGATCGGTTAGATATTTTTTAACGAATTACAAAAACAAAAAATGATAAAAAATAAAGTCCGTGGTTTTTAACCTTTTTAGTGTTGTCAATTATATTGTTCTGTGGTTAACATTCTTGGTACCTGTCATGTTGTGATTTTTTTCATAGTTCACTGGGTAGGATCCTTTAAATAGTGCCACATGGCATCCCTGTAACTTCAACTAGATGGCAAATAGTAACTCTCCGATCTGCTAACACTAGATCTTAGAGGTACTTACTCGTATTTTGATTTTCTTCATTTTTAGCGTTCCGTACACCATGATTAACGGTACCCTGTCTTGATGCATAACTTATCTTTCTGACCAGTCAGGTAAAAATGTATCCTGTGTCACTCACGGGATCAAGACGAATTTAACGACACCTCACTCTCTAAAATCCATCAAGTCAAGCTCATAGGCTACAAAGCGTGCCAAAGAAATGTACATATATATACATACACTTGAAAAACATAACCATCCTTCTGGCGTCTCCGACTGTCTGTCTCCGAGGGTGCGCAGTGCGTGAGCCGCAAGCGGCACGCGAGCGTGGAAAACAGTAGCATGTATGTTAATCCAGGTCCTAATCTGTCTACCTACCAAATTTCCTCCAGATAGGTTCAGTTGTTTTTGCGTGAAAGAGTAACAAACATCCATACATGCAAACTTTCGCGTTTATAATATTAAAAAGATTATATTATGTAAATTCTGCATTAAGTTTTCTGTTTATTTGTGTTTTTGAGATCATAATATTGAGTACTGACACTCAACTATTTTTGGTCCCATTGGGTCCAGTGTGAAAACTGGCCACATTTTTAATTCCAAACCACAGGAAGACACATTATGAGGGTAACAGCTGCACGTTCGGAACTTTTGGTGAGTAATCCAACCTTTATTATCCTTCTGGAAACCCGCGGCTTCGCACGCGAGGGAATAGTTTTTATGACTGTCTTTGAGTGGTGCGCGACTCGGACAGGAGTTTACCAGATCCCTCGGGAACTATATGGATTCTCTTCTGATTAGCTTTTACTGTCAATTCCCACACCTCAACTATTTCTATGCAAAAAATCACGTCAATCCGTTACCCCATTGCAACGCCGACGTGCGTGAGCCTGGAAATGAGTATTCCCTAGATCCCTCGGGAACTGTCTCGCCGTTGCTCCATTGCGATGCTAAAGAAATCAACCAAAAAAGGTTTTTTTTCAGTTCCCTCTGGAACTGTATCGGACTATGCTATTTTCACGGGATTAAATTTAGCCTATGTTCTTCCCCATGACACAGGATACCTGCTACCTCCATGCCGCATTTTGTCAAGATTGGTTGAGTTGTTGGAAGCGTGAAAAGGTAACAAACAAACACATTTTCACATTTATAATATTAGTAAGGATTTTGTTTTATGGACTTTCGGAAGTCTTGCAGCAAAATAATTTACAATTTATAGTTATAAACTAGCCGTCCGCCCGCAGCTACGCCCGCGTTGTTTTCGGTTTTCCCGTAGGAATAACATGTTTTCCCGGGGTAAAAAGTAGCCTATGTCCTATTCCAGGACCTAACCTATATGTGTGCCAAGTTTCATCCCGATCCGTCCAGTGGTTGAAGCGTGAAAGAGTAACAAACATCCATACATACAAACTTTCACCTTTATAATATTAGTAGGATGTGCAAAGCTATGCTAGCTACAAGCAAGTACTAATATATATACTGTGCTAAAAGTCTTCACAATTAAATCTTGATGATTAACAACTTCAAATCATGTAATTAATTATGTAAACCAATTATGACTAAATAAATAAATAAATGACCGGCTCAAAAAAACCTTAAACATGCATTTAAGCATAATCTATACTCGCTGTGATCCATTGACAACGAACTAAACATGACCGTCTTCTCTGTATAGATGGCAGACGAAGCCGCGCATGACGATCCACGGTGACCTGTACTACGAGGGCAAGGAGTTCGAGACGCGACTGCGCGAAAAGAAGCCCGGCGACCTCTCCGAGGAGCTGCGCACGGCGCTCGGTATGCCCGTGGGGCCCGGCTCACATAAGGTAATAAGGATGACGAATACTATATAGTCATCTAATTTACTTTTTATCATCCGTCAAAAACGACGTTTTGTTCTACAAATGTATGAAATACTTAGGCGTGACGTCAGCAGCGTCATTTATGTACTCATTTTGTGATTTTCAAGCGACTTTCAAAAAGGAGTAGGTTCTCAATTCGTCTGTGTGTTTTTTTTATGTTTTACCTCAGAACTTTTGACTGAGTGAACCGATTTTTATGATTCTTATTTTATTTGAAAGCTAGTGCTTACCGTGTGGACCCATATAAATTTTATCGAAATCGGTGTAGTACTTTATTAGAAAATCAACAAAAACCAAAAATAGTAATGCAAAAATGTACTTAGTTGTTGCGATGGAAGTCGGTTTTTTAACGTGTTTAGCGATTTCAATTATATAATGTCCAATTAAAAATCGAAGACTTGATGGAAAACAAAACGAGTAAGGTTTTCCGAAGTTTAATTAGGAGGGCAATTTAGTGATCAAGAGTTCATAATTTATTTCTGATGCAGTTGTCACCCCTATTACAGTTGGACACACAAAGTGATTATCCACCATGTACTTTCGCAGTAAAACAATTTTAAGGTGCGTATTGGATAGGGCGTAGCGTAAGCAGGCCTCCTACACAGTGGACCAACGACCTGGTGAAGGTCGTGGGAAGTCGCTGGATGAGGGCAGCGCAGGACCGGTCGTCGTGGAATTCCTTAAAGGAAGGCCTTTGTTCAGCAGTGAACGTCTTTCGGTTGTTATGATGATGATTGGAGAGGGTAGTTCGAAATTGGTCCCATATTAATTTTATCTAAATCGGTTCAGTACTTTTTTTTAAACTAACAGAAGCAAAAGAATGTAGCAAAATTGCAGTTGCTGCCATTGAAGTCGCTTGTATTTAACGTTTTTAGCGTTGTCAATTATCTAATTAAATAAATAAATAAATATAAATATTCTGGGACAAATCACACATGGTCATCTGGCCCCAAAGTAGGATTCCCTGTGTTATGGGTTACCAGAGACTGATAAACATACTTATATACATTTAAATACATACATATATAGATATATTTAACGCCCAGACACAGAGCAAACAAATCTGCTCATCACACAAATGCTTGCCCTGGTGGGGATCGAACCCACAACCCTCGGATCAGTAGTCAAGGGCACTAACCACTGAGCCACCGAGTCAGTCAATAGTTATAATGTGTTTAATATAAAATGAGTTTGTTTGCTGAGAACGCTAAACTGTAGCTGAAATCGTATTTTCTCCCAGGTGCCGCCGCCATGGCTGATCGCACAGCAGCGTTACGGGCCCCCACCTTCCTACCCCAACCTGAAGATCCCCGGACTAAACGCGCCCATACCAGAGGGCTGCACGTTCGGGTACCACGCCGGCGGCTGGGGCAAGCCGCCCGTCGACGAGACCGGCCGCCCGCTGTACGGCGACGTGTTCGGCCATCAGAATCAAGGGCACGACGTGAGTTTCATTCATTCGAGGCATGTTATAGGTGTCAAAGCCAGTAGAAGCTGTCCAACTACATTTTCCAGCAGTTTTGTTTTTTATTCATTCATTTGTTTTATTTGTCAAAATACACTAATCTATTATTTGTTAGTAAACTGAGCCTATATTAGTAAATTAACTATATTATTATGTCAATGTATCGAGAAGTATAATTTATATTACGTTACTGACAGGGCGGGGAAAGTAAGCGAGATATTTAATACCGTGACCAAAGAGTAGTGAATGTCGTGACGCACACTTTTGCTTTTCCGTCGATTTACTTTTTTTAATCACAGCTCCGCCGTCGCCGCGCTGCCGCCGGTTCGTTCATAATTGAAAAAAGCAGCCGGCTCGCTAACGAGCCCGGGAGTAGTTTTTATTTTAAATTTTTGACGAATCGGAATTCACCTATTTCCTGTCTTCTTTTTTACACGCTTATATTAGCTTCACCTGTATGTATGTATGTTTGTAACCAACTCCTTTGCACTCGATTTTGACCCACTTTAAACGGACAGATATAATTCAAACTTTGTACATTTATCAAGAATCAGTGACAATACAATAATTTCATAAGTTTATCTCATTGTCCTGAACTAAAAATTGAAAAATAAATATAGTTTAAAAAAAACTAAATAACACGCTTTTAAAGCACATCGAACTAAAAAGTGAAAAATAATTCTTAATATAAGCTGAAAACAATGATGAACGAAAAATACGAGTATTATTGTGAAAAAAGCGTGGGCGCTATGTGCCATATTTTTCGTATACCGAGCAACCCACGCTTTTTTCACAATATTTACTAGTATTATATAGTATTAATAGTAATTAATTTTTTCAGCTTATATTAAGAATTATTTTTCACTTTTTAGTTCGATGTGTTTTAAATGCGTGTTTTTTAAACTAAATTTTTTAATCACAGCTCCGCCGTCGCCGCAATGCCGCCGGTCCGTTCAAAATTGAAAAAAACAGCCGGCTAGTTTACAAGCTTAGCAGTAGTTTTTTTTACGATCCTGAAATCGCCTATTTCCTGTTTTGTTTTTAAGATTGTAATCGAATATTACATAGCGTGTTTGAGTAAAATATTTTACGGAAACAACACAAAAATAAAATTATAATATCATTTACAAATATCTACCTACATAACAAACTCCTGTGTAAAATATTTTACGGAAACAACACAAAAATAAAATTATAATATCATTTACAAATATCTACCTACATAACAAACTCCTGTGTAAAATATTTTACAGAAACAACACAAAAATAAAATTATAATATCATTTACAAATATCTACCTACATAACAAACTCCTGTGTAAAATATTTTACGGAAACCACACAAAAATAAAATTATAATATCATTTACAAATATCTACCTACATAACAAACTCCTGTGTAAAATATTTTACAGAAACAACACAAAAATAAAATTATAATATCATTTACAAATATCTACCTACATAACAAACTCCTGTGTAAAATAATTTACGGAAACAACACAAAAATAAAATTATAATATCATTTACAAATATCTACCTACATAACAAACTCCTGTGTAAAATATTTTACAGAAACAACACAAAAATAAAATTATAATATCATTTACAAATATCTACTTACATAACAAACTCCTGTGTAAAATATTTTACAGAAACAACACAAAAATAAAATTATAATATCATTTACAAATATCTACCTACATAACAAACTCCTGTGTAAAATATTTTAGGGAAACAACACAAAAATAAAATTATAATATCATTTACAAATATCTACCTACATAACAAACTCCTGTGTAAAATATTTTACAGAAACAACACAAAAATAAAATTATAATATCATTTACAAATATCTACCTACATAACAAACTCCTGTGTAAAATATTTTACGGAAACAACACAAAAATAAAATTATAATATCATTTACAAATATCTACCTACATAACAAACTCCTGTGTAAAATATTTTACAGAAACAACACAAAAATAAAATTATAATATCATTTACAAATATCTACCTACATAACAAACTCCTGTGTAAAATATTTTACAGAAACAACACAAAAATAAAATTATAATATCATTTACAAATATCTACCTACATAACAAACTCCCAAACACGTCCTACCTAGTGCTTCAAGAAATACGTATTACTTAAAGAAAAGGACCTTTAGAGAAAATCTTTACTTTGGTGACGGATTAAATATTAGCATTAAACTATGTCTAGACACTTTTCAACTGGATCTTATGGGAAAATCTGTATAGTCAAGAGTTAAATCGTTACAATTCTTGATATTTTCTTTTAAATGTGAATTCTTGTTATAGGATAACGAGGATCAAGATATAGACAGGACAATGTGGGGAGAGCTGGAGTCAGAATCCGAGGAGGAATCCGAAGAAGGTATAATGCTTATTTTTAATAGCTTTGTACACATACATATTTACTTTTCATTTGCCGAGACTAGTCGTATTGATGTTAAAATTTTTGTGATGACAGAGGAATCCGACTCGGACGCCGAGAAACCAGGCGAGGGTGACGTGGCCGCCGGGGTGGCCACCCCAGGGTCGGGACTGGTTACCCCACTGGGCGTCAGCTCGGTGCCACCTGGCATGGAAACTCCTGACACCATTGAGCTGCGCAAGAAAAAAATGGACACGGACACTGAGGGGTGAGTACCTTGATCCCAGGCCCAGGTTACATCCAGGGGTCGGAACTAGTGACCCGATGCAGCCTGGCATGAAGACACCTGATACCATTTAGCTACGATAAGGTGCAGTAAGATAGATACGGACGCTGAGGGATGAGTACCTTAATCCCAGGCCCAGATTACATCCAGGGGTCGGAACTGGTGACCCTATGCTGCCTAGTATGAAGATACTATTGAGCTGCCATAAGGTGCAGGAAGATGGACACGAACACTGAGGGGTGAGTACCTTGATCCCAGGCCTAGGTTACACCCAGGGGTTAGAACTGGCGACCCAATGCCGCCCGGCATAAAGACACCTGATACCATTGAGTAGCCATAAGATGCAGGAAGATGGACACGGACACTGAGGGGTGAGTACCTTGATCATCCCAGGCCCAGGTTACACCCAGGGGTCGGAACTGGTGACCCTATGCTGCCTAGTATGAAGATACTATTGAGCTGCGATAAGGTGCAGGAAGATGGACACGGACACTGAGGGGTGAGTACCTTGATCCCAGACCCAGGTTACACCCAGGGGTCAGAACTGGCGACCCAATGCCGCCCGGCATGAAGACACCTGATACCATTGAGCTGCCATAAGATGTAGGAAGATGGACACGGACACTGAGGGGTGAGTACCTTGATCCCAGGCCCAGGTTAAACCCAGGGGTCAGAACTGGTGACCCCATGCCGCCTGGCATGAAGACACCAAATACCATTGAACTGCGATAAGGTACAGGAAGATGGACACGGACACTGAGAGGTGAGTAGCTTGATCCCAGGCCCAGGTTACACCCAGGGGTCAGAACTGGTGACCCCATGCCGCCCGGCATGAAGACACCTGATATCATTAAGCTACGATAAGGTGCAGAAAGATGGACACGGACACTAAGGCGCTTTCCACACGACGGGGCGGGGCGGGCCGGGCAATTGTGCCGCAAACGATAGCACAAAGGGAATCCTATACTACCAACGCACATGTAGGACAATAGGACATTCCCTCTCGTATATCTACCAGATACGCTAAACTGCTAGGTTTATGATATAGCGTCCACACTCACCGACAGCAAGGTCATATAGTCAGGGCCGCTTTTCCTGCCAACACCATAAGGTGAATACAAGGACCAGTTACGGTAGGTCTTGCCACCAAGACGCTTGTCCTGGTACTCTGCAAGGCGAGGAAAATAAGAGCTTGCCACCTCCATGTGCGTTGGTAATAGTATTCCCTTTGTGCTATCGTTCGAGGTGAAATTGACCGGCCCGCCCAGCCCCGTCGTATGCAAAGCGCCTGAGGGGTGAGTACCGTGACCCCAGCCCCCAATACTGGTCCCTGGCCCAGGTCACACCCAGGGCAAAGTATATATATTAGTACTAACATACAATATGGATACTCCCTGCCACTTTCTAGATTGCGACCTCACCCCCTCGTCGCTCAGATTGATACAGATTGGTTACAGTTTGGTTGTCGAACGTATGTACGCCATTTTGTGTGTTCCGTCATTCCTTTTTTGAAATGTCATTTATGGCCCGTTGTTGTGTGTCCAGGGGTAGGGACTGGTGACGCCATTGCGAGTTGGGACAGCCCGGGACTAGCTGGGGACGACAATACGGGTCAAGCGAAAACAGCCCGAGTCAGCGGTGGACAGCCCGGGTCACGCTGGGCACTGTGGTGTACAGGGGGAGACAGTACAGTTCTGGCGAGGGGCGCCTGACTCGGACAATCGTTAGGCATTAAGCTGATCCTAGTATTTGTGTTGCAGCGGCGACACGCCGGCGCTGTACCAGGTGCTGCCGGAACGGCGCGTGGGGCTGACGGCCGGCATGATGGCCTCCACTCACGTGTACGACGTCAATGCCACCAACCCCGGTAACTAGTTTAGAGCCTTAAGACTATAATACTATAGTACAATTTCATAATGCTTTAATGCATAAAGCGCAGAACAATTTCCGACACTAGCCGTTAGGTAGGGGAAAAAGTTTCTTCGTATTTTGTTTGTATGCAAATTCAAACAGTGTGACCAGTGGTTGAAACAAGTTTGTGCTACTGACTGATACTGCAAAACAGCACAAATTTACCTTTTTACCTTTTTCAAGAGCACTGTAAAGCTGCGATTTTTCATACAAACGGCGTTAGCGATTTTCACCTCCTATATGTCAACTAATTTAAAACAATTTTTGATAGTTGTCAGTCAGAATAAAAGCTAGGTTTATAGGTATTGTTTTCTCGATATACATGTAGTTAATAAGTTCAATTTTATTGTCGTACACGTCATCATCATTATATCAGCCGAAAAACGTCCACTGCTGGACAAAGGCCTCCCCCAAGGATTCCACGACGACCGGTCCTGCGCTGCCTAGGGAGGCTTCCCACGCGGTGGACCGACGACCTGGTGAAGATCGCGGGAAGCCGATGGATGCGGGCAGCGCAAGACCGGCCGTCGTGTAAATCCTTGCGGAAGACCTTTGTCCAGCAGTGGACGATTTTCGGCTGATATGATGATGAAATACTATTTTATGACTATCAGAAAGAGTGTAATTTGCACCTATATTGAATAAAGTTCTTGAATCTTGAATTATTGTTGTTCGTTTACCAGGCAAACGTGCAGTGGGCGGTGCGACGAGCGAGGGCCCGGCGCCGGGCGCGGGCGGCGTCGAGGTCGCTCTAGACCCCTCTGAGCTGGAGCTTGAACCTGAAGCAGTCGCGGCCCGCTACGAGCGGCACCTGAGGGAGACGCGTCCGAGAGCCAAGGAGGACCTGTCCGACATGTTGGCAGACCACGTGGCCAGACAGAAGGTGGGTCGTTAACAACCCCCACTGCTAGGGCATAGGGCTCTTCCCAAACTCGACAAGGTCAGGCCATACTCCACACACGGGGGCCAAGTCTGTGTTGCAGGGCTAGTGGCTAACCCCACTGTCTATCTGAAGTTTTTCAAGACGAATCTAAATGATCTGACACGGCTAACGACTGCCATCTAGTGATAGCAACCGGCGCCAACGGCATTGCAAAGCACGGAAACGGTCGAGAAAAATGCCTCTACCAATCTAACCCATCTTCAAATACATTTCAAAAACTCCGTTCGGATGTACTGCAGGTAATTCCCCAAACGTACTATAATGGCGTATTAAAATGCTAAGTTTGTTCCTACACTGACTGACTGTCGAACACTTGTAGTATTTCCTTAATACTTGCCGAAAGAAGACTTGATCGTACAGTAATGCACTCCCCGCTGCCCTCTTAAATCTGACCTAAGACTGTTTTTTTACTCACAAAAATAAACCACCTGCATGCAGGATTTAGAAGGGCCAAAATATCATAACTACTCTAAATCACACCCTGGACACTTCATACAACGGGCCAGAAATGACATTTCAAAAAAAGAAATGACGGAACGAAGAAAATGGCGGCGAAGACCTATACATTCGACAACCAAACTGTAACCAATCTGTATCAATCTGAGTGACGAGGGGGTGAGGTCGCAATCTAGAGAGCGGCAGGGACACTTCCTGTATGTTCTAATATATATACTTTGACTAAATTGTGACTAAATTAGAGTAGTTTCTTACATGTAAAAGTTGTTTCACTTTTATCGGTGGTTTGGTTAAAATATATTAACGTCTCTGGGTACAAGCCCTTTTGAGACAATCTTCATGTTTCGTCTTTATTTCTTTTTGGATTTAAAATGCTAGTGTCAGTGCATTACAAATCATCTCTGGAGTTCTTGACAGTTTTTATTTGCAGCAGCCTCATTCTGAGTTGGAACACCCGGTTACAGTAGGGCGTCTATAAAACTGCACCCAGTGCAAGTCGGGTCTTCACGTCCTTCTTCATTTTATTTTCTTGTTCTCCACATTGATCACGTGCACCAGACGATTTTCTTAAAAATGCATCACTTTTGAAACAAAACTCTAGCAGAAAACAATGGGAAAACAATAAAATAAAACTACGAATGTGTTCACCACAAATCCAGCCAAATGACTACTCCTTCACTTCTATCGCCGTACCAGTGTTGCCAGATGTAAAAACACAATAAAGTAGCATTACTTGAAGATTACAGTGTTCCCATAGAAAAATATCAAAAGTTACAGTGTTTGTATGGAAATTTACATTTGAAAAAAATACAGTTTGTATGAAAATTAACAAAATAAATTACAGTACATAACATGAAAATACAGTAAATCCACTGTAATTGCATTGCATCTGGTAACACTGCGCTGTATGCGCGTTCTGGTTGGTTCTGTATTCTGAGGTTCCATAGTCATTTATTTTTTGAAGCGAAAACTTCTTTAGGCGCGTTGTTCTTTTATGAGATGGGAATAATCATTGAACTCGCGACACTGTAATGTAACCGCCACCGTACCAGGAACACTCGCAGGGTCAAAACTTTGTCAACCTAGTCGTTCGCCAGGAACACTCAGAGGGTCAAAATTTATAAATCTGTAAAAAATTTCCATTTCTGTCGGCACTCCCGGAGTGGTTAGGTTTTTATTTTTGGCATTATCTCACTTGATGGTAAGTGACGATGATGCCGTAGATAGAAGCGGGCTTACCAAGATTCCCCAACGCAACGCAATCTTCAAGCCGGAACACATCAATTTTGTTTGAAATGTCATTTCTCGCCCGTTTTGTGAAGTGTCCAGGGTGTAACGCAATACAATACTAGTCTATGGTGTAACGTAACCACAGATTAGATAATAATTACGACGTAACTGTGGTAGCGGCATTAGGCTTGCTTACTAACCTACTCGTCTTTATTGTTTCAGAACAAGAGAAAGCGGCAGCAAAATACAGATTCGAAGCAGGCGAAGAAATACAAAGAATTCAAATTCTAATCCTTATTCTATTGGATTATTATTGTATTATTTTATAAGTATTTATAATTAAGTGAACTACTTATGTATGCAATATTCTGCTACTGAAATGAAATACATATTAAGTACTACGAATTTATGTTCTATTAAGAACTAGCTTTTCTCCGCCCGTTTTTGTGATTGTTTTTAAGGTTGAATGTTGCGCGAGCCGCATTATATCAAAGTAAAAAAGTTTTTTTTTTCAGATCCCTCAGGAACTGTATCGCGGATTATGCTATTTTCACTGAATAAAAAGTAGCCAATGCCAAATTTCGCTATTATTGGTTGAGGTGTTGAAGCATGAAGAGGTAAAAAACAAACAAACACATTTTCACATTTATAATAAGCTTTAGCTTTTGCCCACGGCTTCGCTCGCATAGGCATCATTAGTTCATTAATTGTCTATCTCGGGCTATGCTAATTAGTACTATATGTCATTTCCCACCCCTTCAACCATCTCTGCATAAAACCAGAAAACAAAGAGCGAAAAATAAACGCGTGGTTAAAACACTCACAGAAAAAAATAACACGCCGAAAAAAAAAAGCGCGGAAAAGAGAAACGAGCAGAAAAAAAACACACAGAAAGAAAACGTACGGAAAAAAAACACGAAATAAAACGCGCGAAAAAAAATCACTGAAAATAAACGCTAATCTCCTCATGTCTAGTATCACGCTGTCAGTTGTTAGTAATACTGCGAGTTCCAGGTGTAGAGCTCTCGTGGTGAGGCAGGTGAAGAGCGCACGCCATCTCTTCTCTCTTCGTCTTCCGAATTTGACTGTCATGTGGCCGAAGTAGTCTACGGCTGTATGGGTGAAGGGGAATGACCCATATCCAGTCTTTCGGCCGGCAGTTTTCTCCTGGAGCCAAGCGTGTTACGTTTTTATGCATTTTTTATGCATTCAATGGCATCTGGTTGTTAAGGCCATAACGATTTTGCGCAGCGATAATATGTAGAACCTCTGGCGTAGTTGGTTCATCACGGTTTGATGATTGCCGTAGTTGAAGCGCCGATTATAATCTTCTATCAGAAGGCGGGTGACGTACTGTTTTCCATCTAAGACAATTTTTTCGCGTTTTTTTTACCGCGCGATTTCTTTTTTCATTCTTTTTTCCATGCGTCCTTAACTGCATGGCCGTCTGAGAGTTCTTGGTCCTCGACTTTGCATTTAGCGATGAAGAAAGATAATGGTTGGCGGCCGTGCGCAGATTATAGAATGTTGAAAGACGAACGTCCGTACTGTACCTGATATGCACCTTTTTAGGCATATACACGACTTTGCCCACAGCTTACTAATTGTAGTTTTCACTACTCTAGACTTAGTCAAGGCGTACAACCAGATACCTGTCAAACCCGAGGACATACCTAACACAGCCATTACGACGCCATTCGGGCTGTATGAGTTCCCGTTTATGACGTTTGGTCTTAGGAATGCCGCTCAGACGTTTCAACACTTTGTTGATGAAGTGACCAGGGGCCTAGATTTTGTCTATTGTTTTCCATTGTATTAGGACGAGGCTGCGCATGAAGTGCATTTGCGCACACTTTTTGCTCATTTGAAGGAGTACGGAATGACAATCAACATGTCCAAGTGTGTCTTTGGTGTATCCGAGGTAACCTTTCTTGGATATCTTATCTCAGAATATGGAACCAAGCTACTTGACTCAAAGATTGAAGCCATTAAGAACTATCCTACTCCTACGACCGTGAAGCAGTTTAGGCGTTTCTTAAGTATGCTGAAATTTAAAAGTGTTTTTTACCTCGTGCTGTCACTGTTCAGGCACAGTCTAGTGCTTTGCTCCGGTTCTGGTAAAACCGGTAAAAAACCGGAGATGTAGAAAACCGGTTTTTGTGTAAACGACCGGTTCTCGAAAATTATAATGCTGAAGTGCACTATTGTTAATAAGAGTTCAGCCAATTCAGACTTAGAGGCGCTTATGATAGTGGTATTATGTGCAAATCGGAGTTTGTTCAGAAAGGTATTCGCATCAACCATCCTCATTATGTTTTCACCTATGAGACTGTACAGTAACGGTGACAGGATGCATCCCTAATATACTTCTCTTTCAGGGTTGAATGGATGTGACACGCCATCCTACAGTCTCACTCTTGACTTGCTGTTCAGGTACAGGTTTTGCAAAAGAAAAGTTCGATGTTGCGGTATTCCCATTCCACTCATAACATTGAGTATTTTCTGTCAGTCAATGCGATCAAAGGCCTTGGAGTAGTGGATAAAACACATCGCTATAGCGATGTTATGCTTCCTGCCTTTTTTATTAATTGTGTTATGTTCAGAATCTGCTCTCTCGTACCTCAGCCTCTTAAGAATCTCGCCTGCTCTTTGGGTATTTGTCTATTGATGTAGGCTTCAAGCCGCTTGATCAGGATGCGTAAAAGGGCTTTGCTGGCATGTGAAATGAGTGAGATAGTTCTATAATTATTTTGGGTTTTTGGTTTAGAATCATATATTATGTAATAATTATAGTGGCCAGTATATGAAACTGGACGAAATTACGAGAACTGATTATCTGACAAATAAAAAATTGTATATAAAGGATAAAAGGACATATAAACACTAAATTTAGATTTCTTTTAGTACTAAGTTTAATTATTTCAATTTGAGAAATTCAAATGAAATAGATGTGCCTATTTGAGACTGAGTAAAGTTAATAAGTCATTTGTGGGGCTGTGTATAGGATTCTACAATATAATTCCAGAAAATACTACAGTAAATACTAGCTTGCCAAAGAATAAATTCAAGACTCATGTTAAAACGAGTGGTGACTTTTGGTGGCGGAGGCTAAGATCCTCTTTAGGTCACTGAGTCAGTGAAGTAAGTAAGTATGTTGAAAATGTGTATGATCTAGAAGATATTAAAATAATAGATTATGCAAAGGAAAAGAATATATAGTTATGTATTGATCTTTTAGCGAACACCATAACCTGAGAGAGTAATTTTAATTCGTGACATTATTTGTAAGACTTTAAGGTTTTTCGACGAGACGCTTGACGTGACGATCCGTTGATATTCTATGACGTTATTGCTCTCCATTATACTCAAAAAACTTAGAATCAAAAAAGGTACACAAATTTGACATTTCTCCGGTTTTTTCATAAAACCGGTTTTAAAAAACCGGAGCTAAATTTTGTCTCCGGTGCAAGGCACTAACCGTTACACGCCGCTCACAGGTCCTGTGAAAGGATCGCACACTGTCAATTTGACTGATGATACATTGCTCGCTTTCGTAGCTTGCAAAGAAAGTCTTTTCAGTGCTGCCCTGTTAGCGCGTCCTGACTGCTCTGCCAAGCTTGCTTTGGTAACCGACACTGCGGAAAAAGCGATCGGGGTGATTTTACAGCAGTTTAGTGATGGCGCATTCCATGAACGGACGGCAGAATAGGCAGTATCCCCGCCTGGATTTTATAGCTCAGTTCACTACCGACATAAGGCATATTTCAGGTAAGGATAACGTTGTCGCTGATGCCTTGTCGCGGGTTGTTGAGGAACAAGGAGCTCCTGTTTCATTTGAGTCTCTTGCTCAAACCCAAATCTCTGATCCTGAACTTTTAGGACTGCTTTCTGTAGGTATTTCTAGGAACGCTGTGTTCCAGGGAGTCGTGTTACTTTGTATTGCGTTGTCAGTGCGCCGACCCCTCAGCGTTTTGTTCCACAGCCCTTGCGCAAACAAGTCTTTCTCAGCCTCCATTCCCTCAGTCACTCTGGCGTTAGTGCTTCCGCAAAGTCGGTTGCGAAACGATTTGTTTGACCGGGTATGAGGAAGGACTCTCGGGTTTGGGCGCAAACTTGTTTAACCTACCAGCGCGCAGCGTGCCAAAGTGAGTTGTCATGTGACATTTCCTTTAGGCAATTTTGCTTTGCCGCGTGCTCGTTTTAAGCTCCCTGTATCGAATGGCTTTCGGTACTGCCTAATGGCGGTTAACCGGTTCACCCGTTGGCCGGAAGAAGTTCCAATTGTTAATATTACGGCGGAGACCGTTGCAAAGACGCTTGGATCTGTCGATTTGGATCGCTCATTTTGGCTGTAAGACGCATATAACCAGTCGTTGCCGTCATCAGTTAGAGTCGGCGCTGTTTCAGAATTTGTCGAGGCTAGCCGGTTTTGAGCACCGTAAGACAACAGAATATCATCCTGCCTGCAACGGTATGGTGGAGTGATTCCTTCTGCAGTTTAAGGCGTCCATTATGTACCATGCGAATGAAGAGTGGACCCAGCTTGGACCCAGTCCTTGCCTTGGGTCAAAGTATATAATTAGTACTGACGTACTTGGGTCCTGCTTGGGATCCGTAGCTCTTATAAAGAAGACCTTCAATCCTTTTCTTCTGAGCTCGTTTATGCCGAGCCTCTTCGCTTGCGTGGTGAATTTTTCAAGCCAACTGTTGATGAAGCTACGGACGTTTTCGAATTTTCCGCACGATTGCGCAGTTTTGCTGCGAAGTTACGGCCAGTGCCCGCTTCGCGTCATTGTCGTGATAAAATCTTTGTTTTCCGGGACCTTTTCAGCCTGTGGCCATGTCTTCCTGCCGGATGACACGTTACGTGGTTTTCTTGTTTCACGCGTACTCTGATCCTCATAGAGTGGTTTCGAGAGGCGAAAAAACCTTTAAGGTTATTGTAAATAACAAGAAAGTTACAGTTTCCATTGACCGTCTAAGTTCTGAACGATGCTCCTGCTGTTGTTCCGTCCACGGTTCAGCCGCCGGGACAGAATGATAACTCCACGAGGTTAGGGCGTAGGGTTAGATTGCGGTTCCCCGCTTCGGGGTCTGGGGAGGGGATAATGTAGCAGACTCCATACTCGTGTAAATACTTTTCAATGTTTACAGTTTTGGATCTCTTGTGAATATGTTTAGTCTGTGCTTCGGTTAGCGATCTAGATATTAGATAAATAAGTAAAACTAGATAAAAAGATGGGTTGTTTACATTGATTTTTGTTAAGACGAATTTTCCGTTTTTTTAATAGCCAGCACATTATTTTCACTATCAACCACACCGGACTTCGCTTTACGCGGAAATAAAACGCTAAAAAAACGCATGGTGAAAAGCGCGCGAAAAAAATTACGCGCTGAAAAAAAAACGCGGAAAAGATAACGTGAACGTGCAGAGAAAAAACTCACGTAAAAACACAAATAAAAAATGCGCAGAAAAAACGCGCGGCAAAAAAACACGCGGTAATAAAAGACGCGGAAAAAAAGCGCGAAAAACCCGGCGTCAAAAAGCACAGACAAACGCGCGGATAAAATGTGCAGCATAAAAACGCGCTGAAAAAAATGCGTGGCAAACAAACGTGAGGAATAAAATCGCGCGAAAAAGACATGCGAAAAATCAAACGCGCAGAAAATAAAACGCGCGGCAAAAAACACGCGGTAATAAAAGGCGCGGAAAAAAAGGGGAAAAACGCGCTGAAAAAAATGCGTGGCAAACAAACGTGAAGAAGAAAATCACGCGAAAAAAACATGCGAAAAATCAAACGCGCACAAAATAAAACGTGCTGTTAAAAACGCGTGGAAGATGAATCGCGCGAATAAAAAAAGTGCGTAAAAAGGGCTGAAAAAACCCTGTAAAAAAGGGCATAGAAAGAGCGTTAAAAACGCGTGGGAAAAAGGGAAAAAACGAGTTAAAAAAACGTGCGGAAAAAATACGCCCTGAAAAAAAACGCTCGGAAACAAAAAGGAGCAAAAAAACACAGGGTAGAAAATGCGCGGAAAAAACCCATAAAAGGTTTTAATATTTACTATCAAAATGTGCGTGGTTTACGCACTAAGTCCTATGATTTTTTATCACAATTAGTATTGAACGACTATGATATAATATGTTTAACAGAGAGCTGGCTCACACCCAATTTTTACGATAAAGAATTTTTTGATAATAGGTATATAGTATATCGATGTGATCGAGCTGAGGATAGCGATGTGGGCGGCGGGGCGGCGGGGTCGTAGTGGCGGTTCGCAGCGAGTACCACCCGCTGCGCCGGGACTGGCCGCGCCCCTCCCCCGCCGCTGCCGAGTGCATCTGGGTCTCCGTTCCGTGTCACTCACGTCCAGGTTGTGCGCAACAAAGTTATTTGAATATAGGATGTGTTTACATTCCGCGTGGGCAAGGATATAAAGAGGTGTTAGGTGGTTATTTTGATATTGCTAGTAAGCTAGTAACTGACAATTCCAATGACGTGTTTTTCATTGTAGGCGACTTTAATATTCATGAAGCTGTTTGGAAAAAATCTAATTCTTTAGACGTCTCTTTGAGAAACAGCGGTATTAGTACTGTTCAAACTTTAAGCGAATTTATGTCCTTTACTACTTTGCAGCAGTACAATCACATTTGCAATACCAGTAATCATATTTTAGATTTGGTTTTTTGCAATCAGAAATGTACAATTACAGCCTGTGATCTGCCACTTACGCATGAGGATGTATATCATAGATCCCTTGTGATTTATTTAGAACTCAAATACACATCACCACTTAAACCAGCTACCACTTTTGTTTTTAATTTTATAGCAGGAAATTATGAACAAATTAATAGTGAGTTACTCCAAATTAAATGGACAGATGTTTTCACAAATTTAGATCTTGAAAATCGAGTAAAAATTTTTTATAACATACTAAACAAATTAATAGAAAAATATGTTCCGCGACGTATGCTGCGTACCTCTGTTGCAGTCCCTGCGTGGTACAGCAAACCCCTTAGGAAAGTACTGAATGAAAAGCGTAAATATCATAAGCTCTGGATAAACTACGGAAACAGATTAGACTATAATATTTTTAAATTATTAAGAAAACGCGCTAATAAAATGGAGTCAGAATGTTATAAAAATTATATAAATTATTCAGAAGAAAAGATAAAAACAAATCCAATTTTTTTCTGGACCTACATTAAGTCAATAACTCGCTCTTCTGGTTTACCACAAACCATGTACTATAGAGGTAACGCTACCACGGACGGTGTACAAATCTGTGATTTTTTCAATGAACATTTTCAGTCGGTATTTGAACCAGCAGACCTTCAGCCAATTAATATTGATTCCTTGCAACCAAGTCACGATTCTGTGCTAAATATAAGTACCATTGAAATAACTGAGGCTATTGTACTTAAATGTTTGGAATCTGTAAATGTTAAAAAAGGTGCTGGTCCTGATGGTATCCACCCATTATTAATAAGTAAGTGTGCTTCTTCCTTGGCGTCGCCAATCACAATCCTTTACTTAGATTCGCTTGCTCAGGGCTATGTGCCAACCTTATGGAAAAAAGCGTGGGTCACCCCTATTCCAAAAGGAACTGCAACACAGAATATAGAAAAGTATCGCCCCATTTCCAAACTTTGCCAGTTTGGCAAAATTCTTGAGAAAATAGTTACAGACCAGTTAACTAGTGCAGTACGTAACGTAATAGTCCCTAATCAGCATGGATTTATGAAGGGGCGTGGTGTCGAGTCCAATCTCCTTTGTTTCACAGAAATTACTCTGAATGCCATGAATAATAAATATCAAGTAGACGCTGTTTATACAGATTTCGCAAAAGCCTTCGACAAAATTTCACACAATAAGCTCTTAATGAGGCTATGGCACCTTGGTATTCATGGCGATCTCTTTCGCTGGGTTAAATCATACATTGAAAATCGTTGTCAAGCAGTCGTATTGGGTGGATACTCGTCTCAATATAGAAATATAAGTTCTGGTGTGCCTCAAGGTTCACACATAGGCCCACTGCTGTTCATACTTTATATAAATGATATAGCTAGAATTGTATCACCTGATACAAACATTTTGATGTACGCTGATGATACAAAAATATTTAGAGTAATCCGTGAACCTATTGATTGTGAGCTCTTGCAAAGGGATTTAAGTATTTTTGAAAACTTCTGCAATGAAAATAATCTTTTTCTGAATCCTGACAAATGTCATTTTATTAGTTTTACTAGAAAAAAGAATATAATAAAATACAACTACGGTCTGTGCAACAGCGAACTGACTAGGGTCTATGAAACTAAGGATTTGGGTGTAATAGTTGACTCTAAATTAACATTTGTGCAACACATTGATAACATTCTAGATAAAGCCTACAAAATGTTAGGATTCATTCTTCGTGTAGGTAAACCATTTCGAAAAGCTAGTACTTACAAATTACTCTACAACTGCTTAGTTAGAAGCCGTTTAGAGTTTGCTTGTTCTGTATGGCATCCCTTCTATCAAGTCCACGTCGATAGATTGGAAAGAGTTCAGAAGAAATTTATAAAATCCGTAGCATATAGAACTCATTTTTCTGAATACAACTCTGACTATCAAACTTTATGTCATAAATATAAGCAGGACTTCTTGTCACACAGAAGAAATGTGGTGGATATAGTTTACCTGTATAAAATTCTTCACAACTTAGCTGATGCTCCTGCTCTGCTTGAACTCATATCTTTGAAGGTGCCTCGTGGTCGTGTGAGAAAAGTGTGTAAGAAACCCCTGTTTCATATAAATTCTAGCGTTACTTGCTTTGTACAGAATAGCTACCTGCGGCGTGCGTGCAGACTGTATAACGAAAAACTTGTGGATGTCGACATGTTTGGCGAAACATTACCTAAATTTAAGAGTTTATTAAGAAAAAAACTACTTCAAATAATATAGTCTTGAATCTTGCTATATTTATACTTGTGTAGAGTAAATATGTTGTTTGCGTTTCGCAATTTGAGGTTAATTTTGCTAAAACTTAAATATAGGAAACTATAGGTCTGTAATCTACCAAATTTAAGAAATATTTATATATTAAGTTACGACTGTTTGTTTCTCAATAAAATAAAATAAAAAATAAAATAAAAAGGGAGAAAATGCGCGAAAAAAACCCTTGGACAAAAACGCGCGGAAAATAAATAACGCAAAAAAATACGTGGTAATAAAACCCCCAAAGTCTCGGCCTCGTCATCTGGTCGATCGCACGCGCAGTCTATTGTGTTTAATAATGTTATCTAAACCGTGTGGTCCAAGTTATTAGGTAATGGCGGAAGTAATAATAAACGAATTTTTTGACATTTGTACAAAATTAAATTGACATTTTGGATGAACTAAGCATTGTGCAAATTTGTGTTTCGAATTTTACTGACGAGGAAATTGATACTGCGAAGAATCTGCTTTACACTAAGTGTGGGAATGGACAGAGAAACGTACAAAGGAAAGGTGACGACAAAAAGAAGAAGAATATAAAAGATGTGGTAAAAATTCTTAAAGAAGTAGATCCGGACGTGCAGCCAATTTTCGTTGCGAAAGATTTTAAATCGATTACCCCCCGTCTCTTTTGACTATGTAGACGTTACGCGTCTATTAAAAGATATGACAATAATGAGAACAGAGTTGGCTACCCTTAAGAATGAAATGACTACCGAATTGTCTGAGTTGCGCACCACAATCAGTTCGCAAAAACGTATGGATTTAACCGTTATAACTCCGAAGAGACAAAACGCTCGATCGCAGACGCCTGTGATTGTACCACCGTCTGTCCCCGTAGCCTCGGAGCCGCTTGAAATATTTACGCCTACCTACCGCAACATCGTTACTGGTGGATTTGCACAGCGGTCGCATCAAGCGAAAATAACATCTACGCGTCGTATTACTTCAGGCGAAGATCGCATATTGACTGATGACGTTTCGGCTAAGACTAAACCGATTGTATCTGTAAAACTACCCGAAACTGATAAAAATGATAATGACTCGTTCACGACAGTGGAGAAAAAGAGGAGAAATAAAATACGAAACTACAATATGCGTGGTACTCAAGAAAAAACCTGTAAGATACAAGTGGCTGAGTCCCGATGTACAATCTATGTTTCACGCACAGAAAAGTCCGTAACAGAGTCCGACATAGTCGAACATATCAAGGAAATGGGTGAACAGAGCATAAGTGTAGAACTACTAAAGCAAAATCGGGAGACGCCCTTTATCTCATTTAAGATATGCATACTATGTAGCAAGCTCGGCACTTTCCTAGACCCTAGTTTTTGGCCATCTGGTCTAGTTTACCGAAGATTTATGGAAAGAAGAACACAAAACGCTTTAAAACAACCACTTAATGGATAGGTCCTCAAATAATCCCATTGTTATGACTTCTTTCAACTGTAAATCTCTGAAAAGATCAACAGAACAGATAAGGGACCTATGCAGCGTTGCGGACATCATCGCACTTCAGGAGACGTGGCTCCTCCCCCACGATCTAGGTTTTGTTAATGAGATAAGCCAGGAATTTGGCACATTTGCCAAATCGTCAGTCGATATGTCGGCTGGCGTGCTGGTTGGGCGCCCTTATGGGGGTCTGGCAGTTATGTGGAGGAAATCAATGTTCAAGAAGGTATCTGTAGTAGAATGCACGAGTGACCGATTGGCTGCTATAGAAATTGATTTGAATGGTCGTAAATTTTTTGTGTTTAGTGTCTACATGCCAGTTGATAAGGAAGAAAATCTAATAGATTTTACGGATTGTCTCACAAGGGTGGCTGCAATGATTGCGGACAGTGATGTTGAAGCGGCGTACGTTTTAGGCGACTTCAATGCTCATCCTGGAGCCAGGTTCGGAAACGAGCTGACTTCGTTTTGTGAGGACCACGAGTTAATCTGTGTGGATAGAATGCTTCTCCCAGAGGACACCTACACGTTTGTTAGTGAAGCCAATGGGTCTCGAAGGTGGTTGGATCACTGCGTGGTGACACACGCTGCAAGAAAAACCATTGACTCAGTGAAAGTTGACTATGGGGTCTATTGGTCAGACCACTACCCGCTTTTGATAAGTTGCAACATGGAGTATGTAGCTGATAAAACGGTGCAAAACAGTAACAAAGTTGGTCTTCCTAATGGAATTCACTGGGGAAAAAGAGACAACGAACAGATTAATAATTATGCAAAGTACTTGCACGAAAAACTAGAGCCCTTTAAGTGTTTTAGCCATTGTGAGCGTTGCGAACTAGGTAAATGTAAGGATCATTTGTACCTGATAGATGAATATTATAACTTTATTGTAAGAACTATACAGTGCGCTTCCATGCACAGTATGAACAATTCTCGCCGCGGTGCACGGAAAAAGAATAAACAAGTTTTGGGCTGGAACTATCACGTAAAGGACATTCATCAAAAGGCGCGACTTTACTATGCCGATTGGGTTTCGAGCGGTAAGCCAAGGGCTGGCACTATTTTTAATCAGATGGTGGCGAGTCGAAGGGCATTTAAAAATAAGTTAAAGTGGTGCCAGAATAACGAGGACAGAATCAAAATGGACATATTAGCCAAACATCAAACTGAAAAAAAATTTTGCTAAGTTTTGGAATGCCACCCGTAAATTAAACCACAAACCAAATGTACCCATTACTGTTGAGGGTTTACAAGACCCTAAAAGTATAGCAGACTTATTTTCAAATCATTTCAAGGTTAACCCTTTGGCTGCCCGTGATAGTCCTACTAATGGTAGCTTCAATGTGGAATGCCCCACAGAACAGTATAATGAGGTGTATTTTGCGCCGAATGATGTTGCAGAAGTAGTTCGGGGAATCAAACGTGGTAAGTCCCCGGGCATAGACGGATTAAGTATAGAGCATATCGTATATGCTGGTGATATAATCTTTATGGCATTATCAGACCTATATAGTATATGTATGAAGTCTAGGTACTTACCAAAAGAATTGATGAAAACCGTGGTAGTTCCAGTGCCAAAGAACAAGACGGGTGATCTCTCAAGTCTCAAAAACTATAGACCGATTTCATTTGGAACAATTCTAGGTAAAATACTTGAGAGACTTATCAACCCCGATCTTCGAAAGAATATAAATTTGAGCGACGCACAGTTTGGTTTTCGTACCGGCCTCTCAACGGATACTGCTATCTTTTGTCTCAAAGCTACGGTGAACTACTATGTAAAAAGGGGAACATCAATTTATGCCTGCTTCCTAGATTTAAGTAAAGCGTTTGACCTAGTAAATTACGATCTACTCTGGGAAAAGCTCTTGCTGGCAAAGGTACCACACAAGACCGTAGAACTGCTGAGATACTGGTACGAAAACCAAACAAATGTAGTGAGATGGGGTGACACGACGTCTAACGAGTACAGGTTAGAATGCGGTGTTTGCCAGGGAGGGCTGACCTCTCCGGACCTCTTCAGTCTGTATGTAAATGACCTGATTGAGGAGCTTAGAAGCACGAAAGTAGGTTGTCACATTGGCACTACTTGTCTGAATAACTTAAGCTATGCAGATGATATGGTGCTTCTAAGCCCCTCGATCAAGGGAATAAGAAAACTCTTGGCTGTGTGTGAACGTTACGCAAGCAATCATGGTTTAAAATATAATGCAGAAAAGACGCAGCTTATGGTGTTCCGCTCAGGAAGAGGTCCGGAGAGGGTACCGCCTGTGTTTCTTGACGGAATCGAGATCGAAAGGGTGGATAGGTTTAGATACTTAGGACATATGCTTACGGAGGATCTCATTGATGACCTTGATATTGAGCGCGAACGGCGGGCCCTATCAGTGCGGTGCAACATGCTCTCACGCAGGTTCGCTCGATGTAGTCCAGAGGTGAAGGTGACCCTCTTTAGGGCCTATTGTCAAAGCTTTTACACCTGTCAGTTGTGGGTCAACTTCACCAGACGTGCGATGAGCAGCATTAGAGTGCAGTATAATAATGCATACCGCATTCTAATGAAATTGCCAAAGTACTGCAGTGCGTCGGGCATGTTCGCCGACGCCAGGGTCTCAGATTTCTTTGCTATACGTAGATCGAGAATTGCGGCTTTTTGGTCATGTATCAGAAGCTCAACCAATGGAGTTCTCCGTGCATTGTCCGAGTGCTTGGATAGCTCTATTTTAAATTGTTGGCTTTCCGTTCACCGGGACGAGAATAGAAAGTAACATTGCGTAATATGTTGTGTATTTAATTTAATTTGTTGTGTATATTTGTATGGGTATTTTTTGCCTGAAATAAAGATTTATTATTATTATTATTATTAAAAAAAACGAGGAGTAAAAGATGCGAGATGCTCCGCTTCCAGTAACAGTGTATGGAGAGTATCCTCGCTTGGTTCTCTTTCTTTCAGCGCGGCGTGCAGGACAGTTTTGACCGAGCTTACTATTCTTTCGCATACGCCGTTCATATAAGGGGCGCCACCAGATGAAAACTTAATTTTAGCTTCGCAGATCCAATCAGGTTTTTGTTAAGTTTTTTGATTACCTCGCAGCTTGCTCCCACGAAGATTGTGCCTTTATCACTTTACATAGTTTGCTGTTGACCTCGGCGAGCTGCTAATTTCCTCATGTCTAGTATCATGTTGTCAATTGTCAGTGATTGCGAGTTCCAGGTGTAGAGCTCTCGTGGTGAGGCAGTGAAAAGCGCACACCATCTCTTATCTCTACGTCTTTCAACTTTGACTATCATGGGGCCGAAGTTGTCTACGGCTGTATGGGTGAAGGGGAATGTATCAGCATATGATAGCTTGGAGAGTATATTCATCTAAGACGACTTTTCTGCGCCTTTTTTTCCGCGCGTTTTTTTCCGTGCGATTCTTTTCCGCGCGTTTCTAAAAGGCCTTTGTTTCAGATTGCAGTAAATTCAGTCTACTTAAAAAATATCATAAACTCTAAGTAATATTATTATATTATATTCAGGACTACTACTATTTGAACTAGAGACTAATATACATACTTGGGTCAATCAACTACTCTTTGTAGCTAAATAAGTGTGTCCCCAACTAAGCGTGGCGATTACGTCGAAAACCCCCTAAAATGATATAGACATACCCAGAAAACGACCCCTAGTCCCCGGCGGTCCTGCTATTCCTGGCTCCGGTAGCAATCATGGTAACAGCGGGGCGGGGGGTGCGAAGAATCCCCGGCAGATGCCAGGCTACCAAACCCAAAGACCTTCAGCCCTGGCAAATTACAACACGCGTACACTGCGGACTGACGAGAAGCTTATAAAGGATTGAGCAGGTTACTGTGGGATATCGTAGGCTTATGTGAAGTCCGAAGAGAGGGAGAGGACACAATGATAGTTAAATCCGAAAACCTGCTCTACTTCCGGGAGGGCGACCAACTGTCCCAGAGTGGTTTCGGGTGGTTTCTTAATCGACTGTGTGCAGTTTAGCGTTTAAATTAGCTGAAAAAACATTTCAATTTAACCTTTATTTGCCTGTTAAGTTACAAGTCACCTGCGTAACGTAGAGGACTTTATGAAGTTTTTTATGACCTTTCTTTTTACCAGTTTGTGGTAATGCATTAAATTTAAACGCGAGCTCTTTCTAACAAAGTTTAATATGGAATTGCAAATTCAAATTCCCATGAACAATTGGTTGGTTATTTATATGAAGGAAACTAGTTACTACGATATAAATAGACAATTATTACGAAGTTTTAAAATATGGAAAGTAACGTAAGAGACACAACGGCTCGTGATTATTCTAAATGGAAAAGTAATAATTAAGAATATCATTCGTGATGTAAAATATTTTCCATCATCATTACAGCTCATATGCGTCCCCACCGAGGGGCTCGAGCTTACCCTGAATCAGGGCGATTAGGCCTTAGTCGACCACGCGGGCCCATTGCGGGTTGGTCGACTTCACACACAACCTTCGAGTTTCTTCCAGGCGTGTGCAGGTTTCCTCACGATGTTTTCCTTCACCGTTAAAGCAATCGGTAAGTATGTACGTAAGTTTTTGAAAAACTCATTGGTACATTGGCCGTCCAGATTTGAACCCGGTACCTCTGGTTAGATGGACCGAGTCGTTACCGGTTGAGCCACCGACGCTTTTTCGATCGATCGACGATCCATCATATCTAAAAGATTTTCCATACTTTTAATCAATAAAAATGTTTTTGTATCATAAATAATACCGTACTATAAAAGTCAGTCACTCAATGGACAAATTTAGGTCATAATTAAAATTAATAAGACAAATTATTATTTTAAGAATTAAAAAGTGCTCTGCTCGCTTTCTTATCTACAAACTTAATTATGTATACTTATCAAATTATGTGTGTAGAATTCAAGTATAAGGATTTCATTTTTTGAAAAATAGCCACGATCTTAGCTCCCAAAAGTTACAAAGAATAGTTGATTGACCCACTTATATTATCTTATCTTCGAAATATAGTGTGGTGATACAGAACTCTGAGTTCGTTGTACAGAACTCTCAGTGTGCGAGTCCGACACACACTTGGACGTTTTTTGTAAGTTCATGTTTATTATTTTATTGGGAATTTGTCACGCGTTATGTGGCAACACTTTGGACTTCGATCTCGAAGTTTGCGTTTGTGGTGTAGGAAATAATTCATTTGTTTTGATCAAAATTTGTCCGTGAATCGCCTTTTGTTTCAGTCCAATTTATTTATTCACATCTAAAATGGCTCGTGTGCTTGTTGGTGTGAAGAGAGTGATCGACTATGCCGTCAAAGTGAGTAGATAATCGCAGCGCAAAGGTTACTTTGCTCCTGTTGAAAAAAGTTCAAGTTCACTGCACTGCAGGTCTAAATAAATTGGATCTATAGAGTGACCTGTACAGTATGTCCAAATTATCCATTACCACCTCGGGGGGTGTACTTAGAAGGGCTGCAAGTGCATTCTAACCAGGCAATGGCATGCTGTAAGCTAGAAATATTATCAATTAATTCACTTCAGTTTACCACAATTCCTGCCAATAAACTTTGTTACGACTTACGACTGACCCGGTGGTCCAGTCAGTGCTCCTATCTGCTGGGCCGAGGGTTTTTGGTTTGCTTCCCACTTAGAAAGCCAACAGTGTGATCATTAGGTTTGTTTACTCTGTTTCTAGGGATTTAATATCTACGTATTTATTAAATTTAATATCTACATATTTATTAAAAAGTATTATATCAGTCTCTGCCCGAACGCTGCCCAGCCGAGGCAGTGTTCGGGAAGCTTCGAAATATCTTCACGTCCCAAATACCGCAGTGTCTCAAGACTAAGGTCTTTGACCAGTGTGTGTTGCCAGTGATGACTTACGGAACTGAGACATGGTCGCTTACTATGGTCCTCATAAGAACGCTCAAGGTCACCCAAAGGGCAATGGAGCGTGCTATGCTTGGAGTTTCTCTGCGTGATCGAATCCGATACGAGGAGATCCGCAGAAGAACTAAAGTAACCGACATAGCTCACAGAATCGCTAAACTGAAGTGGCAGTGGGCAGGGCACATAACTCGTAGAACAGATGGCCGACGGGGCAGTAAAGTTCTCGAGTGGCGACCGCACACCAGAAAACGTAGCGTAGGCAGGCCTCCCACGCGGTGGACCCATGACCTGGTGAAGATTCACGGGAAGCCGATTGATGCAGGCAGCGCAGGACCGGTCGTCATGGAAATCCTTGGGGGAGGCCTTTGTCCAGCAGTGGATGATTTTTGGCTGACATGATGATGATGATATCAGTCTCTGGTTCCTATAGTTCAATCCTAGTGTGGGGCCAGTTGATGGTGTATGATTTGTCCTCAAATATTGTTATGCTACTTCTATGTATTCTAGATCCGTGTCAAACCAGACAAGAGTGGTGTGGTCACTGAGGGGGTGAAGCACTCCATGAACCCATTTGATGAGATTGCTGTAGAGGAAGCTGTCAAAATGAAGGAGAAGAAAATTGCCAGTGAGGTCATTGCTGTGTCGTGTGGACCTGCCCAGTCACAGGTTTGTTTATTGTAAGGTCCCAGGTTCAAATCCGGACGGCCAATGTACCAATAAGTTTTTCAGAAGTTACGTACATATACTTACCAATCACAAAACGTACATATACTTACCATCATAAAAGCGTCGGTGGCTCAACCGGTAACGACTCGGTCCATCTAACCAGAGGTACCGGGTTCAAATCTTGGACGGCCAATGTACCAATGAGTTTTTCAAAAACTTACGTACATACTTACCGATTGCTTTAACGGTGAAGGAAAACATCGTGAGGAAACCTGCTCACGCCTGCGAAGAAACTCGAAGGTTGTGTGTGAAGTCGACCAACCCGCACTGGGCCCGCGTGGTCGACTAAGGCCTAATCGCCCTGATTCAGGGTAGGCTCGAGCCCCTCGGTGGGGACGTATATGAGCTGTTATAATAAACTTACCAATCACTTTAACAGTGAAGGAAAACATCATGAGGAAACCTGCACATGTGATTCCAGATGTGTATGAAGGTCGCATTGCACATGTCCATAGGTGTAAATCTAAATGCCCTACATGTGACCGAGGGTGATGCTAAGTGCAACACCAGGCAACCGCTGTCTATCCCTTGGATAGCATGGTTAATTTGTGCTACACGATAAGAAAGAGAAGAGTACCTACATATAAATCACCCTAAGAATAAAACACAATTTTGAATTTGTGTGAGTGTACAGGTGCAGGTGAGATGCAGTGAGAGGGGGGCAGGGTCCACAGACAAGATAGTTACCATGATGGCACAGCAAAATGATGCAAAACTGTAGCTGCTTTACTCTGTCAATGTGCACTCACACAGATGAAAAACCATGTCAAATCACCCATATCTGATTTTTACTTTTAAACTAAGGAAGCATCAATACGCCTTTATGCCAATACGATACCAATACAGAAATATCCACGATACCAATACTTTTAATGAATTTTATTTTCTGGATAGTTATTTTCTTCGCTGAAAATGTGTCCAATATACTTGGATGGAATTTTATTTTCTGGATAGTTATTTTCGACGCTGAAGCGAAGAATATACTTGGATTGTACCTTTTCATGTGAATCCACAAGTTTGATGAGTTGTGATTTTTAAAATTGATGCCATGGGACACATTTTCTTTACAATACATACATGTTGCTTGGGTATTATCAAATGTCGAAATTTTATAATTATTCCTTAATGCACTTTTGTGTTTTGAAATTGAAATTATCTTGCTATTTTTGTATTATTTTACTCAACCAACTAGTTATAGAAATACTCATATAGTTAATTTCGATAATTAATTTTGTGTTTTCTTTAGCATGGACAGTCAAAACAAAAGCCAACAGACTACACTTCATGCCTCGTTTACAAGGAAATAGACGAAACAAGAGGCGCATTTACATTACTTTTTTAAAGCGCGAGTTAAGTTGTACTTGTATCCAGAGATTGTTACCATAGATGGGTTATGCACTAACAAACAACATTTGAAAATCGAATCCATTTACGCACACAATATTTTAGGTAGTTCACTTCCGTTGCACGAAATGTTACTAAGAAAAGAGATGCCAATTTCATTTATTTTAGGGCGCATGTAACCTATCAACCTCTCCATATATAGCAAATCTATGGTTGTATCGGCAATAAACATATCGCCGATATATCGGTATCGGTATTGGATGTATCCCTAATTGGCATCCATAACTTTTGCCCAAGGCCTCGCCCGCGTGAATATAGCTTGTATGATTGTAATCAAGGCTTCCAGAATTTTCCTATTTTTCTTTTCCTAAAAATGTTATTCAGACTGTTATTTTTTTGGGTGTTTATATCTCTAGATGCACTCTACACTCTATTCTCATTCTGGTACGATCACCCATTTACTTATTCGGGATGTTCAAAGTAGTTAAAGTAATCCAGCTGTTCTCAAGACATGCGCTTACTAATAAACAGCCTTTCATTTTTATTTATACTGATATAGCCTTCTTGTACATCTACTAGATATTCTAAACTACATTTCTGATATAGCGATTTATATAGATATGTATATTTTGTATGTAACCATCTTTTCAATGTACAGGAGACCCTCAGAACAGCCCTAGCCATGGGGGCAGACAGAGCCATCCACGTGGAAGTGGCAGGCGCAGAGTACGAGACCATGCAGCCCATACATGTGGCAAAGATCCTTGCCAAACTCTCCAAGGATGAAAAAGCTGATATAGTTATTGTAGGAAAACAGGTAAATACTCTAAATTTATAACATAGAACATTTTTTTTATCCGCAATTGGCAATGTTAAACTTTTATGAACCGCACTTAATTCAAAAACCATTTCGAGGAATAGCTTCTGCAATATTTTCCTCTTATTAAATTTCAGAAATTTCAAGTGATTTGGTATATTTTATAAAAAATGTGATGTCCTTTGATTGGCCTATGATGTCACTACACAATAGGGATGACGAATGCTAGTCATCTGATTTACTTTTTAACATGTGTCAAAAACGACACTTTGTTCTAAAAATGTTTTAAATACTTAGGCGTGACGTCATAGTTTTGCAGCGTCATTTATGTACTTATTTTGTGATTACGGTGAATAAAAAATCGAAGACTTGATGGAAAACAAAACAAGAAAGGTTTGAAAGGAGGGCATTTTAGTGGTCCAGAGTTCATAATTTATTTCAGAGGCTTTTTGGCATTGTTCTTTTTTTTTCAAGGTACATAAATAAAAGAACCATTTAGAGATATAACGATTTTATACTGTGAACACATACTAAATAACTTAATTCTATTCATAATCGTCAATTGAAGTTAGTACTGGGGCCTTTTTTTCACAGTATTTGAGCCTGTGACGTCATCACAAACATTTGAAAAATCATAGAAAAATAACCAGTGAGGAGGCAAAATATTCAAATTAGTTTCTTAGAACAGATACCTACATTTTCTCATTTAAATAACTAAATTAGTATTTTTTTTTATCCACAATGGGTAAACCCTTGGCATCATCTCACCTGATTATGATAGTAAGTGATGATGATGACGAATAAGGAAGTAGGTTTACCAAGATTCCCCAATACAATGGGGACATGGCTATCTTTAAGCCGGAACATCAATGTTATTAACATACAAACAGACTAGGCGGGCTTTCAGAATGTCCTGTCACCAACTTAACCAAACAAAGTTAGACTCTGCCGTAAATCCAATTGAAGAAGCGACCTCCTGGTGTGAAGGGAGTGGACTAACTAATCATTACGCCACGGAGGCAGTAAAACAAGTTTGAATAAGTGATTAAACAAGTTTGAGTACATTAGAACTATAGTGTCGTATCAAAAGCTTAAGATGCTGGCTAAGAATATGAAGAATTTATGATAATATATTTCATACAGAACATTCCCTCTCGTATATCTACCAGACAAGCTAAACTACCAGGTTTATGATATAGCGTCAACACTCACCGACCCTTAGGGCATAACAGTGAGGGCCGCTATTCCTGCCAACACCATAGGGCGAAGGCAAGGACCAGTTGCGGTAGGTCTTGCCGCCAAGATGCTTGTCCTGGTAATCTGCAAGGCGGGTTTCTCGTGGAAGAGAACCACTACCTACACTCCGGGTAGGTCCCGGAGCTGTAGGCACGCTCAGCTCCCGCGGCTTCCGCTGCTGGCGGTTCGATCCTCGCTCGGGACGCCAGAGAAGCTGGCTTCCAAATCTCCAGTGTGGTACCGGAGCTGTTGGCGCGCTCACTTTCCGGCGCTTATACAGTGGTGCTCAAATTAATGAAGAAAAATATTAGGGTGACATTAGCAGTGTGAGCTTCTTTTATTTTTTTAAATCTTTACTTTTCAGGCCATTGATGATGACTCCAATCAAACCGCACAGATGACCGCTGCCATGCTGGATTGGCCACAAGGCACCTTTGCGTCAAAGGTGAGTCCTCAGGAATTTTAAAAGAGAATATGTTTTATGGGAAAAGTTGGCAAAGAATAATGGTCCCCTAATGAAAAGCGTTGAGTACAATCTGGGTAATTGGCTTTATAAATATATATAATATATTTTATAAATTAATTCCAATGGTAAACTGTTGCGTTTACGAAAACTAAAAAATAAGCAAGCTTTACAGTAGTCCCATATGATGTGTAACATCTGATATAAGTAAAAAACCCTACAGCCTCCGGTTCAGCATTAGGCAGTATGGCCATGTTTCTTTATAAATATATATAATATATTTTATAAATTAATTCCAATGGTAAACTGTTGCGTTTACGAAAACTAAAAAATAAGCAAGCTTTACAGTAGTCCCATATGATGTGTAACATCTGATATAAGTAAAAAACCTACAGCCTCCGGTTCAGCATTAGGCAGTATGGCCATGTTTCATTAGCCTTCGTGACTGAAAAGAAACTCATTTCCAGTACTTGTGTAACATTTTTTTCCTTAATGAATTGTAGTGGGCTTTTCTGTAATCTATGGGAGTGATTTCGCGAAAAGGGACGTAAGTGTTTACGTCTATAATTTATCCTTCAGAGTCAAGCGTGACGGACGGACGTAAAGTGTTTACGTCTATAATTTGTCCTCCAGAGCCAAGCGTGACGGACGGGTGTAAGTGTTTACGTCTATAATTTATCCTCCAGAGCCAAGCGTGAAAACGGACGTAAGAGTTTACGTCTATAATTTATCCTCCAGAGCCAAGCTTGACGGACGGACGTAAGCGTTTACGTCCCTTTTCACGAAATCACTCCCATAGATTACAGGAGAGCGGAGAAAAGATGTTACATACCAAAAAAAATGCAATGTTTCATTGAAAACAATTTACACTAGAGATAAGATAAGATATGCATTTATTCAGAGCCCACTACCTTTTATTAAGAAAATGGTGGTTTGTCAGACCTGCTTGTGTTCAGCAGCGGACTTCTTTCGGGTGATATGATGATTCCAAAACTCTGCTTCCCTTCAGGTGGAGAAAACCGACGCTGGCTTGACGGTGACGCGCGAGATCGATGGCGGTCTCGAGGTGATCAAAACGAAGCTGCCCGCCGTTCTCAGCGCCGACCTGCGCCTCAACGAGCCGAGATATGCCACACTGCCTAATATTATGGTTAGTTAAAAATAAATAAAAAGCGTCGGTGGCTCAACCGGTAACGACTCGGTCCATCTAACCAGAGGTACCGGGTTCAAATCTGGATGGCCAATGTACCAATGAGTTTTTCAAAAACTTACGTACATACTTACCGATTGCTTTAACGGTGAAGGAAAAACATCGTGAGGAAACCTGCACACGCCTGCGAAGAAACTCGAAGGTTGTGTGTGAAGTCGACCAACCCGCACTGGGCCCGCGTGGTCGACTAAGGCCTAATCGCCCTGATTCAGGGTAGGCTCGAGCCCCTCGGTGGGGACGTATATGAGCTGTAATGATGATGATGAAAAATAAATGGTAGATGTTGTGATGGCGCTTTGAAAACGGGGTATAAAAACTCTGCTCCAATGACGACGTAGCAGAGTATTATTTACAGTCACGCGTTGGCAGACTTACCGTCGACATGCCAGAATGTGCTGTGACATGTCTCAAATGCACCTGTCTCCAATTACAGTGAAGGATAGGACCTATTACGTGTCGAAACATTACTCGAGGTCACCACTTTAGGTAAAGATGTAAACCTAGTAGGAAAAATGTTACCCCACTTTTGTTATGATTGTTGTATGAAACTCAATATCTACATTATTTTTAATCTGAGGTCACCCCACATAAAATATAATATATCTTCATCTATTTGTAACAACATTCGTCTAAGCTTGCTAATAATATAAGCTTAGCCACGTAGAAACGGGTGTTTTCCACACTTCTGATCACACCGGGAGAAAACCTTAGTTACATATTATGTAAGCTAAGCTGTATTTGAAGTCAAATTAAAAAAAAAACTGAAAGCGAAGGTAAGTAATATAGTAATATTCAGTGACACAGCTCGTAGGAAAGATGGCCGTTGGGGGAGGAAAGTTCTCGAGTGGCGACCGCGCACCGGAAAACGTAGCGCAGACCGATTGCCCGGTGAAGGTCGCGGGAAGCCGCTGAAAGCGGGCAACGCAGGACCGGTCGTCGTGGGAATCCTTGAGGGGGGGAGGCCTTTGTCCAGCTGGACGGCCGTCCTTCAGCTGATATGATGAACTAGATAAAGCCGTGCCACATCAGTTTTCTTTGTATTTGTATACCTAACTTTTTTTATTATTAATAAACTTGAGTGCGTCCAAGAAGGAGTGTAATATATTTCGAGTTTATGTATACGTCTGTTTCTTTGGCTGAACCTGTGAATTGATGGATATTAGTTTTAAATATACTTGAGTCCAAATTTATTTTTGTTTTATAATTTTACAGAAAGCCAAAAAGAAGCCCCTCAAAAAAATGACAGCCAAAGACCTCGGCGTCGACTTGGCACCTAGAATCAAGGTGATATCCGTGGAGGACCCCCCGGTGCGACAGGCCGGCTCCATCGTGCCTGACGTGGACACACTGGTCGCTAAGCTCAAGGAGGGCGGGCACGTGTGAAAAGAAAAACAGGATACACCATAGAAAGTTTATTCATTGTTGTATAGTCATGTAACAAAACATGAGATCTTTGTATGCATCAAGTGTCAATCATGTATTGTATGTTGTAGCAATTTGTTGAATATACATTTTAAATTGTTAACTTTTTGTTTACTTTTTATATTCTGCTCACATTTTTAGGTTGCACTTTCACTAGTGAATACATTCTTGAGATCCTACATAATACAATAGTCTAGTGAAGACTTGGCCTGAAACATTTTCTATCTGTACATGTAAAACTTTACCTCTTAGCGAGCAGCTTAACCAGATATACTGATGTGCCGTCAAATCGCAAAAAAAAATTTGGCTCTCCCATACTAACTCGATCAGCTGATCATCCAACTAACTATGGGAAGTTCAAAATTGTTTTGAGATTTGACTATGGGTTTCATGGGGAAAGTTGTTCAGTTTCATGGATAGAAGCACCCGTTAAAATAGTTTCAGCTAATTTTGTAACACCTTATATATGTTACGGTCATTGTAATAAATCCGGTTTGTATTAATAATGACCGAGTTCTGGAAATGCGTTGAAGGATAAAACAATTTAACAAAAAAAAGGTGTTTTTATTTATTTTTATTCACCCTTGGCATCATCTTGGTATCTTTTTATTTAGAATTTATCATACATTTTAATCACTTTCACTGCTATCTTCAGAATCGTTGCCTGTATTAATAATTAAATATTGAACAAGATTCGCGCGACCCCGTGCGGGTATGACGTCGGCGACGCCGCGATGAAACTTGGGGCGGCACCTTTGAAGCAAGCCGGCAGCGGCGAGCGGCATTTATCAAACTTTACTGAAAATACATTGCTTCTCTATGGAAAGACGTAAAATCTCATTGCAATAAGTGCACTAACTAGTAGAGGTTTTCCCCGCTAAATGGCTCATACCAGACAATCCTGCCCTCGAGACAGCCAGTGACGAGCAGGTGATGGCGCGGGCTGAACTTTGAGCTGACGACCAGGTCCTGGTGCATACCCAGACTCTGGCCGACGTCCACCATCTGGACGGGCGGGGACACCTCCGACACGCAGTGGGAGAGCTCGCTGCAATTCTCGTTGAGCGCAAGCAGCCGCATGCCGCGCCCGAATGGGGAACACACCACGCGCCCGTCCGCACTGTAGCATAGTTCCTGTTGAACGAAATGTTGCTTTTGTTAGAGGCATGTGTGCAGTTCTAAGTTCTTTTTTTAAATTCACTATTGGCACACCCTGGACACTTTATATAACGGGCTAGAAATGACATTTCAAAAAGGAATGACGGAACAAAAAATGGCTGCGAAATCCTATACATTCGACAACCAATCTGTATCAATCTGGGTGACGAGGGGGTGAGGTCGCAATCTAGAGAGCGACAGGGAGTGTCCATACTGTATGTTAGTACTAATATATATACTTTGCTATTGGTAAGCCCTTGGCATCATCTCACCTGATGGTAAGTGACAATAAAGCCGTAGATGGAAGCGGGCCTACCAAGATTCCCTAATGCAATGGAGAACTGGCTATCTCATCTTCAAGCCGGAACTCATCAATATTATTAGCATTGATGTTTAGCGGCAAGACTTAGATAAGATGGTGGTAGTTAGCCAGGCGGGCTTAGAAAATGTCCTATAACCAACCAAACCGAATCCTACAAAGTTAGACTCCGCCGGGAATCGAACCCGCGACCTCCTGTTGTGAAGCTAATGGCTTAAACCATTACGCCACGGAAGTGGTTAAACGTGTTAAAAGATCGAAATTATCTACGTAGCTTGCGACACTTAGCTCGCGAAGTAAATTGTGGAACCACGCAATGCATTCTTTCTCGCGGAGTCTTGACCATGTAGCATAGTCATTATCATCAGCCGAAAGACGTCCACTGCAGGATAAAGGCCACCTCAAGGATTTCCACGATGACCAGTCCTGCGTTGCTTCCAGCAATCTTCACCGGGTCGTCGATCCACCGAGTGGGAGGCCTACCTACGCTGTCTTCCGGTGTGCGGTCGCTACTCCAGAACATTACTATCCTAACGGCCATCTGTTCTACGAGCTATGTGCCCTGCCGACTGCCACATAAGATTAGCGATTCTGTGAGCTATGTCGGTTATCTTTGGTTCTCCTAGTTTCTGAACGATCGCGCAAGCTATGTCGGTTACCTTGGTTCTCCTAGTTTCTGATTCGATCGCGCAAGCTATGTCGGTTACCTTGGTTCTCCTAGTTTCTGATTCGATCGCGCAGGGAAACTCCGAGCATAGCTCGACCTTGAGTTTTGTTATGACGCCCATAGCAAAGTTTAATATATTGTACTATGCCCATAGCAAGCGACAAATAATTACAAATAATTTACGTTTGTAAGGGAGAAAACATAATCATAATTTTTATCTGGAAGATTATTTTTTTTTATAAAAAAATTTAGTGCGTTTGGCTGCACCTCACCTGATGGTAAGTGCCGATGCAGCTGAGGATGTAACACGCAAGCTCAAATAGTGCCTATTCACTCTCGTCTTGAAGACTCCTAAATTATACGAATCGGGGAATACAGACGGTGGAAGGGAATTCCACTCCTTGTCCGTTCTCAAGATGAACGAAGAAGCAAAACGCTTCGTCTGAAAAGGTGGAACATTGACGACAAGGGGGTGGAACCGCTCTCCGCGCCTGGTCGTCCGATAATGAAATGGAGAGGGGGGATGAGGTCGTGAAGCTCCAGGGCACACTCTCCGAAATGAATCCTGTAGAACACCGATAGACAGGCGACTTTGCGGCGATGCTCGAGGTTTTGGAGCCTATTTAAAACAAGTACCTCGTCGCCAATGAGTCTCCTAGCGCGTCGGTCGATAGAATCCAAGGCATCTAGCTGGTAACGAGCCGATCCGTCCCATAAGTGAGAGCAGTACTCCATACATGACAGAACTTGAGCTTGTTATAATAATAGAAGCTGCTCTGGTGTGAAGTAAAGTCTCACCTTCGAGAGGATACCAAGCTTTTTGGCAGCCGTTTTTGCCTTGGATTCAATGTATCTCCCGAAATTTAGATCGGATGAAGAACTACTAAGAATGAACTACCCAGTGTAGTAGGCTTTATTAAGTCCAAGTTACTCACAGTTTCATAGGTCACATAGAATTACAGTAACGTACTCAGTTTATGTATGTTTGGTAAACGTATGGTTTTGTTTCAAAATTGAACCATTTTGGAAAAAATAATACTTTTTTAGGGTTCCGTAGTCAACAAGGAACACTTTTATAGTTTCGCCGTGTCTGTCTGTCTGTCCGCACCTTAGCTCAGAGACTAATAGCACTAGAAAGCTTTTACATGGATATACATATTAATTACACCGACAAAGTGGTACAATAAAATCATGTATATTTTTTTAGGTATAACTCCCCTACATGTATATACATATTAATTACACCGACAAAGTGGTACAATAAAATCATGTATATTTTTTTAGGTATAACTCCCCTACATGTAAAGAGGGGGTGAATTTTTATCGTTGACGTACCCTATTGTGTGGTCAGTGTATTGTCACCTGCGGAAAGGAAACCTGCACATCTGATTCCAAATGTGTATGAAGGTCACGTTGCACACGTCCAAAACAATTTATTTCAAATAGGTGTTTACACACACTTTTAAATAGTCAAAACAAAAAAAAATACAATAAAAATAAAATTACAAATATTGTCATGATTCAGATTACAGTCTCAGGTAATGGTATTTGTTATAGAATCAACATATATATCTTTGTCATTTACATAATCTATTATTTTATAATGGGAATTATATTTTTCGTCCCCAGTTAAATAGATTCATCTCTATTCAATATTTTCGTTCTCAAATTGATAGATCTGTCATCAAATTATATTTTTCGTCCCCAGTTAAATAGATTCATCTCTATTCAATATTTTCGTTCTCAAATTGATAGATCTGTCACCAAATTGATAGATCTGTCATCAAATTGATAGATCTGTCATTAAAAAAACGTGTGGCACTCGGGGACTGCCGCGGTAAAGCTATTGCATGGTAACAAATCGAAAACTAGGGGTAATCGGTCAAAAACAATAAATAAATGAGCGAGCGAAGCGAGCAATGTTAGGTTCGGTCAGGTTTGATTGATTTAACAGTCAAAGAGCCTCGCGAAGCGAGGCTCCCCACCCTGGGTACAAAATTACTTCGCAGCAGAAGAAATCATCGGAAGATGACCCCTAACGGGGGCGTAGCCCCCGCCGCCCGTTTCGAACATCAACAAACTTTCGGGATCCGAAGAGGATGTGGGAGTATCTGTAGGTCACCTTTGTTAGTAATTTTAGGCATTTATTTGGTGACAGATCTACTATTTTGAGTACAAACTATATTATTTATGAAATTTCAATTTTTTAATTTAGTGATCGAAGCTATTTAATTGACAATCGTTAAAAGACTTTTCTGGTGATAAATCTTTTTTGTTTGATGACTTTACTTTGGTGACAGATCTACTATTTTGAGTACAAACTATACTATTTAGGGAATTTCATTTTTTTTATTTAGTGATCGAATCTATTTAATTGACAATCGATAAAATCATACCCTTTTATAATATTCTCTAGAGCACAAAACTTTTTTGACATGAGTCTTGAATTTATTCTCTGACAAACTAGTTACATTTTCTGGAATTTTATTGTAGAATCTTATACACTGCCCCACAAATGACTTTAAACCTTACTCAGTCTCGAAAAGGCTATATCTATTTTATTTACATTTCTTAAATTCAAATTATGCCTGTCACTGTTTTTAGGAAATAAATGCAAATTCTTACGAACGTACATGATGTTTTCATATATAAATTGACTAGCAATAGTTAAAATATTGATTTCTTTGAACTTATTCTGTAACGAGTCACGTGATCGCATCTGATAGATTGCGCGGATAGCTCTTTTCTGCAGGATGAAAATAGTTTCTATATCAGCCGCATGCCCCCACAGTAATATGCCATAAGACATAATACTATGGAAGTAACTAAAATACACTAGTCTCGCAGTATCTACATCCGTTAACTGTCTTATCGTTAGGTGTAAATCTAAAATGCCCTACTCGTGACCGCGGATGATGCGATGTGTAACACCAGGCAACCATCGTCTATCCCTTGAATAGCACCGTTAATTGTGCCACACGATAAGAGAGAGAAGACAATTAATTAATCCCCATCGAAATCTCAAGTTAGTTTTTTGCCATCACAATACTTTCTTCACTACTTCGTCGCTGGAGTGTTCTAGTAAAAAAACGGTCAAGACTGTGTGAGTGAGACTCGCCCCTCCGAGGTTTCCGTACTAATACACCTCTCCACACAACTATGATAACTATTCACACTACAAACAAAAGACATCAACGCGAGCGACAGAAATATACTTTTAGGGTTCCGTACACAAAGGGTAAAAACGGGACGCTAAGACTTTGCTGTCCGTCTGGCACCAGGCTGTATTTCATGTACCGTGATAGCTTTCATCATCATCAGTGGCCGTATGCGTCTGTTACAGACGAAATAGTCAGTGACACGGATACAATTATAATGAAATTCATCTGCTTTCTCATCATAGGGTTTATTCGCCAATACAATGTAGGAATACACTTCCGTAATATTTAAATCAACTAGAATCACTTCGATTATTAAATAAATTTACACTTCACGTAACTCAGACCGCAGCTAAACTTACTCTTCGAAATATCGGCACGTAATGCCCGAGGCCGACCGAGAACGGGATTATATAGGTTTTCCCTTCCACCTGCCAAAGTGGGGCGATGCCACCGCTTAAAGTACTGCGTTAGTCAAATCAAGTGCAATGTTATTATTTTGGCACATGGACAAGTGTAATCTTAAAAACTTAATTAGCCAAGTATTTTTAGAAAATCTAGTAAAATAATCGTAAATAACTTACAATTAAATTAAACATAACACAATGTTTTGGTGACTGTACAATGCGATGCGAGACCGGCACAGTCTACCGCAGGACTGACAGGAAAAGTTCCCGATAGATGGATTAGATACAGCCTGATGTTTCTGGTGCCTCTGTACGGATAATAGTTTGAACCAGGACTCATCACACAACTTGCGACTATTTCCCACACACTTGCGCCACCCGTCTCTATCCTTAGCGAGCTTTTCCCAGCCCTGGTGGTCAGTTTCAAAGGCTGACATGTCACGCCTGGCACAGTCTTTGAAGCGCAACAGTGGCCTCCAAACCTTTCTTTTTGGCGTGCGCATCTGCACCCAACATAACGCGTCGAGGCAATCGAGTGGACTCCATTCGATGTACATGCCCCAACCATCGCAAGCGCCGCTGTTTCAGCATGGCTGTGAGGCTGGGCAGTTGTGCAATGTCCAGAACCCTCTAGTTTGTAACTCTCTCCTCCCATGATAAGCCTAGGATGATTCGTAAGCAGCGCATGTAAAAACTGTTGAGCCGGCGTTCCTGTTTTTCGTACGACGTCCAGGTTTCAACACTGTACAAGAGTATAGTGAGTACGCAAGCTTGATAAACAACCATCTTGGTTTTTACCGTCAGGTGTTTATTGTTCAAACCTCTTGTACGTAGCTTCTCGAACGTGGTCAACGCTTTGCCGATACGGATGTCTATCTCCACATCGAGCGACAGATTGTTCGATACGGTCGAACCAAGGTTGCAAATCCTGTCTCCGAGCACTACGGTTTTTTTTGGCGTTTGTGGACGTTAACAAGGCCTTTGATACCGTAACCAGGGAGGGCTTATACACAGCACTTGAACGCATTGGTTGTCCGCCAAAGCTGCTGAGCCTTGTGAAATCGTTTCACGAGGAAATGAAGGGCGCTGTTATCTTCGATGGCGAAAGCTCCGAACCCTTCGATATGCGCAGGAGTGTTCGTCAGGGCTGCGTCTTGGCTTTAACTCTGTTGAAATTTTTTTTTCGCGCTTTTAAAAACTGCGTTCGGCGAAAACCAATGGGGTATCAACTTTCACACAAGAACCGACGGAAAGCTTTATAACATCTCCCTCCTTAATTCTAAGAAAAACCGTGAGGATCTTTGCGTCGAAAAGAGCCGACGGAAAGCTTTATAACATCTCCCTCCTAAAGTCTAAGAAAAACCGTGCGGATCTTTTCGTCGACGGTCTTCTGTTCGCTGACGATGCGGCATTTACTGCGATTACTTCCAGCGAGCTTCAGTGTATAATGAACAAATTTGTCCACGCCTGTGTATTGTTCTCTAGTTTTTACGATAGAGCTAAATCAAAAATATCTACAAAATACCAATAAAAAACATGTTTATTGTATGGAGACCTTATTTTTACCTTTTTAACTTTTTTTGTACGAGGTAAAAATTAAGGACCCCCCGCTTAATTCTTCCACTTTCTTAAATATTTAATATTTGTTCATTTAGCCGCTAAAATTTTAGCGGAATAAGAAATACACATTCTATGAAAATTTCAAATGTCTACCTATTACGGTTCATGAAATACAGCCCGCTGACATACAGACGAACAGGCAGCGGAGGCTTAGTAATAGGGTCCTGTTGGGCACCCTTTGGGTGTACGGAACCTTAAAAGACATCCATCCCATCCTACTCTGTTAGAAAGGCTGCGCCCTCGCCGCTTACCTACTAGTTGATAATTTCATTCTTAATTGTAGGTAAATCTTGGAGGTATTTTCTTAGTGTTTGTGGAATATATTCATTGTTTTTTTAATTAAATAGTATATACACAAACAATTAATATTATTTATTTTATCACCTATCTAAAACGCCGTAAAAATCTCAGAAAAATGCTTTTTTGAAGTAAAACTTCTTTACGCACGCTTGACTAGCTTGACTTGAGTAAGCTGGTGAATACGTTACGAGAACAGTGATAAGTTTTAATTTAGTCGTGTGGTCTATAAAGCACACTCGTTTTTTTCATTCAGTTCGGACTTTTTAACGCGAGTACGACTCACACTTGGCCAGTTTTATTATTTGTTGTACTTCAGTATTAGTACTGTAATCACACCAAATTTTACGCTTATTAATGATAGACCTAAATCAAAAACACCTCTAAAATACCTATTTATTGTATGGAGACCCACCCCCTTATTTGATCAATTTTTCTAATGTCATGTGTGTGTAGTCCCCATCGTATTGAAGCATCTCTTGACTATTTCTCGTGCTAAACGATCATTGTCTATAACTTGCAGCTTACCTTGATGAAACCCTTGCCCTCGTTGGTCTCCTCGACGTAGTAGAGCAGTCTGTCACGGTTCTGGCTGATGTAGTGACGCGTGGCCTCATCGGAGTGCGCCTCTTGTGGAACCACCACCGGCGTCAGCACCTGTCCTGACGTGGACGGCGAAGTGCTGCTGACATGGAGGTTTTGTATTTTACAATAGAGAAGCAATGTCTTTTTACGGCTTGACGGATAAGTGGAGTCGAGTGACAGAATAAGATGTAGCTAGAAAAAAATAACTGTGAGAAAATTACACTACATATGTATATCTCACTTTCACTATAGTTAGGCTAGGCATTCACGAGCACCAACCTTGCACTTCATAAGTAAGCAGTGCCAGTCAAGACTTTAGCTCAGTAGACCCTTTAAGGTATTTCCCAGATGTGATAATCAAACCTAACCCCCACGGTCCCCCCTTTTTTGGGTTTCGAAGTCAACAAGGAACCTTTATAGTTTCGCCATGTCTGTCTGTCTGTCTGTCTGTGGCTTAGCACAGTGACTATTAGTACTAGAAAGCTGTAATTTGGCATGGGTATACATACATATTAACCACGCCAAAGAAGTTGCACAATAAAATGCTGAAAAATTTTTTTTTAGGGTACCTATATGTGAAAAGGGGGTGATTTTTTTTAAAAAAAGTTTGTTTGACGTACCCTTTCATGTGGGGTATCGTTGAATAGGTCTTTCAAAACTATTTTTTTAATCGTAACAGTATTTAATGCCAGACTAAGTATTTTAAATAGGTGTTTACACACACTTTTAAATAGTCCAAAAAAACCTTATTGTTTACTACAAATAAAATCATGATTCAGATTACAGTCTCAGGTTATGGTATTTGTTATAGAATTAACACATAACCATATATATTTGTCATTTACATAATCTATTATTTTATAATATCCTCTAGAGCACAAGCATTTTTTGATATGGGTCTTGCTTGAATTTATTTTCTGACAAACTAGTTACATTTTCAGGAATTATTTTGTAGAATCTTATGCCTCACAAATGACTTTTCTTAACCTTACTCAGTCTCGAATAGGCTATATCATTTTTATTTACATTCTTGAATTCAAATTATGCCTGTCACTGTTTTTAGGAAATAAATGCAAATTCTTACGAACGTACCTACGTGATGATTTCATATATGAATTGACTAGCAACAGTTAAAATATTGTTTTTTTTGAACTTATTCTGTAACGAATCACGTGATCGCATGTGATAGATTGCGCGGATAGCTCTTTTCTGCAAGAGGAAAATAGTTTCTATGTAAGCCGCATAAGATGCCAGACTATGGAAGTAACTAAAATACACTAGTCTCGCAGTACCTACATCCGTTAACTGTCTTATTTTCTTAACGGCTTAAGCAGCTGAACTAAGCCTTCCCGCTAAAGTTTCAATGTGTGGTCCCCATTGAAGTGAAATATCCAAAGCTATACCAAGGAACACCGTAGTATTTACAAATTCTAATTTATTAACTATCTAATATTACACTATTATTGTCTTTTTTACATTTGGCAAACGAAATTTTATACATTTTGTTTTCTTAGCATTTATTAATAAGTTGTTCACAGTGAACCAGTTCAATATCTTTGAAAGAATGTTGTTTACTTCGACGATTTCGTTTTCTTTCCTGTTAACCTTAAAAATAAGAGAAGTATTATCCACAACTACATATCTGACAGATGTACCATAAATGGCTAAACATTTATTTAAACAAGAGTTTTGACTTTACATGTTTCTTTGTTAATAATATTCCAAACAGTTTTTATTTTATTGTCTGACAATTTTATTTTTCTTGCTAAATAATCAAATTTTCAACGCGGCATACCTGCTTAAATTTTTTTGAATATGGTTTACATATTGGCTAAAGTTGTCACGAAAAGCGTAAGGTTTTTGTAATAAAAGTCAAACAAAGTTTGACGACTTTGTATATACCTATAGTAGCCCATTCACTGAATTTAATTTGATATTACTAATTGTAGATTTAGACTTGATAATACTTTGGAATTCCCTATCCAGTAATGTAAAAAAATCATTATAAAAACTGTTGCCTTACACTTCAATATCAAAATCTGGTATGGGCAGTTTTTCATCCAGCACTTTTTTAAACTTTTCTATTCCACTAGCAGTGACCAGTCTCGTTTGAATATTTCTTGTTCTGCGTAACACTTACAGGAAAGCTAGCCATTAGTCCGCTATGATCTGACCTTAAGACGATTGTGTTGTGAAGCTGCGACTTTTCATACAAACGGCGTTAACGATTATCACCTCTTAAATGTTAACCGATTTTGACCAATTTTTGATAGGTTGCCAGTCAGAACAAAAGCTAGGCTTATATGTTTCGTTTTTTAAATTACTGATTATAAACTTATTAACTTTATCGAAAAAACAAAAATATAAACCTAGCTTTTGTTCTGCCTGATAACTTATCAAAAATTCGTCCTAATCGGTTAACATTTAAGAGATGAAAATTTTGTATGAAAAGTCGCAGCTTCACAATTCTCTTAAACAATTAAAAACCTGTTTATTTAAATAACTGCAGTTACAAAATATGTAATCTATGCGACATAGCAGGCATATTGTATGATTAGTCATTTTACTAATGGTCAGACAAATTGTATAATTCGTCCATTTATAAACGGCCAGGCAAATTGTAAAATGCCGTACGCAGATTGTAAAATGAGCAAGCGAAACTACAATGAGCGAGCGAAGCGAGCGAAACTACAATGAGCGAGCGAAGCGAGCGATATTAGGTTCGGTCAGGTTTGATTCATCATACAGTCAAAGAGCCTCGCGTCTGCGTACGGCATTTTACAGTTTGCCTGACAATTTATAAAATGACAAATTACAAAATATGCCTGCGACATATACATGTGGCAGAGGTCTTTGTTATTCTTGTGGGTTCCAGAAATATATAATCTAAATCAAATGACATGAAGAGACAAGTAATTCTAGTCGTCAAGGACTTTTTTCCAACAAATCAACATTGAAATCACAGCATTTTATCACCGATTTACGACTTTTACTGACAGTATTTAATACATCATCCATTGCCGATTCGAAGCTAGCAAAATTATCGTCTTATGGGGACCTATACACGCAAACAATGATGTGGTTCTCCAGCTCCACACAAATAATTCCACAGTTTTTTTAATCGAAAGGCCAACAACATCCTTCTGTTCTTAAATCTTTAAAGATTTTTGTAAATATAACTGAACCACCACATTGCATGGACGTTCGATTGAATGCACTGGCTATACAATAATTTTCAAAACTAAAAATCATTTCATGATCTTTGAGCCAGAGTTGTGTTATCATATCAGCTCATATACGTCCCCACCGAGGGGCTTGAGCCTACCCTGAATTCGTGCGATCCGGCCTTAGACGACCACGCGGGCCCAGTGCGGGTTGGTCGACTTCACACACAACCTGCGAGTTTCTACGCAGGCGTGTGCAAGTTTCCTCACGATGTTCTCCTTCACCGTAAGAGCGTCGGATAAACGTACATTATTATTTTTTATTATTATATCAGCTCATATACGTCCCCACCGAGGGGCTCGAGCCTACCCTGAATCAGAGCGATTAGGCCTTAGTCGACCACGCGGGCCCAGTGCGGGTTGGTCGACTTCACACACAACCTTCGAGTTTCTTCGCAGGCCTGTGCAGGTTTCCTCACGATGTTTTCCTTCACCGTTAAAGCAATCGGTAATGATATGTACGTAAGTTTTTGAAAAACTCATTGGTACATTGGCCGTCCAGATTTGAACCCGGTACCTATGGTTAGATGGACCGAGTCGTTACCGGTTGAGCCACCGATGCTTATAAAAACGTACATATGAAATCTAAATTCGAAATCACATTGGTACGTGGCAGGATTCGAAACACGACCTCCCGGACAGGAGTCGGCGGCCCTAGCCGTTACGCCACTGACGCTCTCACGAGTTCTGTTAAACAAAAAATATCTACGCAATATTTTTCCAGAGAAACTCCTATTTATAATTCCTTACCGAGGAACACAATGAAGGACAGTAGCAACACACTGACCTGTCGCGCGGCGCTTGTCGCGGTAGCAGGCGCGGCGCGCCCCGCCGCGCCCACAGTCGCAACGCCGCGGGCGGCGGCGAGATGCCCGTGTTGATGCCCATGATGCGCTGCATGTTGAAGTTGCGACCCACCTGGCCCCTGGACACGTTTAAATCGATACAGCCCCCATACATTGAAAACTAATATAAACAGATAAGTAGATAGATAACACGTTTATTTGTCACTGCAATCACAATTACATAATACACATTATAAATAATTTTAAACAAAAAAAAACCGACTTCAAACAGGAAACTAAGGTTCCCCTCGATTTCTCTGGGATACCATCATCAGATCCTGGTTTTCTTATTATGGTCATGCTGATCCCTTGGGCTATCTCCTTTCCAACAAAAAAAAATATCATCAAAATCGGTTCATAAATGACGAAGTTATCCGCGAACACACATAATATATATAGGGTGACTTAATTAGTTCTTGATAGCTAAAGATATGAATCTACTCGTGATTACAAACAACTTTCCCAAAGAAACTATATGTCAAATCAGGAAAAAAAAATTTTGGTCCTCGATACATAACAAGTTATCAAATCGGCAAAAATGTATAAAGGACCAATTTTTTTTTTCATATTTGATATATAGTTTCTTTGGGAAAGTTGTTTGTAATCACGAGTACATTCATATCCTTTGCTATCAAGAACTAATTAAAAGTCACCCTATATATACAGGGTGACTGGTAAGTAGTGCAAATCCTTTTAAGGGGATAAACTAAATCTAATTTGCAACAGAAAAAGTCATAGTAACTGGGGGTCGGAAATCAATGGTTGTCGAGTTAAAGCCCATTTCATTTTTAAATTTTGTATGAAAAACTCATTTGTTCGAATATTTTGTGATTTTACAAAAAAAAGTTATAATACGGTTGGCGTGAAAAATACGGTTAAAACTTTCTCATTTTATCAGCATTCCAAAAAAGTAAAATATTTAAAAAATACAAATTGATTGCAACAAAAAATAATGATTGTTGTCAAAAGGGTGCATCAAATCCCATACAAATTTTCATTAAACATTATTTTCATGTTTTTTTTAAATTTCTTAATTTATCATGTTTTTCGTATAAACAAACATCTCTGACCCTCTAGCATCATGACTAACTTTGATTCACAAGCTCATCCAAAAAAATCGAACTTTGTTGGATAATTAGTATGGGATTATAGGCCCCCTTTTGACAACAATCATTGTTTTTTGTTGCAATTAATTGTGTACATTTTTAACTTTTTTACTTTGTTCGAAAGCGTGATAAAATGAGGTAGGTTTTACCGTATTTTGCATGCCAACTGTATTATAACTTAAAAAATCACAAAACATTTGAACAAAATAATTTTTCATACAAAATTAAATAGGCTTTAACTCGAAAACCGTTGATTTCCGACCCCCAGTTAGTATGACTTTTTCTGTTGCAAATTAGATATAGTTTATCCCCTTAAAAGGATTTGCACTACTTACCAGTCATCCTGTATGTATGTATACTATATATATACGCTCGAATTGAGAAACCTCCTTGTGTTCACGCGAAGCGTGACGTCACACCTTATTCGTCGGCAGGAGTCGAAGCGAGCGCCCCCCTAACAGCAAACAGTCCGCTCTTTGACGCTGTACGGAAGACACGTGTTGTCGCCCGTCGCTCCACGTTATTTCACCTTTCATTGAATTCAAGGAACCTACCGGCCGGTACCTAATCCTGCGACAGTGATATTAAGTTTAGTGCGGTGCAAAGGACATTACCGCGACCACGTGACTCCAATTTCTCCCATTCACCTCCTAAAGTCGAATGAGGCCGCTTACAACGGCTACACTCCTCCTTTTTTGAAGTCGGTTAAAAAATAAAGTTTAAAAAAAAACATTAAAAATATAGTAACAAATAAAATATCAAAATAACTTAAATAAATAAATGTACACGAGTGTGATGCAGAGCAAATGGACCACAGTTCAGTGAATAGCTTTGCCCTGATGAGCAAAACACTGATTTTCTGCCACGACCCGAGGAGGGTGACAGAAAACGATAATCGATATTGTGCAAAAACTAATGTGAGAAAATTGAGTATGAATGGTGACGAAACTGGGTATGAATGCCTGTGTAAGAAGTAGACAGATCAGAGTTGTTTGTATGTGTGTGTTTGTGTCTAGGTAAGAAGCAGGAAGTGTGAGTGCAGATTCAAGTAGGTCAGTATTGTATTGAGTATGAATGGATTGTATTTTTGGTTTGGCAGATTCATAGATTTCACACAGCAAAATTCGCTACTGACTAGCCTAAGTGATGCCTATCTTTTATTTCTCAATGAGATCGTTTTTGTGTTTCTTGAATGTGAATTTTGACACAACCTGGACACTTCATACAACGGGCCAGAAATGACATTTCAAAAAAGGTGACGGAACAAACAAAATGGCGGCGAAATCCTATACGTTCGACAACTAAACTGTAACCAATCTGTATCAATCTGGGTAACGAGGGGGTGAGGTCGCAATCTAGAGAGCAGCAGGGAGTGTCTACACTGTATGTTAGTACTAATATTATATACTTTAGTTTTGATGTTAGAAGTGTCAGTGGTGGGGGATGTTGTATCAACAATTGGTTGATAGGTAGCGGAAACTGCCGGTGAAGACTATGGTTTTGTGTGGATGTGCTTCCAGCAGACATTTTGAAGATCTTGTTCTATATCTTGTGTGAAACGGAGAGAACTTGAGTTTTAGGTTAATATATTCCGGTTTTTTAAACTTAATGGCATCAAAAAGAAGCCCTGCAAGGTGAAGGTGCCTCCGTGATGTCATATTCAACATAGAAGCGTCATTGATATAGTGCGTGATATGACTTCTAGGTGAAATATTGTAACAGAAACGACAACATGCGTTCTGTACACGTTGTACTAGTCAGCGAGTTTTTTTGTAGAAGTCGCGGGCCGTAAACAATGTCACCATAACTTAATCTGGCCAACATCTAAGATTCACAGAGTGTAATTCGTACCTTTCCACTCGGAAGGTTACGTACCTTGTAAATAATTTTTCAATACGGTTGCCCGACTTTTTTTATAAAAATTGGCATTGAACTTTAAAAACTGAATCGGAAATTTCATAGGTAAAGACCTATTATTATACATATTAGATATTAAAAATAAGCACATAGGTAACTATTTTAATAATCTGAGGCAACAAAAAAAAACAGCTCTGAGTGCACGCCTCAGACTTGCTATGGAGGTGTTAAAGAGATCAATCTAGGTATGTTCATTCACTAGGTTATTAACTTTTTCGGGACTCTACAGAATAATTTTGAACAAAAAAACCGACTTCAAACAGGAATTTCCCTCGATTTCTCTGGGATGCCATCATCAGATCCTTGTTTCCTTATCATGGTACCACCCTTGGGATATCTCCTTTCCAATAAAAAAAGATCATCAAAATCGGTTCTTAAGCGACGAAGTTATCCGCGAACACACATAAAATATATATATTATATACAGGATGACTGGTAAGTAGTGCCGTAGTAAGGACTTGAGACACCCTTTTGACAACAATCATTGATTTTTGTTTCAATTCATTTGTATTTTTTTAACTTGTTTTATTTTAATGGAAATATGATAAAATAAGGAAGTTTTTATCGTATTTTGCAAGTCAACTATATTTAAGTTTCTTTTTTGGAAAATCACAAAACATTTAAACCAATGCGTTAACATACAAAATTGAAAAATTAAATGGACTTTAACTCGAAAACCGTTGATTTCCAACCCCCAGTTAATATGACTTTTTTTGTTCTAAATTAGATGTAGTTTATCCCCTTAAAAGGATTTGCACTACTTACCAGTCACCTGTATATACGGTCGAATTGAGAAACCTCCTCCTTTTTTTGAAGTCGGTTAAAAAGGAGTTACTACGGTAATTGGTACGAGCGTTGGGAGTAGACAGAAGAGGCCTCATTCGTACAGATCGCGGTGGTACATAGATGTTAATATTCTTAAGTACAGAAGGTGAGTTAATTAGTTAGTTTCCGAGTTTGCGAAGAGATCCTAGCCCCAACAATGGGGACGTAATAGCAAAGTATGACGATATGGCTTACAGTAGCGCAGCGCCTTTGATGTCGCACGATGCCACCACGGCGTAGGTATTAGCAGTACTAGGCTGTGACCCGCCGCCCGCTAACCCCGCAAGTACCCGTCTGTTGCTTTGCATTAATACATTCGTTGCACTACTGTAAGCTGCTATATTGTAATACTGTGGTAATAGGTTGCTAACTATGGAACCTGGAGTCTCGGACGCGCACCACAGTCGCTTTTTGCATCAAGGCCTTACTTTTTTATAAGTATTGGGTTTATAATAAATTTTTTTTGAGTGTTTCATCTGTACAGATAGACAAATCGACACAAATATCTTTTTTTTTATTCATAATTGATAAGCCCTTGGCATCATCTCACCTGATGGTAAGTGACGATGATGCCGAAGATGGTAGCGGGCTTACCAAGATTCCCCAACGCAATGGAGAACTGGCTATCTTATCTTCAAGCCGGACACATTAATGTTGTTAACACTGATGTTTGGCGGCAAGATTTAGATAAGAAGGTTATGTCTTATGTTAAACGAAGTAATATTCAATGACGATTTGACGGGATTTGAGAATAGTTGAAAACGCTGGACACGTTAAAAAACCGACTTCCATCGCAACTACTTAGTAGAACTTTGCATTTTTATTTTTTTGTTTGTTAATTTCAAAAAAAGTACTACACCGATTTTGATAAAACTTATATGGGACCAACCTGGCAGCATGAATAACAAAAAAAATGAAAATTGGTTTACATTCTGCGAAAATATCGCATAACAAACATACAACAAAAAAAAACTCAGTCGAATTGAGAAACTTGACCATTTTTGAAGTCTGTTAAAAAAACCTAAGCCTTCTTCACTCTACTGTGCCTAAGCCCCTTTTATAAGAGTGAAATAAGTATTTGTAAACATCTTTAACCTTACCTATTGTACATTTCAGTCAGCATTCTGTGTTGTTTTATCGTAATGGATGCCTCCCAGACGTCATTTTGTATACTAGAAAGACCCTGTTGGAAAAAATATAAAATCAAGATGTAACTTTAAGGTCTTTTATAATTTTAAAAAATACTCACTACACAGTTAAATATCACCTGTTGGTTAGGTGTTAAAGATCTATAAAGACATTTTACTTTTGTAAGGAGCTTTTGTGCTTGCTGAGGGGTAATCTTTGGTAACATATCCTGCGATGCTTTTTATAAGGATTCTGAAGTGCAACCAAGTTGCTAACATTACTTAGCATGCATTAAAAATATAGATTGACATTTTAAAAAGTAGGGTGGAAGATTTGTTAAGTATTACCGCGAGTCGCGAGGGCCCGGCGCCCGGCGATGACGGTGCGCGTGACGGCAGCGGCACGGACACGGGCACCGGCGCAGGCGCAACCTCCTCCCTCTGTCCCTCTCTCTCGCCTTCTTCCTCTCTTTCTGCTTCCTCTTCGTTCCGAATATCTGATGTTGAACTGCCGCGCCGAAATAAATTATATTTTTCTTGATGAATTTTGAGTTTTTGTAAAAAAATCTAACTAAAATTTTATTCAATATCCTATATTACCCAGTGAGAAGTAGTAACGAAATTAATGACATCACAAGAGAGGTACTAGGAATATGATATTTGTGTCGATTTGCTATATTCCACCATTCCTTATTTTTTGAAGTATAAGCTTCAAGAGCTAAAATTATTCAAGACAGTACTGGTTGTACGCATGACAATTATGCAAAAACTGACCAAATATTCGGTTGCGTTACGGAGCAACGCCCGTTAGTAGTAGAAATTGCGAGTTTTCTGTGCCAAGATCCCACCCCCCTGCCGGAGAGCCAAAGTTGCCTGGAATTCCTATCTCGGAAACGCTTGGAGATAGCGAAATGGGACCTCGTGCAAACGATTTAAATGGGAGGCGACACCATTTTTGAAATGGTTTTTTATTAGGAATTAATTTTTGCCATTTCCGACTTTGGACTCTGGCAGGGTGGTGGGATCCTGGCACAGAAAACTCGCTATTTTTACTATTAACGGGCATTGCTCGATAAAGCAACCGAATATTTGGTGAGTTTTTGCATAATTGTCATGAGTACAACTAGTACATTTTCCTTAACGGTTTTTTTTGGTCACGATAACTCGTTTTTTAGGCGCTATAAGTACATAACGCAACCACTTTGCGCAGGCAGATCGACATATTTAACATCAAAGGGTTGGCTTTTATCCTCTCAACCTAAGTTTATCCATTTCCATTATCGTTACCAAATTTGTCGTTACCTCCTAGTATATATCCGGCGTTTCCCACGTGGTCGTCCCAGATACACATTTTATAAGATGAGTTAGAGCCGGAAAGGTTGTCACGTACTACGCCGGATTTAGGCCAGATCAGTCGAGGCAGCAAGGCAATCTAATGAGTCTAATGGCACACCCCGGACACTACATACAACGGTCGTGAAATGACATTTCTAAAAACAAATGACGAAGCAAACAAAATCACGGCAAAATCCTGTACATTCGAGAACAAAACTATGAACAATCTGTATCAATCTGGGTGACAAGGGGGTGAGGTAGGAATCTAGAGAGCGGCAGAGAGTGTCAATACTGTATGTTAGTACGTCAGTATGTTAATATATATGTAGCAGGATAATCTCAAAATCCGTCGTTTGGGCTCCGTCCGACTTGGTTTTATTCGGAGTTTTCTACTCCATAGTGTGCAATATTCCAAGGATTTTCGCGAAACGACGGATTTTGTTATTATCCTGCGACATATACACACTTTGCTAATGGTTCGAAAAATTATTTTATCTACTCTTTCAAATTCGATAAACTTCAAAACTAGTTTATATTGACATACTTTATTGAACACCATACGGAAATTGAAAAAAAATTTACACTTTTCCTCTAACAAAATAATATTATATAATATTTTTTTACCATTACGATACAGGACAAATCCATTAAGTTTTAATATCAGCAAGGAGATTCCATCATTTTTTTTCGTAATGGCGCGCTATTTTTATGGCATTATAAAAAGATTTTAATGCAATTTTTACACATAGGGTTATTTTCGTCATTGTTTTTACCTGTCTGTGACAGCGCCCGCTTTAGCGCATGCGCGGTGATGTTCTGTGTTTTGGCACAGATTAATAAAATATTTACTTTGGCGCTATGATACGTTTTGTTGTAGGTAATGAATTTCGTGGGAATTTTTAGCTACTCTTTTAACTATGATCTTTAATTTAGTAGGTTCAATCCTAATGTATGAGATTAGATAAAGTAGTGTATGAAATTGCACATAACAAGGTATTAAAACACTCGTATGATACTATTAAGAACCTCGCTAAGGCCCGGTTTTAAAACTCATATACTCATGTTTAAATACCCCTCATTATGCAACAGTTGTTTAAAACTGTTATTTTCTTAACTTTTATTAATATTCAGGATTCTTTTTAATATTCGGATTTATTTTAAACCGCCTCCGAGGCATAATGGTCCATTAGCTTCAAATCAAAAGGTCATGGGTTCGATGCTCCACGGAGTCTAACTTTGTAAGACTCGGTTTGGTTGGTGGAATGGCATTTTCTAAGCCCGTCTGCCAAGCTACCACCATATTGTCTAAGTCTTGCCGCCAAACATCAATCAGCATTTATGTGTTCAAATATGAAGATAACATAGCCAGTTCCCTTGCGTTGAGGAAATTTTGATAAGCCCGCTTCTATCTTAGGCATCATCGTCACTTGCCGTCAGGTGAGATGATGCCAAGGGCTTACCAATTGTAAATTTAAAAAAATGCAGTGGGCTTATGGCCCAGAGTTCATGTTGGCCTAGCGTGACCACTGATGACTGGAATTATGTGGATAAAAAAACAATAATTTACAAGTTATATAGTTAAATGTACAAGTTGTATGTTACGAGCGTCGGTGGCGTAACGGCTGGGGCCGCAGCCTCCTGTCCGGGAGATCGTGGTTAGAATCCTGCCACGTACCAATGTGATTTCGAATTTAGATATCATATGTACGGTTATCCGACGCTCTTACGGTGAAGGAAAAAATCGTAAGGAAATCTGCACAGGGCTGCGGAGAAACTAGCAGGTTGTGTGTGAAGTCGACCAACCCGCACTGGGCCCGCGTGGTCGACTAAGACTAAACTAATTTAGGGTAGGCTCGAGCCCCTCGGTAGAGACCTATATGAGCTGATATGATGATGGATAGTTAAATGTGAAGAACTATCCTAATGACAAGTCTCCAGAGTCAATAGAGCAGCTACGTCTAAATCCGGCATGAGTTTCGGTGGCCATGATCAATTATGGGTCACAGCTAATTATTTTCTGCAGCTCAATAAAGTAAAAACAGAGAAAACTGTTTTACAAATGCCTCGCCTTGTCTCTGTTTTTTTCTTTAAGTGTAAAGAGTAAAGAAAATAACCACACTTTTGCACTTTTTTAAGGGTTTAACGGGACCCTATTACTAAGACTCCGCTGTCCGTCCGTCTGTCTGTCTGTCCGTCTGTCACCAGGCTGTACTTCATGAAACGTGATAGGTAGACAGTTCAAATTTTCACAGATGATGTATTTCTGTTGCCGCTAAAAGGACAAATAATAAAAATTAGAAAAAAGAGAAAGTCTCCAAAACATGTGTTTGTTTAAACGTGAATCTAGTATGATGGTACGGAACACTTTGTGTTCGGTTCTGACTCGCACTTTACCGGTATTAATGTTTTTCGTAGTTATTTCTCTTAGGAGTTCAGTTGAAAACTAAAATTTAGCAAGTCCTCCGTATTACTTAAAAAGAAATATCTCCATATAACAGTTATGAGCAAATTTCGAAATTTTATTGTTAAACAATACGTTTTAGACTTTTATTCAGCCTGTTTTCCGACTTTTTTCTGATCGAGTAAAGTACATCTCCTGTAAAAAACTAGCACATTCTTTAGACAATATCCTTAGGTGAACCGTGATGTTATCAGCTCATATACGTCCCCACCGAGGGGCTAGAGCCTACCCTGAATTAGGACGCTCGGGCCTCAGTCGAACACGCGGGCCCAGTGCGGGTTGGTCGACTTCACACACAACCTTCGAGTTTCTTCGCAGGTGTGCCGTGATTTATTAATTTTTGTAAGACCGTTATATGATAGATAAATAACTAAACATTTGATCTAGCGAAACAGTTTTTTTCCGCTTTTTCTGGTACTTTGCCTTAACTAGCCCCCCCCTCCCCATAAACGTCCCCACAGTTAGGGCACGAGTCTCTTCCCAATCTTGGGAAGTTTACGCCATACTCTTTCACGACCGGCACCAACGGCTTAGCTGCCTCGCAAACCACGGAAACTATCGAGGAAAAAGCCACTAACGGTAAAACCCTTCCAGGTAGCAAGAAACTTGAGAAGGTTACTCCCTACTCTTTCACGACTGCCATCTAGTAATACCAACCGGCACCAACGGCTTAGCTGCCTCGCAAACCACAGAAACGGTCGAGGAAAATGCCACTAACGGTAAAACCCTTCCAGGTAGCAAGAAACTTGGGAAGGTACCGCCCTACTCTTTTACGACTGGCATCTAGTAATAGCAACCGGCACCAACGGCTAGCTGCCTCGCAAACCACGGAAACGGTCGAGGAAAATGCCACTAACGGTCAAACCCTTCCAGGTAGCAAGAAACTTGGGAAGGTTACGCCATACTCTTTCACGACTGCCATCTAGTAATAGCAACCGGCACCAACGGCTTAGCTGCCTCGCAAACCACGGAAACGGTCGAGGAAATTACCACTAACGGTCAAACCTACCTAGGTCTAACCACGCACATGCAAGTCACACTGACTTAAAATAAAGTATAGTAGGCATGGAGTTACTGCTACCGGTAACAGAGAGGGAACAAAGATTGTCGAGTCTGACTGCAGGCTGGATAAGTGTTTGAAGGCTCCCCAGCAAGTCGGCTGGTGATCTACTGAACGCAGGAAGCTCAAAATCGTGCTACATTATGGCTCAGTGGGTGGTGTGGCGGGTTGTCTCTGTAAGTCTTGTCCAACACCGCCCAGGGCTGGATGTAGAGCCAGAAAGCCGAAAGGGTACAGAGAGGCAGTTTCATACAACCGTTCAAACGAGCCTTACGCGCACATAAAAAGCGTGTAAGCGTTATATGCTTACACACTATCTCAGTATGGCACAGTGGGTGAGTGCCAGGCGCAAGCGAAAGGACGGAGTCGACTTTTTTGTGAGAACGACACCACACTACACCTATTTATTTTCTGCGACGTTTTACTTTTTTTTACTTGAGTGAAAGACGTTTTGTAATGGGAAAAAAAATGGAAGTTGAGATTTTGGTGAGATTTTTTAAAAAAAATTGTCATTCACAATTGGTAAGCCCTTGGCATCATCTCACCTGATGGTAAGTGATGATGATGCCGAAGATGGAAGCGGGCTTACCAAGGTTCTCAAATGCATTGGAGAACTGGCTATCTTATCTTCAAGCCGGAACACATCAATGTTTTTAACACTGATTTTTTGGCGGCAAGACTATGAATGAATCGATTGTCTTACACTAATAAGAGTAAAAAAAAAATGTTTATATGTGTATGTGTGGGTCTGTACGTGCGTCAGGTGCTCTAGTTTCCAAAGTACTGGACGGACATTGGTAAAATTTGGGTAAGGGCAATATTAATTTTGTATATCCAGCCTTTTTTTGACACTAACGATTCTGATGGAATTCGGTACGTTACTTATAACTTTACATAGCCTACAGCACGCGGTAGTTTGTTATTCTAAATCGGAATAAGGCACCTCCATACAAATTCAGGTTTTTGTTACTTTGTCTTAAAAATGGCTCTAACAATTGAACATCTATATAGATAATTATGCTGAGATGGTTCGGCCATATCGAGAGAATGAATGAAGAACGATTGACGAAAAAAGTGTATAAGGCGAGTGTGAATGAAAGTGTTGGAAGGGGTAGACCTAGGTGGACGTTTCAAGACCAAATCAGGGACGTCTTGAAAAAAGGCCAGGTCAAGAGTACCTTAAACCGAAGAGCATGTATGAAGGGAATAATGAAAGTGGATGAAGCGAAACAAGTATGTAAGGATCGTAGCAAGTGGAAAGAAGTGGTCTCTGCCTACCCCTACGGGAAAGAGGCGTGATTATATGTATGTATGTATGTAACAATTGAAATTAAACTTTGTAAATAACTAGGACTTAATAAGGCCTACTGCACTGGGTACTTAATTATTCCAGGCAAAATCCGAGTAAGGTACCTCCCATACACACCGAAATTATTTAAATTTTTAATAAGTGTAATATTTATTTCTGATTTGTGTATGCCCGACTACGACAGACGGTAAAGGTTACGCGAAAAAGTATGCACAGCGTGACTACAATTCATTGATTATAGCGCTACTTGCTTACAGTTACAAATGATGCTAGTGTTTTGTTGCAATTAATTTATGATTGATGAATGAATGGTGATAGATTTAGGTTCATCATCATCATACCAGCCGAACGACGTCCACTACTAGACAAAGGCCTCCCTCAAGGATTTCTACAACGAGCGGGGTCTTGCGCTGCCTGCATCCACCGGCGTCCCTCAACCTTGCGACACGTCTTGTCTACAATTTGTCAGAACGCAGAATGTCGAGTTTAACAAAGTAGGTAATTAACTCACGGCTCAGCGGGCGGCGGTGTGGGGGAGCTCACAGACGCACGGTTGAGCACCACATAGGGTTGCGTCCGGCGTTCCCCCCGACGGGCCATCTGTTGCGCACGGCGCGCTAGCGGCGGCGGCACTGTGTCGCGGCACGCCTTGTCAGTCTCCTCGTCGCAGGGCTGGATGTCGTGGATGCACGACCACTAAAGTAAAATAGTTTTTTGTAGTATAGCTCATTACTGAGTTAACCGACAAAGGCTTTATCAGAATTCACCTAGAGTGAATCCGTTGCCCATGGTGGTCTCCATACTAATTTGTAGTCTAATAACTTTAACTGCAGGAATTAAATAGGGCCATAAGATACTAATAATAACTATTTCTTTTTAACCCCCGACGCAAGAGTTAAGTTTAACGTGTGTATTTGTGTGTCTGTCTGTGGCATCGTGGTTCTTAAATGAATGGACCGATTTTAATGCGTTTTTTTTGTTTGAAAGCGTGATTGAGGTGGTCTTTAGTTATAATTTATGAAGATCTGTTTAGCCGTTTAAGGATCATCAGCTTATATCTATGTGATCAAGGGATGTGGGCAACTTATACAGGTCTGATCGATTCAAAATTTGGTGCCCTGTTACTGTAATAATATTACAAAATCATGGTAACCTTGACCTGATGCTGCAGCACCTCCTGGAATCTGCAGGATACCCAACTCCCCACCAACTTACAGCAGAGGCATCGTATTTGGGCTCATTGGAATGATCTAAATGAGTAGGTGTTAGGTAGAACATGGTAATCTTAACCTGATGCTGCAGTATCTTTGGAATCTGCAGGATACCCAACTCGTCGCCAACTTACAGCAATGGTATCGTGTTTGGGCTCATTGAAATAGTCTCAATGAATAAGTGTTAGATAGGACATGGTAATCTTGACCTGATGCTGCAGAATACCCAACTCCTCGCCAACTTACAGCCGAGGTATCGTATTTGGGCTCATTGGAATAGTCTCACTGAATGGGTGCTAGATAAAACATAGTAACTTTGAACTCATGCTGTAGCATCTTCTGGAATCTGCATGATACCCAACTCCAGGCCAACTTACAGCAGAGGTATCGTGTTTGGACTCATTGGAATAGTCTCAATGAATAGGTTTTAGATAGAACATGGTAACCTTGACCTGATGCTGCAGCATATCTGCAGGATACCCAACTCCTTCATCATTACAGCTCATATACGTCCCACCGAGGGGCTCGAGCCTACCCTGAATCAGGGCGATTAGGCCTTAGTCGACCACGCGGGCCCAGTGCGGGTTGGTCGACTTCACACACAACCATCGAGTTTCTTCGCAGGCGTGTGCAGGTTTCCTCACGATGTTTTCCTTCACCGTTAAAGCAATCGGTAAGTATGTACGTAAGTTTTTGAAAAACTCATTGGTACATTGGCCGTCCAGATTTGAACCCGGTACCTCTGGTTAGATGGACCGAGTCGTTACCGGTTGAGCCACCGACGCTTTTTTAACCAACTCCTTACCAACTTACAATAAAGGCATCGTGTTTGGGATAGGTAAAATTGAAGATGGATGAAATAAAACTTAAATTTAAAATTCAAAAAACCCCCGACAAAAACCGCTAAAAAGTAGAAAATATTTTGTCTTGGCTCTTTAAGTTTAATATAAGTAGTTATGGTTTGATCTAAGAGTCGTCGCGTAGGGGGACCGCTCAGTTAATAAAATAAAAACTGTTTTACTTTACTACAACTAAATACTAATCATTTTACAATTTAGCGGTCCCCCTACGCGACGACTCTTAGATCAAAATATAACTTGTTATATTAAACTTAAAGAGCCGAGACATATTATTTTCTACTTTTTAGCGGTTTTTTTATTTTATTTTTATAAGTATGTACATCAGTGTCGGTTCCTATAGTAAAGGGCATCCTAGTATGGGCCAAATGACCGTGTGTTGTGATTGTGCGACCGTTGTTTGTCCCAGATTATTTATTGTAGTGAGTCTATCCTTCAGCTAAAATTATTTTAGCCTTGAGTACGGCCTTAGTTGAGAGGCCCTAGAACTCATAACAAAATATAACATAGATCAGTACATTGAAATCTTGTACGCAAAAAATACTGGATATATATCAATTTTTTTAATTTTACTTCCTAATATGTATATCTAAAAATACCGCGCACCGCTCACCCTCGATTTTTACGGGGGCGAAGCCGCGGGCAACAGTTAGCACTTAATATAATAATCATCATATCAGCTCATATACGTCCCCACCGAGGGGCTCGAGCCTATCCTGGCGATCGGGCCTTAGTCGACTACGCAGGCCCAGTGCGGGTTGGTCGACTACACACACAACCTTCGAGTTTCAGGTGTGTGCAGGTTTCCTCACGATGTTTTCCTTCGCCGTTAAAGCAATCGGTGAGTATATGTACGTAAGTTTCGAAAAACACATTGGTACATTGGCCGTCCGGATTTGAACCCGGCACCTCTGGTTAGAAGGCGGACTCGGTGAGTCGTTACCGGTTGAACCACCGACGCTTTTAAATAATACAATAATATTTAAGGACACATCACACACGGTCATCTGGCTCCAGCACTCCTTGTAGTATAAGAATCAGACTGATGCGTGCCTTAATACGTTTTTTACATATTAAATACCCAGACTCATCCACACACACTGTTACACTAATGCTTGCCCTAGGTGGGGATGGAACCCACAACCTTCGGCCAGCAGGCAGAACGTGATTACTGGACCACCAAAAACCTTCAGTCAAAACTACTTCTAATATGGCTAGGAATAAAAAGTTTAGCTATAACTACTACCGCAAGAAATTTTGTTTACCTCAGATCTGTCATCATGACTAATATTTCTGCTCAAAGCACTCCAGCCTTGTGGGTGTATCTGAAAAAAAAAAGAAAAGAATGTTAAGCTAGAGATATGCTATAAAGGGGAGGTAGATAGGTTACATGCATCCTAAAAGTGAAGCAACTAAAAAGAAGCTAATTGACATCTCTCTCTAACCGGCTTAAAAAAATGAAAAAGGTTTTCAATTCGTCGGAATCTTTTTTTATTTTTTGCCCTCGGCTTCGCCCACGTGGACATCGTTTTTATGACTGTCTTTGAGGTGACTGGTGCGCGAGCAAGCGTGGACCTGAGTTTTCTCCAGATCCCTATCTGCTTAGCAGTCTTTTTCGCTTCCCACCCCCTCAACCAATAGGGGATCGGACTGCATCAAAAATAAATTCTGAAATATGATTTCCTACATTGCTCTCCTCTTGAAGGTTCAAAAAACCTTACTTGTTTTGTTTTTCCATCACGTCTTCAATTTTTAATTAATCAAATTCACAAAATAAGTTCGTCAATGACGTCACTTGTGGGTATTTCAAACATATTTAGAACAAAATTTCGTTTTTGACAGAACATAAAAAGTAACTCAAATGACTAGCAGTCCGATCCCCTATTCTATACAAAAAGAACTTCAATCCATTGCAACCTTGCATAGCCAACTTGCGCGAGCATGGAAATGAGTTTTCCCTAGATCCCTCGGGAACTATCTCAGGATATGCTAGTTAGTAAATTATGTCATTTCCCAACCCCTCAACCATCCCTGTGCAAAGAATCACAACAATCAATTGTTCCTTTGCGATGTTAATGAAATTAACCAAAAATTAATTTTACAGCAACGCTGTGCATACTTTCTCGCCATCTGTCGTAGTCGAGCATACACAAATCAACTATAAACATTACACTTATTTCGGTTTGTATGGGAGGTACTTTACTTCGATTTTTTCTGGAATAATTAAGTACCCAGTGCAGTAAGCCTTATTAAGTCCTAGTTATTAACAAAGTTTCATTAAAATCGTTAAAGCCATTTTTGAGAAAAAGTAACAAACTACCTAGATTTGTATAGAAGGTACCTTATCCCGATTTTTCTTGGAATAACAAACTACTGCGTGCTGTAGGTAATATAATGTTATGGTAACATGCCAAGTTTCATTCAAATCATCAGATGCATTTTTGAGTGAAAAAATAAAAAGTGAGTATTTACTATGGTGGCAATCCTAAAAAATCAATATAGGGGGAAATTTCCTAAAAAAAAAAACGGCTGGAGATATAAAAATACACGCAAATCCGTCCAGTAGTTTGGGAACTAGAGCACCGGACAGATGTACAGACACACTGCAAACACACGTTTTTCTTATTATTTGTTTATAGACTATAGACTCAACTAATAGTAGTTTAAGACAATCGATCCCCATCAAAATCTCAACTTCGATTTTTTGCCATCACAATACCTTCTTCACTCTTTCAACGCTCGCTAATCAATTGCTCAAAAAAGAGTATTTTTTCAGTTCCCTCAGGAACTGCATCAGACTATGCTATTTTCACGAGATAAAAAGTAGCCTATGTCCTTCCCGCGATACAGGCTACCTGCATGCTAAATTTCATCAAGATTGTTCAAGTTGTTGAAGATGAAGCATGATAAGTTTACAAACAAATAAACACATTTTCACATATATCATATTAGTAAGGATGTATGTTCCCCCATTACTCGAAAAAACCTGGACCGATTTGGAATATTGTTTTTTTTTTTAAAGGTATACTTCCCAGGTGGTCCCATTATCAGCAAGTTAGGATCTGGTGATAGTATCCCAGTGAAATCGAGGGCAACCCTCAAATTTTATAGACAAAAGTGTTTTTATTAAGTGAAAGTTTGTTATGATTTTCTAACAAATTGTAATTAAAACGTACAAGTTTTTCTATAATCCACAAACCTGTAATGCACTAACAACTTCAGCATCATTCCCTGGGGGAAAGTCCGTAATGAACTCCACTCTGTTCTCGCCCCGTTTCCTATCAAACAATTGGTCATACGCCGCCGCTATTGGGATCAACTGCTGACTCATCTGCATCAGTCTGTAGAGATTTGGCTGAAAGAACAAAATATTACTACTATTTAGAATTCAGGCGGTAATATTACAGATTTTCGTTATTTTGGACGTCAATTACTCCTAAACGATGGAAAACCCAAGCTTGAAAAAAAAACCTTATTTTTGATGATGTTCCTTAAAGTCAAAAGCTATTAGAAACACTTTTGAGCAGTTTTGGCTGGATAGAAAAAAATCTCAAGGATAGGTCTGAGTACACCGTTACTTTCAATTCTAGTAATGACAAATATTTTGAAATATAAATTTAAAAAAATATACAACAATATTTGTTGTGTGTGATATACAAAGTGAGTGATGTTATTATTTTTTATATTTTCATTGTAGTTTTTGATTGAAACGAAAAACCATTGAAAAAGTGTGGTTATTTTCTTTACTCTTTACACGTAAAGAAAAAGACAGAGATAACTGTTCCAATCAATACCTCACCTTAAAGACTGCCAATACCTATAGTAACTTGCCTAGGCAACCAGTGTATTAGGAAAATCTAGTGACAAATTAAGGAATACCATTTGAAATTGTCAATAAATCTTGGACTTACTTATTGCAATGACATTTTATTCACATATAAATTAGTTTATGATAAAAATACCTATTAAAGTTACGAATCGAAATTATTTAACTAATTACTAGCGCTATCTAGTTTTAATCGACCTGAAATTACCTGCCGCCATTTAGTTTTAAAATATTATTTGGGAAACAACAAAGATTAACAATCTTTTCTAAGATATTTATTATCTGTGACATAACGTAAGTATCTTAAAAGTAAGATTATAAAAAAATAATTTTTTTTGAATGAAATTTTGAACAGTAGCAAAAGGAGGCATACCTTAAACCCGTGCAAGTCTTGCGCCAACATAGATAGATTCAGATCATGTATTATAACCAACAATCCTCCAGTTGTGCACATCACCATCTGCTTAGCATCCGGAGAGAGACGACACCTCATCAAACCTGAAGCATGGAACACTCTCTGATAAACTAAATTGTATTCTGAATATGAATTGATATCCCATGTGTAGATGCTGCCGTCGAGACCAGATGTGACTAATAACTTGTCTTTGACAGAGAATTCTATGTTTTTAACCCAATTAGAGTGGCCGAGCAGCGACCGTATTTTTTTGTTTAAATGTCTAACGTCCCATAATGCTATTGTTGTGTCATCAGAGCATGTTGCAAACATTCTTCCATCTAGGAACCTGGAATTAAAGAATGTTATGAAACTCATGAAATGTTTAGGGTTCCATTTTATATTTATTTCATAGTAGCTTTTGCCTGCTGCTTTCCCTGCATTGTCATTGTTTTTATGACTGTCTTTCAGGGTGAGTGGTGTGCGAGCCGCGGCTCACGATTGTAGACATGAGTTTTCTGCAGATCGCTCAGGGACTATATCGGGCTATTCTGATAAGCAGTTTATGTCACTTTCCACCCCCTTATTTATTTCAATGCTAAAAATTACGTCAATCGATTGCTCTGTTAGAATGCAGAAAGCATGAAAATGAGTTTTCCCCAGATCCCTTGTGAACTATGTCGGGCTATGTTAATTTGTAGTCTATATTGTCATTTCCCACCCCTCTCCACTATCTCTGTGCAAAAAATCATTTGCTCCATTTGATCCATTGTGATGTTTTAGAAATCCACCTAAGATTATTTTTTTTATTCCCTCAGGAACTGTACCGGACTATGTTATTTTCACAAGAAAAAAAGTAGTCTATGTCCTTCTCCATGACATAAGCTACATGCATACCAAATTTCGTCAAGAATGGTTGAGTTGTTGAAGTGTGAAGACCTAACAAACAAACACATTTTCACATTTATAACCATCATCATCATATCAGCGGACGGACGTCCAGGACAAAGGCCTCCCCCAAAGATTTCCATGACGACCGGTTCTGCGCTGCCCGCTTCCAGCGGCTTCCCGCGACCTTCACCGGGTCATCGGTCCACCGATTGGGGGGCCTACCTACGCTACGTTTTCCGGTCGCAGTCGACATTTATAATAAAATTTATTTCATGTTTATTGCAGTAGTATTGTGTTTATTGTATTTTAGTAGGATTTTGAAACTTACTTTACACAGTTGACACAATCAGAGTGTGCAGCATTGACCGTGTGTATTCTCTGGTGCGTGAGGGGGTCAAATATTTGAATAGATTTTTTTTCACACGCTGCCACTAGAAGGGACCTGTGGAGTATAAAAATATTATCACTGAAAAAATATAAATGTCATAGAGCGCTATTAAATTAATTCTTTTTTCATGAAACCGCATAGTCCATATTGTTTGCTAGGAAATCTCAAAATTTATAAAACTATGTTATTATCACAAAAACAAAAAAAAAGGGTCAAGTGCAAGTTAGACTTCGACTCCGAGGGTTCCTTACTACTACACCTATTCACACAACTATGACAATGATACCTATTCACATTACAAATGAAAGACATCAATGGGAGCGACAGAAATATTTTTTCAGTTAGGACTCATTAATGCGAGTACCACTAACGCTTGGCCAGTTTTTGTTATTTGTTGTTTTACTTCTGTATTAGTTGTAGTCACACCAAGTTTCACGCTAGTATGTATTATTGTTTTTATGATAGAGCTAAATCAAAAATACCTCAAAAATATCTAAAAAAACATGTTTTTTGTAAGGAGTCCCCCTTTTTCTAATATAAAATATTAAGTGTCAATAGAAGTACATTCTGTAATAAACTTTCTACCTATTACAGTTTATGAAATAAAGCCCACTGACAGATGGACAAGCAGACAGCTGGTACCTTTTGGGGGTACAGAACCCTAAAAAAAACCGGCCAAGGCGAGTTGGACTTGCTCACCAAGGTTTCCGTACCACATCTCTGGATATGGAACCTCAAAAATCAAAAAATCAAAAACTACATCATAAAAATCTGTTTCAGCATGTGCCAATAAATCTCTTTGATAGGATACCCCACATAACACAGTTAACTCAATTCAAAATTTGGACCACTGTTCCTTGCATAATAGGGGATCGGACTGCATCAAAAATAAAATCTGAAATATGATTTCCTAAATTTCTCTCCTCTGGAAGTTTCAAAAAACCTTAATTGTTTTGTTTTTCCATCACGTCTTCAATTTTCAATTGATTAAATTCACAAAAAAAGTTCGTCAATGACGCTTAAAATCTATGACGTACCCACAGTATTTCAAACATTTTTAGAACAAAATTTCGTTTTTGACAGATCATAAAAAGTAACTCAAATGACTAGCAGTCCGATCCCCTATTGATTATGTACCTACTTTAAATAAAGACAACTTTTTTTATAATTTAATTACAAATGTACAGTTTCCGATTTTTCCCTATACTTGTAGTATAAGATGGCCAAATTTCATTGTTTTAGGTCAACAGAAAATACCCTGTAAATTTTGATTTCCTTGATAGTGCCAAAATATATATTTTTTGCAGCATAAACGGCCATATCTTTTTATATGTCAACTTAGAAGTAGATTTTTTTACAGGTACGAGGGACTGTAGATGGGAGTATATGGTTTGAATTTCAATCAATACTTCCATGCCTTCTCGAGATAAAGGGTCTAGACAGACAGACAGACGAACAACAAAGTGATCCTATAAGGATAAGGGTTCCATTTTTCCATCTGAGGTATGGAACCCTAAAAAGGTAAAAGAAGGCCAAATTGGGGTCATCATCATCATCATCATATCAGCCACAAATCGTCCACTGCTGGACAAAGGCCTCCCCCAAGGATTTCCACCACCACCAGTCCTGCGCTGCCCGCATCCATCGGCTTCCCGCGATCTTCACCAGGTCATCGGTTCACCGCGTGGAAGGCCTGCCTACGCTACGTTTTCCGGCTCCATCGGCCATCTGTTCTACGAGCTATGTGCCCTGCCCACTGCCACTTCAGTTTAGCAAATCTGTAAGCTATGTCGGTTACTTTAGTTTTCCTGTGGATCTCCTTGTTTCTGATTTGATCAGGCAGAGAAACTCCAAACATAGCACGCTCCATTGCCCTTTGGGTGACCTTGAGCCTTCTTATGAGGCCCATAGTAAGCGACCATGTCTCAGTTCTGTAAGTCATCACTGGAGTGGGAGGCCTGCCTACACTACGTTTTCCGGTGCGTGGTCGCCACTCGAGAACTTTACGGCCATCTGCTCTACAAGCAATGTGCCCCGCCCACTTCCACTTTTTTTTTTAATTCACAATTGGTAAACCCTTGACAACATCTCACCTGGTGGTAAGTGACGATGTTGCCGAAGATGGAAGCGGGCTTACCAAGATTCCCCAACTTAAGTTTAGCAATTCTGAGAGCCATGTCAGTAACTTTGGTTCTCCTATGGATCTCCTTGTTTCTGATTCGATTACTCAGAAAAACTCCGTGCGTAGCACGCTCTATTGTCCTTTGGGTGACCTTCAGTCTTCTTGTGAGGCCCATAGTAAGCGACCATCTCAAGTCATCACTGGCAACACACACTGGTCGAAGACCTTGGTCTTAAGACACTGTGGTATCTAGAATGTAAAGATATTGCGAAGCTTCAAGAAAGCTGCCCAGCCGAGTTGGATTCGACGACTGATCTCTTTCTTGAAGTTGGACCTTCCTAACTAGACTGTTTGTCCCAGGTATACATATTCGGTAACAACTTTGAGTTTAGAGCCGCCAACCTTCAGAGGAGTAGGTATGACACGGACATTCAATATAGTTTTCGTCTTGTCCATGTTCATTCTAAGACCCACTTGGTGAGAGGCTTTACTGAGGCCATCAGCCATTGTGCCTAAGTCGTCCATAGCCTCAGCCATGACCACGATTTCGTCAGCAAATCGAGGGTGGGTGACTTGCTGTTGATATTGATGCCGAGTCCACCCCAGTCCAAAAGCTTAAAAACATCTTCCAGGGTGGCGGTGAACAGTTTTGAAGATATAACGTCTCCCTGTGTCACCCCTCATTGCAGCCTGACAGGTTCCGAGCTTTGATCCAGGAGGCGAACCGACATGGTGGCGTTTTCATACAAACACTTCAGCACTTCGATGTACCCATAGTCAATTTGGCACCGCTGGAGAGACTAGCCCAAGTTCCGACCGAATCAAGGGCTTTCTCATAGTCCACGAATGCCAAGCATAGTGGCTGTTTGTACTCTTCGGTCTTCTGTATAATCTGCCGCAGCATATGTATGTGGTCTATGGTACTAAAACCTTTTCGGAAATCGGCTTGTTCGGCAGCTTCGTTGTTCACACCTGCATGCAAAACAATTCGTAATGACTCTCGAAAACAGCTCGTAGAGATGGCTCAGAAGTGGGATGGGTCTGTAGGTCTTCAGCAGGGTATTGTCGCCCTGTTTGAAGAAAAGCACGATCACACTTCTGGGCCATGTTTTAGGCGTTTGTCCCTCAAGTATAACGAAATTAAATAACTTTTGAAGAGCTTTAAGTACCAGAGTTCCACCTCTTTCAGAAGTTCAGCCGTAATTCCATAATCACCAGGTGCCTTATTGTTTTTGAGCTGTTTAAGAGCCATTCTAATCTCGTACATACCGATATCCAGGATATCTACGGTATAGTGTTAGTTAAGTCTAGCTCTTGGGTCTTTATCAGATCACTGACAGGCAGACCGACGTGTACAATTGTCTATAGCACTTCTCAACTTCTTCCAGCAACTCAGTCTTAGACGATATGATCCTGCCATCCTGTCTTCAGCTTGGTCAGTTGGTTTTGTCCAACAGACAGATCTCTTGCGAACAGTTTTGAGCCTTTGGTGTTTTCAATTGCCTCTTTAATACAATTTTTTACCACCTCCGTAGCTCAGAGGCAAAGTTCACTGGCTTTACACAGGAGGTCGCGGGTTCGATTCCTGGTGGGGTCAATTGTAAGACTCGGTTTGGTTGGTGGTAGGGCATTTTCTAAGTCCGCTTGGCTAGCTACCACCATCTTATCTAAGTCTTGCCGCCAAATATCAATGTTGATATCATTGGTGTGTTCCGGCATGAAGATAAGATAGTCAGTTCCCCATTGCGTTGGGGAATCTTGGTAAGCCCGCTTCCATCTTTACCAGCAGGTGAGATGTTGTCAAGGGTTTAACAATTGTAAATAAAAAAAAAGGATTACACTGGTGCAATTTGCGAGTTAGAGACTTAGAGATCTGCTTGTTTAGTTGCTGATACTGAGTAATGTCTTCAGAGGACTGCAAAACCAATCTGCGTCTTACTTCCATGAGGGTGCTGGTGAAGTCTGAGATTTTTTGGTTCTGTTTGAAAGGCGAGTGTCAAAAATCTTAGACCACGAACCAGTCATTATAATCGTCCACATTCTCGCAATCTCTTTGCATTCGAAGCAATTGTGCAACTGGAGCTGAAAGCTCTCTTTTGGAGCTGAATGGGCGCTGGTCGGAGCGTTGAACTTCATCAGTCGATGTCTTTCTAGCTCCGTCTTTAGATTCAATGTGCCTCTTACGATTCGATGATCGCTTCCTGTTTTTACTGAGTTGATCACAGAGACATTAAAGAATGATTGAATATTTGCCTTCTCATCCACAAGATGAAGTCAATCTCTTTCTTTGTTACGCCATTGGGGTGCAACGATGTCCACTTTTGCGGTTTAGGCTTTTTGAAGAAGGAGTTCATCATAAAGAGGCCCTACCTCTCCATAAGGTCGGCCAGCTGCTGGCCACGTGCATTTCTCTCTCCAAATCCAAATTGCCTCACTCTCAGCTCACCATAACTTTGTTTGCCCAATTTTGCGTTAAAGTCCCCCATAACAATGGTGTATTGGGTCCAGGATTTTTCTATAATAGTTGAATCCAATCTTCCTGCTACAACTAGACCGCGGTGCCGCCCCATATACGAGACAGCAGCACTTTGAGCTCATGCAAAGTTCTAGAAAACATTTTGCCTTTCTATTAATTTACATCAACTCAGCACAGCTGACTGGTTGGACAGTTTTATGGACATTATCAATTCTATTATACAGTGTAATAAGCAATTTTTTTAAGATCAAAGGCAAGGCGAGTGTCATAACTTACCCTTCCGGGGAGAATTCAAGGTTGAATACGCCACCAGTGGGCAAGGCATTGGCCTGCTCGCAGTCCCAGGAGGCGATGGGTTTCATGCCACAATAGAGGCTGCGCGCCATCGCGTCGCCGGCGCCCACAGGCGTGCCGAACCCTGTCTCTCGCTGGAACAGCCGGTGAGGGCTGAAAGCTGACTGCCTCGCCAAGAACGAGCAATTATCTAAGCTTCCCATGGTCGCAGCAAAAGTGTTAACTACAAGCCGGAAACATCACACAACACTGTAATTAAGTACGCAACATAGCAGTGTAAATAAATGCAATGAAAACTGTTTGTAATTTATGGCTACATGGCTTTTCACGATTAAAATTCAAAGTATTATCCGACTAATCATCACATTACAATCGAACAATTTTTTTTTACAACCATTTAGTTTGTTGTCACTAGCATTGAATTTTTTAGAATATACTAACGTCTCTGGGTACAAAAGTCTTATTGAGACGGTCTTCACATTTTAATCTTCAATTGTTTTTTGATTTGCAATGCTAATGCCGGTGCCTTACAAATCTTTTCTTTAGTTCTTGACAGCATTTGCAGCAGCCTAATTCTGAGGTGAAACACCCAGTTACAGTCTATAAAACGGCATCCAGTAAAAATTGGGTTTTCACGTTTTCCTCAATTTTTTTTGTCCTTTACATTGCTCACGTGCACCAGACGATTTTCTTCAAAACGCTCCACTTTTTGAAGCAAATTCTATTAGAAAACAATGCAAAACAGTAAAAAAATATGGGGTGTGGCTGTGTCATGGACACGACCCTTTGTTTTACGTGAATACGTCATAGAAGTAAAATGACCTTCAAAATGGCGGGGCTGCCCCCTCCCCCGCGCGCGATGTGTTACAGTCCTTACTTAGCGTAATAAATTCTTTGATTCTTTAGCTATCAAGTGGTGTAAACGAAATTTGGATGGAGATGATAGATATGTAGCTACAACACTAAACTGTATCCCCCGATTTTGTTATCATTCGTTTTTTTGGATTGCATCCCTATGGAGGTAATTTTACAGACGTATTCACGTCAAAAACTAAAAATGCATTCTCAATAAATCTCGCCAAAAAACTACTCATTTTTTTTAAAGAATATATTAACGTCTCTGGGTACAAAAGTCCTTTTGAATTCATTTGTTTTTAGATTTGGATTGCTAATTCCGGTGCATTACAAATCTTCTCTGGAGTTCTTGACAGCATTTGCAGCAGCCTCACTCTGAGGTAGAAAACCCGGTCACAGTAGGGCGTCTATAAAACTACACCCAGTGCAAGTCGGGTCTTCACGTCCATCTTCATTTAATTTTCTTGTTCTACATATTGCTCACGTGCACCAGATTTTTGACGTGATTTTCTTCAAAACGCACTACTTTTTGAAACATAACTCTAGCAGAAAACAATGCAAAAACAACAAAATAAAACTACAAATGCGTTTACCACAAATCCAGCCAAAAAACTCTTTCACACTTGCTTTGCTTGTCATTCAATATTTCCAACAACTCAGGATAATGATATTGCTTTTTTAACCTAATTTAGCCTAATAATTATTTGAGCTGAGGTAGCCTATAATAGCCCAAACGCCAGAAATTCACAATGATTAAAATAAAAAGGTAGTTTTTAACAATTTATTTATATTTGATGTAAATTCAAACAAAAATCCTCATTAACAAATTTATAAAGCGGTACAAAACATAAACTACTACAACAAGCAAGTGCAGGATAGTTGTATTTGGATATAATTATCCTAAAAAAAGGTATAAAGCTACGAAGAGTAGGTATAAAGTTATATTTCAGTCTGCCCATTTTTTAATTACATCATAACCAAAGTAGGACCAATCTAAAAAAAATATCCCATGCAGAACCCGAACTCAAGACCCCGCGTTGTATCCGAAAGCGTTAGTCTCTAGACCAAAACTGTCGGCTTACCTGCCTAGGTATCATAAAATCAATTATTTATGCGTAGCGGTACTCTCTCTTTATAGAGCCATAACATTTAAAAAAAATAAATTTTATCTTGTACTTGCATATAAATGGTCATATTTGTTCCGATTATCTCTATAATGCATCACATATTTTCCGTGTTTTCCCATTATATTTCATAATTTTTATTATTTCCTTATTTTTAAAGTGAAACTTTTATTACATCGTCTCAAATTTTTTCACCTGTGTGTCGCGTCCTCTATACCGTAGCTCCAAGACGAGAGCTCAGCCATGATCGTTTCGTACTCTGTAAATGTCTATAATGTGAAAAAAAGTTTCACTTTTACCGTGGTTTCATAAAACCACACACTACTTTTTTTTTCTTCCCACAAAAATACCTGCGAGCAGCTCCTGTGTGCGAGGCGTAAATTTGAAAACGCCATTTTGTAACGACTGTCGTTCAAAAATGTGATAAAATATCCCGCTGGGATAAGTTCTGATTTAATTTCTTTAAGTAACCAAATGATACTGTAAGCTGTTCATTGCTTTTGCGCTGTTAGAGTCCTTGTAAATTGGGTCGCTGATTTTGAATTATAACGACTCTTCGTGACTTATGTTCTGTGCTGGCAAGACCCTAAGACTGGAATTGGTCAATTTCAGGATCATACATCCACCTATACACCGCCTCATCTGATGGGGAATCTATCTGGCACTGCCTTCTTCGATCAACAATCGTGTTCCTTTCCCCTGGGCTGATGAAGTTAAATGGAACATAATTAAGCGCAGCGTAATCAACCTGCAAGCCAGCTTTTCAGAGCAGACTGCACAATCTGGAAGATTTTCGGGCGAGTGAACCCTACCTAATTCTGCTCATACCAGACGTTTCGCGGACATTTCAAATTTAGGCCGAAATAAATAAGAGTAAATTCTAAGTTTTATTTTTGGCGCAAAAAAACGCCGCAATGTGTTTCTTTAACCGATACATTGTCCCCTGGCTTTCATTATCATCTCAGCAGCATGAAAGTTAAGGAGTAAAACCTTTCATTATTAGGTCACCTAAATAACCTGAAAGAATATAACTATTGGTCTATACGTATCTACGTATAATATATATTTAAAGAGATATCATCCAACTCCTAACCATAAAGGAGTTATACCTCCCATCATCGGCACATGAACATGAGAAGATGACAACCAGACGCAAATACTTGAATAGCTTTGATTCAGTCGGAACCTGGGCTGTGCTACAGTCTCTCCAGCGGTACTATTACTATTAATACATCGAGGTGTTGAAGTGTCTGTATAAAAATGCCTCTATGACGGTTCGCCTCCGGGACCAGAAATCGAAACCTATCTAGTTGCAGCTAGGGGTGAGACAGGGAGACGTTATATCTCCGAAACTGTTCATCGCCGCCCTGGAAGATGTTTTGAAGCTTCTGGACTGGGGAGGACTCGGCATATATTTTTTTAAATTAAAAATTTGAGTGCGTTTGGCTGCACCTCATCTGATGGTAAGTGCATCAATATCTACGGCGAGTGTATAACCCACCTCCGATTCGCTGAAGATATCGTGGTCATGCCTGAGACTATGGAAGACCTAAGCACAATGCTCGATGGTCTCAGTAAAGTCTCTCAACAAGTGGGTCTTAAAATGAACATGGACAAGACGAAAATAATGTTAAATGTCTTTTTCTCACCCACACCTTTAAAGGTTGGAGACTATACACTGGAAGTTGTTGACGAATATATACACCTGGGAAATACATTCCAGCTAGGTACGAGTAGGTCCAACTTCAAGAAAGAGATCAATCGACGAATCCAACTCGGCTGGGCAGCGTTAGGGAAGCGTCGCATTATCTTTACGTCCCAAATACAGCAGTATCTGTATCTGTTTGACCAGTGTGTGCTGCCAGTGTTGACATACGGAACTGAATCATGGTCGCTCACTATGGGACTCATAAGAAGGCTCAAGGTTACCCAAAGGGCAATGGAGCGAGCTATTCTCGGAATGTCCCTACGCAATCGAATCAGAAATGAGGAGATCCGTAGGAGAACCAAAGTAACCACCATAGCTTACAGAATCGCTAAATTGAAGTGGAAGTGGGCAGGGCACATAGCTCGTAGAACAGACGGCTGTTGGGGCAGTACGTAGCGTAGGAAGTCTTCTCACGCGGTAAACCGATGACCTGGTGAGAATGCCGGGAAGACGCTGGATGTGGGCAGCGCAGGACCGGTCGTCGAGGAAATCCTTGGGCCTTTGTCCAGCAGTAGACGTCTTTCGGTTGATATGATGATGATGACCCTAAAAAGAGAGTCCACAAAGATACGAAAAAAGTAAAAATCCACTTTTTATATCTTTTATGTCTTCGATTTCTAAGTTTTTTTTATAAAACTCATTACAAATGGTGAGTTTTTTTAAGGGTCAGTATGGGGAAGTTCTAAACTATAAGAGATTGAGAAAATCGCTCTTAGGAACCGTGATCTCCATTTAAGACAAAATAAAAATGGCGTTTTAAAAAATAAATAAATCTTGAGAGCTATGGCTTTTTTTGAAAAAAAAAAATGTTTGTTATTTCGATTGTATATCACTATACAAACCAAAAATTGTATATCAGAAAGCCATATCAAAATTTCTTTATTTTTTAAAAACGCCATTTTTATTTTCTCTAAAGTTGAGATCACGGTTCCTAAGAGCGTTTTTTTCTATCTCTTATAGTTTAGAATTGACTGACTCGGTGGCTCAGTGGTTAGTGCCCTTGACTACTGATCCGAGGGTTGTGGGTTCGATCCCCACCCAGGGCAAGCATTTGTGTGATGAGCAGATTTGTTTGCTCTGTGTCTGGGTGTTAAATATCTATATATGTATGTATTTAAACGTATATAAGTATGTATATCAGTCTCTGGTAACCCATAACACAGGGAATCCTACTTTGGGGCCAGATGACCATGTGTGATTTGTCCCAGAATATTTATTTCTTTATTTTTATTAATTTCCCCATACTGACTCTTAAAAAACTCACTCTGTATACCTCTTAAACTTTTTTTTTCAGATTCAATTCAATTCAATATATTTATTCAAAATAGGTGCAAATTACACTCTTTCTGATAGTCATAAAATAATAATAACAATGTCATTTGTGACGAATCAAGAAATAAACAATAATTAGGTAATTAATATAGTCAAAATTAAATTCATTAGATCATGCAAACAATATGACACGAAAAGTTATACATGAAAATCATTGAATGCCTTTAACAACAGTAGGTCAGTTCACACGGACAGCACCCGGTCACGAGTATAACGCTAGAGTCAGCCATCGGCCCCTCGCTCCCATCAACCATATTAGAGGGAAAGGAACGACCCGGCTCCCGATGCGCCACCATCCGCCCGAACATTTAAGCGAGCATGCACCACTCATGTCAATGCTAAGATAAAAATATTTATTAAAAGAAGTGCTAGCACAGATGAGATACTAGTTACTTCGTAACAGATACTGCACTTACTTATAAAATGAAAATACCTACGCATTTATTAACCTACTCGTTTCCATTGTCAGACACAACACGGAAACATGGGTATTAAGGCGCTCGACTTAGCGGTCATAACTGCGTACACGGGCGGCGTGCGAAACGCGGCGGCGACTGTATGGTGTCTTAGCGCTAGGGTTGATTCAAGAAAAGTTTTACAAGTGATGGTTTTTATTTATTTGATTAGTTTAAGTAACAGTCGCACTAGTTAATCGCACTTAGAAGGTGCGCCAGCTTAAAACGAATTACAAGTTACCTTTCATTTTTGTATGGTTAAAAAAAGCGGTACTTACTTGGTAAATTCTGATTGACGCGTTCTGATTGTGACCCGGTAGTATTTTTTTAATCCAAAATTGATAAGCCCTTACTTAGGATCATGTCACCTGATGGTGAGTGACGATGATGCCGAAGATAGAAGCGGGCTTACCAAGATTCCGCAACGCAATGGGGATCTGGCTATCTTATCTTCAAGCTGGAACACATCAACGCTGTTAACACTGATGTTTGGCGGCAAGACTTAGTTAAGATGCAAAGCTAAGATGGTAGCTAGCCAGACGGGCTAAGAAAATGCTCTACCACCAACTTACTTAACTGTAGCTGTTTTTATCGGTACGTTGGTGATTTTTAAGGTTTCGTAGTCAAACTAAGAACCTTTATAGTTTCGCCATGTCCGTTAATAAATGATTAGTTTGTTTTTAAGTGCTGATTTTTGTTACTGTTTCGAAACCCTTATTTCAGGAAATCTGAATGGTATTTGGAATAGTAGAACACATATTTAATTAATAAGAAAAATTATCTCGGCTACGAAGGCTTTCTTAGTTTAAGAGTGATAGTAGACTAACTTAAGACGAGCAGTTATATTTGTAAAAAGTTCAACTCCTTTCAAAATTTCTAAATCTAAACTGCAAAATTAACTTAGTTTTTTTTCTCATTTAATTTTTTTTATCACTACGGAACCTTACTTTGTTCATGATACGACATGCACTTAGCCAGTTTTATTAGATCTGTTTTTTAAAATATTTTTTTATTACCTACGTACCTAGCACATACGTATAGACTTCCACAATCTTCCACTTAGCGCGGTTCGGCCACACAATAAATATCTACCTACCTACAAGTATCTCGAGGTATCTATACCTACACAAGACACGCGGTGGCGGCCCGACTCGCGAGAGCCCGTCCGAGTGGGTCGCTAAGCTTAGGTATATTTTACGGTAGGTATAGGCGACTGACGGAGCACTGGTACTAGACTTGTCATGTCTTATCGCTTCCACGTCATTCGTCAGGTACATGAAGTGAAACTCGTTTTTTTTTTCACAAACTTCTTTTGAAATTTAACAAAACGCTAAAACTAGCGTCATCTAGCTTGTAGTTGTGAAACTAAACACACTTAAAACCACCGGCTGCTTCGTTCACTTATTCACCAACAAATCGCAATGGCGGTAAAAAGTAGTCGTGCCATCTGTTAAAATTTTTACTTAGTTAAAAATAAAATGCAACAGAATGCATAGGTACGAGGTACGAGTATTTCGCCTTACTATCTCGTGACCGCGGTTGCTGAGAGGAACACCAACAAATATTAGTGATCAACGAGGAACACATGCCATACAAACAATTCGGACGACGCAGGTTCCAGTCCCAGCTATTGACATAGGAAAGTCCTCCCAGTTGAGACAAAATATAATTTGTGAATATATGTCGAATGTCGATGGGCAATTATTATAAGCGGTGCGTAGCTCAGTCAGTTCTCAGTTTAGTCACAGTATTACAATATAGCGGCTTACAGTAGTGCAACGAATGTACTTACGCAGAGCAACAGGACACTTGCGGGGCACTAGGGCACAGCCCCGTAAACTCCGCGAGTTTGCCAGGCTCGCTACAGGCTAGTACTGCTAGTACCTACGCTGGCGTGGCGGGCGGCATCGTGCGACATCAAAGACGTTGCGCTACTGTAAGCCATATTGTAATACTGTGGTTCAGTGCACTTGCGTGGTTGGTTCAATCACGCAGGTTAACTGACCATAAGCACTGTCATTACTTGGAGCGGTTGGAGGCCCCAATGAGTATAAGCTTCTGTTCGTGAAATGACGTCCCCTACAAATACAACGAAAACATATAAAAGTGGATTCGTCACTAAAAACAAACCTTTTCCAAACTATAAAAACCTAAAAAATAAGATGTACTTACCAAGGTAATTAGTAGGTACTAATATGTTTTTTCTTAATTGTGACACACTCGATACTATTTTAGTTGTGTTTTTTTTTTATAAAAATTTGAGTGCGTTTGGCTGCACCTCACCTGATGGTAAGTGCCGATGCAGCCGAGGATGTGACACGCTAGCTCAAATAGTGCCTATTCACTCTCGTCTTGAAGATTCCTAAATTATACGAATCGGGGAATACAGACGCCGGAAGGGAGTTCCACTCCTTGGCCGTTCGCATGATGAACGAAGACGAAAAACGCTTCGTGCGTAAAGGTGGAACATTGACGACAAAGAGATGGAACCGCCCTCCGCGCCTGATCGTCCGATGATGAAATGGAGAGGGGGGAATGTGGTTGTGAAGGTCCAAGGCACACTCTCCGAAATGAATCCTGTAGAACACCGATAGACAGGCGACTTTGCGGCGATGCTCGAAGCTTTGGAGCCTGTTTGATACAAGTTCCTCGTCGCCGATGAGTCTCCTAGCGCGTCGGTCGATAGAATCCAAGGCATCTAGCTGGTAACGAGCCAATCCGTCCCATAAGTGAGAGCAGTACTCCATACACGACCGAACTTGAGCTTGGTATAATATTAGAAGCTGCTCTGGTGTAAAGTAAAGTCTCACCTTCGAGAGGATACCAAGCTTTTTGGCTGCCGTTTTTGCCTTGGATTCAATGTATCTCCCGAAATTCGGATGTTAAATCTACGCCAAGGAGCTCAAGATGGTCGGAAATCTGGATAGATTCATCTCGGAAAGTAGGAGTCAGGGTAAAAAGACTCCTTTTTGCAGTAGATAGACACGCCTGCGTTTTAGAGGCATTAAACGTAACAAGATTAGCATCGCCCCAGTCAGAGACTGCCTTGAGTGATAAGTTCACGCGCTCAATCATGGCCTCTCTCTGAAATATGTAGTATATCCGGACCCCTAGCTCGAACACTAGACAAGTATCTCTCCGCAACCGTGCTGTAGTCTGCATACCCAAATATACCGGGTTTCAGCAGATCGTTTATGCGCAGCAAAAACAAAGTTACGGAGAGAACTGAGCCCTGAGGTACCCCGGCATCAATAGCCAATAGGTCAGACGAGCAGCCATCAACGACCACTCGAATGAACTGTTCCCTCAGGAAGTCAGATATCCAGTTGCACAAACCAGTAGGTATTCCGTAGGAAGGAAGCTTACTAATAAGGCTAGCATGCCAGACCCTATCAAAGACCCTTAGAGACATCGAGAGATACGGCAAGAGCTTCACCGTGCTTCTCTATGGCTTCACCCCATACATGCGTAGCATACACTAGAAGATCTCCCGTTGACCGACCCCGGGGAAAGCCATACTGACGGTCACTCAGGAGGTCATTGTCTTCTAGATATGCTAAGAGGCGGGTGTTCAATACACGCTCCATAATCTTACAGAGTATGGAGGTGATTGCAATAGGTCGATAGTTGGATGGGTCAGCACGACTACCTTTTTTAGGCACGGGCTGCACGTTGGCAAGCTTCCAAGAATTTGGAACTATACCGGTTTTGAGAGAGAGGCGTTATAGGCGTGTCAGCACAGGAGACAACTCAGGAGCACAGTTCTTTAGAACTATGGCTGGAATACCGTCAGGACCGCTGGCCTTATTCACGTCTAGACTGCACCGAGTTTTAAGAACCTCTTTTTGGCGAATACGAATAGGGGTCATTACAGTACCGCATGGAGGTATCTGAGGTGGTGTATTATTTGCAGTATCCAGACGCGAATTTTGAGCAAACATACAGGCAAATAAATTTGCCTTGTCTGCAGCGGAGTGTGCCAGTGATCCGTCAGGTTTTACTAGTGGAGGCAAAGACGAGCGGCAGAAATTCGACTCGACCGACTTAGCCAAAGACCAAAATGCCTTACTCCCAGAAGAGTAGGAGGCAATTTTTGATCCAATATGGCTAATGTGGTCAAAGCGTGCCCTGCGCAGTGTCTTTTTGTAGGACTTGGCAGCTTTATTAAAGGCTTTCTTCCGAGAACGCATTTCCGGAGCTTTGCGAGCTCGAGCGTCAGCCCAGGCTTGATAAGCCGAATGCTTCAGGGCCTCAGCCCTGGTACACTCAGCACCAAACCATGGGCGCGCTTTGTATTCCAGAGGAATGTCGGAAAATGGAATGTAGTATTCCATTGTACGACATATAACCTCTGAGACTGCTGTCACGCAACCCGACGGGTCGCTGGAAGAAAAGCACGTTTGCCGCCAAGGATAAGATGCAAAAAAGTGGCGCATGTCATTCCAGTCTGCTGACTTGTACCACCATACCCGTCTAGTACCCTTAGGACTATGATCAGGAGGTGAACATGACAGCACAGATTTCACCAGACAGTGGTCAGAGGTACCCAAAGGAGAGGATACTGACACACTATATCGGTCTGGTTCTGTTGTCAGCAGAAGGTCCAAACAGTTAGCCGTTTGGTCGTCAACGTCAGGTACACGCGTTGGCTGGTCGACCAGCTGGGAGAGATTTAGCGTTAGGCCAAGTTTGAACGCCTCTCTTCCAGCGTGATCAGTCTTCTCGTATGGATAGAGCCACTGTTGATGGTGGGCATTAAAGTCCCCGAGAAGAACCAGCTGCTTTGTACCTGAGTTGAGCCTCATCGGCGGCCTCACACAGATGTTCAGTTAGCCTAGTTGTCTCCTGGTCACCACTGTGCGAACGGTAAACACTACCGTAGATTATCTTGTCTACGCCGGTATCAACCATCACCCACATAGTGGAAAAACAGGAATCCTCAAGGTTCCGGAGACGCTTGTAGCAGATGTTGTCGCTAACATAAAGACAGAGACCGGCGTGCGCTTTAAAATGGTGCTCCAGAGAATAACCTGGGTACTGCAGATAAGCTACGTCTGCCGGTTGTCTGATTTGCGTTTCCGTGAGAAAGAACAGCTGCGGTTTCTCGGTCTCGAGGTGGTGGTGGACCGCAACGAGATTGGAGTGCATACCACGTAATTGTTGCTGTTCCCACATAATTTACGCCATTGTTGTCAGTACATCCAGTGCTTTGCCTACCTGGTTGTTGTGTGTGCGTCGTTATTTCTGTGAAACTTTGTTCTTCAAATCATTAGTTTTAAACAAAGCCTACCTATCATTTTGCCTATAATAATTGATAACTAAGTACACCTAAGGCTTCGTAGGAAGAAAAAACCATAAATTTTAACCCCTAGCTTTTTCTAAACATCTTGTACTAGTAAATCATGAAAAAGTACAGTAAATTGCATTGCATTATTATCCTCACGATAGTTTTATACGGCTCACGGTCACAGATGAGATACTAGTTACTTCGTATCACGGTGATAAATCAGGTTGTATCTTTACGAGTAATAATAGGTCATCTTTGGCATAGTAATAGCACTAATAGCAAAGATGACCTTTTATTAGCAGGGTTTACGAAGTAACTATTTAGTAATCTGTGGCAGGGTTCTGTGCAAGCGTGGTGCAAGCCAAGTGCAAGTCGGACTAGCACTCCGAGGGTTCCGCAATACCACACAACTACATAGTATAATGACATTGATACCTATTCACATTACAAACAAAAGACATCAACGCGAGTGACAAAAATATGCTTTACGACTCATATATGTCCGACTTTTATTATTTGTTTTTTTTACTTCAGTAATAATACTATAATAATCAGACCAAGGACTTTTTGGCGGGAATTTGTAGCGTTCAGTTTGTCATTTTTCTTTTATTATCCGAAAAATTACATTTAGTGGTTTTTGATGTATAATATTGATAGTGTATTTATCAGCGAAGTATCATTTATGTGTTTCTTGTGTAGGAATAATGAAATAAAAGTGTGTATACTGTGTTTCGAGTTCCCACAAGAAGTCCGAGCAAGCTTTAGCAAAAGTGCTATCATTTTGTGCTATCAAGTGAGTATGTAGGTTAGGTTAGTTTATAAATGAAAAATGTCGTGATAGATGATGCTCAGTTTGGCTTCCGGCCCGGTCTCTCGACAGACTCGGCTATTATCAGCCTCAAGCATACGGTAAATTATTACCTGAATCGTGACACTTCAGTGTACGCTTGTTTTCTGGACTTGAGTCGCGCGTTTGACTATGAAATTCTCTGGAACAAACTGCGTGCCTCAAACGTCCACAGAAGTGTAGTGGGTCTGTTGAGACATTGGTACGGCGGCCAAACTAATAGCGTGAGATGGGACAACACGACTTCTAGCGAGTATAGGCTAGACTGCGGTGTTCGTCAGGGTGGGCTTACATCTCCGGACCTTTTTAATATCAATATTATACATCAAAAACCACTAAATGTAATTTTTCGGATAATAAAAGAAAAATGACAATCTATGTCAACGACCTTATCGTTGAGCTGAGGAGCGCCAACGTTGGGTGTTCACTCGGTGGTATTTTTGTCAATAATTTAAGTTATGCCGATGACATGGTGCTTCTCAGCCCATCGATAAGCGGCCTCAGGAAGCTTCTCTCAGTCTGTGAACATTATGCAAATGTTCACGGACTGAAATATAATGTAACCAAGACGGAAATGATGGTTTTTAAGGCAGGTAAAGGTCCAGAGATTGTACCTGAAGTTTTTCTTAATGGGTCATCAGTTCGGGTTGTAAAACAGTTTAAATACCTTGGACATGTACTCACAGAAGATCTGAAGGACGACCAAGATATCGATCGCGAGAGAAGAGCACTCTCCGTTCGGTGTAACATGCTCGCGCGCAGGTTCTCAAAATGCAGTAGGGACGTGAGGACGACACTGTTCAAAACTTTCTGTCAGTGTTTCTACACGTCCCAGCTTTGGGTAAAGTTTAAAAGATCGACACTCAGCACCATAAGGGTGCAGTACAACGATGCCTACCGCATTCTCATGAAGTTACCCAGATACTGCAGCGCGTCGGGCATGTTTGCCGAGGGGGGAGTGCCGGATTTCTTTGCTGTTGTTAGGGCCCGTATAGCTTCCTTTTGGAGGCGATTGCAGGGAACTGATAACAGCATTCTGAGAGTAGTGGGTGAGGACTTCTCTGGGTACATATATAAATACTGGATTAGTGTCCACCTTGACGCGAATCGTAAATGATCCTAGTCAGTACTGTCCATTTAAATTAATCTTTATTTAGTTTACTTTGTATTATTATTATTATTTTGTGTATTTTCTGTATTTTACCGTGGGTCTATTGCCTGAATAAAGAATTTATTATTATTATTATTATTATAAACAATGATATGATGTGAACGTGAAGAAGCAGTGATCTTGAAGACTGAAAAGGAGAAAAATGTGAGGTAACAATGATATTGAAAACAAAAAAATGGACTGGACATCTGGATTTGACCAATATATAAGCTTTTGACTACTTAATCTGAAAAATATACTGAAAATTACTGAAGACGTGAATTCTACAAATTAATACTACTGAAAAACTTATACTGAAGACTAGGCGGTATGGCCAATGAGCCTTAGCCTGCCCTAAAAGGGCGAAGAAAAAAAAATCAGACCAAGCCTTGCTACATATAGTAGTGAGGGAGCGCGGGAAACTCAGAAAAACGCGGTTGTGGTTTTGTGTAAAAATAAAATTTTATTAGTAATTTCAACTCATTACAACTATTTAACATCCTCAAGATGGGGAAAAAGTCGAGTAAAAAACGAAAAAAACATGATGGTGATGTTGCAGACGCAAATGACGATGACTCCAGCTCTATGTCCAGCTTCGATGATGCGGATCCCAAAGATACGTACAAAACTTATTTAGTTACAGACTACACGCGAAGATACCCTGAGGATTCCTCAGCAACGGAATATGTAGTGTTCGTAGAATCAGTCGACCCAGAGGTACCAATAGGAACAAAAGACCTGATGTCCCTGTCAACGTGCCTTAAAAGATTTAATAAGGGGTAAAGTATCTGAGAACAATTAATAAACACAAAATAGGAGTATATTTTGAGAAGCCAGGGTTAGCCAATGCTTTCCTCAACAACCAAACATTCCTGAAAGACTACCATCTGAAGGCTAGCATTCCTGCTGGTTCGACGGAAGTAACTGGAGTAATAAGAAATGTGCCGATTAAATTGTCCAATAAGAAAATATATACAATGCTGTCCAGCCACAAGAAAATTATTAGTATTCGCCGATTTCTTAAGAGAAATAAAACAGATGAAGGTTTTACTTTACAGCCAACTCAAACTGTAGCGATCACATTCGCCTCCTCAGTTTTACCTGATTATGTGGATCTAGAAGGATGGAGACACAACATAACTCCCTATGTACCTCCAGTAAAGCAGTGCTTCAGGTGTCTGCGATATGGCCATCTTGGCAAGTTTTGCAAGAACTCTGAAGTATGTTCTGTCTGTAAAGGTAATCATAACTATAAAGACTGCATTGTGCCTGTGGAACAAGCAAAATGTTTCCACTGTGATGGAAATCATATAAGTATTTCAGCCAAATGCCCAATTAAACAAAAGAAAATAAATGAAAACAGAAACAAGGCTAACCCTTCGTCATATGCTGATATTTTCAAAAATACTAACTTTCCAGCCCTTAATAGTAAACACACAAACCTGATGACTATGCTAAAAAGCGACAACAAGTCTCTTAATTTGCTTCTCGAAGCTATCATTAAACTAATGACACTCAACAAAACCAGTAACACCCCTATTTCCTCCAAAAATGGATTGGATGACCTGTCTGAAAGTTTTAGTAAAACTCCGGACTCCTCTCCTCAAAAATGGATCAATCAAAAGTAATTATTGTTCAATGGAATGCTCAAAGTCTTTTGAGCAATCGACATATCTTTACACAGTTTTTATATGATAATAATGTAGATATTGCTTTAATTTGCGAAACTTGGTTAAAACCAAAACACAAACTTAAAATAAAAGGGTATTCTGTAATTCGAAATGATTGCGGCAATAGTCACAATGGCGTTGCTATTGTAGTTCGTAATGCTATACCATATAGAGTAATTGATTCCTTCTATGACGATTCTTTGCAAAACATCGTCATTCAAATAACAATAGATAATAAACTTGTTTCTTTTGCCTCAGTTTATTGCCCGGTTAATTCCTCTCCACAATTCAGCAAATCTAAGTTCGAACATTTTATTAATAACATTCCTAAACCAGCAATAATCTCCGGTGACTTCAATGCACATCACACCATTTGGGGTTGCGATAGCATCAAACCTCGAGGTAGAGACATCTTTGACTGTTTAGATTTGTGTGACTTAGTTCTGTTGAATGAGAATGTTCCGACTACAGTAGGGACTCTTACTTGGAGACCCAATGGCCTAGATTTAACAATGGTTAGTCCTTCCCTTGCACTACAGTGTGAGTGGTGGGTGCATGATGATCCATTAGGCAGTTACCATCTTCCTACTTTTACTCAAATAGTTCTAAACAGCAGTAATTTAGCATCTGACATTAATGAAGGTATAAGTTTTCAGCGTCTTAATCAGCGTTTAATTAATTGGGATTTATACAGTGAAATTATTAACTCATTAATAATAAATATTAATTTAGATTTTGATAATCCCATCCAATCGTATAAGAATTTTTGTCAGATGATACATCATGCTATTGAAATCTCAAGTATTAAAAAATCTTTTCATTTAGATAGCTCTCAGACCAATTTACAAGTAGTCTCTTCTAGAAAAAGAAAACACTCTCCCTTACCTTGGTGGAATGATAGATGTGCTACTGCTGTTAGAGAAAGCAAAGAAGCTTACCTTAAATTCAAACAAGACCCCAGTTCAGAAAATTTTATTTGTTTCAAAAGACTTCAAGCAAAAAAGAAATCATCATCATATCAGCCACAAATCGTCCACTGCTGAACAAAGGCCTCCCCCAAGGATTTCCACGACGACCGGTCCTGTGCTGCCCGCATCCATCGGCTTCCCGCGACCTTAACCAGGTCATCGGTCCACCGCGTGGGAGGCCTGCCTACGCTACGTTTTCCGGTGCGCGGTCGCCACTCGAGAACTTTACTGCCCCATCGGTCATCTGTTCTACGAGCTATGTGCCCTGCCCACTGCCACTTCAGTCTAGCGATTCTGTGAGCTATGTCGGTTACTTTAGTTCTCCTGCGGATCTCCTCGTTTCTGATTCGATCACGCAGAGAAACTCCGAGCATAGCACGCTCCATTGCCCTTTGGGTGACCTTGAGCCTTCTTATGAGGCCCATAGTAAGCGACCATGTCTCAGTTCCGTAAGTCATCACTGGCAACACACACTGGTCAAAGACCTTAGTCTTGAGACACTGCGGTATTTGGGACGTGAAGATATTGCGAAGCTTCCCGAACGCTGCCCAGCCGAGTTGGATTCGTCGATTGATCTCTTTCTTGAAGTTGGGCCTGCCTAGCTGGACTGTTTGTCCCAGGTATACATATTCGTCAACAACTTCCAGTGTAAAGTCTCCAACCTTTAGAGGAGTGGGTGCGACACGGACATTTAACATTATTTTCGTCTTGTCCATGTTCATTTTAAGACCCACTTGTTGAGAGACCTTACTGAGGCCATCGAGCATTGTGCTTAGGTCTTCCATAGTCTCAGCCATGACCACGATATCGTCAGCGAATCGGAGGTGGGATATGTACTCGCCGTTGATATTGATGCCGAGTCCACCCCAGTCCAGAAGCTTAAAAACATCTTCCAGGGCGGCGGTGAACAGTTTCGGAGATATAACGTCTCCCTGTCTCACCCCTCGCTGCAACTGGATAGGTTTCGAGTTCTGGTCCTGGAGGCGAACCGACATGGTGGCGTTTTCATACAGACACTTCAACACCTCGATGTATCGATGGTCAATTTGGCACCGCTGGAGAGACTGTATCACAGCCCAGGTTTCGACTGAATCAAAGGCCTTCTCATAGTCCACAAACGCCAAGCATAGTGGCTGATTGTACTCTTCGGTCTTCTGTATAATCTGCCGCAGCGTATGTATGTGGTCTATGGTACTAAAGCCTTTTCGGAAACCGGCTTGTTCGGGAGGCTGGAAGTCGTCAAACCTGCGTGCGAGACGATTCGTAATGACTCTCGAAAACAGCTTGTAGACATGGCTCAGAAGTGAGATGGGTCTGTAGTTCTTCAGCAGAGTATTGTCACCCTTTTTGAAGAAAAGCACGACCACACTTCTGTGCCATGCCTTAGGCGTTTGTCCCTCGAGTATAACGGAATTAAATAACTTCTGAAGAGCTTTAAGTACCGGTGTTCCACCTGCTTTCAGAAGTTCAGCCGTAATTCCATCATCACCCGGTGCCTTGTTGTTCTTGAGCTGTTTGAGAGCCATTCTAATCTCGTACAGGCTGACGTCCGGGATATCTTCGGTATAGTGTCGGGTTAGTCTGGCTCTTGGGTCTTCAGCCAGATCGCTGACAGGCAAACGTGTGGTCTTGTACAATTGTCCATAGAACTTCTCAACTTCTTCCAGCAACTCAGTCTTAGACGATATGGTCCTGCCGTCCTCAGTCTTCAGCTTGGTCAGTTGGCTTTGTCCAACAGACAGATCTCTCGCGAACACTTTTGAGCCTTTGTTGTGCTCAATCGCCTCTTTAATACAATTTGTATTATAATGGCGTAAATCGCGAGTTAGGGACTTAGAGATCTGCCTGTTTACTTGCCGATACTGAGTAGCGTCTTCAGAGGACTGCAAAACCAATCTGCGTCTTTCTTCCATGAGGTTGCTGGTGAAGTCGGAGATTTTTTTGGTTCTGTTTGAACGGCGAGTTTAAAAAAAAAAAGAAATACATTATTAGAATAGAACGTACTAATAGCTGGGTTAGCTTTTGTACCGGACTTAATAGATTGACACCCATGTCTAAAATTTGGACTACTATGTGTAAATTTAACAAATCTTATTCTACAACCAGTCGAAGAGTTAATACTAGTACTCATTGGGTTAGTCAGTTCTTAAGAAAATACACTTCTGACTATGTTCCTGAGTTGTTAGAAATGGACAGCTTCAATATTAACTCTAACAATAGTTATTTGTTAGGTGAATTCTCACTAGATGAACTCCTTTCTGCGATTAAATCGAGAAGGGACACTGCTGTAGGCCTTGACAACATTTCATATAAGATGTTTCGTTTAATGAACTCTGTGAGTTTAAATAAATTCTTAGATATTTTAAATTTTCTCTGGGTATCTTCAATTATTCCTGAAGAATGGAAAACTGATTGTCTAGTCCCAGTCTTAAAACCTGGTAAAGATGAACAAAACCCTGACTCATATCGCCCAATTGCTTTAACTTCTTGTGTTGGTAAAATATTTGAACAATTAATTAAGCAACGCCTAGAATTCTATTTAGAAAGCAATCATATATTACCTAACAACCAATTTGGTTTTAGACGTGGATATTCTGCAAGAGAAAGTTTAGCTCACCTGTTTCAAGATATTAAGTCTGCATTTAACCAACAAAAACATCTTATATGTGTTTTTCTGGATATTGTAGGTGCCTTCAATAATGTGAATCATTCGGTATTGACCACTATTCTCTCTTCCATAGGAATCCCTGATAAGTTAGTAAAATGGATTTACAGTTTTATAAATGGGCGAGAAGTGTTTGTTAAAGTCAACAATAATTTAATAGGTCCTAGACTCTCCCACTTAGGTGTATGTCAAGGCGGAATTTTGAGTCCTTTATTATACATTATATATATTCATCGCTTAAATGAGATACTTGGTGGAAACACAAGTAATTTACAATTCGCTGATGACCTGGCCATTTATTGTACAGGAAGCAACATAAAAAAATCTTACAACTATATAAATAATGCTTTATTCAGACTTAGTAAATACTTTACAGATTTAAACTTGGATGTAAATGCTAATAAAAGTAAAATTGTATTTTTTTGTAAAAATAGATTACATTTAACTGGTTCAAATATTTCCTATAATGGAGTGTCTCTTCCAGTAGTTGATGAGGCTCGATTTTTAGGAGTCTTATTCCAAAGTAAATTAAGCTGGGGAAGATATGTCGATTGCTTGAGTGATCGAGCAATGAAAGCCACTAACATTCTCAGATCTTTGGTTGGCACTCAATGGGGAGCTGATCCAAAGATTCTTCTTATTTTATACAAAGCACTAGTTCGAAGCCATTTTGATTACGCCTTCTTCTGTTTCTGTTCAGATTACAGGCTAGTTGATAAACTGGAAAAAATCCAAAATATAAATTTAAGATTAATATTAGGTGCTATGAAAACTTCTCCTATAAACTCTATGCAAATCGAATGCTTTCTCCCACCTTTAATTATTAGATTTTCTCAACTTAAATACAAGTTAACTTTAAAATTAATTTCTTCCCATAATAATTTACTTTTATCCAAGCTTTTAAGGAATTCAATTAATACCTTCCTGAATTCAGATATTTCAACTATTACAGATTTACTGTCGCAAATGAATATTTATAGAGGTTTTTGTTTGCCTTGTTATGAATTTGATTATGAGAGTAAATTTTTCCACATGAATATAGAGATTGATAAAGAACTAAGATGCAAATTTGATGTATACAGAAAATTATCAGAGTGGTCAGAATATAGAAAAATTTACACAGACGGAGCTAAAAATATTAACAATGTTTCTATGTCTATGTATGATCCTGTTCTAAAAAGGGCCTCTGGCTACAAACTACCTAAATTTGCAAGTATTTTTACTGCTGAAGCTTATGCAATTTTGATGGCTATGGTATGGACTATATAGAATCATCCGATATTAGCAAATGGATAGTTATTTCTGATAGCATGAGTGTTTTATTGGCACTTTCTAATCCGGCATACAAATCTGATACATCCTTCTTAATTTACAAAATTAGACAGAAATACTATAATCTCACTACATTGCTTCACAAAGATGTTTCTCTATTTTGGACTCCTTCGCATATTGGCGTTGATGGTAATGAAAAAGCCGACGAGCTAGCCAGATACATAACTACTTGTCAAGTGGATGCTGAAATCAGGAATGTTGACTTACCATCTTCGGACCTAATGGTTTTTGTCAAGAATTACATTCATGATAAGTGGAATACACATTGGCACCAATCTTTGCAGAATAAGGGCAAATGGTATGCTGAAATTGTTCATGATATTAAAAAACCCTGGTTTATTCAAGGCAACCTCTCAAACAGAAAGTTTTTTTCAACCATCTGCAGACTCAGAATTGGTCATGGTCGTTTTAACGAACACTTGCACAGGATTAATATGATCACTTCGCCTTCCTGTAGTCATTGTACCTCAGGAGAAGTCCAATCGCTGCATCACATCTTTTTTGAATGTCAAAAGTTCCATATTCAGAGACTTATCTTGACTGATCGACTATTAGAAATCTACCAAGAAGTCCTGGCCATCCCGCGTTCGCTACAGGAGCTTCTTAAAAACAGAGAAACTTTTTATGCCATATTTGAATACATTAGGACTACGATTTGCGAAATCTAAAAATAATGAAGACAGAAGAAGACAGCAAAAGTTGCTTACTATAAATGACATGAAGACAGATAATGAAAACCGTTAAAGACGAAACTGGTAATGACAAAAATCGATGAAGATGTTTACTTCAATGAAGAAAAATAATAAAGGATTAGACACGACAGACAAAAAATTTTTTACCTGTATGATTCAGTTTTATTATAAAACAAGATGAAATGGAAACTAGAATACGACAGACTAGGCTGTATGGTCTTAGTCACCTTTGCCTTTTCCGCGCTTTTGAAAGCCGGAAAGAAGAAACCAAAAAAAAATAAAAAAAATAGTAGTGATCTGTGGACCGAGCGCCACTAGATTGCAGCCCGTGGATTGCGTACAGTATTGTCCACCCCATAGATATAGAAATGTACTTTTAGGTACTTAAATAATAAGTACCTAATAAACAATTTGTAACTGATACATAATTTGACGAAATAATTCGTAATTATGTCATAAAAGTTTTTATCGATACTTCTGACGTCACCGCTTTGTCAAGCACTATCGTAATCAAACAATTTACTTCCTTACACATTTATTTCGCGAATTTAGTTTAAAATCACATAATATACTTAAATATATACATAGGAAACTAAATAATATTGAAAACATCTCTTTCCGAGCCGATTACTTGCCGAAATTAAGCAAAATATGGTTCGAAAAATTCCATTGACAAAATCGTATTTACCTGTGAAAAGTGTTTATTCGGATTATTTCGCCTTGTAACGTCACATCCAGGTACAGAACACGAGACCATAATTGTAAAACGTAAATATTCACAATTTTTATCGAAGAATCAGCCTAAAAAAACACAAATTTCACTGCCACGTACAACACACCGGGACGCTATGGCCTCTTACTCTACTCGCGAAAACAATGACATATTGGTACTTCATTCGCTGTCTCTTTTTCTCACGGGCGGTTTGCACTTGATTAGAGTTTCTCGCTCCCACGCTTCATGTATCTTTACGGCGCGCCGCGCGCATCCTAAATCTATGGTCCACCCCATCATTTCGCGGCCCGTATTGCGTGGTTCTACGCGTACACAAATTACAGCCCGTGTTCTACGGCTACACTAACTACGCAGCGGACGGCTCAGTTCCAGGGCTTAATTTGAACGCCCTATAGTTTGCAGACTACGGATGACGGGGGTATAGTTCATGTTAGAGGTCACATACTCACGTAGTTTATGAATCAAATTGTACAGGCTATAGATTACGTTCCGTAGTTGGCAGGGTGTAGATTGTGTACAAATAGTTCCAATACATCAGTCCACGAACTACGGGGTGTACACTACAGGCTGCAAACTATCAGCCCGGGCGATAGTAGACGCACCGTGGAACACGGCCCGTATTTTGTGTACTGAATTGCTCAGGGGTATAGTTCATGTCATAAATTTGACCCCGTAAATGTTAATCAGTTTCCCATTTCTGCCTATCAATTCTTATGGGTGCGTTCAGTAAAAGGCCTTATCACATCTGTGCATAGAGGTACCTATGCGTAACATAACAATCAACCTGGACATGAACAACTTGGTACTCTATAATAGGTAATCTTTCCTAGTAATTGTAGATTAACTTTGGCAGTGTCGATTAAAACAGTAAGAGTTGTAATAAATCTCATTGTATAATCAAGAATAGAATAATGAAAGAAAGAAAGAAAGAAATAAAGTTTATTCGGCAAAAAATAAATAGAAAAATAATTACAATATTAGGTACTTAATTGAAATAAACTATAGCTAAAGATTAAAACTAAAATTAAATTTTATGCCGAATAGGTCCAAGACTCAGCATGGTGCTGTGGTTTTATTATCTAAAGCCACAGCGCTGATATTCTGTCCGGACCCAAAGGAGGGGAGAAAAAGGGGTGGGCCTACGTACAGAGCGGACTCACTTATCACATTGTAGGATTTAATTGGTGTGAAGGTGATCAATCGGTAAATACAATATTATTATGGTTATAATTACAGTAAAAGGTTATAATCATTATAGGTTGTAATAAAAATAATTATAATAAGTTAGGTTGGTTTACGATAAATAAATTAAAAAAAAAATGAATAAATATATACTAGAAGGACGACGGACAACAGCTGGAGTAGTTTCATACGTCACACGAGATGGGCGGTACGCCCGGCTTTTTGTTCCTCAAGACAAAACGTACTAATTTTATGCTTGAATCTGAAAACCGAGACGCACTCTCTTAGAGGTGGAGGTAGGTTGTTCCAGATTTTACTCGCAGCGTATTTAAAACTACCCCGGAAAGTAGTTGTTTTGTGTCGCGGAATGACCAGTAAATACGACGATGCTCGGGTACAGTATTTATTTGTATTGCTGGACCAAGTAAGTTTATCATAGAGATATTTTGGTTTTTTACTTTTAATAATACCAAACAGTAACACAGCTAAATGTTTGTAACGTCGGGATTTCATGTTAAGAACATTTACACTATTGAGATACGGAGTGATATGGCTTCTACGTGCTGGGATATCAAGACAGAATCTAGTATACATGCATTTTGTATACGCTGTGTTAAACGGATTGTCCTGTGTAGTAAGCGAGGGCCATACACAACATCACCATAGTTTAGTTTAGAAAGAATTAAACTGTCCACAAGTAGCTGTCTGACTGACACGCTAAGGAATTCTCGTATCTGATAGAGTATTTTCAGACGATAAAAGCAATTTTTGACAACACCAGCTATATGCTTCTCAAATCTCAGACTAGCGTCTAGAGTCAAACCAAGATTACGAGCAGTGTGAACATATTCTATCTTTTCTCCGGCTACTATTATGTTAGGTTGTTGAAACAAAACCTTTTTTACGAGGTGTTTGGAACCAAGCACCATGAATTTTGATTTCACAGGATTAAGGACTAAACAGTTGCGATTTGACCAATGTACCAACCTCTTGAGGTCGCTATTAATGCTCACAAGAGCCCGATCCAAATTTTCAGGTGTAAAAGAAAGATAAAGTTGTACGTCATCTGCGTACATCTGGTATCTACAATTGTGAAAACAAGTTGTCATATCACTGCTGTAAAGTATGAACAGCAGAGGGCCAAGAATAGATCCCTGTGGCACACCACGTACAACTGGACAAAAAACTGAAGAGTCAGATGAGCCAGTGTCATCGCTCATTTCTACCTTTTGAAAGCGCTGTGATAGGTAACTTTCAAACCATTTAACAGTGTTCACGTCGAAACCATAATATGACATTTTGGACAGCAGCAGATTTAAATTGATGCAGTCGAAAGCGCGGGAGAAGTCCAGTAGGACCATAATAGTGACTTGATCTGCGTCTTGTGCTTCAAGGATATTGCTAGAGACGTCAAGCAATGCAGTGGATGTGCTGCGACCATTACGAAAGCCTGATTGAACATCAGACAGTACAGAAAAAGATTCAAGGAATTCAGTTAATTGAGCGTAGACAACCTTTTCTAGGACTTTAGATAAACAAGGCAGGATGCTTATTGGCCTAAGCTCTTTGATACTGTCGGATTAATAACCTTAGGTATTGGATGAACCAGTGCCTTCTTCCGGAGCGTCGGAAAAGTACTAGAGGTAATCGAACAATTTACGATAGCAGTAATGGCCTCCAAAGAATGGGGGAGCGTCATCAAAATCATTTCTAGAGTTAAACCATCTACTCCCGTTGCATTAGATTCTAAACCGTTAATGAACTTGAGTACTACAATCTCATTTACTGTTGTAAGGGAAAATTTCGTTTATTCCCATCTGCCCCCTTCAGAGCTTGCCACCGGGGTGGCGGTTGGGACTAATTAGGTGACGTTCGCCACCACCGTTTATTCCCATCTGCCCCCTTCGGAGCTTGCCACCGGGGTGGCGGTTGGCACTAAATTTAGTGCGTTTATTCCCATCTGCCCCCTTCGGAGCTTGTCACCGGGGTGGCGGTTGGCACTAATTAGATGACGTTCAGCACCACCGTTTATTCCCATCTGCCCCCTTCGGAGCTTGCCACCGGGGTGGCGGTTGGCACTAAATTTGGTGCGTTTATTCCCATCTGCCCCCTTCGGAGCTTGCCACCGGGGTGGAGGTTGGCACTAATTAGGTGGCGTTTACCGCCCCGGTGATCGATGGCACCTATTTAGTTTCATCTGCCCCCCTCGTAGTTATATTACAGGGGTTTAAAGGGTTTATCGCATTTCGTATTGGACATTATCAATGGAAATTAATATAAAACCTAACTGTATATCATGAGCAATAAAAATTATGTTTAAAATAAATAATTTTGGAATTCTTATAGTTAGTAATTATTATAAAAATAATTTACATGGATAAATGAATTTCTTAAATAAAGATGAGCAATAAAGATGTATATTAATGGATAATAAATGGAACTTTTATTTTAATTACTAATTCTAATTCATAAATACAAATAATTCCAAAATTATTTATTTTAAACATATTTTTTATTGCTCATGATATACAGTTAGGTTTTATATTAATTTCCATTGATAATGTCCAATACGAAATGCGATAAACCCTTTAAACCCCTGTAATATAACTACGAGGGGGGCAGATGAAACTAAATAGGTGCCATCGATCACCGGGGCGGTAAACGCCACCTAATTAGTGCCAACCTCCACCCCGGTGGCAAGCTCCGAAGGGGGCAGATGGGAATAAACGCACCAAATTTAGTGCTAACCGCCACCCCGGTGGCAAGCTCCGAAGGGGGCAGATGGGAATAAACGGTTGTGCTGAACGTCATCTAATTAGTGCCAACCGCCACCCCGGTGACAAGCTCCGAAGGGGGCAGATGGGAATAAACGCACTAAATTTAGTGCCAACCGCCACCCCGGTGGCAAGCTCCGAAGGGGGCAGATGGGAATAAACGGAAAATTTACCTTCACAGTACCTGTGGAACTCAAAATAAGTCATGTCAGATAGATTAGCAATGGTTTCACCAGGAACATCTAGAAAATGCTTGTTCACTGCCGTTGGATCCCGCAGATGCAATGGAAGTACCAGATCACTTTTAGGTGGAAGGGCTGAAGATTTGATAATGACATGACCATCTTTGATGAATAGTAATGTGTATCTAGAACGAAAGTGTTTACGTGCTTGTAACTTGTGCACTAATGGATAAGCTTTCTAAAACGTTGTATACAAATAGCAACACCAATTAAAAAAAAATAACACGTAATGAGAGCAACATGAATAAATGTTCTTTCAAAGTATCTTAGGATTAACAGGTATCCAGGTGGGAAAATGGATTTTTACAGGCGCTGTTTAGATTAAGGGAATTGCTATTAGTAGAAGGCAGCCGATAACCCCTATAGGCAGTTTAAAAACTTTGGGTAGCGTGACTCGCCACTAGCTGTACAACCTCCACCAACCCGGATTTGGCCCCCGTGTGTGGAGTATGGCCTAACCAAAGTATATATATTAGTACTTACTAACATACAGTATGGATACTCCCTGCCGCTCTCTAGATTGCGACCTCACCCCCTCGTCACCCAGATTGATACAGATTGGTTACAGTTTGATTGTCGACCGAATATAATTTTTCATCATTCCTTTATTGAAATGTCATGGCCCGTTGTATGAAGTGTCCAGAGTGTGGCCTAACCTTCCCGAGCTTGGGAAGAGCCCGCCCCCCAGCAGTGGGGACGTTAGAATCCATGGGCGTTGCCAGCTAATGGGTCAATGGGGGAGCAAATTGATTGATAGAGGAAGTGTAGGTGTAGAAAGAGGCAAGCGAAGCGAACCTGAAGCAACCAACCAACCAGCCAACCAACCAACCAACCAACCAACCAACCAACCAACCAACCAACAACCAACCAACCAACCAACCAACCCACCAACCAACCAACCAACTGCAAACCAGGCAGCCAATTAACCGCCCGGCCAGCCAACCAGCCAGCCAATTAACCGCCCGGCCAGCCAACCAGCCAGCCAATTAACCGCCCGGCCAGCCAACCAGCCAGCCAATTAACCGCCCGGCCAGCCAACCAGCCAGCCAATTAACCGCCCGGCCAGCCAACCAGGCATCCAATTAACCGCCCGGCCAGCCAACCAGGCATCCAATTAACCGCCCGGCCAGCCAACCAGGCAGCCAATTAACCGCCCGGCCAGCCAACCAGGCAGCCAATTAAACGCCCGGCCAGCCAACCAGCCAGCCAATTAACCGCCCGGCCAGCCAACCAGGCAGCAAATTAACCGCCCGGCCAGCCGACCAGGCAGCCAATTAACCGCCCGGCCAGCCAATCAGGCAGCCAATTAACCGCCCGGCCAGCCAACCAGGCAGCCAATTAACCGCCCGGCCAGCCACCCAGGCAGCCAATTAACCGCCCGGCCAGCCAACCAGGCAGCCAATTAACAGCCCGGCCAGCCAACCAGGCAGCCAATTAACCGCCCGGCCAGCCAACCAGGCAGCCAATTAACCGCCCGGCCAGCCAACCAGGCAGCCAATTGACCGCCCGGCCAGCCAACCAGGCAGCCAATTGACCGCCCGGCCAGCCAACCAGCCAGCCAATTAACCGCCCGGCCAGCCAACCAGGCAGCCAATTAACCGCCCGGCCAGCCAACCAGGCAGCTAATTAACCACCCGGCCAGCCAACCAGGCAGCCAATTAACCGCCCGGCCAGCCAACCAGGCAGCCAATTAACCGCCCGGCCAGCCAACCAGGCAGCCAATTAACCGCCCGGCCAGCCAACCAGGCAGCCAATTAACCGCCCGGCCAGCCAACCAGGCAGCCAATTAACCGCCCGGCCAGCCAACCAGGCAGCCAATTAACCGCCCGGCCAGCCAACCAGGCAGCCAATTAACCGCCCGGCCGGCCAACCAGCCAGCCAATTAACCGCCCGGCCAGCCAACCAGGCAGCCAATTAAACGCCCGGCCAGCCAGCCAATTAACCGCCCGGCCAGCCAACCAGCCAGCCAATTAACCGCCCGGCCAGCCAACCAGCCAACCAATTAACCGCCCGGCCAGCCAACCAGCCAGCCAATTAACCGCCCGGCCAGCCAACCAGGCAGCCAATTAACCGCCCGGCCAGCCAACCAGGCAGCAAATTAACCGCCCGGCCAGCCGACCAGGCAGCCGATTAACCGCCCGGCCAGCCAATCAGGCAGCCAATTAACCGCCCGTCCAGCCAACCAGCCAGCCAATTAACCGCCCGGCCAGCCAACCAGCCAGAAAATTTACCGCCCGGCCAGCCAACCAGCCAGCCAATTAACCGCCTGGCCAGCCAACCAGCCAGCCAATTTACCGCCCGGCCAGCCAACCAGGCAGCCAATTAACCGCCCGGCCAGCCAAACAGGCAGCAAATTAACCGCCCGGCCAGCCGACCAGGCAGCCAATTAACCGCCCGGCCAGCCAACCAGGCAGCCAATTAACCGCCCGGCCAGCCAACCAGGCAGCCAATTAACCGCCCAGCCAGCCAACCAGGCAGCCAATTAACCGCCCGGCCAGCCAACCAGGCAGCCAATTGACCGCCTGGCCAGCCAACCAGGCAGCCAATTGACCGCCCGGCCAGCCAACCAGGCAGCCAACTACCCGCCCGGCCAGCCAACCAGGCAGCTAATTAACCGCCCGGCCAGCCAACCTGGCAGCCAATTAACCGCCCGGCCAGCCAACCAGGCAGCCAATTAACCGCCCGGCCAGCCAACCAGGCAACCAATTAACCGCCCGGCCAGCCAACCAGGCAGCCAATTAACCGCCCGGCCAGCCAACCAGGCAGCCAATTAACCGCCCGTCCAGCCAACCAGGCAGCCAATTAACCGTCCGGCCAGCCAACCAGGCAGCCAATTAACCGCCCGGCCAGTCAACCAGGCAGCCAATTAACCGCCCGGCCAGCCAACCAGCCAGCCAATTAACCGCCCGGCCAGCCAACCAGGCAGCCAATTAACCGCCCGGCCAGCCAAACAGGCAGCCAATTAAACGCCCGGCCAGCCAAACAGGCAGCCAATTAACCGCCCGGCCAGCAAACCAGCCAGCCAATTTACCGCCCGGCCAGCCAACCAGCCAGCCAATTAACCGCCCGGCCAGCCAACCAGCCAGCCAATTAACCGCCCGGCCAGCCAACCAGCCAGCCAATTAACCGCCCGGCCAGCCAACCAGCCAGCCAATTAAACGCCCGGCCAGCCAACCAGCCAGCCAATTAACCGCCCGGCTAGCCAACCAGCCAGCCAATTAACCGCCCGGCCAGCCAACCAGGCAGCCAATTAACCGCCCGGCCAGCCAACCAGGCAGCCAATTAACCGACCGGTGAGCCAAACAGGCAGCCAATTAACCGCCCGGCCAGCCAACCAGCCAGCCAACCAGCCAGCCAATTAACCGCCCGGCCAGCCAACTAGCCAGCAAATTAACCGCCCGGCCAGCCAACCAGGCAGCCAATTAACCGCCCGGCCAGCCAACCAGGCAGCCAATTAACTGCCCGGCGAGCCAACCAGGCAGCCAATTAACCGCCCGGCCAGCCAACCAGGCAGCCAATTAACCGCCCGGCCAGCCAACCAGCCAGCCAATTAACCGCCCGGCCAGCCGACCAGCCAGCCAATTAACCGCCCGGCCAGCGAACCAGCCAGCCAATTAACCGCCCGGCCAGCGAACCAGCCTGCCAATTAACCGCCCGGCCAGCCAACCAGGCAGCCAATTAACCGCCCGGCCAGCCAACCAGCCAGCCAATTAACCGCCCGGCCAGCAAACCAGCCAGCCAATTAACCGCCCGGCCAGCCAACCAGCCAGCCAATTAACCGCCCGGCCAGCCAACCAGCCAGCCAATTAACCGCCCGGCCAGCCAACCAGCCAGCCAATTAACCGCCCGGCCAGCCAACCAGCCAGCCAATTAAACGCCCGGCCAGCCAGCCAATTAACCGCCCGGCCAGCCAACCAGCCAGCCAACCAGCCAGCCAATAACCGCCCGGCCAGCCAACCAGCCAGCCAATTAACCGCCCGTCCAGCCAACCAGCCAGCCAATTAACCGCCCGGCCAGCCAACCAGCCAGCCAATTAACCGCCCGGCCAGCCAACCAGGCAGCAAATTAACCGCCCGGCCAGCCAACCAGCCAGCCAATTAACCGCCCGTCCAGCCAACCAGCCAGCCAATTAACCGCCCGTCCAGCCAACCAGCCAGCCAATTAACCGCCCGGCCAGCCAACCAGCCAGCCAATTAACCGCCCGGCCAGCCAACCAGGCAGCAAATTAACCGCCCGGCCAGCCGACCAGGCAGCCAATTAACCGCCCGGCCAGCCGACCAGGCAGCCAATTAACCGCCCGGCCAGCCGACCAGGCAGCCAATTAACCGCCCGGCCAGCCAACCAGGCAGCCAAATAACCGCCCGTCCAGCCAACCAGCCAGCCAATTAACCGCCCGGCCAGCCAACCAGCCAGCCAATTAACCGCCCGGCCAGCCAACCAGCCAGCCAATTAACCGCCCGGCCAGCCAACCAGCCAGCCAATTAACCGCCCGGCCAGCCAACCAGCTAGCCAATTAACCGCCCGGCCGGCCAACCAGCCAGCCAATTAACCGCCCGGCCGGCCAACCAGGCAGCCAATTAACTGCCCGGCCGGCCAACCAGGCAGCCAATTTACCGCCCGGCCAGCCAACCAGGCAGCCAATTAACCGCCCGGCCAGCCAACCAGCCAGCCAATTAACCGCCCGTCCAGCCAACCAGGCAGCCAATTAACCGCCCGGCCAGCCAAACAGGCAGCCAATTAACCGCCCGGCCAGCCAAACAGGCAGCCAATTAACCGCCCGGCCAGCCAACCAGCCAGCCAATTTACCGCCCGGCCAGCCAACCAGCCAGCCAATTAACCGCCCAGCCAGCCAATGAACCGCCCGGCCAGCCAACCAGCCAGCCAATTAACCGCCCGGCCAGCCAACCAGCCAGCCAATTAAACGCCCGGCCAGCCAACCAGCCAGCCAATTAACCGCCCGGCTAGCCAACCAGCCAGCCAATTAACCGCCCGGCCAGCCAACCAGCAAGCCAATTAACCGCCCGGCCAGCCAACCAGCCAGCCAATTAACCGCCCGGCCAGCCAACCAGCCAGCCAATTAACCGCCCGGCCAGCCAACCAGCCAGCCAATTAACCGCCCGGCCAGCCAACCAGCCAGCCAATTAACCGCCCGGCCAGCCAAACAGCCAGCCAATTAACCGCCCGTCCAGCCAACCAGGCAGCCAATTAACCGCCCGGCCAGCCAACCAGGCAGCCAATTAACCGCCCGGCCAGCCAACCAGGCAGCCAATTAACCGCCCGGCCAGCCAATTAACCGCCCGGCCAGCCAATTAACCGCCCGGCCAGTTAACCGCCCGGCCAGCCAACCAGGCAGCCAATTGACCGCCCGGCCAGCCAACCAGGCAGCCAATTGACCGCCCGGCCAGCCAACCAGGCAGCCATTAACCGCCCGACCAGCCAACCAGGCAGCCAATTAACCGCCCGGCCAGCCAACCAGGCAGCCAATTTACCGCCCGGCCAGGCAGCCAATTAACCGCCCGGCCAGCCAACCAGGCAGCCAATTAACCGCCCGGCCAGCCAGCCAGCCAGCCAACCAACCGCCCGGCCAGCCAACCGCCCGGCCAGCCAACCAGCCAGCCAACCAACCGCCCGGCCAGCCAACCAGCCAGCCAACCAACCGCCCGGCCAGCCAACCATTATTTAATCAATTCCTCGTTCTCAACTGGAACATTTCCTGAACTCTTGAAAATTTCAATAGTGAAGCCACTGTTTAAAAAAGGCAGTAAAGAAGAAGTCAAAAATTACGTTAATCCCAATTTTTTCAAAGATATATGAAACGTGCATGCTTAAGAGACTTCTTGAATTTTGTGATAAATATAAGCTTATTAATGATGAACAATTTGGATTTCGGAAAGGAAAATCGACTACACTAGCTCTTTTCTCTCTACTTCAAATTATTCTGACTAATGTTAACAAAAATTTTATGACTACAGGGCTTTTCCTTGATCTTTCTAAGGCATTTGACAGAATTCAGCATGACATACTACTTTCCAAATTAGAAACGATTAGAGGTCCTACGCTTCAATGGATATCATCATACCTAGTTAACAGACAACAATGTGTAGTTATTAAAAAATCAGACAGCAAAAACAACATAGCATCGTACTCCTCTAAATATAAGACAAATAAATATGGCGTTCCTCAGGGAAGTGTGTTGGGACCAATCTTATTTATACTATACGTAAATAGTATTACTGACATAACTAATCATAAATGCATTTTATACGCTGATGATATTTCCATTATAGTAACTTCTGACAAAAAGAGTACTTCAATCGAGGAACATGAAAACGACATTAATAATACATTAGAAAAAATAATAGACTGGCTTGACATTAATAATTTGAAAATTAACTTGAATAAAACTAATTATATACAATTTAATAAGTCTTTTAATAATAAATATAATTATAATTTAGACATTCAGTATGAAAATTATACAATCAACGAGGTTAATAAACATACATTTCTAGGAATAACTATAGATCAGAATATAAACTGGAAACCACAAATAGATAATGTATGCTGTAAAATAAATAGATTTCTGTATGCTCTCAAACAGGTCAAAAATTGCACTAACATGAAAACGGCTTTATTAACATACCGTGCATACGTAGAGTCAGTTTTACGTTATGGTCTTATAGCTTGGGGAAATAGTACTGACATGAATCGAGCCTTTATTGCTCAAAAAAAATGTATTCGCGCTATGTATGGAATCCCACCCTTCGTATCTTGTAGATCACTCTTCAATAGACTTGGTGTTTTACCGCTACCCTTGCTCTACATTTATGAAATTTGTATATTTGTACGGACAAATAACGGACTATTTAAAAGAGCATGTGATGGAAGGATCAGATCCCGCAGGGACCCAGAAAAGCTAGTGTTTCAAGAAATTCCCAGGTCATTTGTATATGATAAAAGTTGCCTGACGATGTGTATTCGCATGTATAACAAAATACCACATGAAATTAAGGATCTAAACAATAAACAATTTAATATCAAATTACATGAGTGGCTGAATGACACAGACTGTTAGAGTATTAAAGACTTTTTAAATTTCTAGATTACTTTAGATGAAGATTGACTTTATTTTGTATGTTTGTGATTAAGATTAAAATATTTTGCATAGGTATATATACCGTATATATATATAATAACCGATTTTGATGATTCTTTTTTTGTTGGAAAGAAGATATCCCAAGGGTGGTTACCATGATAAGAAAACCAGGATCTGTTGATGCAATCCCAGGGAAATTGAGGGTAACCCTCTATATATAATCTCTCTATATATAACCCTATATATATATATATATACGGTCGAATTGAGAAACACTTTTTTTGAAGTCGTTTAAAAATCATCATCATTATATTAGCCGAAAAACGTCCACTGCCCGACAAAGGCCTCCCCAAGGATTTCCACGACGGCCGGACCTGCGCTGCCCGCATCCTGCGGTTTCCCGCGGCTTTCACCAGATCGTCAGTCCACCGCGTGAGAGGCCTACCTACACCATCTTTTCCGGTGCGCGGTCGCCACTCAAGAATTGTACTACCCTAACGGCTATCTGTTCTACAAGTTATATGCCCTGCCCACTGCCACTTCAGTTTAGCATTCTGTGAGCTATGTCGGTTACTGTGGATCTCCTCATTTCTGATTCGATCGCGTTGACCTTGAGCCTTCTTATGAGGCCCATTGTAAGCGACCATGTCTCAGTTCCGTATGTCATCACTGGCAACACACAATGGTCAAAGACCTTTGTTTTGAGACTGCGGTATTTGGTGCGTGAAGATATTGCGAAGCGTCCCGAACGCTGCCCAGCCGAGTTGGATTCGTCGATTGATCTCTTTCTTGAAGTTGGACCTACCTATATGGCTGGACTGTTTGTCCCAGGAAAACATATTCGTCAACAACTTCCAGTGTAGAGTTTCTAACCTTTAGAAGGGACAGAAGCCATGAACAAACAAAAAATATGCCGGGTTGGGTATCAAATGACTGGGTTGGTATTTTATTTTGTACAATAAATAGTATATAAACAAACATAGAAACAAATAAAATGGCTTAATTAGCTCATTTAAAAAAAGCTGTTGTTAGTGGCTTTGCTTGCATGCACCCGATAAATGGGAATTATCCATTATTCAAGAAATAAAATAATAAACCATTATTTAAGAAGCCAAAGATCCTCCCCCTTCAATGTCTTTACATCTTTGAAATATCTAAATTTGCAAGAGATCATCCTGACCTCCTTATGACAGCTAAACATATTATGTTTCCGAGAAACACCAGAAATCAAAAAAGACTTGTACATGAATTTGCTCCAAAAACTTCACGCTATTTGAAAAATTGTTACTCAATGGCCATCACAGTTTGTAACAAACTACCAAAAGATTTAATAGTTATGGTACATTTCTTCTCGCTGCAAACAGCTGGTATTATTATTAAGATTTAGTTGGCTATTATAGCGTAGGTATTTACGCTTTTGTATGGGAGTGATGTATCTGTTACGAAGTAACTATTTAGTAATCTGTGGTATAGTACGGAACCATAATATCGCGAGTTCAACTCGTACTTGGCCAGTTATCCTTTTTAAAAGCTTTTATTTAACTTGCAATGTATGTATATTTGTTCGGATGAAATCTTGCAAGCTAAATTTGACCCACTTCCCGATTTTCGATTTAGCTGAAATTTTGCGTGCATATGTATATCGCGTGACAATGCATTATTAAAAGCTTGTACCTCAAAGTTTTGAGGTTTTTCGAGAATCATTCCTTTGTATACACCTAATAAAGTACCAAAATGCCAAACAAGATTCTATGTCACCTGGAAGTAGTTTAAAAAAAATTGGTAAATGGTAAGGAACCCTAATCTATTCTTTGTACACGCTTAATACTTATCTTATCTCGATGCCAGATTTCAGGTTTATAAGTTACCTCGAAGTGGTCTACTTATATATTTTGATGAGTATTAGTGATACGGAAACCTTGGTGCGCGACTAAGACACACTTGGCCATTTTTGAAAATTTTACTACCTCGATACCAAATATAAAGTTTCTGAGTCCCTTGAAAATCTATATATATATATATATTCTATATAGTATGTGTATGTTGGATATACTTAAAACTGTTTTGAAAATTTTAGCAACTAGTATCTCATCTGTGATTTTAGCACATTTTGGTTTGAGCTGTGCGTTGATAGATCAGTCAGTCAGTAATTACGTCACGAATTCTTTTCAGAAACCGTTTCTTTTTAGAAACCGTGACATAATTACTGTTTAGTTAATTAGTTGCTTAAATTTTCAAAACAGTTTTAAGTATATCCAACATACACCTAATTCCCGAGATAACTTACCACATGGTATTAGAAATAAAGTGTTTACCAAGAGAACTATGACTCAGTCAGTCATAAAGATATTCGGCCGTCCATATCTCAGAAAATGATAAAAAAAATATTTATGAAAATTGGAATTCTAGGTGTTGTTCATGAACATAATTAATTTTAGTGTTTCTTTTTCGTCAATAGGTCTTAGAAAAATAGTTGAAGGGTTATTACTTATCAAAGTGTCACAAGTAGGATTCGAATTTTGTTTATTAGTCTTTAAAAAATAATCATTAAAATATTACAAATGTCCTGAGGGTTAATATATCGCACATCCGCAAGAACAACGGCACAATTGCATTTTTTTCCTGAAATGAGTTAACAACGTCAGAATTACCTAAAAATATGAATATGCTTGGAGTAAAAACGGCACAGTTGTGTTGTCGTTAACTTTCCCTAGATGGCGAAAGTGTCATTGTCGAATTAGTGTGAAATTTTCCTGCTCTCGGAGCAAGAACGTCTGATTCACAGTTACGCGGGGGTAGCCGTAGAGTGCGGTCATGTCCTGAAGCTACATCGGCACTCCAGTAGTTGTGACATTTATATTATTCAGTATTTGGAACGACAACGGCACAACTGTATTTTAGGCTGTTGTTCTTCCAGATATTTTATTTTTGTAGACATGAATTATTGATTTGACAACGGCATAAATGTAAGTTGTGTCATTTTAACTTCAGAAAATTAAATAATATGGATGTACTAATTGGGTCGCGGTTCGAACCAACGCTCTGATGCAACCGGTCGGTTGAAAACAGGATACAGTCTATTGTAAATCTCATAAGTATGAAATGGAAGGAAAAACGGTTTTGTCAGAGCATATTTATGGAGCGCGACACTGTATGTTTTGTCATTGTTCATCCAGATTTTTTATTTTTACAACGGCATAAATGTCTGTTGTGTCATTTTAGCTCCAGTAAATCAAATTTATGGATGTACTAAAAAAATATTAGTGGTGGTTTTTGAAACTGTCAGTAATTTTATGGGCAATTTTGGTTTGCCTGCTTGCGGCACAATCGTTGCATTTCACTAGCAAAAAAATTTAAAGAGGAATATTTTAAAGCAAGTATTTTGTAGAATTTCAAGCTAATTCTGAAGACAACCTTAGTAAGTACCTATTATTTTTAGTAAAATTTATGCCTACCGCACTTAATTTTATTACTATAGATTTTAATTTGACGGTGACACGGATCAAGACGAGTCTTTAGATAGTAATGCTACTTATTGTGAATAATTATGTTTCTTTAAAAGAAAAAAAAATATTTATATTTACAATGTACTACTTTCCCGCCATGATTTTAACAATTTAGAAATTTATGTTCTTATTCGTGGTCACACGTAGAATGAGGGCGACAATTCGACAAAATTCTTACAGAAATCGGGACCAATTTATGTACCTGCACACTATATTGAGTAGTATATTCAATTAATACGAACTGCAAAAAAAACTGGCAAATCCTTTAGTGTGCACGAGATTAATTACGACGATTTCTCTGATTTGAAAAAACTTGCTGATGAGATTGAAGTTAATTTTGCAAAAAACGTCAATGGGAAAGCTATTAAGCTATCTGAAATTAAAACGACAAGATTTGTTAAAGATAGCGATACTTATTCTACCAAATCTGCGTTCGATGGCGATTGGACGGAAGTTTTGGTCAAAACCCCATCAGGACGTTCCTCTCGTAAACAAGGCATTAGGCTCAATAGACTTCAAGATATTCAATTCCAATCTGCATACACTTCTAGAATTTGTATAACAGAACGCAAAAAGGAAGATCTTTTGCAACTATTACGAAATAATATCGTGCCCAGACAGTATTCGCTTTTTCACAATTCCATCTTTTAAATAATTCAACGGTTTTACGCTCTGAACAGCATCTTACCTTGTGGTAGTTACTATTTAATGCTCTAATTACGTAGTTCTTGTAATAAACAAGAAGTTCCTTCTACACAAGATTATCTTTAAAGTGACATTACGTAAATGATAAACTGTAACATTTGAGACTGTTAATTAATTTGAGTATTAAGAATCGTAAACTATGTTGAGTATTAAATAATTTGAATAAACATTACACTAAATTGCGTATTTTTTTATTTGAGCATAGTGACACAATTACTAAAATAATAAATATTAGTTCAACAATGACACATTTGTAGAATAATAATTAAATTTATAGTAAATTTTGAATGTTGAGCAAATTATGTTTTACTTCAAGTCTACTTTTTACACAGTGAAATATATAAAGAAAATTATAAATTTCACTATGACTTCATATGTTTCCATTTGTAGCTTTTATCTCTATTCAAACATTTTTTTAAATTTCAATCCTCTCTCCTGTAATGTTTGCAATTTTGCAATTATGCCGTTCTTCTCGCGGATGTGCGATATGTCATGTTATTGTATTGAATAGAATTAATGTCAGAGCTATATATATTCCTATTTACAGTTGAAGTAATTACATCCCAAGTAGCTTTACATTTGTTCTTCTTTGATTTAATGTATTTGTTATTAAATATTTTTTTGCGATTTTTGAATACATTTTACAAGAATGTTACTGTAACGTTTGAATTTATTTTTATGTATGTCTATGTATAAGGTCTTATGTAAGGAGTAGAGTAAGTAGTGATTTCAATACTCATTGGTCCGAATTGTAAGACATAAAAAGCATATATTTGTACCTCGCGTTGATGTCTTTTGTTTGTTAAGTGAATAGGTAATCGACTATGTGGTTGTGTGTGTGTGTGTGTGTGTGTGTGTGTGTGGAGGTGTGGTAGTACGGAGCCCTCGGAGTTGTAGTTCGACTCGCACTTGGCTGGTTTTTTATGTTTTCGTTGTGTGATATTTTCGTAGTATAGTCAATGTATTTTCGCAATATTTTCTTTTCGGATTCAAGTTCAAGTGATTGATTAAATGAGCTTTGTTCGGATTTCAGTGTGTTTTATTTAAGTGAATTTCTGTTGAATGTGATATTTTCTCTTCTTCAGTTAATAAACGTTATTTTATCTTCTTCATTTAATAAACGTAGGAGGTAACCTACCTGTTGAGGTTTATCCTCATTCCTCCTCCGTTTTGCTACTGAGTAATTTTTGTGGTCGGCAATTTGAGATAGGACTCAATCAAAATGTGAGATAACATGTTGCTCGCAAGAAAGCTTTTTGTCAATTTACCGGAGGATGAAAAGTGGTGGTAAGTGTGTTTACATAAATAAATAACATTTTATAATAACGTCTTTTCTGTAATGGGTTGTTTTGCACATAACCCGCACAGTACAATAAAGAGTACTTAACGGGCTGCCATAGGGGGAGTTCGACTGTGTAATCAGTCAAACCTGACCAGACCTATTTTTGGATTTAATGGCAGCCCGGTTATGTGCACTCCAAGCCTGTAATGTCCACCTAAATCTGCCTATCCACTAGAGATGTGCAAGGATGCGTATCCAAGCTGTAAAATGGTGCGACTCTTTCTATCAACGCTGAACATGTAGCTGACTCTTTTGCAAGTATAAGCAGTGCGCTACGTACGAGTCAGCAAGTGGGGTGTACACCGCCATACTGCCTTACACACATCCCTTGTATGCCTCCCTGATACATAAACTTCACCCAGGGCGGAGGCTCTTCCACAGTGAAATCAATCAAACCTAAAAACCTAACATTGCTCACTTCGCTCGCTCACCAGCCAAAAAACATTACCCAGTCAGTGTTGGGTAGATCTTGTTGTGTATGGTTAAACCTCAAATATCAACTTGTATTAGGACTTTACGCAAACAACTTTAGCTGGCTAATCTTAAGTTTATGTTCACACCCCACCTTTAGCCGTGACATATACATACAAAAACCTCTCTCTTCTAAGGGCTTTTTCACTAAAGCTACACTGAGCTAGGCTAGGAAAAGAAACTTCTTTTACTATCCTATTGATTAATGTTCCTCGCACACTGCTTAGCTACCTCCACAGTTCTGGCACAGTCTAAGAATCCATACAGTCGTCCAACGCCTATAATAATCGCGTCATCGCCGATTTCACGAGTCACTGATCACAGTACCAAGGGTTGTCACAATACTTTACAATTAAATGAAAGAAAATGCCATTACGTAGAAAAATTACTTTAATAGTGTAAAATCGATATTTGAAGGTACCTTAGATCTCTGATATAACAGTAACTAAAAAGTTCAAAATGTCGGCCATTTTTTTCAATTCTGACAACGGATTCATGATAAGGGAGCTCAGGGACCCCCAGATATCGATTTTGGAAGCAATCGGCCCAGTAACTAAAATGTTCAAAATGGCGGCTACTGTTTTGAATTCTGACAACGGATTCGTGATAAGGGACCTCAGGGACCCCCAGATATCGATTTTGGAAGCAATCGGTCCAGTAACTAAAAAGTTCAAAATAGCGGCCATTTTTTCAATTCTAACAAGGACATTTATCGATTTTGGAAGCAATCGGTTAAGTGATTAAAAAGTTCAAAATAGCGGCAATTTTTATAAAATCTGACAATGGATACGTGATAAGGGACCTTGACAGATATTGATTTTGGAAGCAATCGGTCCACTAACTAAAAAGTTCAAAATGGCGGCCATTTTTTTCAACAACGGATTATAGTATGTATGTCATATTCGAAGAAAAACCACCCCAATAATACCTATAAAATGATCCATATCAGGATCTTCAAGGCGAGAGTGACTAGGCATTATTTGAGTTTGCGTGTACCATCCTCGACTACATCGTCACTTACCATGATGAGGTGATGATGAGATGAGAATGAGATGTCGTCTAACTCACACAAAATTTTAATTTTTAAAAAGTATCGATAATTATTATATATTATATTTATATAATAAATTATTAAAACTCTTTGTTACAATATTTTTTTAATAATTTTAAATTTATTAAAAAATAGTTGTAGCAAAATTATTAATTTGAAATTTATTAAAAAATAATTCCAACGAAAGGTTTAAATATTTATATAAATCTAAATATATATAACTCAAAGGTGACTGACTGACTGACTGACATAGTGATCTATCAACGCACAGCCCAAACCACTGGACGGATCGGGCTGAAATTATAATAAGGGCTAGTTATACTATAACGAGTGGATGCCCGCAGCTTCGCCCGCGCAGATCCCGATTTTAGCGGTTCGTTTGGGAATTTCCCAAAATCCTTTCTTAACGGATGCCTACGTCATAACATCTACCTGCATGCCAAATTTCAGCCCGATCCATCCAGTGGTTTGGGCTGTGCGTTGATAGATCACTGTCAGTCAGTCAGTCAGTCACCTTTGAGTTATGTATATTTAGATTTTAATAATTTTCAAAAATTATGAACCGTAATAAATCAAAAGATAATAATTAGCCGTGCATGAATGATTGATAATAAAAATGCAACGAAACGACTCTCAATGAATGGGCCCACTACGGACTACTGTATGGATTCTTAGACTGTGGTAATACTATGCAAGTGTTATGGATACGCTCTACTCAGGAATCTGAACAACTTAACCAATCTGTAAAATAATTGTTCTTATCATGTCGATTAAAAACTAAATTTTATTGTATAACTTGGTGCAGGCCTCCCACTCAGTGGACCGACGACCTGGTTAAGGTTGCGATAAGCCGCTTGATGCTGTATGAATATAAAGTTGACCAGCCTGATCGGTCAACTCTATAAGGAGTCGTTATTCTTTTTCTGCTGACAACGGTTGTTCAGTTTTATTAGAGTATTACCAACCCAGTCACACTGTTTGAACGTTAATATACGAACGCACAAAATTGAAAACGCCAAAAATGTTTAGAAACCACAAAATTGAGGAGTTAAACTGACGACGTTTTTTTCCAGTGATTGGTACCTACACACTTGAAATTCCATATCTTGCCATTTCACACCTATTCGCTCTAGGTATCACTGACAGCCCACTATGCAGAGCGTGCATGGAGGCTGAGGAGACTGCTGCCCACATCCTATTGGATTGCAAGGAGCTAGCACAGTACAGGGTCGTGCACCTCGGTGAGCCGAGGTCGCTTCAGGAAGTCGTCAGCAACCTTCGGGGGCTACTGGGCTGTCTTGGAGGAGCTGGACTTGCAGTGATGCCGGCCAAACACACAAAATGGGCGCAGTGGTCGCCTGGTTGCGGAAACCAGCCCGCCCCTAACAACTAATAACAACCATATCTTGAAAACTACTTAACTGATTTTGATAAAACTTGCACTGTTCCCTAAGTAAAAATATACTTAATCCTATAATTGAGGGTGCACGATGGGCGAGCCGCAAGCGGCTTGAAAGCGTGGAATTAAGTTTTACCCAGATCCTCTCATTTCTCTGGAATAAAAAGGAACCTATATTTTTCTCCACATTTCAATTTAAGCTCTGTGTAAAAATGTAATCTATAGATAAATAAGTATAATAGAGCTGTTGCTCTTAATAATTTCGTATTCAAAAACATTTCGATCGGGTATTTCGAAAACTCGAGAATTCCAGTGCAACAAAGTTTTGGTTTATTAAAAAAAACTGAACTGTTGTTTTATAAAAGTTTGTAATTTATGTTGTTTACAGCCTGGTCTCAAAATGTGAAAATAAACTGGCTAAGTGTACTTTCTTTTTTATAAAAATTATGGATTTTTCATGTTATTAAGAAGAAATTAAAAATACATATTTTTATGCATAACATTTTATTTATTAAAATTAAATCGATCGTCTTCAGGGTCAGGTCTCATATGTGTCAATTTTACATGTTGATGAGCCATGAATTTTAGTGTATCTCAAAAACATTAATACTCCAAGGACTTTTTGACAACAATAATTGATTTAAATATTTTTATATGGGAGGTCGTAGAATATTTGTGTTTCTGTTTGACTATCACATACGTCTATGAGCCACAGATTAAAAATCGTCAAAAATTTATAATTGAAAAAAGTGTGACTTTTGGGCTTCCTGAAATACCCAATTCTGAATCGGGCATTTTAAAAACCCCACAGTTCCAGTGCAAAAAAGTTTTGCGAAATAAAAAAAAAACAATCTGTGTAAATATGTTAAAACCTTGGTTAGTTATTTGTTTTAAAAAAATGTTGTTTACAGTCTGGGGTCTCACAATGTGAGAATGAACTGGCTAAGTGTACTTACTATATATTCTTTTTTTGACAATTATTGATTTTTGGTGTTACTGAAATACTATGTATTTGTGTAGGAAAAAAATGAAAAAATATACTCTTATGCATCTTTTATTTATTAAAAATACAATCAATCATCTTCAGGTCTATCATATGTTTCATAGTAACATGTTGGAAAGACAAAAGTTTCAGTGTATCGCAAAAACACCAATATGTACTTCAAGGAGTTTTTGCAACACAGGTACTTTTATTTTATATGGGAGTTGGTGGAATATTAGTTTCTGTTTGAGTAGCACGTATTATGTCTATGAGCCACATATTAAAAATCGACAAAAAGTGAAAATCCAAAAAGACTAAGGCTTTCTGAAATACTTACCCAATTCATTTACTTAAGAATATGTTTTTTAAGGTACCAAGTAACGTAACATTAGTAATTTATTGCGCTACGATACAAAATATGTTGACCAAAGTTACATAAAATAAAGCTTATATTGGCGCGCGCTGCAATGTGGCAGTTAAAAATAAACACAAAATAATATTTTCCATGTAAAAGACTCACCAATTTGAAAAATAAAACACTAATTAAAATAAACTGATTTGACCTTTATTCGACCTACCTGGACAGTAGGTAGTGGTACTCTTCCACGAGGCACTCGCCTTGCAGAGTACCAGGACAAGCGTCTTGGCGGCAAGACCTACCGTAACTGGTCCTTGTCTTCACCTTATGGTGTTGGCAGGAATAGCGGCCCCCACTGTTATGCCCTAGGGTAGGTAAGTGGGGACGCTATATCATAAACCTGGAAGTCTAGCGTATCTGGTAGATATACGAGAGGGGATGACCTTTATTCTCTAAGCAATTCAGTTGTAAATGTCAAATTGAGGTAAAATCAAGGTAACTTTGGTAGTTTTGAAGCAAGGTAACTTTTTTAACTTAATCATAACTTCAAGTATATTTTTGGGTATTAAATATATTTTATGCCATAAATATTGTTTAATTTTATAAGAAATTGTTACAATTTAAATTATTTTCCAGCATTTTCCAAACCCAAGGCCCTTAGGCTATGCAATGAGTAGAATTAGTGAGTGCTTGAAAAAAATTGGCCAAGTGTGATTTGGATACGCGCACCAAGGGTTCCTTACCATTACACCTCTCCACACGAGTACCTACCTACAACAATGATAACTATACTTTTTAAACAAAAGACATCAATGTGAGCAACAAAAATGATCTTTTTTTTCAGTTCAAACTCCTTAGAGTGAGTAAGTATGACTTGTACGACTTACACTGACTGATGGACAGTTTTTAATATTTGTTTATTACTTTAGAATTAGTACTATCATACCAAATTTCACGCTTTGATGTATTACCGTTTTTAAAATACAGAAATTACAATTAAATTTTGGGTCCCCAGGAGGCTCGAGTTTCCACACAAATTAATATAGTTCTGCTTTAATACAAAAATACATGCCGGATTGAATCCAAACTTTGTAAAATGCAAATATATTGAATAAGACGACATATCAATGTTTATACATAATTAGTTTTCGATGTATATACTAAAAATGGAAAAAAATAAGAGCAGTTTCAAATTCATTACAAAACTAAATTAAGCCTTTGTTTAGTTATTTACTACAATGAAAACTTATTATACAAACAACGATATGTGCACTAAAATTCCCAATCGTTCAGTCAACGGACAGGTGGAAACAAATGTAATTTTCCGCTTTATTTTTTTTGTTATTTGCTATTAGATCCCCCCATAATAGCACATACTTATTCTGTAAAAACTTCAGCCGGCTCTGGTAAAAAACAGCCCTTTAAAAGTTAAGGACAAACAGACAGCATTGTAGACTTAGTAACATCCCGTGATATGGCACGGAACCCTAAAAACACCCTGTTTAATAGGCAAAAATCGCAAATAAAGAAATACCCTAGTAAATACTGCATTTTATTAAAAAAAAACAGAATGGTAACGGAAGTCAAGCATTTCATGGTGATGTCACAAAATGACTGCTACTTATGGTAGAATGACTGGTAAGTAAGTATACGTAACTAAAAATGTAACCTCTTGGCTACTTATTGATTCTACTAATGAAATTGATCAACTTTCTAGGGACCCTATTTATACCTACCTGCTCAATTCCTATTTATGAGACTTGCTCATCTCATAGGTACTACATAGGAAATTAAGCAGCATAACTGTACCTATAAACAGTCCAAAGACTGTGAGTTTATAGTCATCCACCAATATCACATTTTATTTACTGCATCTGCATAGGTATTAAAGGAGTTTAAGGTACTTATTATTTTGTTTTTGTTGCTGTCATCCTATGGTACCCTAGTGGTACATACAAAGGACCTTCGTGGATCGACGCCATCCCTCAATGTCCTCTACAACTCTCCAGCGGAACCCTGCTACCCGCAGTTCGGCCTCGATGGTTGCCACGTGTGGACCGGATGGCCTATGGCCATCGATGTCCGCCTACACCCGCTCATCTGCCATGTGAACGCAACGTAACCATAGCAGAGTTATCCTATTTTCTGGGCAGTGTGTCCCTATCCACTTTCACACTCGTTGTCGTTGAGCGATTTCTCGCTCTAAAGGGCTTTGGTGACATCGCTTCGAGTAATCTTCGTTGCTGATTGTGTTCGACCAGAAGATGCTCAGTATGGAACTTATGCTTTTGTTAACGAACACTTGCAGTTTTTTCGTCAATCCTTTCGTCACTTTCCATGTCTTACAGCAGAACAGACATTACGAACGATGGAATAGATCTTGATCCGCCACGCCGGGTGAGCTGGAGTCCCAGACAGGTTTTAGCTGGGCGCACGCGCCTTTCGCCTTCTTCCTACCTAGTATTAAAATACTTATGGTGAATTCTGTACCTAAATAATTAGTAAACAAATTTTGCTAAAAATCTCAGAATAAACCAAAACAAGCATACGGCGATAAAAGTGAGGCCACTAATGTGCTTGCTTGTATGAAAGGAACTACCAAGACTACGTAACTACGTATTTTTATGGTACTCCTCACAGAATAGATAAAAGTTACTTTTTGTAAGTACCTAAATCGGTGTAGTTTTAACGTTTTGGCCCTTCTAAATCCTGCACACCTACCTAGTGGTTCTTTCTAACTTACTTATCTCAAAAAGTTTTAAATCCGACCTAAAATAGTAATATGACATCTAAGGCAATGGGCCAAAGAATAAAGACTAACGTACTAACTTACGGGACAAAAATCCTTAATTCATTACTTTTTATAATGAACGCATTCAAAGAATAACGGATTAGATGTGACGTTTACTTAACACTCAAAGGTCAATTGTCCTGAGACACGAACTACACCCCCGTAATCTACAGTACACAATCTGTAGGGTTGGTTACTTAAGCCTTGAAAGTGGCTGCTCGCTGCGTAGTTTGAGTACCGCGGAGCACAGCCTGTAGATGGCGTACCGCGGAATACGGGCTATAGTTGATGTTCGCGGGGTTGAGGTTCGACTACGGGGTCAAATCTTTTACATGAACTACACCCCTGAACACTTCAGTACACGTAATACGGGCCGTGTTCCGCGGTCCGTCTACTATTGCCCGGGCTGATAGTTTGCAGCCTGTAGTGTACACCCCGTAGTTTGTGGACTGATGTATTGGAACTATTTGTACACGATCTATAGCCTGCAAATTACGTAACTTCATCTATTAGCTCGTACAATACGGGTAAAGAAGTACGGTGGCCCTGTGGACCAAGCCAAGTTTCATGCTATCATGCTTGTATTGTATTACCGTTTTTACGATACAGCTAAATCTGTACCTATAAAAAACACGTTTTCTGTAATGGGGACACCTCTAATTTTCTCACTTTTTGTATTTGTTGTTATAGCGGCAACAGAAATACATATTCTGTAAAAGTTTTAACTGTCTAATTGATGAAATATAGCCCACTGACGGACTGACAGACAGAGGAGGCTTAGTAATAGTCCTGTTGGTCACCCGTTTGGTGTACGGAACCCTAAAAAGAAACTGATTTTTATGTCTGTGACTGTCCCCCTTCCCTTAAAATAGAAGAAATTAAAAAAAAACCGGCAGGATTTACAAATAATATTGCCCTTATTACCCTAATCCATTCAGTAGTTTTAAGGCATTTTATTTATTAGTTTTTTAGACTTAGTATGTTGTAATTGATCCCCATCCAAATCTCAACTTCATTTTTTTTTGCCATCACCATACCTTCTTCATTGCTCGCTCCTAAGTAAAAATTAATTTGTTTAAGATGTAATGCATTGTTGAGCTTATTCCCAATCCCAAGTAAAAATCGAAAAACTATCATAAATCATTCAAATCACATTTTATTATATTTCCTCATTAAAACTGCTAAAAATGTTCATATACAAATTTATACATTTTCTTATTATCATGCATTAAATGAATTGAACATTGTTACGAGCACAATGAACATTGTTATTATGAATACATGAATTATAATAATCTTAACATCATAAATAGACACAACATACTATATAATGCAATTTCTCAGTCTGTTTATTGTTATGGTCATTTTCTACCAGGTTTGGGGAGGCAAAAGCCCACTGGGAGGCTCAATAACCCCAGTTTTCAATACACTTTGAAGGAATACTTCTAATCTTGTTTTAGGGCCACCCTCATCAATATTCTGCAAGATAGCCAGGTAATCTGTGCTTATCACGTGAATTATCTTTACAAACTGCTTGCCATAAGCCTTCATGAACTCTGATCCACACACAATGAAAAAATCATGAAGTAGGGTTGCACTGATATCTGGCTCTGGTCTCAGATTTACAAATGATGCCAACCACTGCCATCCGTAACGCAAGCCATGTGGGTTTGATATGTTAATGGACCGGGGAGTCTTTGCTATCCATATGGCACAGCACAACCTGAAAATCCCTGACATTCTTTTCAGAAACTTGTCCTGCTTTTCTACAACACCCTCATCATTGTATGTATATCCTCTGGACAAGTAGAAGTCCTTGTCTGTTTCACCTTCCTTTTGAGGTAAAAACATAGGCACTGAATAGGGGCATTGCCTGTGGAAGTAAGCTTCAAGCAGCTTCCCAAATTCTGGAAACTGAGCCCAAAGAGCTACAGTCAAGGCAGCAAGAGGAAATGCTGCTTCTGGGTTACTGGAGACAAGGAGATCCCCTTGTCTTACAATCTTCTTGGCTAGTAAAGCCGTGCAGTAGTACAGTCCTTGTGGGTGCTGAGTGGCTTGCACATAACTATCCAAAACTTGAACCCTTTCACCTCTCAGTAATTTTGACAGTTTCTCAAACTTGTCCTTTATATGAATGCTACTTACAGAAGATAAAGCATTGACAGGTGTGTTCACAGCTTTTTGACAATCAAATCTAAACTTCTTCAAAGTGGAGTTCTCTAAAAGATCCTTGTACATAGATTCATACTGATCAAGAAAACTTTTCAGTTCTTGATAGTATGAATAGTTTTTAGGTGAGTGAAATAGTGGTCCAGTCTTTTTACTCTGTTCTGCTGCAGCTTGTTGCAATTGAGCGACTTCTGCAGCTTTAACTTCTAGGGCTTTCTTTTCTTCTTCCTCTTTCATCCTCAATAACTCTTCCTCTTGTTGTTTCTTCGTTTGTTCCTTTTGTTTCATCTTATTCAAGTCCTCTACAAGTTTCTTTCTAATAAGCTGTATGTTTGACACCAGAACTTCAGCTTGTTTTACATCCTTATCAGTGATGGCTCCTGTTTTACATATGTCCATAACATTATTTATATTTTCTATAACATTATTGATTGAAGCCACATATTTATTAAATATCTCATTTGCTTGAGATTCAGATTGCATGATACTTGTGATCTCATTGTAGCATATGCAGATTTTTGTGTGACTGTCTGTAACTGCTGCAAACCTCGCTGTAGCTTTGTTTTGCTCTTCTAAAAGTCTATTCATGTTTTCTATTGTCTGTTTATTTATCATATAACTCTTCTGTTGATCAAGTCTAGCTTGTTCCAGAACTGACACATTGTCATTCTCCTGCAGGCTTTTCAACATCTGCAATTTTCTCGCCTTAAGCTCCAGAGCCCTGCGTTCACATTTTTCACTTTGCTTTTTCCAGTACTCCCGCATACTCTCATCTCGTTTTGCTATCATCTTGTCTATCAAGTTCTTGTAAAGTTGCTCAGATGTCTCTTGCAACTTTGCCTCGTATTGCTTCCGGATGAGAGTATAACGGAGGTCGTCACGGGAAAGGTCTTCGAAAAGGTTTTCTTCGTGTCTGTTTTTCTTATCTTGCATGAGAAGGCAATCATGATATGGTTTTTGTTTTCTGGGGCTCATGGGTCCTATTGTAACTTCCTTTATAAGTGGACTGATCTCAGCAGCTTTCGTGAGAGCCGAAATGCGCATTCTCTCAAAATCTGCAAGAGTGTCACTGATGCTTATGTCCCCTATCTTGCTTCTGCTGCTTCTATTCTGGCTTCTCGACAAATTTTCGAAGCTGTCGTACGAGTCGTCCATTTCGGAAGGCGGAACGTTTGAAAATTTACCAGTTAACTGATTTTCGGCACCAACAATGTAATTTCAAAATTCAAAACACGCATGCATGAATATGGTACCTACTCAAAGAGTATATAATAACCGGGTGGTTGGTTGGTACTGGCTAGGTATTTCTCTTTGGTACTGTGTACTGTCTAGTTAATTAAGTTGGTTAAACTATATTCGCTTTGCACGAACGAAAGAAATATTTTTTCATTTTAAAAATTTGGTGTTGCCAACTTTTTTTTAGGAAGCCATATAAAAAAGTAAAAACTAAAACTCGACTACTGAAAAATCATTCAATATTTATCGTTTATTAACTAAACAACTTTTGTTTTCTAGCGATATGATCGCTCCTGACTGCGAAGAAACACTACAGTCTCTTCAAAAGAAGCACCCCTCTCCTTCTACTACCAGCCAGCTTCCTGATCCTCCAAAAACGGACAGACAGACACTGCCACACGTTTCAGCTGAGGAAGTTATTACAGCTATAGGCAACATGCAATATTTTTATTTTTGCTTTCATTTTAAAGAACTCCATGCAGAATAAACCAGGAGTATATAAAAAAACTTGTTTTAATTTTTTTTTAATTTTAAATGCGGTTTTAAAGTAACCGTTTAAATTTGCGCGCGCAAACGGACGTATAGTTCCGATGACGTCACTTCTGTCTGTCGTGTGTCTGTCACTCAGACCAAAGAGAATATAATACATTGTAATTTATTGTAAATTTAAACGGCTACTTTAAAACCGCATTTAAAATTAAAAAAACAAGTTTTTTTATTTTTTTAATATACTCCTGGTTTATTCTGCATGGAGTTCTTTAAAGTGAAAGCAAAAATAAAAATATTGCATTTTGCCTATTATGTCCTTCAAGAACGGTTCTTGTGGAGGTATAGATGGCCTGTCACCACAGCATCTAAAGGACCTACTAAGTGCTTCCACGGGTGACGTCGGCGGAAGTTTGGCTTCAAGTCTAGCAGCCCTGGCAAATTTAGTGGTCTCTGGCAAGGTGAACGAGGGGGTGACTGACGTTTTACATGGGGCTAGCCTTTGTGCGCTGAAGAAGAAAGATGGTGGTATTAGGCCCATTGCGATAGGAACAACTTTAAGACGGTTAGTGTCTAAATAAAAGTTTGCTGTAAGCATATTATGCCGTATTTGGGAAACAAGTTGTCGCCAATCCAAGTTGGTTTTGGATCTAAAGGGGGCTCCGAGGCTGCAGAGCATGCGACCCGCAGTTTTTTGGGTGGTGACTTGAGCAAGGTACTACTGGGAGTAGATGTAAAAAATGCCTTCAACTCGATTGATCGCGGAACCCTCTTAACGCAGGTAAAAGAACACTTACCCGACACTTTTCCATACCTTTGGCAGTGCTATAGCAAGCCCTCTAAACTTATCTATGAAGAAAAACTTCTAATTTCTGCGGTGGGATGCCAACAGGGGGACCACTTGGGCCGGCAATCTTCAGCCTTGGTATTCATCCTATAATTTCTTCTTTGCAGTCGAAATTTAACATTTTGTACTTAGACGATGGCACCGTAGGGGGGACACCCGAGGAAGTTCTCGTGGATTTAGAGAACATATTATTATAACAGCTCATATACGTCCCCACCGAGGGGCTCGAGTCTACCCTGAATCAGGGCGATTAGGCCTTAGTCGACCACGCGGGCCCAGTGCGGGTTGGTCGACTTAGAGAACATAATCAATGGTTTTAAGGAAATTGCTTTAGTGCTTAACTTTTCCAAGTGTGAACTGTACATTCATCCCTCCGTCTTTGATGACTTCAGGAAAGACATTTTAGCAAAGTTCAACAATATTGCTCCTAACATTCAGTTAGCTTCAGGTGCGTCTCTCCGTCTTCTTGGAGCTCCCATCCTGGACGACTCCATCCCAGGTTTCAAACAAGATCAAGTAGATAAATTTCAAGAATCCTTTGACCGCCTATTTAACGTTAATTCATACATGGCTCTAACGATAGTCATTTATTCACCAGGCAACAATGAACATTGCTTAGAGGCAGGTAAATTTTACAAACTTAAATATATACATATTAACTAACATACTAATTAATAAATTACATTTAATAGCACATTCATGTTCTCTCGCAATCTATTTGAGAAAATGAGTATCTGTTATTATTTCATTCAAGTATTCATTTACTGAGTAATATGCATGTTTTTGAAAAAAAATTCTCAATTTTGCTTTGAACTCTAGCTTAGGGAGATCCATTATTAGTTTAGGTAGTTTATTGTACATCATTATTTTTAGTGGGATTCCTTGTTTGAGAGTTTTTGTCAGCCGTACAGTAGGCATCGTCAGTTTGTAATTTCCTCTTGTATTAAAATTATGTATGTCTGATCTTTTAAATAAATTGTCCTTGTCCTCGTAAATTTCTGAAATAGATTTATATATGAAAAGGGAAATCACAGTCATAAGTTTATTCTGAATAAAATATTCTCTAGCTGAAGTTCTTTTATGTACTCCTGAAATGATTCTTATGGCCCTTTTTTGTTGAATCAAAACTTTTTTGATGTCTGCTGCATTACCCCACACCGTTAAACCATATGAAATTATAGATTGAATATAGGCATAGTAAACGTTTATTAATGTTTCCTTGCTAACTAATGATTTTAATTTTAGGAGGGCATAGTTTGCAGACGACAGTCTTTTGCATACTTTTTCTATATGGATACTATGGCTTATTGTATCTTGTATTGTATATCCTAGAAAAGTCGTAGAATTAGTTATTTGCCCTGTATTTTGCTTTGTCTTGTAGTGTAGTTGCACAGTTTTGTTGGAATTTAATAAAATTCCATTACATGAGAACCAATCTTCAAGACAGTCTAAAATATGTTTAATTTTATTGACTAGGTTTTCTTGCTTCCTATCCCTAATTCCGACATGTGTGTCATCTGCAAATAAACTTATTTCGGCCCATGATGGTGTTGCTGACGCAAGATCATTAATATAGATCAGAAACAATACTGGTCCGAGTATAGAGCCTTGTGGGATCCCCATATCAATCATTTTTTTATCAGAAAGCACTGCGTCTACCGTAACTAACTGTGAACTGTCCTGTAAATAGCTTTCTATCATTTTCAAATCCTTGTCTTGAAAACCATAGAATTCCATTTTTTTTAACAGAACGTCGTGTCTCAAGGAGTCAAAGGCCTTGGACAAGTCACAAAACAGACTACAGCATTTTTGTGATTGATCCAGTGAATCTAAAACAAAGTATACAACCCTTCTAATCGCCATTTCCGTTGACCTCATCATATCAGCCACAAATCGTCCACTGCTGGACAAAGGCCTCCCCCAAGGATTTCCACGACGACCGGTCCTGCGCTGCCCCCATCCATCGGCTTCCCGCGACCTTCATCAGGTCATCGGTCCACCGCGTGGGAGGCCTGCCTACGCTACGTTTTCCGGTGCGCGGTCGCCACTCGAGAACTTTACTGCCCCATCGGCCATCTGTTCTACGAGCTATGTGCCCTGCCCACTGCCACTTCAGTTTAGCGATTCTGTGAGCTATGTCGGTTACTTTAGTTCTCCTGCGGATCTCCTCGTTTCTGATTCGATCACGCAGAGAAACTCCGAGCATAGCACGCTCCATTGCCCTTTGGGTGACCTTGAGCCTTCTTATGAGGCCCATAGTAAGCGACCATGTCTCAGTTCCGTAAGTCATCACTGGCAACACACACTGGTCAAAGACCTTAGTCTTGAGACACTGCGGTATTTGGGACGTGAAGATATTGCGAAGCTTCCCGAACGCTGCTCAGCCGAGTTGGATTCGTCGATTGATCTCTTTCTTGAAGTTGGAACTACCTAGCTGGACTGTTTTTCCCAGGTATACATATTCGTCAACAACTTCCAGTGTAGAGTCTCCAACCTTTAGAGGAGTAGGTGCGACACGGACATTTAACATTATTTTCGTCTTGTCCATGTTCATTTTAAGACCCACTTGTTGAGAGACCTTACTGAGGCCATCGAGCATTGTCTTCCATAGTCTCAGCCATGACCACGATATCGTCAGCGAATCGGAGGTGGGATATGTACTCACCGTTGATATTGATGCCGAGTCCACCCCAGTCCAGAAGCTTAAAAACATCTTCCAGGGCGGCGGTGAACAGTTTCGGAGATATAACGTCTCCCTGTCTCACCCCTCGCTGCAACTGGATAGGTTTCGAGTTCTGGTCCTGGAGGCGAACCGACATGGTGGCGTTTTCATACAGACACTTCAACACCTCGATGTATCGATGGTCAATTTGGCACCGCTGGAGAGACTGTAGCACAGCCCAGGTTTCGACTGAATCAAAGGCCTTCTCATAGTCCACAAACGCCAAGCATAGTGGCTGATTGTACTCTTCGGTCTTCTGTATAATCTGCCGCAGCGTATGTATGTGGTCTATGGTACTAAAGCCTTTTCGGAAACCGGCTTGTTCGGGAGGCTGGAAGTCGTCAAACCTGCGTGCGAGACGATTCGTAATGACTTTCGAAAACAGCTTGTAGACATGGCTCAGAAGTGAGATGGGTCTGTAGTTCTTCAGCAGGGTGTTGTCACCCTTTTTGAAGAAAAGCATGACCACACTTCTGTGCCATGTCTTAGGCGTTACCATGACTGCTACCGGAGCCAGGAATAGCAGGGCTGCCGGGGTTTGGGGGCCGTTTTCTGGGTGTGAAATTCATAGGGGGGGGGGGAGGGGGGGGTTTTCCGTAATCGCCACGCTTGGCAGGCGGGTTGGCGATCGCAGTTTAATTGCAGGTGTGTTGCAATGCACGGAAAGACGCTGCTGCCCATCCTCCGGTTTTAAGTCCCTTAGTCGCCTCTTACGAAACCCATTGGAAGAGATGGGATGGTCCTATTCTTAGCCGGGAACCATACGGACAATCCGTTGACCTATTATTTCTAAATCCATATTGACATTTTGTGAAATAATCGTTACTTTCGAAATAATTAACGCCATTTTCTTTTATTAGAGCTTCAAAGACTTTAGACAGCACTGGAAGGATACTAACCGGCCTGTAATTTCCTACTTCAGAACTAACCCCTTTTTTACATATAGGAACCACGCGACTGATCTTAAAAGCATTGGGGAATATCCCTTTGTTGAAACAATCATTCAAAATATGCAATAATAAAAGTAATAAGTCCTCATTCCATAATATTAGTTTTTTCAGAATATTAGAGTCCATATTATATATGTCTTTGGTTCTTTTAGATTTTACTGTCTTAATAGTTTTTATCAAGTCTTTCATATCGATTTCCCGAAACTTTATAACTGTGTCAGGTTTACTGAGATTATTTAAATGTGCTATACAGCTGTGAAGATCTACGTTAAGATGGCTACTTAATTTACTTGCTGCTGTCGTAAAATACTCATTAAAATAGTTGCTCATTTCTTTCTTATCTGTTATGGTATTGTTTTTATCATCTATAAGTTTCTCTATCTGCTCGTTGACTGTTGTCTGTTTCGTTTGTTCTTGGATTATTTTCCACGTTTCTTTTATCTTATTTTTAGCCTTGTTTATTCTATTAACATATTGAATTTTCCTAGCTAGCTTTAATACTCTCTTAAATTTTCTTTTGTCTTCTTTTATTCTATTTTTACGTAATGGACAAGGAAATGCACATTGTAGGATTTCGAGTTTTGCTATTTTGTTTTTAGATGCAATTATTTCCTCTGTCTCCCATTTAAAATGTTTTTTTTCCTTGGAAACGTTTTCGTTAAGGGGAAAGCTATTTTATACTAATGTAGAATTGAATCTATATAGATTTTCATTTTCTCATTTGGGTCAGTAGTATTCATTATTTGATTCTTAAATCTATTATCTTTAAAAATTAAGTTATGGAAGTAGTCACAGTTTTGTTTATTCCATTTTCGAGTAAAATGTCTGTCGTATATTTTGTTTCTTACTTTCTATTTTTACTTTACACATAATGACATTATGTTCAGATATTTTCCAGTCAAGTACACTACCTTCGATTTCATTATGTTTAAAATTAACAATTAAATTATCAATGCAGGACTTACTTTTTTCTGTTACTCAGTTGGTTTCTTAATAATACATTTACTATTATAATTCTTAAGTATTCCCTTAAAACTTTTTACTCTAGCAGTTTTATCAAGCATATTTATATTAAAGTCTCCGGTAGTGATAAATCGTTTACCTTCTCTAGTAACTCTATGCATTAGTGTAGCAATGGTATTTACAAAAGTTTTTAAGTTATATTCTGCTCTATAAACGCATGCAATAACAATTTTACTACATTTTAACTCAATAGCCACAAGTTCACAATCTAATTCCACTGACAGTTTATTTAAATCCTTTCTAATGCGATATTTTTCTCCCGTTTTGACAAATATTGCAACACCGCCATGTTCATTGTTTTCTCGGTTTTTATAGGTGGCAAGATCATAGTTTTCAATTTTCATGGTGTTCACTTGTTCGTCCTTGGCCCAAGTTTCTGTAACATAAAGAATGTCATAGTCTGTCTCGTTTACTAGGAGTTCCAATTCCTGATATTTATTATATAACCCTTCCCGCGTCCATATCAAACGCCTTACTTCCGGTCTGGTTTTGCGGGGGTCGGCCGCGCTGCGGCTTTCCAAGGTTTTCTCAGTATTTTTGTATAAAACCTATAAAAACTAATTACTGATCTAGGAAGCTGATTAAATTTCCTTTTTGATTATATTTTTTTTAGATTTCTTCTATCACAAGAAAATTAAATACAACATGATTAATTTAAGAGTTTTTTTTTTGTTTTGGTTTTTTTATTTGTATTTATATTCTACATAAATACAGTTCAAAATGATTGTTTTCTAATGGCTAGGTAATGTACCTACATGATACAAAACAAAAAAGAGATAGCCTAGAGCAAAATAAAAATTAAAAAAATCTTGCTGTACGATAGGTACATCCGGTTTGGACTAGCGGGGGTGGGCCGCGCTGCGGATTTCCGAGGTATCTCAGTATTTTTGTATAAAACCTATAAAAACTAGTTACTGATCTAGTAAGCTGATTAAATTTCCTTTTTGATCATATTTTTTTTAGATTTCTTCTATCACAAAAAAATTAAATACAACATTATTAATTTGAAAGTTTTGATTTTTTTTGTTTTGTTTCACTATTTCTTTTCCTATTCTACATAAATACAGTTAAAATGATGTTTTTCTAATGACTCGGTAGTGTATCTACATGATACAAAACAAAAAAGAGATAGCCTATTTCAAATCTAAAAAGAAATGAAAAATGAAGATTGTCTCAAAAGGGCTTGTACCCAGAGACGTTAGTCTGATCTTATTTCTCCAAGTGTATCCGAATTTTGCGACTTGCCTTGGCGCGAAAATATGACGTACGATATACAGCTGATTGTTAATTTTGTGTAGTGAGAAACTGAAAAGGATTTATAATAAAAGATTTTTCATATATATTTCAGCCAAAATGGTTTTTCAGAACACAGGAAAATATAGATCTGACAGAGATGATAATAGGAACAAAGATGCAGGTCCATCCTCTGGTGGCAGGTGTGTAAAATTTAGTTAACCTTAACAGTCTTGTTTGCTTTGACAGGAAAAGATGTTTAGTAACAAAGTTTGTTGGTGTTTAGAGAGGAATCTTCGGAGTCCCGTATCCGTGTGGCGATAGAAAACGACAGGATCGACTCCAAGTACGGATTCGACAGAGTGCGCGATGCGAAGGAGAGAACTGGGTACTTGATAAACATGCACACTGTGAGTCAACTATCATGCCCTATTCATATTATATGGAATATTATAAACTGTGGGTCTACTTTTTATATGTATGTTTGAAGTGGCCGACAAAATAATAGGAATGCTCAGCATCGGTGGCGTAACGGTTAGGTCCGTTACCTCCTGTCTGGGAAGTCGTGGTTTGAATCCTACGAATGAGTTTTCAAATTTCGAGTTCATATACTATCCGACACTCTCACGTTGAAGGAAAACCTTGTGGGACACCTGCACAAAGGTGTGTAGAAACTCTAAAGTTGTGTGTGAAGTCGACCAACTCACACTAGCCCGCATGATCGACTAAGGCCAGATCACCCTAATTTAGGGTAGGTTCGAGCCTCTCAGTGGGGATGAATATGAGCTGGTATGATGATCTTATAGCTTATATCTTATGGTTCAAGAATGGTACCAGCCCATCTCATCCCGAGGGTGTTGTAAGAGGTTACTAAGGGAATGGCAGCAGCATCCTTTCTGCGTTCTGTGCCACCACATTGCACACTGCAATCGCCAATCAGTCTGCCAAGTGTGGAGATTGTTGCAGAACCTCCCAACTTGGGTTAGGCCTATGTCTTACAGGGGACATCTTTTATCTATATCCGCTCCGCTGGCAAGCACTTGAAAATCGTTACCCGCTCAACTGGCAAGAAGTGACGACGTTCCTGCTATCAAAACATCCGTCAGCTGCCAAGCGGTGACGCTGTACCTTGCTAGCTGTCGTCACATATTTCATTGTTTTGCTAAAAAGAAACGGAACGTGTCGTGAAAATAGAATACAAAACGCTCCTATGATAGACAAAGACAGAGCCGCTCCACTGGCAAGAAGTAACGACGTTCCTGCTATCAAAACGAACGTGATTTCCTAGTACCGTTCCCGAGCGACGGCAGTGCTTGTGAGTTCGTGGTTTATTTTTGTTATGTTAAATGTATCTTTTGTGGTCTTTTAGGTTAAATTAAAGTAAAACAATCTTTTCTCTTTTCAAATACATAATTATTTCATTGAAACGTTTTTATTTATTAGATCTTTGGGTATTTATACAAAAAACCGGAAAAAAAAAGTCAACCAATATTATAGCTAAGGATTGTCACAATTACAAAATCTATCTTGTATAGATTATTCTACAACGAGTTAGCTTGTTTCATAACGAACTCGGCGTTATAAGTTACACACTTGTAACATTCATAGTACTTGAGAAATCAAGCATATTGTAACCGGAGTCCGCGAACAGGTGCGCCCCCCCGACGGGCTGTGGCAGCTGACGGTTATACGATTTTCAAGTGCTTGCCAGCGGAGCGGGCTTTTGATAGCAGGCACGACGTCACTTCTTGCCAGCGGAGCGGATATGTCACATATATTATATATGTCACATCAACTGAAGCAGGCTGATTAGTTATTGTTAATTCCACCACTTCCATTCCACATTACGTAGGTAGGTACTGCATGTTTGTACCACTACTTAGCTTATTTGGTTGGTAGATTTTCCTCCTTGTATAGCAAATCCTCGTCATGTTCGTTGGTGGGGTAATGGCTAGGGCTGCTACCTCTTGTCAGGGAGGTCATGGTTCGAATCCTGCCACATAACAATGTGTTTTCTAATTTCAATTTGGCATGTACATTTATTGCTACAGTCTCTCCAGCGGTGCCAAATTTACCATCGATACATCGAGGTGTTGAAGTGTCTGTATGAAAACGCCACCATGTCGGTTCGCCTCCAGGACCAGAACTCGAAACCTATCCAGTTGCAGCGAGGGGTGAGACAGGGAGACGTTATATCTCCGAAACTGTTCACCGCCGCCCTGGAAGATGTTTTTAAGCTTCTGGACTGGGGTGGACTTGGCATCAATATCAACGGCGAGTACATATCCCACCTCCGATTCGCTGACGATATCGTGGTCATGGCTGAGACTATGGAAGACCTAAGCACAATGCTCTATGGCCTCAGTAAGGTCTCTCAACAAGTGGGTCTTAAAATGAACATGGACAAAACGAAAATAATGTTAAATGTCCGTGTCGCACCCACTCCTCTAAAGGTTGGAGACTCTACACTGGAAGTTGTTGACGAATATGTATACCTGGGACAAACAGTCCAGCTAGGTAGTTCCAACTTCAAGAAAGAGATCAATCGACGAATCCAACTCGGCTGGGCAGCGTTCGGGAAGCTTCGCAATATCTTCACGTCCCAAATACCGCAGTGTCTCAAGACTAAGGTCTTTGACCAGTGTGTGTTGCCAGTGATGACTTACGGAACTGAGACATGGTCGCTTACTATGGGCCTCATAAGAAGGCTCAAGGTCACCCAAAGGGCAATGGAGCGTGCTATGCTCGGAGTTTCACTGCGTGATCGAATCAGAAACGAGGAGATCCGCAGGAGAACTAAAGTAACCGACATAGCTCACAGAATCGCTAAACTGAAGTGGCAGTGAGCAGGGCACATCGCTCGTAGAACAGATGGACGATGGGGCAGTAAAGTTCTCGAGTGGTGACCGCGCACCGGACGACGTAGCGTAGGCAGGCCTCCCACGCGGTGGACCGATGACCTGGTGAAGGTCGCGGGAAGCCGATGGATGCGGGCAGCGCAGGACCGGTCGTCGTGGAAATCCTTGGGGGAGGCCTTTGTCCAGCAGTGGACGATTTGTGGCTGATATGATGATGATGATGATGTACATTTATGCGACGCTCTTACATGAGGAAACGTGCGCATGCCTGTGAAGTAACTCTTAGGTTGTGTGTAAAGTTGATACCCTGCACTGGGCCCACGTGGTTGACTAAGGCCTGATCGCGTTAATTCAGGATAGGCTCGAGCTCCTTGGTGAGGATGTATATGAGCTTATATGATGATGCTGTGTGAAGGCACCCTCAACACTAACTTACACTGTATTGTGTTATTTAGGCAGAGATCTTAGACGAGGACAAAAGGCTAGTGGGAGCCATGGACTATTACTTTATAGAAATGGATGGGTCACGCTTCAAGGTATCTCTGATGTTTCAACCATACTTCCTCATTATGCCCAGAAAGGAGTGCGAGCAGGAAGTGATTCAGTACTTGTCTAAGAAGTTTGCAGGTACTATTCATAAAATCGATATTATTGAAAAAGAGGATTTGGATTTGGTAAGTATTTACGGGAGTTCCTGAATGCATTTGACTGTATCACTTAAGGCTAAGACTAAGTCTTTTTACCATTTTCTTTTTATAATAAGTAATTTAGACTGTTTTTGTTAAATTCTTACAACTTTAAATAATTTTAATAACACATTTAAAATAGTAATTAGATCTACAATCTTTAATCATACCTATTTCCCAGCTGAACCACCTATCAGGATTAAAACAGCGCTACATCAAGCTTTCCTTTATGTCACAAAATGAAATGATGAAAGTACGAAGAGAGATCCTCACAGCTGTTAACAAAAACAAGGAAAGAGAGAAGAAAGATGCCATTTATGCAGAAATGTTAACAAATGCATTAATTAGCGCAGCTGCTTTAGAACACGCCAAGAAGACAACTGACCATATGGAGAATATTTTAGATATCAGGTGGATACTTCAGATATTTACATTATCATGGTGAAGGTTTCATATTACGCCAGCACTATAGAACTCAATGTTTTCATAAAACTAAATATCAGGGTCTATGAAACTGGTAGGTATTGTTTCATAAAATTATGTACACAAACGTCGAGAGTGTCGGTGGCGCAACGGCAAGGGCCGCTACCTCCTATCCGGGAGGTCGTGGTTTTAGTCCTGCCAGGTACCTATGTTTTCGAATTTCGATCTCATGTGTATGCTTATCCGACGCTCTTGCGGTGAAGGAAAACATTATGAGGAAACCTGCACACATCTGCGAAGAAACTCGAAGGTTGTGTGTGAAGTTGACCAACCCGCACTGGGCCTGCCTTGTTGACTTATCATACTAAGTCAGCCAATCAGCTTATGCCGAAGGTTCCATGGTGAAAGTTGTTTACAATCAATCATCATCATCACCTTCTTATCAGCCAAAGGACGTCCACTGCTCGACAAAGGCCTCCCCTAAGGATTCCCACGATGACAGGTCATGTGCTTCCCGCATCTTGTATACAACATTGGGTACTAATAAGTTAGCACCTTGTGTATAAATGCAACTAGCGGATTTTCGCGACTTCATTCCCGCTTTAAAAAAAACCTTATCTAAACAGCGCCCCCTACCGAGTCCAACTGTATCTATAGTGTGACTCAACATGTACAAAAAATTCATCAAATCAGTCAAGCCGTTTAAGGAGTAGGAGGAGAAGAATTACGAATATATGCACACTACTACGAATTTTGCTACTTGTTGCCGTGCGGCTTGGCGCGTGTTTCTAATTTGGTCAGAGATCTTTGTTTGTTTGTTTATAAACTCTTTATTGTACAACTAGATTTTAAGATCTTTATTTATAAAATTCCAGCGTGCGTGTCTGTAATTCTTCTCCCCCTAAACGGCTTAGCCGATTTTGATGATAAATTTTCTGAACTTATAGGGTCACTTGGACGGTACTTAGTTTCAACAGTTTCAATAATCTCTCAAACTATGTAGTTTTGAGAGATTATTTAATTTTTCTCCTAAATTACATACATTAGGCGCATGAAATAAATACCGACAGTAAGAGGATAAAGGTATTGATAAAACTGCTAAGACGAAATATTCCTACAATGTTTACTAAGCTCACAATAAACGAAAATGTGCATTAACGTCCGAAGTAAGGTCACGTGAAGACACGCGAAATTCAACTGTAAAGCTGATTCTATAAGATTAAATATCAGGTTGTTCGCCAGTGCCGCCCTAAACAACATATTAATTTTTGCTTTTAGGGAACATGATGTGCCCTACCATGTGAGAGTTTCAATCGACATGCAGATCTTCTGTGGTACCTGGTACACAGTCAAGAGCAGAGGCACGGAGACTCCAATATTCACCAAAAGAGACGATATCCTTGAGAGACCAGATCCCATAGTTTTGGCATTCGACATAGAGACTACGAAGCTACCCTTGAAGTTTCCCGACTCACAGACTGATCAGATCATGATGATATCTTACATGATTGATGGTCAAGGCTACTTGATTACGAACAGAGAAATCATTTCCACCGATGTAGAAGATTTTGAGTACACTCCGAAACCTGAATTTGAAGGGTGAGTGCTAAAAAAAATATTGTGACTTGTACATGCATTTTTATATGACAAACTGGACTTTTTTTCAGACAATTTATTATATTCAATGAAGAAAATGAGTTGGCGTTGATTCAGAAGTTCTTTGATCACATCATGGATGTTAAACCACACATCTTTGTAACATACAATGGTAAATTATATTTTTTTTACATTTTCTGTTACATTATCATGTAGGTACATGACATGCTACATCTCTTCCTTTAACAAGTAGGTAAGAAAAAGCCTTTTAATGGTCAAAAACAGCAAGAGTTAGGAATCTCACAGGCTATGTATGTTTGTATGTATGTATGTATGTCGGGAAACAAAAACATCATAAATCGATGTAAAGGAATGAGGTGTGCCTGGGTTTATCTAGGTTTATGTTGTAACCTAAGATACATCATCATATCGGTTGACAGGAAAACTGATATATCTGATGACACTCTTTCAAAAGTATACAATTGGTTTACTATAAATAACTTAATCTTATATGCAAAAAAGACCAAGTGTATTAAATTCAAATTACCTAATGTTATTGAAGTAAAAAGCAATGTATTCTTAGCTGGTAATATATTAGAATTTGTAAATCAAAGCGTGTTTCTAGTATCAACTGTAGATTCAAAGCTTCATTGGGGCCCGCATGTAGAAACGCTAGAAATCAGGCTTAGCTCAGCCGCATACGCAGTCAAAAAAATCAGGCTCCTTACAGATATAGACACCGCAAGACTGGTATATTTAACCTACTTCAATAGTATTATGTCTTATGGGATACTTTTATGGGGACATGCAGCTGATATAAATACCATATTTGTTCTGCAAAAAGAGCGGTTCGCGCGATTTATGGAATGCGTTCTCGTCAGTCGATCCGAGATAAGTTCAAAGATATTAATATCATGACTTTCCCCTGTCAGTACATTTATGAAAATATAATGTGTGTTCGTAAAAATCTGCATCTCTTTTTACTGAATAGTGACAGGCACAGTCGAAATCTTCGGAATAGGAATAAAGTTCAACTAACTTAAGGCAAACTTAGCAAAATCAATAGGTAAGTCCCTTGCGGGACAATACACACTCATGTTTAACAAATTACCCAATGATGTCCTAAATATGTCAGAAAAATGGTTTAAAAATTGTGTCGAAAGAGCTCTTTCTAAAAAAGGATTTTATAAGACATCCGAATATTTAAATGACAAAAATGTATGGGTAGAAAGTGTTTCTTCTATCAACGCTACTAATGTTTAATAGTAATAAAATGATGACCAATCTAAGAATTGATGTGGAAGCGACAAGACATGAGAAGTATAGTACTTCTTTTAATTAATATTTTTATCTTGGCATTGACATGAGTGGTGCATGCGCGCTTATATGTTCGTGCGGATGGTGCCGGGACCCGTTTCGTTTCTTTCCCTCTAATATTGTTGATGGGAGCGATGGCTGACTCTCGCGTTATACTCGTGACCGGGTGCTGTCTGTGTGAACTGGCCTACTCTTGTCAAAGGCATTAATGACATTCAATGATTTTAATGAATAACTTCTCGTGTCTTATGGTTTTCATGTTTTAATGACATAATTTGTTATAAAACAAGGATTGGATTTTGACGTTATTAACTAATGATTGTTTATTTTTTGATTTATCACAAATGACATTATGTAATTACTATTTTATACTCTATCAGAGGGAGTGTAATTTGCACCTATTTTGAATTAATGTCTTGAATCTTATCAGCCGAAAGACCACCACTGCTAGACAGAGGCCTCTCCCAAGGACTTTTACAACGACCGGTCCTGCGCTGCCCGCTTAATATAGATAACATAATATCTATACATAATCCTTCCTAACTAATCCTTACTTCCTTACTAATCCTTACTAATAATATTATAAATGTGAAAGTTTGTATGTATGGATGTTTGTTACTCTTTCACGCTTCAACCACTGGACGGATCGGGATGAAACTTGGCACACATATAGGTTAGGTCCTAGAATAGGACACAGGCTACTTTTTACCCCGGGAAAACGTCTTATTTCCACGGGAAAATCGAAAAAAACGCGGGCGTAGCTGCAGGCGAACGGCTAGTATTATAATAATACTTCCCTACTAATATTTTAAATGTGAAAATGTGTTTGTTTGTTACCGCTCCACGCCTCTACACCTCATCCAATCTTGACGAAATTTGGCATGCACATAGCCTGTGGCATGGAGAAGGACATAAGCTATCTTTTATCCCGATTTCTTAAGTGTTTCCCATGGGTTAGCTGTTTCTAAACTCGCTCTTTTTTGTTTGTTAATTTCTTTCACGTCGCAATGAAGCGAAGGAATAACGTGACATTTACACAGAGATAGTTGAGAGGATGGAAATTGACATAGGATACAGACTACTAATTAGCATAGTCTGACATAGTTCCCGAGGGATCTGGAGAAAGCTCACTTGCACGCGCACCACGCACCCTCGATGACATTCATAGCAATTCTGAGAGCTATGTCGGTTACTTTGGTTCTCCTACGGATGTCCTCGTTTCTGATTCGATCACGCAGAGAAACAATAAAGTTCTCGAGTGTTGACCGTGCACCGGAAAACGTAGCGTAGACAGCCCTCCCATTCGGTGGACCGATAACCTGGTGAAGGTCGCGGGAAGCCGCTGGATGCGGGTAGCGCAGAACCTGTCGTCATGGAAATCCTTGGAGGAGGCCTATGTCCAGCCGTGGACGTCCTTCGGCTGATATGATGATGATAAGTGTTTGTTTACAATAGTGGCCGACCATAGTAGTAGTTACCTACTTTACGATAAAACCACGTGTCAGGGCGGTTTTAAGTTTTTAAACATTCAATTTGTTTACTTTGTGTAGCTGTAATATTCCTGACACTTTAACAATAGAAATTGGTTGCAGGAATGTATTTTAAATGTCCCAATCTTCAGGTGACTTCTTCGACTGGCCGTTCGTCGAGGCGCGCGCTGCAGTGCTTGGGCTCGACATGAAGCAAGAGATAGGCTTCAGCAAGATCGCGGCCAGAGACGGCACCTACGCCTGCCGCCCCGCCATGCACATGGACTGTCTGTGGTAAGAATCATTGAAATATTGTAACTTTTGCCACAAAGTAGGACACATGATCTCACCTATATGCGATCTCAGGACAAACCAGTGACGTCGCCGCCAAATGAAAGGCCGCGCGCTAGAGAAGGTAAGAGTTACGAAGTATCTATTTAGTAATCTGTGGTAAGAGTGAGTGTATAATGGCTAGTATACGTGTGGATGTTTACTCAATGGCAACTCTGTTTCTATTCGTATCTACTTTGTTTTACTACGTTCCATAAATAAAATAGCTGATAGGAGAAAAAGCAGCAAATCTCATTTGGCTGGACGGGCCACGCCATGTCTGGCCAGAATGGAAGCCAGAAAGGTCAACGAGGTAATAGCAGACAAGTAGGAGATGGCGCGATCATCATATCAGCCGAAGGACGTCCACTGCTGGACATAGACCTCCCCCAAAGACTTCCACGACGACCGGTTCTGCGCTGCCCGCATCCAACGGCTTCCCGCGCGCGACCTTCACCAGGTCAGCGGTCCACCGAGTGGATGGCGCGATAAATTGGATAATTCACGTAACAGATTAAAGAGATGAGTGGCAGAATGAAGAGAGGGTTTTTTAACGACAATTGATAAGCCCTTGGCATCAACTCACCTGATGGTAATTGAAGCTGATGCCTTTACTCAGCAGTTAGGGTCCAATATAATAAAAACACAATTTTGTTTAGAGACGGCGTTGCAAATTTGGAAGACTAAATGACGTCATATCTCATGTCGGCATTATCTAAACGACTGTTAGTTTTAATATAACTAGCGTTAAAAATATTTGAAAGACAATATTGCAATTTTTGGTTGTGATTTTCTGTATACAGGGTGAAAAGTTGAAATAGGTCAGTAGATCCCTTGCTGCCTCGTATTACTATTTTTTTAAGAGATAAAAATATGAAAATGTCGATTTTTAATTAAGTGGAAACTTTTTACAGTTTTATAAGTATTGACCCTGCGATTGTTCCTGGTACGGTGTCGGTTACGTTGCTTTACAGTACCGCGAGTCCAATGGTTTTTTCCTATCTCAAAAAATGCTGAACGAGTCTAAAGAAGTTTTTAATTCAAAAAAAAATACAATCAGCAAAAAAATATAAAATAATTTCCTAATATTAGGATTAGAATCCTAATAATAGGATTAAAAGCCTATTACATCCCCTTATTGTAAAATTTTTCGCACCCACACCCTTCCCTAAGGGTATGGGTCGCTCAGATGGGCTTTTAAGGTGGCCTATGCTGCCAAAGCCTTAGGGGGAGTTTAGTGGGTAGTGTGGTCTTGGGCCTGTGCATATTTATTTATATATTATACCTTATGTATATTCAAAAAGGGTGACAACACCCTGCTGAAGAACTACAGACCCATCTCACTTCTGAGCCATGTCTACAAGCTGTTTTCGAGAGTCATTACGAATCGTCTCGCACGCAGGTTTGACGACTTCCAGCCTCCCGAACAAGCCGGTTTCCGAAAAGGTTTTAGTACCATAGACCACATACATACGCTGCGGCAGATTATACAGAAGATCGAAGAGTACAATCAGCCACTATGCTTGGCGTTTGTGGACTATGAGAAGGCCTTTGATTCAGTCGAAACCTGGGCTGTGCTACAGTCTCTCCAGCGGTGCCAAATTGACCATCGATACATCGAAGTGTTGAAGTGCCTGTATGAAAACGCCACCATGTCGGTTCGCCTCCAGGACCAGAACTCGAAACCTATCCAGTTGCAGCGAGGGGTGAGACAGGGAGACGTTATATCTCCGAAACTGTTCACCGCCGCCCTGGAAGATGTTTTTAAGCTTCTGGACTGGGGTGGACTCGGCATCAATATCAACGGCGAGTACATATCCCACCTCCGATTCGCTGACGATATCGTGGTCATGGCTGAGACTATGGAAGACCTAAGCACAATGCTCGATGGCCTCAGTAAGGTCTCTCAACAAGTGGGTCTTAAAATGAACATGGACAAGACGAAAATAATGTTAAATGTCCGTGTCGCACCCACTCCTCTAAAGGTTGGAGACTCTACACTGGAAGTTGTTGACGAATATGTATACCTGGGACAAACAGTCCAGCTAGGTAGTTCCAACTTCAAGAAAGAGATCAATCGACGAATCCAACTCGGCTGGGCAGCGTTCGGGAAGCTTCGCAATATCTTCACGTCCCAAATACCGCAGTGTCTCAAGACTAAGGTCTTTGACCAGTGTGTGTTGCCAGTGATGACTTACGGAACTGAGACATGGTCGCTTACTATGGGCCTCATAAGAAGGCTCAAGGTCACCCAAAGGGCAATGGAGCGTGCTATGCTCGGAGTTTCTCTGCGTGATCGAATCAGAAACGAGGAGATCCGCAGGAGAACTAAAGTAACCGACATAGCTCAAAGAATCGCTAAACTGAAGTGGCAGTGGGCAGGGCACATAGCTCGTAGAACAGATGGCCGATGAGGCAGTAAAGTTCTCGAGTGGCGACCGCGCACCGGAAAACAGCGTAGGCAGACCTCACGCGGTGGACCGATGACCTGGTGAAGGTCGCGGGAAGCCGATGGATGCGGGCAGCGCAGGACCGGTCGTCGTGGAAATCCTTGGGGGAGGCCTTTGTCCAGCAGTGGACGATTTGTGGCTGATGTGATGTATATACGAGGGCTGTTTGATAAGTACCCGTTTATGGCAAAAAAAACTTTTTTTTGTATATATGCATTTATTTTTCAACGTCGTCACCTTTTAACGCTATACACTTGTTCCACCTATACTCAAGCTTCAATAAACCATCCAAAAAGTATGATTTTGGAAAGTCATTAAAATAGGCCTCTGTGGTGACAATGACTTCGTCATTTGATCCAAATCGCTTACTACCGAGCTATTTTTTTAGGTTGGGAAACAAAAAGAAATCGCATGGGGCCAAATCTGAAGAATATGGGGGGTGAGGCAATAGTTCGTAGCGTAACTGTGCTAATTTAGCCGTACAACTCTGGACGAATGAGCCGGGGCGTTGTTGTGATGAAACAGTACTTTTTTCTTTTTTAAATGGGGTCGTTTGTCCTTCAAGACGGCGTCAAATTCATCCAATAAATTGGCATAGTACTGCCCTGTTATCGTTTTCCCCTTTTCTAAGTAGTCAATATGTATAAACCCTGCGAATCCCAAAAACAGTCGCCATGACCTTTCCAGCCGATGGGACGGTTTTTGCTTTTTTTGGAGCAGGTTCACCCGGTAAAATCCACTGTTTCGACTGCTCTTTTATTTCCGGGGTGTAGTGGTAAACCCACGTTTCATCCACGGTCACGAAACGACGCAGAAACTCCTTCTGGTTACGTTGGAACACGGCCAAACGGTTCCGTTTTTGCTCCTCCGTGAGTAAACGCGGCACCCACCTCGCCGATACTTTCTTCATACCTAATTTTTCTTCTAATATGTGTTGTACCCTCTCGATTGAAACGTTTACACCATCAACGATTTCTCGAAGTTTAATTCAGCGGTCGGCTAAAACGATATTTTCAATTTTCTTAACCATATCGTCTGTAGTCACCTCAATTGGCCGGCCTGGGCGATCCTCATCAAAGACGGTTGTTTTCCCCCGCTTAAACTCGTTATACCAATATCTGACGGTTGTTATAGAAGGAACACATTCATGGTAAACCGCTTGCATTCTTACTTTTATTTAGTCACATGTTTTTCCTTCCAAAAACAAGAATCTAATTACAGACCGATACTGTTCTTTCTCTCTTTTAACAATTTCAAGTTCATGCTTTCACTAAATCGCTGTCAAATGAGAAAAAAAACAAAATAATGCCATTTTCTTTTTTTTCCCGCCTCTGAAAAATGGCTTAAAAAGGTGGTATACTTATTTTCGGCCAGTGATATTAATATATTTAGTAAACGGGTACTTATCAAACAGCCTAGGTAATGGGTATGTATGCATATAGGCGCAGGGCTGTGAGTCCCACATAACCAGTACAGCCGGCTGTATTGGTATGCATAAACGCATTCTCCTCCCTCCCTCCTCAGTCCGAGGGAGAAAAAAAAATACACCAACTTTGGTTAGCGTACTAGGCCAGAAATGACAGAAATCGCAAAACAGCATTTATGCGTGGCTGCAAGGCATCTAGTAGTTGCCTCTATTGACCTATTTCAACTTTCCACCCGGTATAAATAATGCATTTGGTTGTTGGATGTTTTGCTAAAACTTTTCATAATTTTTGTGTAGCTGGGTGAAGAGAGATTCGTACCTACCGGTCGGGTCGCAAGGTTTGAAAGCGGTCGCCAAGGCTAAGCTGCGGTATGACCCTGTGGAGCTGGATCCCGAAGACATGTGTAGAATGGCTGCGGAGCAACCCCAGGTAAATTACTCAAAAGAAGATTGTAATCGAAATAGATGTTAGGTTTGTTAATAAAAAGAAGTTATAATGTACTACTTTATTAGTAATCAATACCGATTTTTGGTAAAGATTTTGTGGTCGATGTAAGTAACTTGGTATGAGAGCGCAATTTTAGGGTTTCGAAGTCAAAAAGGAACCCTTATAGTTTCGCCATGTCCGTCCGCCCGCGGCTAAGCTCAGAGACTTAGTACTAGAAAACTGTAATTTGGCACAGATATACATAATATTAATCACGCCGACAAAGTGGTACAATGAATACTTGTTTTTTTTTGTTTGATTTGCCCTATTGTGTGGGGTATTGTTGAATAGGTTTTTCAAAACTACCGAGGGTTTGCTGTAACCCTTTTTCGATATAAGGATTGGTTTTCGAATGCGAAATATTAATTTTTAAAGTGCTAACTTTTGTTAAGAGTCAAGAATAATCAATCTAAAAGGAAAACTATCACGCCTAAGTAAGCTTTCTTTTGCGTAGATGTGCAGTTGGATATGTAAAAATTTCACGGTTTTCCATACAAAACGTTATCCACTGTACCTTAAAATTAACCTAACATGCACGCGATGCATGGAAATGCTCTGATTGTTTGCCGCCATTGACCTAAATATATATATATTTTTTAAATTAGGCATTGCATGAGTTTAAAAATAGGGGAAAATTAACTTGCCCGCCAGCAATTAACCGCCAGCATTTAATTGCTAGGAGTTTACCGCCGCATCAATTGACCGCTTCTGCAATTTGTAGTTTACAATTTACCGCTAACATATTTTATCGCCGTGCAATACATTTATTGTAATACATCACTATTAATACATTTATTGTATTAAATCAGTATTACTAAGCGGGAGCGAGAGAAATGAGCTCGGGAGTTCGAGCACCCAGGCTTGGATGTTTAGGTTGAAGGTTGGCTGTACAACCTTCATCCTAGGTTGAGTGCCCTTTCGCTAGGTGAGTGCCCTCCAATAGGTTGAACGCCCTCCGCTAGGTTTAGTGCCCTCCGTTAGGTTGAGTGCCGTCTGCTAGGTTGAGTGCCCTCCGCACTCGCCTCCCCTGTCCGGTGAAGTTGTAAAGGCTCCCACGGCCAACAACAAGCTTGTCCTTTCGAAAAAAAAACAACCTTCATCATAAGGTTTGTCATGAAAACTACCTAAAGGAGCCCCGTCTGACGTTGCAACTACTAACCCTAAGTTTAACCAGGGTGACGAATAAACATCAGTTTTTTAAGGCTACCGATTTCTTAATATTCCCCTAAAAACTATTCTAGACAGTAAACTATGTAAGCGGTAAATTTTAATCTGTAAATTTCTGAAGCGGTCAATTGATGTGGCGATAAACTTACAGCGATAAAATGCTGACGGTGAATGGCTGGTGGACAATTGCGGGCGGTTAATTTACCTAGACAGTTCTCCATTGCGATGGGGAATCTAGGTAAGCCCGCTTCCATCTTTGGCATCATCGTCACTTACCATCAGGTGAGATAATGCCAAAAGCTTACCAATTGTAAATAAAAAAAAAACAAATAATAGTGAATGTATGTAGTTAAAAAAGTTTGAATGTGTTAAAAATTACTGCAAAAAAAGGCATTATAACAGTCGTGTAATGTTATTGGTGTCGATACGGTGTAACAGATTTAACTTTTTTGACAGACTAAACAAAATTTAAGCATTCGGTCCTTGTCTTTTCGATACAGAAAGAAAAAGACAGAATGCGTAAGTTTAAATAAGTGAAATTGTGTTACATTGAATTGACACCATTATCACACTTGTATTTTAATAATCCCTTTTATGACAGTTGCATAAAGGACTATTATTTAACTTGTTTATAAGCCTCGATTTTGTGCTAATAGTACGCGATAATAACTCCAGATATTTACAACCGACTTCAAAAAAGGAGGAGGTTCTCAATTCGACTGTATCTTTTTTTAGAGTTCCGTACCCAAAGGGTAAAAATGGGACCCTATCACTAAAACTTTGCTGTCCGTCTGTCCTTCTGTCACCAGGCTGTATTTCATGAACCGTGATAGCTATACAGTTGAAATTTTCACAGATAATGTATTTCTGTTGCCGCTATAACTACAAATACTAAAAATTAGAAAAAGTGTCTCCATACACAAAACGTGTTTTTTTTAACGTGAAGAAACTAACGCCATCTAGTATGATGGTACAGAACTCTTTGTGCGCGGTTCTGACTCACACTTTACCGGTTTTTTTATGTTTGTCACGCGACTTTAGATGTGAAGTTTTCATGATTCTTTTTTATTCGATAGTTAGGGTATAACTGCCAGGTTGGTCCTATATAAATTTTATCAAAATCGATTTTGGTACTTAGTTGTTGCGATTGAAGTCGGTTTTTTAACGTTTTTAGCGTTTCCAGTTATTATACTAATAAACTTTGTTTCTGATTTTTTTCAGAAATCTTTCTAGGTTATAATGTGTAACACTGCGTGCTACTCACTACAAAATTGTAACACAGCACCGACACCTAAGTAGTCAAGTACGGAGTCTCATGTTCAACACTGAGTGTCTTCTGGCATAAAAACATTTTAGATTTACGCCTATCACTGACTGACTCACTAACTGATTCTGTAACGCAAATAGGTTGGGAACAAAAAGATTATAAGTTATTATTATTAGTTATGAATAACAGTTTACTTTCTTTATCCACAATTGATGAGCCCTGATGGTAAGTGAAAATGATGCGGAAGATGTAAGCGGGCTTACCAAGATTCCCCAACGCAATGGAGAACTGGCTATCTTATCTTCAAGCTGGAACACATCAATATTGTTAACACTGATGTTTAGCGGCAAGAGTTAGATAAGATGGTGGTAGCTAGCCAGGCGGGCTTAGAAAATTCCCTAACACAAATCAAACCGACTTTTACCAAGTTAGACCTCCAAGTGTGAAGCGAACGGACTAACCATTACGCCACGGAGGCAGTTAGTTGTAAAGAACCTTTTATTATTTTCAGGTGCTCTCGAACTACTCGGTGTCAGACGCAGTAGCTACCTACTACTTGTACATGAAGTACGTTCATCCGTTTATATTTGCGCTGTGCACCATTATCCCCTTGGAGCCTGATGAGGTAAGCCCCACTTCAATAATAATCAATCTATGTAATACCTTTAAACGATTGTGAACTGTAACATATTGTTTACAATTTCACTAGTGATATTGTTAACTCACTAGTGACAATACAATAACACTAAGCGAAGTGAAAAACACGAAATAAATGCGTGATGTTAGGTTCGGTCAGGTTTGATTGATTTAATAGTCAAATAGCCTCGCTTCCCTCCCCCCCCCCCCTGGGTAGCAGAATGCTTCGCAGCAGAAGAAATCATCGGTTTTATTCGGAGGTACAAGAATAGGCCGTGAAATTGTGATCCGATTCACAATTTACCGTTATATCATAATCTAACTAGTGGGATTGTAATATCGCGGTTTTCACAATATCCCGGTGACATATATAATCTGAATCTCGGAAACGGCTCCAACGATTTGCGTGAAAATTGGTATTGGTTTTTTACGTGTTATCTATCTATCTATCTCTGAGAAAACGCGTATTTCCGAGCAAAGCTCGGTCGTAACAACTTAATAAAATTTTGCATTATTATTTTTGGTTAATGTAAATTTTCTAATAAAGTACTACACCGATTTTGATAAAATTTATACGGAACTTTTAAATAAAAAAAGAATCATAAAAATCGGTTCACGCAGTCAAAAGTTCTGAGGTAACACACATTTAAAAAATGCATACAGTCGAATTGAGAACCTCCTCCTTTTTGGAAGTCGGTTGAAAACAAGAAGTTGTTTTATAAAAAGATCCGTATATTTACGATCGGATAAGAGAAACATATGTCCTTATATACCTGTCTATAAAAAACATATATGCTGAGATATACATACTAATATATATTTAGACCGTTATATCTCAGCACATATAAGTATTATTTGGACGATTTGTATGGACAGCGGCCGGGGACGGCGTTCTTAAAATAAATAAAATATGTTTTATTTGTTTAGACTTTTCCAAACTTAAATGCGCTTACTAATTTTACATCTTATTAGTGAAATGGCTGTCCCGTTGAACTTCGTACCGCCTCACACTACACTACACTATCGCTACACTACCACTACACTACCATTACCACTACACTATGACTACACTACTACTACCACTACACTACACTACTTTTTGTAGATATTGCAGGAATTTTAACTCATTTTTTACACCTTGGGTTACATAATTTGAGTTTTAGTTAGGATCCCTAAATTTTTGAAAATTTAATATAGCCTTATAGCAACCGCGGATAGTGTAGCTTCCCAACGGTGAAAGAATTTTTCAAATCGGTCCAGTAGTTTCGGAGCCTATTCAAAACAAACAAACAATCAAATCTTTCTTCTTTATAATATTAGTATAGACAATCACCCTCTTCCTCTTAGGTCCTCCGCAAAGGCTCGGGCACACTATGCGAGTCCTTACTCATGGTGCAAGCATTCCACGCGAACATAGTTTTTCCGAACAAGCAAGTGGAAGAACTGAACAAGTTGACGAGCGATGGACATGTCCTGGAGACAGAGACATACGTTGGAGGGCACGTGGAAGCGCTGGAGTCTGGTAAGTAAGAGAGAGAGAGAGATAGACATATGTCATCAGGGATGTAGGGGAAGGATAGATGGATACATAAAGGCTATCGGGCGCGCTGTGCGAGTCCTTACTCATGGTGCAAGCTCTCCACTCGACATAGTTTTTTCGCATCATAGTTTTTGCCGAAGAAGCAAGTGGATGATATATAAATAGTACTTAGTTTATCAATAAGCTTTTTAAATAGTCATTATAATAAAGTTTGTTTTCGAAATAAAGTAAAATAAATAAATCTATGTAGTATTACAAGTTACAATATTAACGTAAAACACACATCTAAATGTCCTACACGTGACCGCGGGTGATGCTAAGTGCAACACCAGTCGGTGGACTGATGACATTGTGAAGGTCGCGGGAAGCCGCTGGATGCAGGTAGCGCAGATCCGGTCGTCGTGGAAATCCTTGGGGGAGGCCTATGTCCAGCAGAGGACGTCCTTCGGCTGATATGATGATGATGAAATTTGGACTCTCTGGAACTGCAAACTTGGTCACTTTAATTAATCTCCACGCAACCATCAACTTCAGTACAACCGCACATCAGCTGACCTTGTTCACTGTGTTGGTTTTAATGCCATTAGTTTACTTATTACAAACCGTGGAAGACAAACAAATTGTTCGAAATTGAGATGTTAATACAGTTTGGAGACAGATATGGAACAAGCAGTGGTACTCACCTGGTGGGACTTCACATTGTTATTTGTTTGTGAGATAGCCAGCAGGCATTCCGTCTTATTCCTCGAGTGTCGGCAAACCGCTGATGACATCCCTGACACAGTAATATTATAAGACTACGAATTGTCAAAGCCCCCTGTGTCACAGGTTGTTTATAGGCGGCGGTGGTCGCTTTCTATCAGTTGGGCCGTTAGCTTTTTCAACTTTTTACAATAACAAAAACCGACGATTTGCGAGTCGGATTTGCGCACGGAGGGTTCCAAGATTTCACACTATGTACATACTTTTAAATACATTTCACGTTTAAAAAAACAAGTTTCTTGTATGGGAGCTTTAATTTTTAATTTTTTTTTCTTTTTAGTATTTGTTATAGCAGCAATAGAAATACACAGTCTGTGAAATTTCAACTGTCTACGTATTACGCTTACTGAAATACAGCCCGTTGACAGACGGACAGCCGAGGCTTGGTAAAAGGGATCCCGTAGGCCTTCTTTGTGTACGGAAATCTAAAAAGTAAGAAATATGGGAGACTAGATGTTTCCCGCGGCTAAAACCGCGTGGACAACTATTCTATGATTTATCGAGGGTGCGCAGTGCGCGAGCCGCTCTTGCGAGCGTGAAAATAAGTAGCCTATGTGTTAATCCAGGTCCTAATCTGTCTACCTACCAAATTTCGGCCAGGTCCGTTCAGTAGTTTTTGCGTGATAAAGTAACAAACATACACACTCACAAACTTTCGCCTTTATAATATTAGTGTGATAATGTGATGTACAAGTAGGCTGCCTTATTCTTCATCTTCTCCAGACAACCCTCCATATCTGGGAGGCCTGTAATATAATATTGCTCCATAGGAGTGTTCCGAGCGGATATAAAGTGCAAGTTCCGTATCGTGCCGTCCGCCGTCGAGAATCTGATGGAGAATGTGGAGAAGACCATGAAACACGCCATTGAAGTGGAGGAAGGTGTCCCGCTGGATCTTGTCACCAATTTCGATGAGGTTTGGTTTTTATTTATGTGTATAGATGTAACTGCAAGTTTTTTTTTTATCAATTGATAAGCCCTTGGCAGTATTTCACCTGGTGGTAAGTGACGATGATGCCGAAGATGGAAGCGGGCTGACCAAGATAGATAATGAAGATAGATAGCCAGTTCACCATTGCTTTGGGGATTCCAAAGCAATGGGGAACTGGCTATCTATCTTCAAGCTGGAACACATCCATGGTGTTAACATTGATGTTTGGTGACAAGACTTACAAGGAAGGGTACCCAACTGTCCGACTCCGATTTGATTTATTTTGATATATGTTATAGAGTAATCTAAAATAACGGACACGTATTTTTTTTTAGCTGCCCAAACTCAACCTTTAGGAGAAAATGGCCTTCAAAGTACTGAAAATAAACCAAACCTTCTAATTTCTGGGAAGAGATTTGTTCAAAAAAATTGATGATTAATTACTGGTTTCGTTATATGTTGGAGAACATGAATAAAGAATGGGGACGTCTTTTGTCATTTCACCACAAACTCATTTTTTATATAATTTTTTTTCATATACAAACTCATTTTTATATAATTTTTGAAGTGAAAACTTCTTTAGCGGCGTTGTGCACTTTTTTTGTAATGGGTAAAAAATGTTAAACTCGCGTCAGGACACGTGACCTGATCGAAAATTCGTAAGGCGGATGGAGTAGTGAAAACTTCTTTAGCGGCGTTGTGCACTTGTTTTGTAATGGGTAAAAAATGTTAAACTCGCGTCAGGACACGTGACCTGATCGAAAATTCGTAAGACGGATGGAGTTGATTTTTTGTTGAGATATAAACTTTTTAATGTAATATAAATGCACAACGTTAATATTCAAGTTTTCACTTCTGCCGGCACTCCCGGAGTGCAACCCGTCGTTTTTTTTTTATATAAAAATGAGTTTGTGGTAAAATGACAAAACACGTCCCCATTCTTCATTCATGTTCTCCAACATATAACGAAACCAGTAATTAATTATCAATTTTTTTGAACAAATCTCTTCTCAGAAATTAGAAGGTTTGGTCTATTTTCAGTACTTTGAAGGCCATTTTCTCCTAACAGGTTGAGTTTAGGCAGCTAATAAAAAAAACGTGTCCGTTATTTTAGACTACTCTATAACATATATCAAAATAAATCAAATCGGAGTCGGACAGTTGGGTACCCTTCCTTGTTAGATAAGACGGTGGTAGCTGGCCAGGCGGGAAAATGCATTTCAACCAACCAAAGTGAGACTTACAAAGTTGGACAACACCGGGAATTGAGTCCGAGGCCTCCTTATGCAAAGCTAATGAACTGAACCATTACGCTACGGAGGTGGTTAAAATGGTAATAGATCATGAGCAAATTATGTTTTCCTATTATTACATTAACATATTATACAGTTCTAAGCGTACGTAGCGTAGGCAGGCTTCGCAATCGGTGGACCGACGACCGTGGTAAAGGTCGCGGGAAGCCGCTGGATGAAGGCAGCGCAAAACCGGTTGTCTTGGAAATCCTTGAGGGAGGAGGCCTTTGTCTAGCAGTGAACGTCCTTCGGCTGATATGATTATGATAATGATGATTATACAGTTATAGTGTATAGAGCATAGTCTTGTTCAATGTTATAAAAATAATAATAGAAAAGAAAACAAGTGCGAGTCGGATTTGCGCAAAGTAGGGTTCCGTAGACTTTAAAAAAAAAATGTATGTTTTAAATAACAAAATTATATTTCTTGTATTGTATTTTTTCCTCGCAAATAAATAAATAAATATTTGCAGTGGGTAAAAGAACATTTTGTATTGAAAATTTATGAACTTTTTAAAAATCCGACTGCCCATCTTAAGTAAGTCGACTCTTACTCCTAGACTAAGATAGCCTACTTTGCCGTGATAGTTTTCCTTTAAAATTGATTATATGTCTTACTATTTACAATTTTTTTCAGATGTACTAAAATAGCGGTTTAGCTGGTAGGCAGGGAGGGACATTTGACTTTAACAAAAAAAATCACTTTAAAGCTTAATATTTTGCAAACGAAACACTGAATCCAAAAGTGGTTTTTGCAAACCCTTAGTATGTAGTTTTGAATGAAAGACCTATTCAACGTTGCCCCACACGAGAGAGTACGTCAACGCTAAAAAAAAGTTCACCCCCTCTTACAGGAGGTACCCTAAAAAATGTTTTCAAGATTTTATTATACCACTTTGTCGGCAGTATGTATGCGAGTGTCAAACTACAGCTTATAAGCGCACACCAGGATTTGTGTGCGTGTATGTGTGTGCGTGCGTGCAAATATGTCAATACAGTTAAAGTGACAATTGAGGGTATGACAAATGCGGGATATAAATGAGTTTTGCACATAGATAGTGCGGGTAAGTGTCGTAATGAACCTTGTGTGGCTAGTTCTTCGCGTAGGTGTAGAGAATGTTATTTCACACCCAGTAAGTTAGCACTGTATAGTCATCCTGCAACATATCATACAGAAACATCCGATCGAGAAGCATTCTTCGACTGTCTAAATTCAGAATTTTGAATGTGCACACTTCTCTTCATATTTTTTAAACGCATATTAAATTTTAAGTATAGAACCTCATACAAGGAGCATGTTTTTATAGGTTTTTGTTTATGCTCTATCGTAAAAACGGTAATACATACAAGCGTGAAACATAGTGTGGTTATAGTGCTAATACTGAAGTATAGTACCAAATAATAACAAACCGGTCAAGCGTGAGTCGTACCCGCGCTGAGAAGTCCGAAAAGAATTTAAAAAAAATCTGTCGCTCGCGTTGATGTCTTTTGTTTGTAAAGAATCATTGTTATACTTGTGTGGAGAGGTGTTGTGGAACCCTCGATGCGCGAGTTCGACTCGTACTTGTCCGGTTTTCTTACAATACAATACAATATATTTATTTGCTG